>CM052799.1:11800899-11859871 GCA_028533885.1 Nasua narica
GGGGTCAGTCCCAGGACCCTGGGATCATGACCTGAGCTGAAGGGAGATGCTTAAAAACTGAGCCACCCAGGCGCCCCTATTTTTTGTTCTTCTAATGCAGAAGAAACAGTGGAGTGTCTGAGAGTTCCATTAAAAAGTGTTTGTGTCGCCGCAGGAACAAATGAGTGCCCTTCAGGTGAAGTTGGATGAGGAGGAGCATAAAAACGTAAAGCTTCAGCAGCACATCGACAAACTGGAACATCATTCCTTACAGTCGCAGGAGGTGAGACCAAGAGCACGGCCCCAGAAAATATATGAAACAAACCCTCAAAGCGAGAGTGTTACGTGAAGAAAATGACTTCACAGAGCCTTTATCGAAGCTTATCTGAGTTGTGTTCTTCACTATGTTGCTTCACATACTGCTCCGAGGATGACACACACCCCTAGTCTGAATTCTAGCTCACGTCGTCGATAGTGCGAATAGGCCCCTTCTTGTTCGCTTGGAACAAGGCAAGACGACGGCCCAGATGCTTACCGTGGTCTTTCCTTTTGTTGGCCACCCTCGCTGTAATGCACAGGAACGGCCAGGTTTCTTCCGTCAGAGACCTTCAACTAGATTTTTAAAAAACAGCCGCAGTAGTGATTGGTGTCTTAGCACGCCAGTGCTCCTTTTCCAGTAAATCTCTCTCTCTTGCAAAGCTTTTCTCATCAGAAAGAACTGATTGGACCAGACAGCAGCAAGCGCATCTTTCACAGTTGAGCGCCCTTGAAATGCAGCTTCGGGACACTCAGACTAAGAATGACTGTAAGTCCGAACGACTGGGAGCTGCGCGATCTGAAGAGCGTTAGCTCAGTATCTTTTGACTTGTATGAATAAATCTTGCCCCTTTGTTTTTGGTGGGTTGTTTTGTGTGTGTGTTTTTAGTTAGATGACCAGACTTGAGTCTGCATGACAGTGGTAAGTAGTCGTCATATGTCATAAAGGGGAATTCGCCCAGGACAGCTCTCACGCAAGGGACTGAACTGTTGGCTGAAAGTTTTAGTACTGCCTTGAAAATGAAGTGTCTCGAAATCATAAGATGAATAATGTTTTGATGGTAACGAGCTAGAGCATAAATGAGGTGTTTGTATATATCGATAAAGGTGGGAGTATCACTCCGGATTCCGTTTTTTCAGTGTATTTTGGTATATATATCAGTGTTGGCAGCAGTTTACAATAAAGCTGACAAAAGACAGCTGTTGTGTTTCCTTTGCTCTAAAGAGTTACCTAGTTTTAGGGACACCTGAGAGGCTCATCCAGTTAAGCAGCTGCCTTCGGCTCAGGTTATGATCCCGGGGTCCTGGGATCAAGTCCCCCATCGGGCTCCTTGCTTGGTAGGGAGCCTGCTTCTCCCTCTGCCTGCTCTGCCTGCTGCTCCCCCCTGCTTGTACACTCTCTCTCTGACAAATAAATAAAATCTTTAAAAAAGAAAAAAAAGAGTTACCTGCTTTTACCTCCAGTTGGAGTTTCCTTAGAAGACCAGAAGCGTTTAACCCATTTTGGGAAGTTCTGGTATATTAGCAAGGAGTTTTCAGTAAGTAAGATCAGGTCACTTAAAATATGTTAAGTCTCTCGATTTCTTTCCCTCATACTAAGTTTTCATGCACATGCCACAGGAGAAACATAGAACAGTCAAGTGACCTGCAAATCAGGGACATCAGGATGTCAACTCTTCCTTTTTGCATAGAAATATATCAAAAATCCTAATTGGGGGTGGAGGGGGATAATCGCCGTGCTCCTAGGAACCAACCACTTATTTAACATCTTAACTTAAAATTGGTCTCTTCAACTCGTTTGTGTGGTTCGTGTGAAGATACCCATCAAACTTATTTGCCTATTTTGTTAGGGGAAAAAAAAAAACAACCGATGTAAAGAAACTTGCTGAGGATTTGTTTTGTTTGTTTTTTAGTTTTGAAAAGTGAGGTGCGTGACCTGCGAGTGGTTCTTCACTCCGCCGACAAGGAGCTGTCTTCCGTGAAGCTGGAGTATAGTTCATTCAGAGAGCGTCAGGAGAAAGAACTGAGTAGCCTTTCCGATCGGCACGCGCACGCCCAACTACAACTGGATAGTGTCAGGTAGGGTGGTTCTGGGACAGCGTCCCCTCGCCTGGTTGGCCGACCGCCCATGCCGGTGCTACAAACCCAGCCCAGACTAGTTCACACAAAAAGGTCAATTACTGGCCCACAGCCCTGAGGAGGCCTAGAGGGGATTTTGGTTTCCGGAACAAACTCGATTGAGTCTCAAAAGATATCGTCAGTGCGCGTTCTCTCTGTCTCTGTCTGTCTCTGTCTCTCTCTCTCTCCCTCTCTCTCCCTTTCTCGGTCCCTGCTCTGCTTCCCTCCGTATGTTGCCCTTACTCTGTCCTACTGTTGAGGGCCTGCCTTTATGTGACAAGGCCCAGGTCGCCTCAGACAGCAATGAAATCCTCTCTCCCAGGAGCCATATATCAATCGCAGGGAAAATCGGCATTGGTCTTGCTGGTCCCGCTTACCTCTGGACCGGTCACTCGGCAAGGGCTCGGCCCAACACAGGTGATGCGCCTTTTCCAGAGGGAATTGTACGCTCTTACTAGAAGAAGGGGAGCTACAAGGCAGACCAAATCGGTAGCTGCCACTGCCACTGTTGTCCACAGTGACTCGCCAGAGGCTGGTGGGAATCAGCGTTGGTAACCTTGAAACAAAGGGGCGACAGATGTAAGGTGTTTGTTCTTTTTTTTTTTTTAAGATTTTATTTATTTATTTGACAGAAAGCGATCACAAGTAGACAGAGAGGCAGGCGGTGGGGGAGGGGGAAGCAGGCTCCCTGCTGAGCAGAGAGCCCGATGCGGGGCTGGATCCCAGGACCCTGAGATCATGACCTGAGCCAAAGGCGGAGGCTTTAACCCACTGAGCCACCCAGGCGCCCCGTAAGGTGTTTGTTCTTACTGTTCTTTTTCTTGCTCATTTCAACTTTTTATAAAACCATTTTGTGTTTTTGTTGCCATCTCATGGGTCCGTGGCAGTAGTTTAATAATGGCCATCTGGCATGTGCTACTGTGAGCGTGAGAGATGTGGCAAAGGTTTAAATCTGCAGTTTGTATGTGTTTTCTGCATCTCTAAGGAATTCAAATAGAGGAAGAAAACTTTGAGAGCCACAGACCAAAGCCATCCATTGACACGTTTTTGCTGGGCGTGCACAGTATGGCTTAAAAAAGTGGAGCATAGCATTCTCAAAATTGAGAGCTTTCTCATAAAAATCTTTTCGCATGCTCTGAAAATCCCCTCCGTGCCACGTGAACGACTCCTTCCCTGTGGGTTGGGCGCGTGCCGAGGCAGTGTGCCCTCACTGTCCCCGCGCCTACCCCCCCCCGACACTAGGGCTCTGGCCAGCAGCCATTTGTCATCTATGGCGCGCTGTCGTTTTTTCTGACCCGTGGCCTTTGTTTTTAACATTTTACCATCCCTGACTCTCGTGTTGGCTCTGTCATAAATTAATTTTGTGTGATTTTTTTTTTTAAAGGTCACTGATCTCCCTGGATTTTCATTTCCTCACATTTATATGTCAGTCGAACTAGATCTGAAATGTTAAGAAGCCACTGTATTTGAACTGTGTATTTAAATTCTGTTCTTAGAAATCGAGAGCGTTTCCACGCTGTTTAAATTAGATATAACTTGATTTTTCTCGGTGTCTCAGGTTTGACACTGAGTGCCTCCCTCCGGGGGCCGCCTGTACTCCGCGGCTCTCCAGGCGTCGAGAAGGCCCCGGCATGAGATAGCACGATACCACTGTGTGTTTCTTGAATCATTTGGCTGCTTTATGTATCCAGTTTGTATCATAAACACACACATCCCCCCTCCGTCCCGTCTCTTGTCCGTCTGTCTGTCTTAGCAACTGATTTATACCATTTTGTAATTTGCTGCTTCTGGCCTGCTTTCGGTTAGTAAAGCAGATAGATCCCCGTCTAATGACCTATGTGTAGGCTGGGCCACCTGTGCGGATGCTGCCCCAGTCAGGTTCATGGTTAACGAGTTCTTGGCCGAGCTCTGGCTCTTTGGGTGCATCACAGCACGTGCAGAGAGGAACGAGGGGATGAGAACCTAGAAAGCAGGAAATAATAATCATATGATTGAAGAGATTGTTCTGTCTGAGGGAGTTTATTATTCCCTCGCTCATATCAAAGCCACATGTGTCATCTTAAAATCTTCCTAGAGTCGAGAGAATATGTGGTTAAGAGATAGAGGTGAGCTCTCAACTTAATGGCCAGTCCCCAGCTTCCATGAGGGAGGGTCAGGTCCGGAACTCCCTCAAAGGAACGCGTGATCCTAAACCGCCCATCCGTTACTCATGTCCCCTCGGGGCCACGGGAGGACGAATGAGGCGGTCGACGGCTACAGGCTAATGTGCCCACCCTGTCTCTTCCATCCCCGTCACACTGCTCTGTGCTTCCAGAGTGTCTTATGTGTTTGTGCACTGTGGACTTTCCACACCAGTTCACGGGGAGCTGTACATCCGTCAAGGCTTCTGGAAGTTGGGAATGGTCTGTAGTTGGGAGAACTGGGACTGCTGATCAGCTGACTGGCAGAACTACATTTAATGTTTATATTTACCGTTGTAAAAATGTTTTCCTGATAAAGATTAGAAAAGGAAAAGCTTCTTGAGAGCAAAGCCTGCCTACAGGATTCCTATGACAACTTACAAGAAGTAATGAAGTTTGAAATTGACCAACTTTCAAAAAACCTCCAAAACTGCAAAAAAGAAAATGAAACTCTGAAATCTGATCTGAATGTAAGTTAAGAAGGGTCTTGGTTATTCGTGCTTTTGTCCTGGATGTGTGATTGTTCCCCGGAGGACAGGGCAAGGCCTGGGTTGACCGGCCTATCGCGCCTGCCAGCGTAGAAGGTACTTGATGTGTTTGTTGACTGTACGTTGCTAGTAACAATTACTTAAAATCTGATATGACGTTGTCTTTTAGAATTTGGTGGAGCTTTTTGAGGCAGAAAAAGAACGCAATAACAAATTATTATTACAATTTGAAGAAGATAAAGAGAACAGTTCTAAGTGAGTGTTATTTATCTTTTCCGTTAGTTGACTCGAGTATCATTTATTACAACATTAACTTGGGTTATTTTTTTTTTTATTGCTGCTGCCCTGTAAAGTTATTTTTTTAAGCATTCTAAAATGAATATCAGATTCTTTTGTGTAGGAGGGTATATAGAGAAACTTATTCGCTAAGCTTGAAACGAATAGCAGTTGGTGGTGATGAGAACGAAGGGCCTTCTCTAAACAAATCACAGTAATTTTGTAACTGGAATGGGGGGACTGATTTTTATTTCTGTCTCTACTATTCTTATTCTACCTCTTCTGTTTCTCTTGGTCTCTTAATCTGAATGCCATTGTCTTTCTTCCCACTCTCTCTCAGTTCTTCCCCTTGGTGATCTCTGTCAATCTCTTGGCCTCAGCCAACAGGATGATCATTGCTCAAGTGAGAAGAAATTGCATTTGTTTTTACCTGTAGAGTTCTTAACATGACTCAGATTCTCCTCTAGGCCTGGGGATACTGGGGTTTATTATACATCCAGTGGGCATACATCCTAGTTGGGAGACAGCTAACGTTTAGTCATTTGTTCATATGCTAGGTGGTCTCCCAATAAGCCAGGCACCATTCTGGTAAATGCCGGAACATTTATTTAGAGGTGAGATAGTAAACGAAATATCCCCGTCCCCATGAGTTTTACATTCTAGCAGAGAGAGATAGGTAACAAGTGCTTATATCAGCGAGCCCTAAGTGCTCTGAAGAAAAAGAAACTTGTAGCCCAAAGATGGGATCTCCTTTAATAGTTGTCGAAGAAACAGGTAGACATCTGACTCCTGCTGGAACCCCCCGCCCCCCGCCCCAACCCCTGGTGTGTGCTGCACAGAGTTCCGTTGCAGTTCTTCGAGTCTCTTCTGTACCAACACACTGGTTCTTGTTTCCCTCGGAAGAAGTCATGAGTAAAAAAAATCATTCTTTTCTTCCAGAGAAATCTTAGAAGTTCTTGAGGTCGTGCGTCAGGAGAAACAGAAAGAGATGGCCAAGTGCGAGCAGCAGGTGAGTGGCCTTGCTCTGATTCTAGCGTTTGAGGTCTGTGACGTCTCTTCCTGGTGTCGGGAGAGGTGTGTCAGGAATGCCGTTTCAGCTCTCAGGTGTAGAAAATTGGTAAGAAAAAGAAGGACTTGTTTAGTTGTATTATTTTTGAACCCTTGTTTTTCTAACACCTAAGTGGCTATAATCATACTTTGTTGGTGGTCCCCTAGAGGAAGCCCACAAAATCGCCTTTAACCCAGCTTCTCCTTTTCAACTGTTATCCTAGTGAGCACCGTATAATGTGAAAAGCAGATTTCATCTCTTTTTTTTTTTCTTATATGTGTGCGTGTGGTTAACTTTGTGATTTAATTCTTTTTCTAAAAATATGTCTTTTTCTCCACAGATGGCAAAAATACAGAATCTGGAAGAGAATTTATATGCTACAGAAAAACTAATCCATTCTCTGGAGAAGTCTAGAGATGCTGACAAGGTTGGTAGAGGCCAAAGCTGCATCCCTCTGCATTGTCTTTATAAGTGGTGCATTAACTAACGGTCCAGACTCCTGCGTCTGGGGGGTGACTAGTAGCTAGCATTTTCATAGACGCTTAGGCCTTGTTCATCTTCCGAGATTGCCAGAGAAGGAGATCTTCTATTTAAGTTAATTCTCCATGTCACTGCAAGAGCAAACCGTTCTGTCCCTTCTGATGGCACTGTGTCTGAAGTCCATCCTTCCCCTTTTACCTAGAATGCTGTTAGTAGGACCCTCTCTTGTTGGCGCTGAGTCCCTTAATACAAACTGTCAAATCCCTGGTGTTGATTTTCACCAGAATAGTAAACAAAATATAGATGTCCAAGTGTAAAATTAGGTGTAAATTCATTATATACCTACCTTTAATTCATTCAGAAAACCCAAAGCAAATGATTCAGTAAAATAGAATAAAGCCATTAAAATATAAATAACGTAAGGTGACATATTTTGCTAAAATAAATTTGATATCTCTTATTGTCATTAGGAATAGGAAAGACAAACTGTTGTTTTAATGTCCTTAATGTCACTGGGTATGAAGATAATATTTCTGTCCTCGTCAGGAAGTTGTAGCTGACCTCATGAGGCAGGTCCAGGAGCTGAGAACAGTGGTCTGTGAGAAAACAGAAACCATAGACACCCTGAAGCAAGAACTGAAGGACATAAGTGTAAGTTCTGCCACTGACGAGATACCACACTTCACAGATTCCTCAAGAGTTTAACAAACGCTCCACCAGAAAACAGTTCTGTGGTCAAATCCGTTCGGAGCTACTGGTTAAAGTTCCGCAGGTTTCTGGCTTTACAGGACTTAACAGAGCCTTTCCTGTGTCCCCGTGCACCTCTGGGAGGCAGCAAGGGATGCGGCCCTGCCTTGATTGCCTCGTCTGGGAGCGGTGTTCTGGGGTGGGGGGGGCACAGTTCATCAGGGACAGACTGACGGAGGTCCGTGGTAGTTAAGGGTATATGGTGTTCCATAATTGCTTCAAGAAAAAACAATGTCACATTTTGTTTAAGTTCAGAGAGTTTACATATAGTAACTTTTTTCCACTGTTGGACTTTCTGACCTCCTCAAATAGCTACTTTTTCCCTTGCGCATATCTAAGTTTCCCTTGCGCATATCTAAGTGGAATGTTGGTGCTTCCTCCTCATGTGGGGTCAAGGCGAAGGTTTTTGGTCCACGTTCCTCATTCCTCTGCTACAAAGAGCTTGCTGTTCTCCACATTTGTTTGGAAAAGGCAGTGTCCTGACAAAAATGTGATAATAAGATGGGGTGCTGGGCTGGCTCAGTCAGTGGAGTGTGTGACCCCTGATCTTGGGGTCGTGAGTTCGAGCCCCACGTTGGGTGTAGAGATTACCAAAAAAACAAAAACACAACCAAAAAAACCTGGATGTGTTTTCACTGGTACCTATGGGACTTTTGATGTCTTTTCCCCTTTCGAGTGCTCACTCTTCCAGTCCCTCATCCAACAAGTACTTATTGAGTGATTTGTGGTAACCTCATCATCACCTTGGAGCTCTGACTCCTTGTTTTTGTTTTTATTTTTTTTTGACTCCTTGTTATTTTAATCTAAAAATAAGCACAGTTGGAGCACCTGGGTGGCTCCATCGAGCGTCTGCCTTCTGCTTGGGTGATGATCTCAGGGGCCAGGGATCAAGCCCTGCATCTGGCTCCCCGCTCAGCTGAGTCTATTTGTCCCTCTCCCTCACCTCATCCCCCTGCTTCTGCTCTGTCTCTCAGATAAATAAATAAATAAAATCTTTACACACACACACACACACACACACACACACACACACACACACACACTAAAGCAGATAGCTCTTGTATCATAACTTTCTTTTTGGCAGTGCAAATACAACTCTGCTTTGGCTGAAAAGGACGAGTGCAAAGTGTTGATTAAGAAACAAGAAGCGGAGGTTCTGGACCTGAAGGAAGCCCTCAGACTGAGGATCCTCTCTGAGGACATAGAGGTGCGTGCTAAGACACCCTGCCTCTGCTCTTTCCCTTGTTGATGTCTATATGTGTGCATGGGGGAGGGGTTATTAATAAAGAACTAGAGGGCTTTTTAAAGGAATAAGTCATCATTAGAGCCATTTTCCCTAGGGTTAGGCCATTAACAGGGAACGTCAAAATTGTTATATTTTAGGGCGCCTGGGCGGCTCAGTTGGCTGAGCAACTGCCTTCGGCTCAGGTCATGATCCTGAGTTTCGGGATCGAGTCCCACATCGGGCTCCCAGCTCCACGGGGAGTCTGCTTCTTCCTCTAACCTTCTCTCCCCTCATGCTCTCTCTCACTTTCTCTGTCTCTCAAATTAAAAAAAAAAAATTATTATATTTTATCCAGTTGATTGATTTTCATTCACTTGTGGTGACACCTGGGAAACTGCTAGAACTGACCCTCTTCCCGAAGGGGAGCAAAGCTGGGTTTACTTGGTACGGTGGCAGCAGCAGGGAGCAGAGGACGAGCTGGATAACAGGGAACTGCACGCTTGCCTGCAGGCTTGCCATATTTTAGTTAAAGCAGGTTTTTTTTGTTGTTGGCGTAAATTTATCTTTTTAATCTTAAGCCGTACTATCACATGGTTCAAAATTCAAATTATATAAAGCAGAATACCTTCTTCGTGTGTGTTTCCAGAGATATTTTAGGCAAGTCTCATAAACATTTAGATTTCCTTTTTTCACATAGATGGGAACCCACTGAGTGTATTGCGCTGTGGTTGCTTTAGAAATTAAGTTTTCTTGGGGTGCGTGGGTGGCTCAGTCAGTGAAGCATCTGCCTTCAGCTCAGGTCATCATCCCAGGGTTCTGGGATAGAGCCCCACATTGGGCTTCTTGCTCAGTGGGGAGTCTGCTTCTCCCCCTCCCTCTTCCCTGCCCCCTGCTTGTGCTCGCTCTCTGTCAAATAAATGAATAAAATCTTTAAAAAACAGAAAAAGAAAAGAAAAATAAGGTTTTCTTGCTAAACTATGCTACCCATGAAATAAACTCAACAAAGACCTATTGAGCCCACCTACCATGCCTCCTTGCCTGGCTTGGCATTTGGGAACGGAGAAATGATTGAAACACTGTTACTTACTTCAAAATATGCCATCCAGCTTAAGAGTTAGATGTATTTAGGTGTAATCAATGACCTGGGAGCACAGGAAGGGGAGGAAGGGGGTGTTAATGCTTGGAGAATTCCAGAGTGCTTCCCAGAGGAGATAAGATTTGTACAAGACTTCGCCGGGGGAGGGAAGCTTGGCAATATGGGTGTTTGCGGAGCATCCCAGCAAGGGCGCTGGGGAATGTCCTGCTGGGGGGGGGGGGGGGGCGTCTGGGTCATGGTTTCAAGGAACGTCAGCTGTATCTTTCATGAAACCAGGGAACAAAAGACCGAAGGCGATAAGGCCCCGGGCCCAGCAGTGCCTCCTAAGTCCCGCTGACGGTTGCTGGTGCCGGTGGGATGGGAGCTGTCGGAGCGGGCACTGAGCGCTCTAGCCGCGGCGACCCGAGATGGCTCTGTGTACCCCTGAGATGGACAAATAGAGGTCTGGGGCGAGTTAGGGAAATACATTTTTACACGCTAGTTTTGAGCTTTGAGAACCTGTGGGGGTAGTTACCCAAGGCCCACATACCCAGTAATTTGTACTCACATCCTCCTGTACTCCAGAAGGGACTTGAAGCTGCTAAAGTACATACAATGCAGGGAGGTTAAAACAGGCAGGTTGGGGCGCCTGAGTGGCTCAGTCAGTTAAGCAGCTGCCTTCAGCTCAGGTCATGATCCCAGGGTCCTGGGCTCGAGCCCTGCATTGGGCTCCCTGCTCAGAGGGGAGCCTGTTTCTCCCTCTCCCTCTGTCTCCCAGCTTGTGCTCTCACTCTCTCTGTCAAGTAAGTAAATTAAATTAAATCTAAAATAAATAAATAAATAAAATAAAACAGGCAGGTGAAATCCGGGTCAGAGGAAGATAAGACAAGTAATAAACTGTTGAGGGCATGGACTGTGGAGTCTGGAGCGCTTGGGAGCCTGAGTCCTGGCTCTGTGACCCCATGAAAGTTACATTTCCCTCTGTGCCTCATTCGTCACGTCCCTGGAGCAGAGATAACAACTACTGCCTCGTGAGTAAGCGGAGATGAAACAGGGTCATCCGTGGAGAGCACTGCGGCCTCTGCCAGGCCCCTCGTGAGAGCTCATCCTCGGGAGCTGGCAGTGGTTTAGGAGGCTAATTGAAAAGTTCTTACACAGGGTCAACTCTGCTTTAATTAAAAAAAAGAGAAGAAACTTAAAAGGAAAAGTTGGCACACAAAAGCCACAACCTAAGGTCTCGTACAGAGTAGAAAATGGGGACTAAACCTTCAGTTGGCCACTGCCTTCACCAGAGCGCGAAGGGGAGCCCAGCTGTGTGAGTGGGGGCAGCTGCCTGATGCACGCGCAGCACGACTCACCTAAAGCCCTTCCTTACTCCCTTTGTCTCCTTGTGTCCCTTTCTCTTCCCTCCTTAGAGAAAGGGTGACTCTGATATTGAAGTATCTTAGATTTGAGTGGAACTCGCCCCATAGTTCACATCCCCTTTTTACTAATCTCCCGACTTCATTAAAGTATTTACAACCGAGGACAAAGGGGTCCTTGCCTTAATCCATACAAGAGCTCTTAGAAGTGGGGCCCCTGCGTGGCTCAGGTGGTTAAGCGACTGCCTTTGGCTCAGGTCATGATCCTGGATTCCTGGGATCGAGCCCCACGTTGGGCTCCCTGCTCAGCACAGGGTTTGCTTCTCCCTCTGACCTCTCTCCCTCTCCACGAAATAAATAGTCTCGGAGCGGGGAACTCTTAGGAGTCCTGAAGACTCACAAAAGGATAGACACACCCAACGAGGGAAAGGGACACGGTCCCCCGGGAGGAATAAACCTTGCTAAAGTCAAACACGAGTTAAAAACAGAGCTTGCAGCTGGTAAATATTAAGATCCAAGGAAGATAGCAGAGAAGGGTGATGACACACACCCTTCTAGTGAAGCTTAAGTTCAGCCTTTGGGGAGGTGGGTCTGGTAATTCCCAGCTTTCATTTTTTTCTGTATGCATTGAGTTTGCGCTTTCAGAAATTAGCCTGAAGAAATAATCTAGATGTGAGAATATAAGGCATATAATAATGAAAAATTCAAATCAGCCAAAATATTCAGGGATGGGTGGAATTGTGGTATATTCATGAGATGACATCGGGCCTACCCCATGAAAAATGATGGGATAAAAGAGTGAATACAAGGAAAAATGTTTGTGGTACATAAGGTAGCTGTGTGTGTGCACATGTACCTGATGTATCCACATTTTTCCATGCCTTTTTTTTTTTTAAGATTTTATTTATTTATTTATTTGGCAGAGAGAGAGAGATCACAAGTAGGCAGAGAGGCAGGCAGAGAGAGAGGAGGAAGCAGGCTCCCTGCCGAGCAGAGAGCCCGATGCGATGGGGCTCGACTCCAAGACCCTGAGATCATGACTCGAGCCGAAGGCAGAGGTTTTAACCCACTGAGCCACCCAGGCGCCTCTCCATGCATTCTTATCATATCGTTTACATATGTACACACATATATATTTCTATTGTATGTGATATGTACATAATATACATCCTATGTATATGTATTCTCTATATTGTACATGTTAATTCATATATAGTTATAAAAGTTGATATATATATATATGTACATATATTTAGAAAGTTAGAGTAAGCAGATTCTGCTCTAACCTGGAAGGGATTGCATGCTGTGTACATAGGAATTATGTATGCAACCCACAGGACTCCTAGTTCTCCCTGCTACTTTCCATCAAGCTACTCCCCTGAAACCGATGGCCTATGACTATGTCTCACTGTCTGGTGACTGCCCAGGCCCTCCCCCAACTGACTGAGGGGCTCTCATCTTTACAGCTCTTACCTTCCAATGTATGAATAACTAGAGTCAATTGGTCAGACAGAAGGTAAGCTAGAGACTGTGTCTGGAGTCCTCCTAAGGGAAGAGCGATCAACTTTGAGGTCCTGGGGGTGCGGGGAAAGGTTCGATGTTAGGGGAAAGGGGCAGAATGTAATCAAACCCCAATAGGGATACCTGTATGAATTTCCTATAATGTTCCTCTTCAGACCCGTTCACTTAAATATTAACTGTGGTTTGCTTTGGAATGGATTTGCACGTAAGTGAAAAAAAAAGTAAAAGTTCTTAAAAGTTTTTTAACCTTGTAAAATGGCACATGGTGGTGATTTGCCAATGCTTAGTGGAGTGCCCAGTTACGAGAGGACTCTTCCTTTGCGGGGATTGTCCCCCGACAGAGGGATATGCTCTGCGAGGACCTGGCCCATGCCAGCGAGCAGCTGAACATGCTCACGGAAGCCTCGAAGAAGCACTCGGAGCTGCTGCAGTCCGCGCAGGAGGAGATGAGCCGGAAGGAGGCCCTGATCCAAGAACTTCAGCACGAGGTGAGAGCCAGGGCTTCGGTGCCTTCGCTCGGTAAACAGAAAGGGGGGGCCTGGCACCGAGGGGGAGCTGGCTGCACCGCGGGCCCCGAACGACTCGGCTGCTTACATGCATCCCAACTTGCTTGGCTGCCCCTCTGCCCGCCCCCGGCCCCCTGGCCTGCACCAGCACGTTCTAACCTCTGGGGCAAGGTTATGGCTGCTTCTTGTCCTCTTGTTGGTGGCTGCTCTATATTTTATTTCCCTCAGATGACCCTTCGGTTACTTGTGAAGCTTCAAACACTAAAGTCTGTGAGAGCGGGAGACGGGAGGGTCAGAGCAGCAACCAAGGCCCACAGACACGAGCGGCAGGTGCAGTGCTCATAGCTGGAAATGTTGCTGTGCCCTGGGTTGCTTCTAATGCCTTACTGCTTTCCAGATTATTATCGAAGTCCTGACAAAATAACATGAAGTCTGCATCCTCCTACCTCGGGCAGCCTGCCTGTCCCAACAGGACCATGGGCCCCGTATGATTTTCTACCGCGTCATCTCCCCTCTCTCCACTTTCCCCAGCTGAACCAGAAGAAGGAGGAAGTAGAACAGAAAAAGAATGAATATAACTTCAAAATGAGACAGCTCGAACACGTGATGGATTCTGCTGCCGAGTATCCCCAGGTACTTGTCAGAAAAAGCGTGTTGTGGGAAAAACGAAGTTTCATGAGTGATAGAAGTTTGGAAATTACAAAGGCTATAGCTTCATTTTTTTCCCCCAAATACTTTTATTTTTTCAGTGTTACAAGATTAATTGTTCATGCACCACACCCAGTGCTCCGTGCAATACGTGCCCTTCTCAATACCCACCACCAGGCTCGCCCAACCTCCACTCCCCCATTTTTTTATAGAAAGATTTTCACCAACACCTTTTCTGTTTTTTACTTGATAAAAAAGTACCAGTGTTTTATTTGTTTTACTTGGACAGGAATTAGAATAACAAGCTAAATAGCTGAGTGTTTTCTGTGTGCTTGGCATATACATTTACAATGAAATCTTTATCAAACCTCACTTAATCAAGTATTCGGATGAAATTTGATTTTATCATAGAGCCCTAAAACACCACCTCATTTTCAAACACACTTGGCAAAACTCCTGGAAACACAAGAACAAGAGATAGAAGATGGAAGAGCCTCCAAGATTTCTCTGCAACACCTTGTAACAAAGCTAAACGAAGACAGAGAAGTCAAAAATGCTGAAATCCTCAGAATAAAGGTAACTGCATGATTTTTTCCCATAAAACCTAGTCTTTTAAAATAAATAGTATCCAAAATAAGTAAGTAAGTAAAATAGTATCTTTGTGGTTACTGATGTTAAAAATTCAAAAGGCGCAGGACTGAAGGGTACACAGAAAAGGCTTCCTCCCCCTGCTGACTCCGCACTACCTAGGTGACTGTCCCTGGTGGCTCCCTCTGTAGCCAGGTTCCCTTGTGTAACCACGACTGGAGGCACTGTTTCCCTGCCCGTTTGTGTTTTGGGGGGGGGGGGATTTTATTTATTTATTTGACAGATAGGAGAGAGGTCACAATTAGGCAGAGAGGCAGGCAGAGAGAGAGGGGGAAGCAGGCTCCCCGCTGAGCGGAGAGCCCGATGCGGGGCTCAATCCCAGGACCCTGAGATCAGGACCTGAGCTGAAGGCAGAGGCTTTAACCCACTGAGCCACCCAGGCGCCCCTGCCCACTTTTTTTTTTTTTTTAATTTTTTTTAAAGATTTTTATTTATTTATTTGATAGAGGGAGAGAGATCACAAGTAGGCAGAGAGGCAGGCAGAGAGAGAGAGGGAAGCAGGCTCCCCGCTGAGCGGAGAGCCCGATGCGGGGCTCGATCCCAGGACCCCGAGACCATGACCTGAGCCGAAGGCAGAGGCTTTAACCCACTGAGCCACCCAGGCGCCCCCCCCCCCCATTTGCTTTTTAATGATGGTATCACACCCGGGCTGTGCCAGCTACTCTGATCATAGTGCTGCCTGACTCAGATCCTTGCCGGTTTCATACCTAAGGCACGCCCTCTCACTCCAGTTTTAAATTTGTATTTTTCTTCTTAGGAATAAGATGGAGCATCTTTGGTTTTTGTGTGTCTCTGACCTATAGCCTTTGCCCATCTTTCTATTGCTGGACTTTTCCTTAATGATTTGTAGGCGTTCTTTTTACATTAGAGAGATTTGCTTTTTGTCTATGATAGTGAAAAATACTCTTGTTTGCCTTTAAGTTTCCTTTAAACTTCCTTCTGGTTTTGCTTTGGTTTGGGTTCTACCCCGGGACTTGGGGGCACGGTGATTACATGCAGGGGGTGTGTTTGGAGGAGCGCCTGGGTGGGTGGCGTGCAGCGCCGTGGGTAGAGCCGGTGGGACGCTTCAGAGAAGAGCGCCGTTAGCCCGCGAGGCCGGCACTCTGTAGTGAGTTTTTGTTTAGGAACGAAATGAGCTCGCTGTAACCAAGTGACAAAGTGCACGAAGACAGCATCTCTCTCAAGCTTTGTTCCTCACGGAGGGGATCGTTCTTTGCTTTTTTTATTTAGGGCAGCTCTCGGCATGCTGCTATCCCAGGAATGTTGCCCAGACTGGCATGACTTTAGGACTCAAGAAGAAACCGGGTCAGGTTAAAAGAAATCAGACAACGGACAAGTGGTAGAAAAGGAGAAAGGACACTCCCTGCAGACAAGTATTTATTTCTTCTGGATGGTTATGCTCATGATTTGCAACAGAGTTCACTTAAGGATTCTGAGGCATGGGCTGTCGGACCCATCAGACGGACCGTCCGTACAGCATGGTGATTTGACAGTTCCATCCATTACGCTGTGCTCGCCATGGGTGTAGCTATCATGTGTCACCAGACGACATTATTACCGTATCATCGACTATATTCTCTACATCAGTTTTTTTTTTAAATTAGGATTTATTAAATAGAATCAAATAGAACATTTACAAAGTAGACTAGACTTTTGAACAGCTTTTCTCATAAAGGGACTGTAATGAACTATGTGACATTGATAAGAGACTATATTTAACCCACCGTGGGTATGAAAATGAGTCACAGCTCCAGGCCCCCAAGAGCTCGTCACAGTCTCCTGTTTGTCCCGCGGCGCCCAGTGCAGTGTTCTGTGCATAGGACGAGCTTCACACGGGCGTGCGTGTCTCATGTGTGGCCTTGGGGAGCAAAATCATGCCGCCTGGGTGTTTTCTGAAAGGACGTGATTTGATGTCTTATTAGGAGCAGTTGTGTGAAATGGAAAGCCTCCGCATGGAAGCCCAGCAGTTGCGAGAGAGGAACTGGCTCCTGCAAAGTCAGCTGGATGATTTCGAAAGGGAAAAGAACAACAGGTGAGAAAGAGCCACCAGAACTCCGTGGGCTAAATCTCGGTCTGCCTGGCTGTAGTTAGGGGAAAGCAGTTGGACTTGGTGTCCCGGCGGGCACGGCATTCACTGCTGGTCCGGGGGATGCCCCATCGGTTGCTTTTGAGTCAGGTCCGATGAGGGCGCTGCTTTTTCCAGAAGTATAAGGCCTTATGATCTTGCCTACTCTGTTAACCTTGGCGTTGTTGTGGAGCTACTGAAGTGAATTTCAGACATGGGAAACATTTGAACACCACTGTCTACTACTATTTGACAGAAAAGGGTTATGGGGTGGGGAAGCTATGACCCCGACAGGACAAGGTTCCAGAGGCCCAGCAGGAAAAGGGAGGATTTCCTACCAGATAATTTTGCTTCATGACCCACCGTCCAGGGAATGCTCCTGCGCAGGAAGGAGCTTTCCAGAGGAGCGCTGCCTTGGGTCTGGGTATCCGTGCGTGCGGTTTGCCTTTAGCTATGGCAGTTTTCTAGTTGTGTTTGCTAATGGCACGACATAGTGTCACAGCAGTCACATCCGGGCTCTGTCCTGTCTCTGACGCTTGAAAGTCCTGTGACTTTGGACACAGTTTTTAACTTCTAGTGCCTCAGTCTCCTGAGGCATAAAGTGAGGGAAACAATGGCTCTCTCTCACAAGGTGTTTTAAAGACCGAAAATAATGTGGATAAAGTGCTGGTTCTAGTGCTTGGCTGAGGGGTGTCACTCAAGAAGTGGCAGCTACTACGTCTACAAGGTAGACTTATGATCCTGACCCTTTGTGAACTTTCTAGAGGAATTCGAGATGAGGGTGGTCTGGAAAATTATGCAGCAGATTGAAGTGAATCAAAGGGGGTCCCCATGTGGGATAGAGGCCCTGACTGAATTCCACTTCCCAGATTCGGGGTGCCTGCTGTTCCTACAGCAGGTCTCGGGCAGCGCGCTCCCGTTCCCCGTCCAGAAGCAGCCCCGAGGGGCACTGTCCGCAGCCTAAGACAGCAGGCGCCCGAGGATGGGAACAGGGGCTGTGCCCGCAGTGTGTTCCCGAACGCTGCTCTTCAGGTGTCTGGGGGCACTGGAGACGCTCGGTGTAGCAGCCACTGCCCCTTCCAGCCGGTTCTGACGCGGGTCGTCCGCAGCCTGTGCACCTGTTCTCCACACGCCCCACCCCGCGTGGGGACAAGCGCTGTGCTTTGGTTTTTGATCAAGAGCAGGTTTGAACACGGAACTGGAACGTTTCTAGGTCATTTATAAAATCACTATACTAAAAATACTCACAGAGCCACATGTCCCTTATGAGGAGCCGACCTTCCCGAAAGATCGGGGTGGGGGCGCACTGTGTGGCTCACGGGTCACATCGAGCCCGCAGCCTGTCTGGTCAACAGGGTTTTATTGAAGCAGAGCCACGAACTTTCCTTTGGATACTGCATTGACCTTATAGCGGCCAAGCGGAGCAGCTGTGACAGGGACCCCCATGGCTCCCAAAGCCTAGAATATTTCGTCTGGTTCTTGGGAAAAAGTTTACCCACTTTTGGGTTTGAGCATAGATAGCACTTCTCTAATGGTTTCGGGCGTTTTCCTCACTGAGGTCTCATTACCATTTCTATCTAGGCTGCCAGATTCACTAAGTGAAAGAAACTACTGGACCTACTGTTTTCCTTCAAGAAACGATTTTTTGATCATCAGTGAGAGATATTTCTAGAGGAGTCTGGCGTTCAGGCAGGTTCTCCTGGGGGATGTCCCCTTGGTGCAGGGGCTGCCCACAGAAACTCAGTTTACGGTCTTGCCCTCGTCAGGCTCACAGAGATAGACTCCCAGTAATCAGATTCACGTGATACTGATGCATCATCCAGAATGTAATTTCCTTTATAGACAGGAGCATTCCTTTTCCATGAAAGGATTTATGTCTCGTGCCCGGGGAATCCCCTTCCTGGTGTCAGCATACATGGGACGCCAGAGTACCATGAGAAAATTGCCAGCTGACCCTGAAATCCAAGCAAAGGGGGCGTCGGGGCTCCATGTGCTAGGCTGGCCTGAGGGACCCTCCCCACACCCAGAGATGCCCCCTCCCAGCTGATCACCAGGCTTCTGGACCGCCTGTCTCAGCCCCCTTTGCTTCCATTTGATCTTCATATGGTACCACTCTTGGCTCCGTTTCTGCTTTACTTTCCACCAGGCCTTGATTGGATTTCCCAGCTCCGTTCATCTCAGTTTTGTATGGGAGGCATCCTGAATTCCGGGGAGGTGCCTTATTTTACCCCCACATATCAATCACATATGTGAACTGTGCTAACTTGACTTACTCACCAGAGTTAGCTTTGCACTGCGTAACTCGGCCTTGCTGCCTACCACAGATAGGAAGGTGATGCTTGGATATGCCTAACCGCGTTTCCCCAGCCTCCCTTTCTCATCTCTGCAGTGAACAGAATCATCCGGATCATCAGCAGCTGAAGAATGAACAAGAAGAAATTATCAAAGAAAGACTTGCTAAAGTACGACTTTTTTTTTATGTAATAGTTATGTTTCTTATCTGAGAAATGCTTTTCTACTTAGCATTTGTGGTTATAGATTTTAGAAACCATTTTACTCTTGAAATTTCTGTCTCTTCTGTATTCCCACTGTTAAGTTTGAAATTTACCACCAATATTTAGACATCATTGATGAAATAAGAGTGAATTTGTCTTCATGTTTCAGCAGTTAGACTCCTGCCAGCAGTCCCACACAGTTTTCCATTTAGAATGGAAGCAGGTATAGGGCGCCCATGGGAGGCCTCATAGGGCATGGTGTGTGAAGTCTTAAGAGACGGGCATCCCCTTTCGGGGTGCACTGTTGGGATGTGGAAGAGGATGTTGGGTTAAGTGATCTTATTACTATGAGGGAGAGTGGACTGCTTACTGTCAATTTTTTTCTTAGTGGTAATAACTTAAGCCATCTTTTTCTTTTTATTTTATTGTAGAATAAATTAGTTGAAGAAATGCTGAAAATGAAAGCAGAGTAAGTGCACGGTTTTATAATTCAAATTCTTGTAGGTCTTTAATTTCTTCTCCTCTAAGAGAAGAAATACTATATCCACAAGGTAAGTAACTCCTTTCCTTCTTCTGGTTTCCTCTGATTTAAAATCTTGGGTCTCTCTACATGTGTTCTGTAAAGAGGGTTTAATTTTTTCATCTAGTTTTCATATTAATTTATGGAATATTTTATAAACTGCCTCATTCTTAGATGAACAAGATATACTCTATTTTCTGTCAAGTTCAAAATATGTAAACTGGTTGTTGGTTTTTTTTAAAGAATTTATTTATTTGACAGAGGGAGACACAGGGAGAGAGGGAATATAAGCTGGGGGAGTGGGAGAGGGAAAAGCAGGCTTCCCTCCGAGCAGGGAGCCCGATGCGGGGCTCGGTCCCAGGACGCCAGGATCATGACCTGAGCTGAAAGCCGCTTGATGACTGAGCCACCCAGGCGCCCCTAAACTGGTTGTTATTAACAAATAAAATGGTAAAACATTAGAAAGATGGTACACTCTGAATATTCATCCGGAGAAGAGGGCCTCAAACATTTTCACTTGTTAAACCTCCTAAAAGAATTTATTTATTTATTTGTTTATTTATTTGACAGACAGTGAGAAAGGGAACACAAGCGGGGGAGAGGGATAATCAGGCTTCCCGATGAGCAGGGAACCCGACCCAGGACTTGATCCCAGGACTCTGGGATTGTGACCTGAACCGAAGGCAGACGCCCAACAACTGAGCCACTCAGGCACCCCAAACCTCCTAAGAGAATTTTGAAACACCATATATCCTTGTGCACATTTTTGGTGTTGACTCTATGTCTAAAATTTCTCACTGAATGTTTAAATTGAAAAGCAAAGTCCTCACATACTGAAAACAGTGCCATGTAGGAATAAAATTCTTGGTGTCAGGATGGCCAAGTGGTCTTAGGCACAGACTTCAGCTCCTGCTTCTCATGGTCCGGACTTCTGGTCTCTGCATGGAGGTGTGGGGTTCAGATCTAACTTTTGACCTGTCTCCAGTTTTGTTCCGGCCGTTCTATCGAGAGTCTCACCTTGAACTGGCCGTAGAAATAAAGCTCTGGTAGTGTTCTCTTAAATGTATCCGACTGACCTGCTACTTTCTATCTGTTTAACAATACAGGAACAAATTCCGAAATCTAAAATTGTACATTGTTCCTTTTTCCTTTCAAATTGAATTTCCGTTCCATACCTACACAGAATTATATCCTAATTTATTAATTTTATTAGTGTATTAATAATATAATTATATATTATTTATTACAAAGTTATAAATATAATTACATAATGTTGTATAAAATAATTATATTTGTTATATCCTAATTTATTAATCTAATATATTGTTTGGGAAATTTTTTATTACACATACAAATGGGAAGTAATTTATAAAAGTTTTTGTGTTGTAAAAGTAATTTGTATTTGTATGGCTGACTCTAGTGCTATATTTCTTCTGGATTAAGTTTTCAATTATTATTAGTCATGGTGTCCTTCGTTTATTACAAGTTTTTATAAATTATTATATGTAGTGAGATTTGAGTGGACATTTATCTCCCAGTGCACTTTAGCTTCATGCTTTTGCTTTAATTACTCATTATTCTGTTATACTTAATTCTGGAATGAGACAGTATTCAGTATCACCTCTGTTCCTACTTTCTGTTTTTATAGCTATAAGTGCTGAGAAATCGTATTCATATAGTAAGTAAACGGCAACAGATAGAATTTTGTTAGAGTCTTGTCATGCTGTTATTTGAATTCCATCCAAGTTAGTATGTCAAAAATTACATAGTAATCTGTCATCAAAAATTTTCTATTTTTTTTTTCAAGATTTTATTCATGGGGCGCTCTCTACTTGCTTTCTACTCAGCAGGGAGCCTGCTTCCTCCTCTCTCTCTGCCTCCCTCTCTGCCTACTTGTGATCTCTCTCTCTCAAATAAATAAATAAATAAAATCTTCAAAAAAAAAAAGATTTTAATCATTTATGGAGAAAGCAGGCTTCCTGCCAAGCAGGGCGCCCCATGTGGGGCTTGATCCCAGGACCCTGGGATCACAACCTGAGCCAGAGGCAGACATTCAACCCACTGAGCCACCCAGGTGCTCCAATCAAAAATTCTTTTTTAATGATCAGATGACAAAGACCACCCATTTTGTAAAAAGATTTGTTACCCAATTATTTGCTTTATAGGATCAGAGAGTATAGAGATGTGGAACAGAACTCGTTCCATACTTTGCTGTAAATACAAGCAGTGTAGGGACTGGCTCCCAGATAGTTAGTCATTGTAGAGCTAGAAGTGTGGCTCCCTTACAGGATCTATGAGAATCCCACTGTGCAGTTTGTAGAATTGCAGCTCTTTCAGAAATAATAGCTATTTTAGACATTCTCACAAAAAGAATAAAAGCTCTCTCAGTTGACATGTAATTCATTTCGTAGTCTTGAAACCAAGCGTCTTCAGTGATAAGTGTCCCTAGAAGATACGGGACCTCACACTGTGGGCAAGGGAGGCACACACCCAGTTTTATCGGTCCCAATCTACAGCAGTGATTCTCATCATAATGTTATCTATCTGTGTATGTGAGGATGCTTAAAAAGCTATAAGCTATAAGGAGCTGAATAAGCTCTGGAACTGAATTCTGTGCTAACCAGTATAGGCAGAAGATGCTTAAGTTCATATCACAAGTGGTCTGGAGGTACATTGACTCAGTGATGCAATCATGGACCCATACCCTTCCCATTCTTCTGCTTTGCTTGCTTGTGCCCTCTTGGCCACAAGATGGCTGCCATAGCCCCAAATGTCATAAACAAGAGGATCACTGCTTCTAATGAAGTGGGATCAAAAGGGCCTTCTTTTGTCAGGGGAGAAGAAACTCCTTCTAGCCCCCAAGAATCAGCCTCTGCTTCGTGGCCAGAATTAACACACCTCCAGGCAAGCGGAGGAAACCAGTATCTGGCAGTAGGGTGGAGAAACTCGGCTTAGCCTAGACCAGTTTAGTTTTTTACCAACACTTGGGAACTGGCTGCTGCTTTTTTCCCCCTTTTTCCCCCCAAATAAAATGAGCTTTTATAAGCAGAGAAAGATCAAGGGAATGGCTGATGGGTAAGCAGCAGCAGGGTCTGCCGTGCCACAGAAACTTCATCAAACTAAAGCAAAGTACACAGAACAAATGCGCAACAGCTGCACGTGAACCAGGGAGAGAATCAGTGCCTCCTCACCATGCTGTTCTTCTGACATCCCACTGCTCCTGAAATTAGCGTGCCTTAAATGGCATATTAAATTCTGAGTATGATGTCATTAAATAATCATCCTATTCAATATGCTTAAAAATGCAGTAAAAAGTATTTGTTTCTTTTTGGACAGCTTAGAGGATTCACACAATTTTATTAAAACAGTGCAGGTCTGTATAATTTCATGATAACTTTGTTCCTCGTTTTTCTTTTCAATTGAGAGTTGTATAGTGTATGAATTCTGAATAGCATGTCCTTGAAGAAATGACTGGTGTCCTATGGTCTGAGAGCCAGTTTTTAAAATCCAAAAGAATTAAGATAAGGGGCATTGAATAAACCATGCAGACTGTAATAATTACTTAAATTATATTTGCTCCAAAGGGGCCAGATCCAGAGGTTTCCATTTTAAATTTTTATTACTTAAAAAATGGTTTGAGGAGTTTTCCAAAATGAAAGTCTTGGGTAAGATAACAAAAAACCACGCCTATCTGCATCCCTTGCTATCTCCCTATGGCGTCACTGGGGGAGGGCTGAATACTTATGACGCTTTCAAATCAGAATTCTGGGCTTGGGTGAAAAATGTCTCATTTGAATACTGTTGTAATTATTTTCCTTTGGAATCCCACAAAACGCTATTCGCTGTCACAGCCTAGAAGAAGTCCAGAGTGCCCTTCTGAACAAAGAGATGGACTGCCTTAGAATGGCTGAGGAAGTCGAGCGAACCAGAACTTTGGAATCTAAAGCGTTCCAAGAAAAGGAGCAACTGAGATCAAAGCTGGAAGAACTGTATGAGGAAAAGGAGAGAATATTCCAGGTGCATTTGTGTGTTGGTTGTTTTCATGGGCTTAGGACATGTCGGGTGGGTGGGGGGGCGTTGGTGGTTCAGAGGTGCTCTGGCACGCGCAGGCGCGACTGGCCAGGAGAGCCAGGAGCCTGGGCCCTCTCGTGCCCCGTGCTCTTGGGAGGCACGAAATAACGTGATTGTAAAAGCAAAACTAAGAGCGTATCATTTTCCCCTCCCTGGATTGATTTGCCGGCAGGAGATGGAAATGCTAAGGAAGCAGGTAGAGTGTCTTGCTGAGGAAAATGGGAAGCTGGTCGGTCACCAAAACCTGCATCAGAAGATTCAATATGTCGTGCGGCTGAAGAAGGAGAACGTCAGGCTCGCTGAGGTAAGCTCTGAAAAGTACTCTAAATAAATTCAGCCTGGTCTTAGAATGTTTGTTTAAAGTCTAATCGTTAAATCGCTTAAATGCTTCTTTCGGGGAACGTACTGAATTAAAAAAAAAAAAGCAGTCCTTATTATTCCAAGCATAATTCAGTCCGTTGTCAGACTCCTACATAATCAGATTCTTGTGTAATGTTATAGTTTACAAATTGACAGTTGTAATCTTAATTTTAAATATAAACTCAGTGAATGCCAAGAATAACTTCCTGTAAGCATTTGAGCCTAAAATTTTTTTTTTCTTTTCCCTTTTTTTTTTTTTTTTTAAATTCTCAGGAGACAGAAAAGTTGCGTGCTGAAAACGTGTTTTTAAAAGAAAAGAAAAGGAATGAATCTTAAGGATCTGGGTCAACCACCAACCTAGGCATCACCTCTCTGGAGACTTTCTTTCCTCTTGCAAAAGTAAGCCCTTCGCTAGCGCATGTAACAGAGCTGAATCAAGGAGTGTGATTACTAACTGTATGTGGCATTGGGGGCTGACCTTCAGTTTCTGAGGAATGTTCTGCAGCGGTACGCACGCTGTGGCAGTCGGCAGTCTGCTGTTTCAAAATGACCATCCCATTTCAAAGCTTTCAACCAGCTCTAAATACTGGGAAAACCTTTTGCCTTTTTAGAATAAAAAACTGTCGCTAAGGTTTACGGTGGTTGTTGGCCAGGTTATTTTTTCCTTAGATACTACTCACCATAATCTCCTTCCAGTCTTGCAGCAGAAGCTCTAATGGTATGTGGTGGCTTCAAAACTCGCCATGACGTTAATCCTGTTCCGTAGCATGTAGGAAAGGCAAACTTGTTAATATAGATTATTTTTGTATTCTTACTTTTTAAGTATTCTCCTGAGCTTTTTTTTTTATGACTGTAAATATGGCCATTTCTCAAAATGTAATAAAATCCCTTAAAAATTAACGGTTTCAGAAAGTGCTTTATTCACTCAGGAGAGCCAGATTAAAGAGTTGTCCATTCACCATCTACTTAATGAGCACTTATTACATGCCCTGGTCATCCGCGAACACAGCCAGCAAACCCTCTTGCCCTTGAGGAACTTCTGCGTGTCACCACTTCATTCCTTTTCATTGCGAATCATATTCTGTTGTGCGGAGATGCCACATTTGCTTTCTTCACCATTTGCTGGACATCTGAGCTTGTTGGCAATTTGGAGCTATTATGAATAACGCTGCTGTAAATATTTGTGTGCCCGTCTTGCTGGGGACCTGTGTTTCCTGTGGCTTGAGTACATAGATACCTAGGAGTGGAGTTGCTGGTTAAGCTTGTTTAACTTTTTTTTTTTTTTAATTTTATTTATTTATTTATTAGGAAAGAGAGAGAGTGAGAGAGAGCAGGTCAGGTCAGAGTGAGAAGCGGACTCCCCCAGGGAACTGGGAGCCCGATGTGGGACTCGATCCCGGGACTCCGGGATCATGACCTGAGCCGAAGGCAGTCGCTCAACCAACTGCGCCACCCAGGGGCCCCAGCTTGTTTAACTTTTTAAGACACTGCCTCCCCTTTGCGGAGGCAGTTTGCTTGCCCGTGGCTCGCTCCCACCAGCAGGGGGCTCAGTTCTCCGCATCCTCCTTGCTCCAGGCTCCTCACTGACATTCTCCTAAGGGCTAATGATACTGAGCATTCTTTACAAATAGTAGAACACGATACTCAGCAGTAAAAAGAGGCAACACGGATGAAGCTCAACAATGGGAAAAAAAGTGAAAGAAGCCAGACCCAAAAGACCACATATTGAGTGATTCCATTTATGTGAAATGTCCAGAAAGGGCAGATTATAGAGATAGAAGCTTATGGCTGGGGATCAGAGCGAGTGACCGTATGGGCCCGATGGGAACTTTATCGATGTGGTGGAAATGTGCTGGTTTGTGGTGATGATTGCACACATTTAGTTCTATAAACTTACTAAAAATTAAACTCTCTTCAAAATGGCTTCATTTTATGGGTTGTAAATTATGCCTCCGTAAAGCTGAGGAAAAACAATTTTAAAAATTAACCCACAGTGGAATTCCCAAAGAGTAACAGTCAATCCCTAAGAGCCAGAAACAAAAAAAGAAACTAAAAATCAGTGCAGGGGGCACCTGGTGGGCTTGATGGTGGAGTGTGGGACTCTCGGGTTGTGAGTTCAAGTCTCATGTTGGGGGTAGAGAGTACTTAAAAATATATATATTTTTTAAAAAGAATAAAATTCAGCATAAGGTAGAGGATGGAAACTGAGATCACCCCGGAGGTGGGAGAAGGTTGGAACACTGAAGCTGGTACTGAAGAGGCTTGGGTCTTACCCACCTATGGGAGTGTCTGGGGGCTGCTGAAGCAAATGACCACAAACTGGGAGGCTAAAAACAAATGTATTCTCTCACAGTTTTTGGAGGCTAGAAGTCCAGAATGGAGGTGTCGGCAGGGCCATTGGGCTCAAGGGAGCGTCTGTTCCATGCCTTTCTCTTAGCTTGCGGTACTGACGGAAGTCCTTGGCGGACTTAAACCTATCTTTTTGGGGAGGACACAATTCAACCTATAAACAGGAGTTATCAGGGATATCCATGCTTTAATTTGAGCCACAAAACTACCCCATGAGAGTGGCAAGGAAGGACTTCCACTAAAACTTCCTGAATGGAGAAAAGTGCTACTCAACAGTTCAGTGTGAAATCATACTAAATAAAAAAGCCCCATACAGATTATGTAAACTATTTTTTAACATGTGCTATGTATAAAACTGTGCCTCGACAGGAAGTACCCTAATAATGATTTTCCTGGAGAGTGGAAGTAGTCCTTTATACACTCCAACACTTCTCTTTGAAAGACATGTGCTACTTTTTACACACATTTTTTTACTTTTTATTTTTAAGGATTTTATTTATTTGACAGAGAGAAAGATCACAAGTAGAAAGAAAGGCAGGCGGGGCTGGGGGGAGCAGGTTCCCTGCTGGGCAGAGAGCCCAGTGAGGGGCTCGTTCCCAGGACCCTGAGATGATGACCTGAACCGAAGGTAGAGGCTTTAACCCACTGAGCCACCCAGGCCCCCCTACACACAAACATTTTAAATATTTACGTGAATCGGCAGTGGGAAGTAATGTCAGTCCCGGTTATCTGAGCCGAGTGATTATGGATGACATGGTCGAGTTATATTTTCTAAATCCTAAAATGCGCGCGCATCTATCTGGGCCTTTTGATTTGTCAGAGGCCCTCACCGGAGCCCGCCTCCAGGCCGAGTGTGGCGGTCTCCAGCGCCCTCTGCTGAGGCGTCTTTCCACTTTACGCCTCCCGAACCGGAAGGTGCCGGTGAATCCTCTGGGGCTCTTCTTGAAATGCAGATTCTGATCAATTGGTCTTGGGCGGGCCCGGGATTCGGCATTTTTAACCAATCCCTAGGGAAAGCGGATGCTGGGCCGCACCCAATGACCAAGACTGAAACTGCCGGGTCACGGAGAGTTATTCTATAGCAGCAACCATAGCGGCACGGCCGCGACTTCCAACGCCAGGGCCGGACAGCTCCTGGGTAAACCTACGGAGGCTGCCCGCCGCCCCACGGAGGCCCCCGGAGCTCGGCCCCGCCCCCTGTCCCGCCCCTCCGAGGCCCTCGCCGCGCCCGAATTGGCCTCCCTGCTCACGTGGGCGTCGCGTCACGTGAGGCCGCCGCCCAATCGGCGCGCGCTCGGTCCCGCAGGTGGTGGGGGCGCCGGGCGCGGGGACAAGTGGCGGCGGGCACCATGGCTGAGGGGTCGCCGTGCAGCGGTGGCGCCGTGTGCCCGGCCGCCTACCCCGACGCCCCCGCGGAATTCCCCCCTCACCTCCAGGCCGGCGCGATGCGGCGCCGCTTCTGGGGCGTGTTCAACTGCCTGTGCGCCGGCGCGTTCGGGGCCCTGGCCGCCGCCTCCGCCAAGCTGGCCTTCGGCAGCGAGGTCGAGCCCGGGGCGCTGCTGCGGCCGGCGGGCGGGTGGGCCCGGGCGGAGGAGGGGCGGTGTGGGGCCCGCGAGGCCCGGGGGAGGGGAGGATTGGGGTTGGAGGCGCAGGGCGAAGCCTCACGCCCGCGGGTCTGTTCGCCCCCTCCGGGCGCTGCAGTCAGCTGGGGCGGAAGAGCATCCCTGCATTCTAAACCCCGTCAAATCCTAGGCGGTAAGAGACCTGAGCCTCTTGCCTACCAGGGACCTACAATCTGTCCTCCAGTTGGGCTAGTTCGCTTTCCTGCATCCACTCTCTTCCTCTCATTTTAAGCCCCTTGTGCCTGAACATTTCTCTGCACGTGACTCAAGGTGAGAAGCTTGTTGCCCATCCCTCTGCTCCGCACTCAAGTGTTTTGACCGGTATACCCTGCTGCCAGGAAAATTGGGAGTTTGGGACACGTAGGCATAAGAGAGGACAGAGGAGCATTCTGGACAGCCCCCCCCATCCGCCCCCTTGCTGAGAACCCCTAAACTGCCTCCCCACGTCTGCTGAAGACCTCTGCCCCTCCCATCCCGAGTGGTAGGCGGGTGTCTGCTGCTGGAGGGGTTTCGCTGCCCCAGCCCCCGAGGGTTACGTCCTGACCTGGACAGTGGACACACTGGTCCATGCGGGTCAGCCTGTTCAGGGCTAATCCAGTGGGAACCACCGTGCTTGAGGTTAGTGTCCTGTTGGGTATAATTCTTGAAGTCCAAAGGAGGATGGGTAACTCTGACCCATGAGGTTTCCTAGTCTGTTTAGTTGTGCACCAGGTCTTCATAACTACGTAAACAGGTTGCACTGGTGCATACAGGGCTTTTGTGAAAATTCTGCAAACACGCCCTTTCCTCTTTTTTTTTTTAAGATTTTATTTATTTACTTGACAGAGATCACAAGTAGGCAGAGCAGCAGGCAGAGGGAGATCCCTGGGATCATGACCCGAGCTGAAGACAGATGCTTAACATACTGAATCACTCAGGTGCCCCAAGACACCCCTTCCTTAAGGCGCTATGTACTCAACACCTAGAAAGCTGTTTCAAGAAATAAAGCGTGAGGGTCACCTGGCTGGCGCAGTCAGTAAAGCATGCACTGCTTGGTCTCGGGGTTGTGAGTTCGAGCCCCAACATTGGGTGTAGAGATTACTTAAAAGTAAAATCCTTTAAAAAAAAGAAAGAAACAAGAGTTATGATATTTAGATGGCCATCCCAGAGGAGGCATCTCTGTCTGCAGGCAGGTTTCTAACTCAAAACCAAGCAAGGGGTCTGCGTGTTCTTTGTGTAGGAAGCTTAACTCTCCTTTCCAGGCTCTCACCTTTAAAAAAGAAAAGAAAAGAAAAAAGCTGCAAGGACTCCCAAGCGATGTCTGGGATCGCTAGGCACGTAAAAGGGGTTTTCCCTGAGCAGGGCAGTGTCCTGGTTAAGAGCTTGGAGCCTGGTTTTCAATCCTGGAGGCTTCCCCGGGCTAGAGGCATTTGAGGCAAGTTACTAAGGCCTTAGGTTCCTTATCTGTGAAGTTAAGGAATAAATGAGAATGCACTCAGAACACCGGGCACAGGGCCTGGCCCAGAGCGAAAGCTTCCGAATGCCCAGCAGGACTGGGCTGAGTGTCCGTAGCCTGCACACGATGTGGGGGAAGCGTGGTGAATCCACGCTTTACCCGGTCCCCGGAAGTGAGGACTCTGCCCCTGATTTGCTCTCACTACTACGTACTAATAACTGCTTGCCCTCCCGCACCGATCTTCAACACCAGTAAGGGATTGGTGTTCAGAACAAGGTACTGGGTTCGGATTAGCATTTTGTTCTGCCCCAGGGGGTGCTGCGGGCAAGATGGCCAGGTAAGTCTCAGGCATTTCAGCTGTAAAATGGGTGTGCCGAGCCCAGCATTAGGTGGAGTGATGTGCAGGAGAGCTCAGGACTGCCCACCCGGGCCGCGGCGGGATCTCAGGAGGGGCCCGGCTGCTGGTGATCAGGCCCCTGTCACGGGGCCGCAGGTCCACCGTGGCTGGGCCTGGCCACAGTGACACTTTGTCCCACAGGTGAACATGGCCTTCTGCATCTTAGGCATCATCGTGATGGCGACCACCAATTCTCTGATGTGGACGTTCTTTAGCCGGGGCCTCAGTTTCTCCATGTCTTCGGCCATTGCATCCGTCACAGTGACATTTTCAAACATCCTCAGCTCGGTGAGTAGCCCTGAGGGTGCAGTGCCCCTGGCCCAAAGCTGGGTTCCGGGGCAGTTGGGGAACGCCCACCCTCCCAGACGGGAGCTGGCGCGGAGATTGGGCTGTGGCTTGACCCCTGGTGGCTGTTCCTCTCATCTCAAACTTCAGCCAAATTCTCAAGCTAGCTGGGAATGAAGTCCAACTTTAAAAAAGGCCTCCCTGCGTGCTGCCCCTCCAAGCTGCAGCCCTCATTCTGAAGTCTCGGCCAGCTCTGTGCAAGCTGACGCCTCGGGCTCTATGAACTTGAGCATGATACGTGGAGGGCAGACGCTCTTTACTCTGATAGCCTGAAGTCAGCCAAGTGGGGCTGAGCCCAGTCAGTCCTGCCGTCGAGGGAGGGAGGGCTTGGCCGGCAGGTGTGGATCAGCAAACAGTAGGCGCCAGCTGTGTGCTGGGCCTTAGCGGCTGGCCTCTGCTGGTCTTTCTTGTGCACTTGGCTGAGGGCCGGGGCTGGAAGGAAGGCACCTCCCCACCCCCCAGGTGAGCCAGCCATGAATAGTGACTTGCGGGAGGTGACAGCTAGGTTTCAAGCCCCCAACTTCCAGCTCCAGACTTGTCCTGCCCCAGGAGGGCAGTCAGTCCCCGGGGGGAGTAAGGTGGTGCCTACTCACCGCGGTCTCTGTCCCGCAGGCCTTCCTGGGCTTCGTGTTGTATGGAGAGTGCCAGGAGGTCTTGTGGTGGGGAGGCGTGTTCCTCATCCTCTGCGGACTCAGCCTGATCCACAGGAAGCTGCCCCCCAGCGGGAAGGCCCCCGAACACAAGCAGCGGTAGCTGCAGATGCTGGAGGGACCCGCCGAGAGACAGCGCGGCGGCCCGGGTGCGGGATGGCGTGTGGGGACCCCCTCCCGGGCCTTCTGACCATCAGCCAGAGGGAGAGGCTCTGAGGGAAATGGGCCCCTGACCCAGCAGTGTGGAGGCCGGTCAGCCGCAGCTTCTGGAAGGGGAAGGACAGGCGCACTCGTGTTCGGCCTGGAGTCTTCTCAATATGCATGCGCAGTGCTCTCGATTCTCACGCCCCTGGGCCCACCCAGCGCCCCTTGGCAGACGCTGGAGACCCTGGGGTCGGTCTGCGGGGTGTCCAGCCTTGAGGCCGTGCTGTCATTGCAGTCCTGTGGCCGGACGAAGGCCTGGCCCGTGACGTGGGGGTGGGTTCCGGTGGAGATTTCCGACACCTCCACGCGGCTGGACCGGGTACCTGCGTCATGCTTCTGCAGTTCGACGAGGGAAGGGGAGCTGGAGTAATAAACCGTTTGGTTTGTAAGTTAAAAGTAGCAGGTGTGGAATCTTGATGCTTTCCTACCCCCCCTTTTTTTAATCCCTCTCTTAATTTTCTGGAATAAGAGGGAGCAGCCCTTAGAGTTGGGAGCTGCCCTCGCCCCCCGGGGCCTGGGGCTCAGCTGCCTCCCCAGCTTGAGCTCGAGCGCATGGTTCCTTTCTGATGCCACCCAGGCTGGCTAGCTCTCTTCAGTTTCAGCAGCATCTGTCCGTTTTCTTGGTGCGTGAGGAGGAAGGCTTGACCTCGCTTTGGGGACCTAGTTTTCTTTTACTTGGTGGGAAAGGAAACCGGCTCAGAGGCTGCTCTTGACCCCCTCATTTCCCCCGTAGGCCTCTCTGCCTTTTGATTTTCTTTGCCGGATCCCTGTGATTTTATCGTATCTTACGCAGTGTGAATGTAATTCCTAGTTCTGGACGGTCTGTGTGCTGCCTGCCCAATCCCTCGCGTGGAGCTTCAAGTTCTTTGTGTATGGGGGGAAGCCCTCTCAGCTCTCCCCGAGGCTGCCTGCCTCCATGCCTTCTTCAGACACTCCCTGCAGTAGGAAGGGACTTGGTGGCCCGGAGGCAGTGGGGGGAGGGGTGGGGACAAGGGATCATCCAGGCTGGCCCGCCTTGCCGCCCATGTAAGCCCTCCTCGCCCTCCTCTAGGAGTCATCGGACAGCTGATGGATGAGCTTCTGAAAACTGTTCCATGGATCCTAGTGAGTGTGATCTGGCCTTAGCCCACATCTCCAACCTTTCTCTCACTGCCTCCGTAATACCCCCAACCCCCCACTCGCCACGCTTGAGTTACCCGCCCCTCCCGACTTGCATCTCAAAGTTCTTCAGTCTAGTATGTCCGGTCCTGCCTTCTGCTTGGTGGGTTTTTTTGCAGGAATAGGAAAGCCTGTCCTAAGATTCATGGGAATCCTTAAGGGGTCCCTGAATAGCCCAAACAGTCTTGAGAACTTACACATCCTGATTCCAAACCTTACTGCAAAGCTACATAATGAAAACGGTATGGTCCCGACATCCAGACGTGAACCAGTGGTACGGAGTAGAGAACGCAAGCCCATTGAGAAGGGCGTTGAGACCGTTCAGTGGGCAAGGGCAGTCTGTCTTTTTAGCAGCTGGTGCTGGAAAAGCTGGATATCTGTATGCAAGGAAATGAAGTCGGACCCTTCTCTTTCATCATATAGAAAACGGAACTCGAAATGGATCGAAGACCTAAAATTATAAGAACTAAAACTACATTATGGACTTTGGGGAGGGTCTGTGCTATGGTGAGTGCTGTGAAATGTGTAAGCCTGATGATTCACAGGCATGTACCCTGGGGCAAATAATACATTATTTGTTAATTTTAAAAATTTTTTAAAAAAAGAACTAATTCTACGAGCTCTTAGAAGAAAACCGAGGAAAAGCTTCATGACATTGGATTTGGCAAGGATTTGGCAATGATTTTTTGACACCGAAAGCACAGGCTGCACAAAAGAGAAATAAACTGGGCCTCATCAAAATTAAGAATTTTTGTGCATCACAGGACACCATCAAGAGAGCGAATACATAACCTACAGAATGGGAGATACTTTGCCAATCATAGATCTGAAAAGGGATTACTATCCAGAATACATAAAGAACTTCTACAATTCACTAACAAAAAAAATTCAACTTCGAAGTAGGCCAAGGACGTGACCAGACATTTCTCCAAAGAAGATACACAGATGGCCAAGCAGCCCGTGCAAGTCAGCATCGCTCGTCATTAGGGAAATGCAAATCTAAACCACAATGAAAGCACCTCACGCCCATGAGGACGGCTACTATGAAACCATAGAAGATGACAAGTATTAGAGTGGAGAATCTGGGGCCCTTGTGCATCGCTGGTGGAAATGGAAAATGGGATGGCCAGGGGGGATTTTAGTTTGGCAGGTGCACAAAAGGAATGAAAGGCAGAGACTCAAACAGATACTTGTCTGCCAGGGTTCATAATACGCTCCTTACAGTGGCCGGAAGGTGGAAACATTCTGGATAAACAGAATGTGGTAATATACATTCGATAGTTCATTCGACCTTAAAAAGGAATGAAAATCTAACACGCGGGCTACGGAGATGAACCTTGAAGACAGTTTGCTAAGTTAAATAAGCCAGATACAAAGTGACAAATATTGTCTGGTCCCACTTATATGAGATACCAATGAGAGGCAAATTCATAGGGGGTTTGCTCAGGGACCAGGAGGAGGGGAATGGAGAGGGGGAGGGGAATGAGGAGTTCGTGTCTAATGGGGACAGAGTTCCAATTTGGGGCAAAAATGTTCTGGAGACACATAAGTAGTGACCGTGGCACAACATGGTGAATGTGCTTAACGCCACCGAATTGTCCCTTAAAACTGGTAAATTTGGGGGGTGCCTGGGTGGCTCAGTGGGTTAAAGCCTCTGCCTTCGGCTCGGGTCATGATCTCAGGGTCCTGGGATCGAGCCCCACATCGGGCTCTCTGCTCAGCAGGGAGCCTGCTTCCCCCTCTCTCTCTGCCTGCCTCTCTGCCTACTTGTGATCTCTCTCTGTCAAATAAATAAATAAAATCTTTTAAAAAAACTGGTAAATTTTATGTCTAAATTGTATTTATCCGCAATTGAAAAGAAAACCAAACCAAGAAAAGAGGGAAAGGCAGGAAGAGGGATTGGAGACAGCTAGTAGTGAAGACGCTTTCGACAGAGTTTTCCTACCAAGGGGCAGTAGGTGGCAGAGAAGTTAGGGACAAGAGAGGGGCCGTGAACTATCATTGGGGAGCCTGAAGGTGTGAGGAAAGGGCTTGTGGGGAGCCCTGAGCTGGGATCCGGTGCCCAGAGAGGGCTGGCTTGAGCGAGGTATACAGACCTCTCACTCTCGCAGAGGTCAGGACTTTGGTCTGTAGGCAGAGTGCCAGATAAGGTGGCTGGATCACGAAGAAAAGACAATGCACCTCAAAAGAAAATTTGGCAAAGCACATGAGTTGATCATTCATGGAAGAGGAAGTTTGAACATCTGAACATTTTTTGTTTTAAGGTTTATTTATTTTTAGAGAGAGAGAGCACGCAGAGGGGAGGGACAGAGGGAGTCTTAAGCCGACTCTGCCTTGGGTCCGGAGCTGGATGTGGACGCGGGGCTTGACCTCACGATCCTGAGATCAGGACCTGAGTGGAAACCAAAATTGGATACTTAACCTGACTGGGCCACCCGGGCGCCCCAGGGGAAGCTTGAACCGCTAATAAACGTACAAAAAGCTTCACTCTCACTAGAGATGGGGAAATGCAAATTAAGGCCGTACCGAGGAGAGAAGACACAGGTCTGCCAGCGGCTGAAAATCCTTACAAAACATCTCTCTGATAAAGAACTTGTCTCCAGAAGATGTCCCACCCGTGCTGGGCTTTTGGTGGGTTAGGGTTGGTGCTGCTGGGCTCGCCCCGGTGACGACATCACCACCCGCCTCGCGCTGCCTGCATCTGTTTTTCCAACCTCCCTAGGAGGTCAGGACATTCCAGGGACCCGGGCCATAGCGGGAGGTGTGGTTGGAGGTTCGTAAAAGAGAGATCGTGCAATTCACAATGCTGAGACAACCAGTCAGCCTTTAGAGAAAAGTAAGCCTGGGTCCCTACCTCATGCCGCCGTCCAAAACAATTCCAGAAAGGTCAAAGACAAAACTGAAGCAGAGAAGAAAATGAAGGCAGTGTGAAGAATCATCTTGGAGTGAAGATGTTTCCCAGGAAACCAGAAACCTAGAAACCAAGGGGAAGTTAGAGAAACTGACTACATAAAAGTTAAAGAAATGTGTAGCAGAACCTGGAGTCAGAAGGTAATGAATAGGCAGAATCTATTCCGAAGCCTAAAAAGGGCTCCTGTGACTCCAAAGAAAATGACCCACATCCCGAACAATGAGTGGCCAGTGTTAGTAGCTGAAAGTGGTCACTGAAAAGATACTCAGTCTTACTTATAATGGGAGTGGTCATGAAATAAGACTGAAACAGTAATGAGATAGCCTTTTTTTTTTTTTTCCTTATCAGATTGGCCAAGATGAAAAGTTTAGTAGAAGCAGAGTTTGGTAGGCTGTTTTTTTTTTTTTTTTTTTAAGATTTTATTTATTTATTTGACAGAGAGAGACACAAGCAAGAGAGGGAAGGAACACAAGCAGAGGGAGTGGGAGAGGGAGAAGCAGGCTTCCTATGGAGCAGGGAGCCTGATGCGGGGCTCGAGCCCAGGACCCTGGGATCGTGACCTGAGCCGAAGGCAGATGCTTAACAACTGAGCCACCCAGGCGCCCTGGCTGATTGGTTTTGAAAGGCATCTTCCCATCTTTCTATGGGAGTTCCTGATGCAGTCTCCGGAAGGTTCTTTGGCAACAGTTACTGAAATTCAAGAGACACATACCCTGTGACATAGCAGTTCGACTTTGGAAGATTTATGTTCCAAATCTCGTCTCCCGTACGTGCAAAGACGTGGGTGCAAAGATTTGGAACAAGCTCAGCGCCTGGCCAGAGGCAGTAGTAACCACCGAAGATAAGGAGAACTACCTGGATGGTTAAGAAATAAATTCCTAAGTACGTTTTAGAGGGGGGAAGAAAAAAGGCAAGATACAGAATGGTATGTTGAGAAAGCTCCCCCGGGTGTGAGCAAATGTTTATGGTGGAGAAAACCGGAAAGACCCTTCCCAGTGGTTGGCTCTGGAGAGAGGGTCTGACTGAGGGTCTGGGGTGGGAGAGGTTTAATTTTTACAGCGGGTATTTATTACTTTCCATCCCGTCTGGAATCTTTGATTCCTAACTCAGAGGATTCACGTCTTTGATCTATTCTGGAAAGTTCTCAGCACCATCGCTTTGATGCAGCTGCTCCCTTATGCTTGATGTTTCTCCTCCCAGAACTCCTGTTGTGTGTATTTCGGACTTTCTCCTCCGAGCCTGCCTCTCTCAGTGGGGCCGCCCACACGGGGTGAGAACGGCCCTTGGGACTGACCTCCGTGATGGCCTTGAAGGGGCCTGCGGTTAGCCAGTTGAGACCCAGCTCGTGAGCCCTGAGGATCTGTCATTGGAAGCCAGGTGGCTTCCTCAAGTCTCTGAATCTTTTTTCCACGGGGCCCCAGGCATCTACCCAGGCACAGCACAACTCTGGCCGGAAAATCGAAGCCTATCGGAAAGCCTCCCAGGGCACAGTCCGCGTCATGGGGGGCGGGGCGCCTACTCCGGAAGTACGGTCCCCGAGGGTCCCCTGGACAGAGTCTGCAGCCGTTCGGGCACCCCAAGGAGGACCTCCACTGGGCAGGATGGGCAGACCCACCCGCGGCGGGGGCTCCTGTCCTAGAGAACTCGGTCCAGACCCGGGACTCCAGGCCAGTCCTTGGTTTCCGAGGGGCCCCCTGCCGCGGTCAGTGCCGGCCTGTAAGCCTTCCGCGCGGAGGGTGCAGACGGCCGGCTTGGTCTGGGTTCAGAACTTTTGCAGCAGCTTGGGAAGGCAGAAGGGAAGCTTCCGGAAAGAGCTCCAAAAGCTAAGATCCTGAACGCCCTCCTGCCGCCAGGCTTCCGTTCTTTCTCTGTGGTGACCAAATCCGTGTGTCCCGTTCGGCAGTCGTACTTTACACGGATTCAGTCATCCCTGCTCCGCCCCCCCCCCCAGACGCTTCCCCTGCAAGGGCTGTGCGCACGAGGGACGGAAGCCTTCTGAATGCGATTTAACCAGAATGACGCGCCATGCTCGGGAACTGGTCAGGAGGAGGGCGCCTGGCCGGCTGGCTCAGGTGGCTGGGGCCGTGGTCCCGGGGTCCGGGGATCGAGCCCTGCTCCGCGGGGAGCCTGCTCCTCCCTCTCCCTCTGTCCCTCCCCCCTGCTCATGCTCTTGCTCTCTTTTTTTAAAAGATTTTATTTATTTATTTGACACAGAGAGAGAGAGATCACAAGTAGGCAGAGAGGCAGAGAGAGAGAGGAGGAAGCAGGCTCCCTGCCGAGCAGAGAGCCCGATGCGGGGCTCGATCCCAGGACCCTGAGATCATGACCTGAGCCGAAGGCAGAGGCTTTAACCCACTGAGCCACCCAGGCGCCCCATAAATAAAATCTTAGAAAAAAAAGGAATTGGTCAGGATGAAATCTCACGTATTTCTGATGTGGTTTACATAACCTCTCGCTCCGTTTATTCTGACCATTTACCCACTGAGCAGCCTAGACAACTGCACGTAACCATCAAACTGTCTTCCTGAGGTGTGAGGGCCAGGAGGAAGGGGAGGGATGTAGAGGCAGGCTGCCAGGGCGTTGCCGCAAACTGCGGTGAATCCAGAATGCCCACCATACCCCGACGCCCCTCAGGGGTCCCGAGTAGTCTGAGCTGGCAGGAGCACGCAGGGTCCCTGTGGTGTGCCCTCCCCGCCGGCAGCTCTGGGCTGGAATCGCAAGGCGGGGACGCAGCGTCGGCACACACAGCCTCTGAGCAGCTGGGGTCCAGGTGGTCCCATCAGAGGCCAGGCTGTCCTCTGCGGGCATCCGTTCGTGGCCCAGAAGGTCCAGCCAGCATCTGGGACGTTTCCATAGCCCCGGGGCTGCGCAGAGCGCTGTCCGAAATCTGCAACAGGCCTGAGCCCAGGTCCCGCTTGCCGAGCCCGAGCTGCGTTGCGGACCGGTCCGAAGGTTCTCGACGCTGGCTTCCTGAGAAAGGAGCTTACTGTTTCCCCCGTCACTTTGGCGTTCCAGACCATTGAACGCAGGTGTTTTACCTGAGGCTGCTGCTCGGACCAGCCCTGCGCTCCTGGGACAGCCTGACCCTGCCCTTCGCACAGGTGCGGCCTGGAGCCCTGCTCGGGGGGACCTGGGGGAGCCCCAGAGTGGCGTGGGTTCCGATCCCAGAGTGGCCCTTCCAGACCAGGGGTGCCTTCGCCTCCTTGATCCTGTCTCCCCGGCTGTCATGTGGGAATAATGTGGGCACAATGAGGATGGAATGGGAGACTGAGGCAGGGCCTGGCCCTGGGTGTGTGTGGGGGTCCCTCTGTCCTCAGACTCCCCGGGTCCTTAGCCAGGAGCAGGGTGTGGCCGGGAGGGGCCAGAGCAGGGAGAGGAGACGGCGGGGCAGCCCCCGGAGAGCGTCCTGGGTGAATCATGGGGCTGAGGTTGGCTGACATCCTAGCTGCGGGGGCCGGAGGCACGCCAGTGTGGGTGATTAGGAATCCCACACTTCGGATGCAAAGATAATAGGACATGGCTCATCCGCGGCTCCTGGTTAGGTAAGTACGTGTGGGCGAGTAGTGTGTGTGTTGGGGGGAGGGACAGACAGGAAATCTATTAGATCTGGTGACGGGCACTGGGATAATGGGGACAGTCTTGCTTCTTGAATGTTGTTTTTGAGTTTTAAAAATAGATCTTTACAAGAGGACACATTTTGCTCCTGCCTGGGAGAGAGCTCCTTTCGCTCCTTCTCCAAGGGAGACGTAGGGTCTCCTCCAACGTGCGGGTGGAGATTACAGTGGGAAACGTCTCCGTTCCCTGTGGCCACGATGAAACAAGCACCTACTGTGTGCAGGGCCACCTGCTGAACCCAGAGCACCCGGACCTCACTGCCCCTGACTTTAGGGGCCCTACAGCGTCCCCGGGGATGGGCGCGTTCCGCCCAGAAATATTTACTGAGCACCTACTATGTGACCTTGTACCGCTCACTCGGCAACTCACTCTGCTGTCTGTCTACGGCATCCCAGGAATTCCCCAGGCTCTGGGGACGCGGAGGTCAGGCCGTCCCCGCTCTCCTCCTCCTCCTGCCTGTTCTAATGGAGGGAGTGGGACCGTAAGCCAACAAGAGTACAAGACGATTTCGGACAAGGACTCATGGGTTGAAGAGACTGAAGCCTGAGGGTCCCCAGGTGGGAGAGACAGCAGCGGGTCAGGTGGGGCTGAATCAGTGGGGGCGGGGAGGGCTTCTCTGGGAGGACCCCCCCCCCCCACCAGCCCAGGCCGACCCGAGAGCAGGGGTCCTGGCTGGGGGCGCAGAGAGTGCAAAGGCCCCCAGGGAGGGGACGCCGGCCACCCAGTGTGGTGTCCTCTGGGGACCAGAGACCAGGTCGTTGCTGGGAGATGTGGGGGGAGGGTGGGCGGGCTGGAGACGCCCTACCAAGGGCCCTGTGCAGGCAACAGGAAGGGGGTGGATTTGATTCTAGGAGCAACAGGGAGTCCCCGGAGGTCATGACATAGTCTAATGAATGGTGTTTGTTTTAAGATTTCAAGTGATCTCTATACCCAAAGTGGGCTCAATCACAGCCCCGAGATCAAGAGTCACACGCTCTACCAACTGAGCCGGCCAGGTGCCCAAATCGATGGTTTTAAAAAGAGCATCCAAGGGGCGCCTGGGTGGCTCAGTTGGTTAAGTGTCTGTCTTCAGCTCAGGTCATGATCTCTGGGTCCTGGGATCGAGCCCCGTGTTTGGCTCCCTGCTCAGCGGGGAGCCTGCTTCTCCCTCTCCCTCTGACTCACCCCTCCTGCTCTCGCTCTCAAGGAAAACCTTACAAAATAAATAAAAAGGGGATCCGACAGCTGGCAGGGGTAGCAGGGGCCGCACCTATGGCGGAGGCAGCAGGCTCCTGGTAACCCAATCTTAGAAGTGACATCGCAGCACTTTTCCTGCTTTCTTTTCTAGAAGCGAGTCACCAGGTGCGGCCCACACTCTAGGAGAGGGGGTTCCACAAGGCAGGAGGTGGGGGCCCATTGGGACTTTTGCAAGTATCTCTGAGGCTCAGCGTCCCTCCACCTTCCCTTCCCCGAATTGCTCTCTAGTCAGCATGGGTCCCGAAGGCACGAGCACCGAGAGGCCGGGGCCATGAGGTGGGATAGGAGGACACCTGCAGCCCGCGGGGGCGGGAGGGGGCAGAGTTATGGTGCGTGTGTCCCTCTTCAGCCAGACCCTTCGCCTGTCTCTCTTCCAGGTATTTGCCCTCCTTCTGGCCGCTCCAGGGCGTGGGGATGGCCTTTGCTCTTCTTTTTATTTTTTTGAGAGAGACAGAGAGGGAGCACAAGCGAGCGGGAGGAGCAGAGGGAGGGGGAGGCGTGACCTCCCGCTGAGCCGGAAGCCCGATGCAGGGCCCGATCCGTGGACCCCGGGATCATGACCCAAGCAGAAGGCAGAGGAGCCCCCCCAGGTGCCCCAGCCTTTGCTCCTTCTGATCAGGGAGGTGGGAAGCGCCATCCAGCCATGCCGCCTGAGAGGTCGCTAGAGGCCCAGGCCACGTACTCTGGAGACTCCTGCAACGTCTACTACAACGGGCTTCGGAAATCGTGGCATATTGTAAAACCCCAATTTAACAAACCAAGAGCTTTGATATTCGGGAAACAGGAGGGAGTGGGACTGGGCTTTTCACCAGGCCTGATGGAGTTTGCGAAGAATGTTCATTCGGGTTCGGGCGCTGGCCAAGAGGGGGAGGCGTGTGGTTGGGGGATTTGTGACCAGTGTCACCCCCTATCCCACACCGGCCCGTACAGCCTTTTTTGGGGATTACATCAAAGGTCTGTATGAGGGCCCTTTGCTCACTTATTTTCACACGATTTATACTCCGTGTCAAGCACTGTTGTAAATGCTCTAAAAGAGGAACTTCATGGCTTTGCCCTTTCTCTGGTTTCAGTAAAGTGGAAGGACTGGCCAGCCGGGGCTCGTCGGAGCTTGAGAGAGAAGCGGGCTGCTCCCAGCTAAACTTAAAACAGACGGTGCCCCAACGGGCATCGACTCATCATCTGTGAAATAGCCCCAAAGGGAGATAGGTGTTCTAACGATCCCCATCTCACAGAGGAGGAAACTGAGGCACAGACAGGTGCGCATGCGTCCCGGGTCCCACGGCGGGTCCGTGCACCGGCCCTTCAGGGAGCCGATCCAGACAGGCCGTGGCCCCCGTGTGGCTTGCGGTGCTCTGGGCGGGGGATAGGGGCTCCGTTCCTTCTCCACTCCGGCCCGCTCAGGGCCAAGCGAGTACCGTGTACCCCAGCACCGCTCCCCAGGAGTGAAGCTGCCTTTGGGACCTTGGGGGCCTCTACCCCAGGGCACAGAAGGGTCAGGTCAGCCAAGGGGATTTTGACTTGGGGCAGCCCAGGAGGAGGAGCATTTTAAACAAGGGTGCCCCCTCCTGACCTTTGGAGTAATGAAGACACCCCCCAAGGGGCACCCCCACTTGAAGCCTCCCGCCTTGCCCACTACCTCATCTCACCAGTGCTGGTGGCCCCTGCGGGCACAAGGCCAGGGGGCTACCTAGGAACCCCCCTGACCCTGAGACGTCCCCGGCCTAGAGACAGGCTCTGACATGGACGCAGGCTGCCCCAGGATAAAGGCCGGCCCAGCCTGTGGGGTGGGGGGACACACGGCTTCCCGTGCTTGGCAGTCCTGGGCAGGCACAGGCTGGGGAGACCCCGCAGCCCACAGCTCCCCTCTCCTTTGAGCAGGGGTCAGCTGGGGGGGCGCTGGTCTTTCCGGGGGAGGTGCCTCCCTGCGCCCACCGAATGCCCTGCTTTGTGAACCGAAGCCGCTCCTTCTTGCTCTGCCCTCCAGAGGCTTGCTCCAACGATCAGTATGCTTTTAATTAAACTCCGGGCGCTTCAAGAGGACTGCGTGGTCCCCTGAGTCATTTTTTTTTTTTTTCTTTCTGCGAACAAGCTTCTTCTAGGATCTTGTGCTGGGGATCACGTGGGCCCTGGGGGAGCCATCCGACCCTCTGAAGGTCAAGGGCCTCTCTTGAGGGGTGGGGCTTCTTTATTGGGCCCTACTCAGGATGCCGGGGGAGGGGAGCCCCTTCTCAAAGCCTGTAACCTCAGCGGACCCAACCTGGCAGAGGCATGGGGTTGAACGGAAGTTGTTCTGTGTGTAACGTGCATGATATTCGGAGGCAGTGGCCTGGCTTCTAAAGTCAAAATCCTTCCATGCTGGGCCCTTTTGTCCCCAGTGTCCAGCGCCTTGGCATACAGTAGGTGTTCAATAAATGCTCGTCGCCTGAAAGGTGAGTTTTCCTTCTGCTGGGAACCACCCTCCCGGGGAAGATGACCCAGAGAGGTTCAGTGAGGAACTCTCCCCCGCAGCTCCTGCCTGTGTGTGATCCTCGCTTGTCTCCCACGCGGGGAATGGAGAAAAGAGACTTTCTCAGAGGTGCCCTTGAGGTGACTAAAGAGGAAGGGTGCCGCCGCCCAGGGGTCTGGCCGGGAATCTCCAGCTGAAGACAGGAGACTCCAGCCACCGAGGTCGAGCAAAGAGCTTTTTATTCAGAGCATGAGGTGGAGGTTTGCGCCCAGCCTCCCCGGCGGTGGCCCTCGTCCTTTCGACGACAGCTATGATCCTGTCAGTTTGAAGCAAGCACGGTGTTAGGCTGTCAGCAGCTGCCACGGAGGGGAGGCCATCGTGTCAGCGGTGGCGGGAGGACAGTGAGGACAGGAAGCTTGGGTTTGGACGGGTCAGCTCCCTCGTGGCCCTGTCTGGGTCCCCCGCACCGGGTCTCCTGCAGCCGAGCTCCAGCGGGAGATGAGCTGGGTGGGCAGGGGACCCCCGTCTGACCTCGAGTGACAGGCCTCCCACAGCCACCAAGCACTCAGAGCCCCAGCACCCTTCTGACCACCGACCTTAAATCAGTGGAGACCGACGCTGCCCGCGGTGACCAGGGGACCCTCCTCCCTTATTGTGATGGCCGCCTCCTGGGGGGCTCCGGGGATTCATTGCCTTTCTCCGCAGGGTGCAGTCTTTCGTATCCAGTTGGCCGTGCTGCCCCCCGCCCCCCAACTCTGGGCTGCCTTCTGGGTTAGGACAACAAAGGACAGGCCTTCTCCGTGATGGGACAACGGCCTTCCGAGAGTGGCTAGCGCCTCAGACCGCGCAGGCGGCGAGTGCACGCCTTCAGAGCCGATCCCGGCATCGTCATGAATAAACACTAAAGCTGATGTGGGCCAGAAAGACAGGCCGCGGCCTGGGGGCTCTCGAGGCCTGCCATCGCCCCCTCGTGGGATGCCTTCTGAGGGCCCCGCGCCGGGATTAGGACAGGCGGCTCTGGGAACACGGCTCCTCTGAGTAGGTAACCCTGGGCTTCAACAGCCTCATCCTGGCACAGTGTGTGTATGTGTGTGTGTGTGTGTGTGTGTGTGTGCGTGTGCGTGCGCGCGGGCACGCGTGCATCTGTCCGTCTTCCTGGTTTATCGGTCTGCAGTCCGTGGCCGCCCCCCATCCCCTCAGATGAAATGGACACTATCTTGTGACAAGTGCCTTAAAACCCAGGCCCGAGAGATTTCTGGTCGGTTCTGCCCCTGTTGGTTGTGAGACTCTGCCCCGCGGGCACGTGAATCAAGCTGTCGGGTGGAGGAGGTCAGACGGTCCCCATCGCCACGGGTCCCACCCCCCCCCCCACCGACCCCGGGACAGCCCCAAGCTGTCCGCGCCGTGACGAGTCTAGTGTCTGTGGGATGGAACGGGGGCTGAGTTTGGGACTGCTGTGGTGACAGTTACTGTCCTTCCCCACCTGGGCATGGCCCGCACGTTTGTGTGTGACTAACCCGGTGTGGGGTCCTCCTCAAACCGAGCTGGACCCGTGTGGGTCGCCGCGGCAGCCGCGCCCTCCAGGCTCAGGGGAGCCCCTCCGGGGAGCAGCCGGGACCCTGCACCCTTTCCAGGCTGCTCTGGCGGCCACAGCCCCCTCCACAGAGGCTTTCGGCCCCGCCCGGGCCTCTGCCCTCCTCCGCCAGTGTCCCGGCCCAGGTCCCCAAGAACAGCCCTGCTCCGTCTTTCCATCCTAACATCGTGGACTTCGTTCTCAAAGGCAGGGAGCCAGGGCCCCGACCTTCCCAAGAGAAGACAGACATCCCAAGAAAAGCCAAAGGCAAGTTCTTTTCTGCCCCAGGGCTGCCCCGGTCAGAGCTTTCTTTGCCGGTGAGGCCCTGCCAGGTGTGGGGACGCCCCGTCTGGGAAGGATGCCCGATCCCGCTCCGGGCACACTCTTCATCGATAGCCTCCGGGAGTCTCTCGTCCTCCTGTCGCCCCTCGTCCGCCCCCCCAAGACCTGGCCCAACTTGGGGAGAGGAGGAGGGGGTACAGGGGATGGCAGTGGCCGCGAGCGGCCTGCGGGGAGCGGCGGGGGGCAGGGGTGCGGGGTGGCGCAGCGGCTTTTCAGTGTCTGGCCCTCCCCCCACGGCCGCTTCACTCATCTATCACCTCCACGGAGTCCTCGTCCTTCCTCTCCTCTGACTGCTCCTCCGTGGTCTCCGTGTTGTCCACCTCGGACAGCGAGGCTGCCTGCCGCACCCAGTCCCTGCCACTGAGAGGCTCTGGGTCGCACGGTCCGGAGAACGGGTTGAACCAGTTCAGGGAGAAGTCCCCACCAAAGGTCTCTTTCACCGACTTCCAGCTGCCCCTGCGCTCCCTGGGCTGGTGCTTTCGCTTGAGGCGCTCGATGCCCTGGGGGGACAACAGGACACAGAGGGTCAGCGGGTGGGGGGGTGCCCGGGACACTGTCTGCCTGGGCCAGGTCAGGGCTGCGGGGCCCTGAGGGCCGGTGGGGCACGGGCAGGGCCGGGGGAGCGGTGGGGAGCAGCACAGCAAGCGGGGGCCGGGGTCCACCCAGCCTCGGCGAGTCAGGCCAGGCTGCCGAGGGGCCCAGGGCTGAGGACTAACGTGACACCGGCCCTGAGAACACTAAGAAGACGAGCCCTCCCTGGGCATTCTGGGCCACGCCCCCCAGCAGGTGCAGCGGCCTTAGCATGAAGAAGGGATGCGCGCGGTCGGGGGAGAGCGCGGGGCACAAACACGGGGGCCGAGGAAGCAGACTGTGTGCCCGGCATGCGGCGGGCAGCAGAGGGGGGTGCGCAGGGTCACTGCGGGGGGGCCCTGCTCCGGTGGCAGATGCGGCCCTGCACCCACGCTGCCCACTCACCTGCCTCTGGGCGTCTCGGCTGCCAGGCCACAGAAAGAGGGTGGGGGGAAGGGAAGAAGCCCGCAGGAGTTAAAGGCACAGTCAGGTCAGCTCTGGCGGCCACAGCCCCCTCCACAGAGGCTTTCGGCCCCGCCCGGGCCTCTGCCCTCCTCTGCCTCCGCCGGAAGCCCAGGGAAATCGCCGGGGTTTGCCAGGCACGGCCACTGCTCATTCACACGACTCATTCCACCTGAGAACGACCTCTGAGGACCTCGTTCTGGGTTCTCTCTTCTTTGCGACGCAAGAGCCTCCCATAACTGGTATGATCCCTTCTGTTACGCAGAAAGAGAAACTGAGGCACACCCACAGACTGAGGCCTGCCCCGTGCTCCGGGCCGGTCCTTTCTCCAGCACTCTCTCTTCCCACTCCATCTCTGAGATTGAAGTTTCTCGGCTCTTGAGAAAAAACCTGTCGTTTGAAGAAGCTGATCTCAAGGTATCTCCTTGGAAGACACTAGTGACAGAGGGCAAACCAGGGAGGGAACTGGGCGGGCGTCACTTGAGCCAAATCAGAGGTGACATCACCTCCGTGCTTTTCTCGCCCCGAACGCATACTCTTGATCTAATTGCGAGAAAACATCACCCAAACGCAAATTGCACGAGGGTTTACCGGATACCCGGCCTCTGACCTTCCAGAAGGTCAATGTCTGATCAAAATGCTTTGGAACCAGACGGAAGTGACGGTTGTGCGAATTTCATCTCGATTAAAAAAAAAGGGGGGGGGTGAAGTTCATGAAAGACACGGACCAAGGAAGGTCACGGATCGGAGCAGAGGACACAGAGGGGACAAGCAAAGCAATGGAACTGACAAGGGTCTCCGAGGGGCACCTGGAGGAACCCAAACGAAGCCCGCCGATCCATTAAGGGTCTCGTGTCAATAGTTTCCCAGGTTTTTGTATTCGTATTGTTTGTATAAAGTGGTTCCATGTTGAAAGACGGACGGAAATGTACACAGGAGCTCTTGGTGCTGTTTCCGCCACTTTTTGGTAAGTTGGAAATTATATCATGGTAACAGGTTAAAAAATAACTGGAGACACACAGACGTGAGCGAGAGGGTCTTGAACACGGAGGGACAACGTGATGAGCTGGCGACGATTGAAACGGCCGCTAAGGATGGGCTGAGTCTGCTGTTCTACAAAGTGAAACACAACACGGCTCTGAAAAAACGGTGTTAATACAGTTCGACGTCACCCTGGAAAATCCTGTCCGCGGGCGACAAGGCAAGGAAGCCAGGGCAGATGCATGCGACATCACGGGACCTGCGGTCACCTTTGGGGAGGGCGCCGGAGGTGGTTTGTGCTGATTTCGGTGGCCTTCGCGCGCGTCCCAAGCTTTTGCCAATGAGCGGGTGTTAGTGTCGCCATCAGAAGGGCTGTGTCCGAAAATGGACTTTGCTGGCAGCTCCTGAGGGAGCCTTGCCGAGGTCAAGGGCACCCGATTGCTGCTCACGGACCGGCCCCTCGCTAGGCCTCCCTACTTAGCAGAAGCCGCAGGGTCCGCTGAGGGGACTTGCTCTGGGGGATGCCGCCTTCCCTTCCCGGGCACTCCTTTGCAGCCTGTCCAGAGAGGCCTCTGAAGCATGACTTCAGGGAAGCTGGGACATCCTCGGGAGGCAGGGCAGGCGACAGAGGGGACACCCAGACTGCCTGTGTGCACACTGACTCAAAGCCGAGATAAGGGGGGTACTCGCAACCTCCCTGAGAGGTGGTGGCAGTTACACTGACACTTGCAGACGGGAAAACGGAGGGTCTGAGAGTCCATCGCGGGGGCCAAAACTTGTCCTGCTGGTCGTCGGAACCCGGGCGAGAACCAGTGTCTCCTTCTGCCCACAGCGTTTCCAATCCTCCTACAAATTCTCACTCTGCCTGTGCTGGTCACCCAGGCAGAGGAAGAAGCCAGAGAGGGAGATGAAGCAAAGGAGCCCCCAGGATGACTGGGCCCCATGGTGACACTCAGCCTCTTCACCAAGCTCGTAAGAACATTCTAGAGCGGAGCCCGGCCGGCCCACCGGATGAAGGTCCTGAGCATGTAAGTGGACGAACATCCGGGTCAACTCTGGACAGAAGACGATATTCCAAATGCACCTGCGGCCTCGGAGAGGCCCGAGGGTCTGAAGCCGCGGGTTCGGGAGAAGCCAGCGGGGTCTCTCTCTCCTGGCAGGACTCGATTCGGAGTTTCGTGTGGACTCACAGGCGCGCTGAAGGCAAAGTTCTTCGGCGGGAGGTTTGCAGGGGCAACAGTGATACCCACGTCCGGCCCAGGCGAACAAGAATGGTTGCCTCCTGGGGAGGGCGACAGCGGCCGGGGCCAACAGCTCTTGTAAGGGAGGGTGTGGCTGGGGGCTTCGGGGCCCCTCTGCTAGGATGACACCTGAGCTGTCATTTGCGCACGAACCCCCCCGCCCCGGGTCCCCAGAATGAAGGTAGCAGGATGAAGGCTCCTGGGGGAGGCAGAGACCCCCAAAGCACAGGCTTTGTAAGGACTCCTCTGAGACCCACGGGGTAAGAGCTCATTGTCCCGCCGTCCCCCGACTTCCCACATCATCGGGTGGCGAAAGTCATCACGCCGCGCCACGTCCCTCCTCCTTGGAAGGCCAGAGAACACTCGCTCCTCATCTGTAGTTTCACCTCCTAATTTTACTGCGACCCACAACTGGCAACACTCTTCCGTGTAACCTGGCACAGGCCCCGGTCAGGTTTCACGAAACGGAAACTTATTCTACGATGGTCGTGCATTTTTATCGGTTTGCTTTTTTTTTTTTTTAAATAAAGGCCGCTGCTCACCAATGAATTGCTCACTAACGAACCGTTGTGACCGTCGTTTGAAGAGCAGAGGTCCAGCAACACTAATGTTCACGGAGGCCACGCCGGGGGGCCAGACGGCTTCACTGCAGCTACGGTCACGACTCGCATTCAACCCTCGCCTCGACCCTGTGATTCGGACGTCCTCCCTGGTTTGACACGTGAGACCACGGAGGCTTAAGTCCGCCACTGCGCAGTCGCACGCGAAGGAAGTCGCTGAGCAGGGACTTGAACCTGAGACTGAGCGGGGGCAGGGCCTCGATGCCTGATAGCCAGGGTGCATAAGGTCACCAGCAGAGAGGTTCGGGGTGTCCTTATGTCCATGTGTTAGGGCCTGGGGCACCCCCGGGGGGCTTCTGCAAACGCTCCTTCCTCCTTAGCTGCTGTGCGTGCGTGGAGAGGCCCCTGGGGGTGACTAACTTGCTAGGGTGCTCACGGCGGTCGTGCCACCAAGGACTTGTTTCCCGAGGCACAGACTGGGGGAACGAAGCCTCCACTTGGGGGACACAGTGGACTGGCCAGCTGTGGTTTCCGAGTCACGCCTGTGGAAGGTGGCTTGTGACTTTCTCCGCGGCTAAGCTCGGATGAGCAAAACTGGTTATTCCAGGTGTCTCGCTTTGGTTCTTCGGAGACAGAGGATTCCAGAGAGGAAACGGCGCGACTAACGGGAGACGGGACACCTGCATTGCTACCCAGACTCACTCTGGGGGCACGAGGTCACCGAGCCCAGGCACAGAGGCGGACATCTGCCTGGAGGGAGGCCTTTTGCACGTTCAGCCCGGATGCTAGGAGCAAGAGCCTGAGGTCGACCGGGTAGGAGTTACCTAATCCGGCTCGTCACGTCGCCTTCCTCTTTCTCTTTCCCTGCCATGCTCCAGGGCCTGTGCTCCGAGAGACCACGGCTGCCGCGGACTCACTGCCCAGCGGCGCACCCCCCAACCCCGTGCCGTCGGAGCCCCGGTGCCGAGGCCAAAAGCCGGGGCCGCCTTTGTGCAGAGACGCGTCCTCTCTCCTCAGCCGTCTGGGATGGGGGGCGCTCAGGGATGCCCGTGTCTTCCTGCGTGGACACCTGGCTGCGGGCCGGTCATTCTACTGCCGACGACAGCCTCATCCCTAGTCCCTGAGCTCCCGGCAAAACGTCTCCCGTTCCAAGGAGAGGGAGCGAGGAAAACCACAGGGAACCCGGGGCTTTCCTATCTCCCGTGGGCAGCACTTGCTTCTGGCCAGAGGGAGAATCATACAGGATGTCGAAAGCATCCTTGTTCTCTGGAAAGGGTATGCCTAGGACGCTCAGGTTTAAATGATGAATTTCTATGTTTAGGACTCAATAAATGAAATCAATACATATTCAGCATTATCTACTGCATTCCTCAGATATTCCGTGGGAAAAAGAACCAACCTGGGTCACTTAAAAAAAAAAACCCTCGAGAATGGAGTGTTTGGAGGGCATCCAAATATATAAAAAATATTCCCCCGGTAGAAGGACCCAAGGGACGGGGTCCCGAGGGGTGGGAGCGGGCCAGAGCCTTCGAAACCGCTCTAGTCACTGAAGAGCCACACTTCTTCACACACCTCAGTGAACCGTTAAAAAGGGGGGGGAAAAGGAGCTTGTGAGAAACAAACGCTCTAAACTAGATTTAAACACAGCATTTAAAACAAAACAAAACACAAAAACCAAACGAACGCTCCAGACCTCAGCCTTGACTTAGGGCATCAGGAACAGAGGAGAGGCGAGCCGGGGTTGACTGCCTTGGGGAGGGTCGTGGAGGTTTCCAGTGCCTTCCTCCGGCTTGACACGGCTTTCTGCTGGGTGCGCAGAGGGAAACGGGCCTCTCCCCCGTGCCTGGTGCTCCAGCAAACTCTGCGGACTGGAAGGCTTTTCTGGAACCCGGGATCGAGGCGGCAGAAGCCAACGAGAGGCCGGGGGGCAGGTAGGGTAGGCTCCGTCAAGGGCGGGCGGCCAACAGGTCATTTAAAGACAGCACAGCGGACACCGAGTTCAAGGGGAGGAGAAGAAATAAATACCCTTTAGGAGCAATGGAACCGAGGCCCCATGGTGGCCAGCGCGCCTCGCCCGGGCGATCGGCTCGCCCCGACGGCAGCGCTGTGAGACAACACGGCTCCGTGAGAAGAGGTTTTGGAAAAATTTTATTGCATTTTGTTTCCATGTGGAAGCACGGACAGAATTGAAACGAGGCAGCACGTTCCACTGAATGGTTCATGGAAAACCACGTGGCTTGACGAGCTTCCTCCCGGCCCTGGCTTGGGTTTCCTGGACCTTACCCCCCACCCCCCAGCACGAGCTCCAAGAGGTTCGTGGTGATCGCTTATAAAAAAACCAAACCCGCACGTACGAAGTCACAGATGGTCAGTCCTCCGGTTGCTGTGACTTCTGAACTGGCTGGGCCCTCCCTGTCCCTCGACCCCGTCTCTCCCCACTCTCCTCCGGCCTTCCTCTTGGAAGTGGGATTTCATTTGGGAAGTGCCTCTGCCGGGGGAGGGTCCCCAGGAGTGCGCGTGTGGGGGGGCATCCGCCAGCCTTCAGACGTCTGGGGGCCCTGAGGTCGACCCCTCGCATCCCCGTCAGCCCCAGGCTGGCCGACGGGCTCCCAGGTTAAAATACGGAGATGTGGCTACATGCGCATCCAGGGGTCCCAAACATCAGAGGGGGAACCCGCTCTGGAGATTTACAAAATGGGGCCGGCGTGCTCGTGCTCGCTGGGGGCTGTGGCCCTGTCACTCAGCATGAGCCACCTTGCGGGGACAGGGCGGCGGGGGGGGGTTGCTAAGAGTGATAAGCAGACCTGACAAAGGAAACCTGAAATCGCCGGATTTGTTTTCTCCTTTTGACTGTGTAAGGCATCTCGAGCTGGAAAAACGTCTCTCCTTCACACTCTTCCAAATAATCCGCGGGAATATAATGGGGGATTCAGATTACAAATAAAGCCCCTTTGATCCCACCCACCCCCAAAAGTCACTCTGCACACCTCAAGCCCACGGAGTACAAGGAGGCAAACCGTGTCCACACCGGGGGATGAGGCCGCTGTGCCAAGGACCCTTCTTAGGGCTCCGGCCCCGATCCTGCCTCTCTCGGCCACAAGGGGTGAGCATCCATCTTCGGTGACGTTTAAGTCCCTCGGGGGGAGCCTGCCACCGCCTCCTGGGCAGCAGGAGGTCGCGGCCCCCCTGCCTCTCCTACGGATCCCCCACCAGGCGTCCGGCTGGGCCCCAGCCCTCGGCTCCTTCAGTTAGTAGAGGCGGGCCACCCGGAGACGGCGCCCTCCGCGTTAGTCAGGCCACAGACAGCAGAGAGGAAACCAGAGGCCAGAGAAGTGATTTTAAAAAAAGGAAAAAAAAAAAAAAAAAAAAAAAAAGAGCAGCTTCAGTCGCCAAAAAAATAGAAAGGATGATCTCTTAAAAATAAAACATGGGGAACATTTTTTTTTTTCTCTGCAATGCTCAGCCATTTTACTTGAGACATAAAAAAAAAATTTTTTTTTTTTTTAGAGCAGTTGTTTTGCTTTTGTTTCGATTTAAACATTCATGGGAACGGAGGGGACGGTGGTGCTGGGATGTGGTTTGTGTCTGGGTGGCAGTGCTGGTCAGGGTCCTTCAGACCACATACTGGTACGGGTCTGCCTTCCCTTGGTCTGGCACGGCAAAGGGGCTGGCCCAGCCCAGAGAGAAGGGGTGGCCGAAAACGGCTTTCATGTTCATCCATTTTGTTTTTTTAGCCCATCTTCTCTCTTCCTTTTTCAATTGTTCTATTCCCTGAAAACAAGAACAATCATACTTTCAGTCAAGCACTTTATTGCTGTGGTTTTGGGGGAAGGGATGTCCGTTAGCTTGAGGTGAGTGGCATCAGTGCTTCCTTTTCAAGCCACCAAGCTACCTACATCGTCTGTTTTCCTTCTCTTTCTCTCATAGAAAGTGTCAAAGGAAAAAAAAAATTGTGGGTTTTTTTGGGGGGGAGGGGGTGGTGGTGGTGGGGTATGTGGGCTTATATCTACAAGTCCCTCCCGGAAGGGAGGGGGACAATGAGCGAATCCGGAGGCTGCCGAGCCTGGACTCCTACCGGCGTGTCGGTCCGGGGTGTTTTGCTAAGTGAAGGGGCAACATCTACGCAGAGGCGCTGCGGGCCTGGCTGTGTGGGGCTGCCGTGAGGGCTTTGTGCCGGGGAGGGGGGGGGCTCAGAGCCCGCAGGGGCTCGTGATCGTGACACCGATGCTGGCCTTTACTTTGGGTGGGTTCAAGTTTGACACGACTATGACCACTTTGCAGACAAAAAAAAAGGAACAGATGGAAGGACAGGTCTGGGGCTGTTAGCCTGGGAGGTCGAGAGGCGCCCGGCTTAGCGGGGCGGGCAAGGCAGACCTGAGAAGGTCCAACAGGAGCAGAGACGGTGGGGAGGGGAGAAGCCACCGCAGAGGAGGAAGGAGAGGGATTAGTACAGGTTAGAGCGGCTGCCCCCACACTGAGTCTCACGGGAAAAGTAGGCTGGGGAGGAAGCCCGTTCCCTCCCTTCTCCCCTCCTCCGACGGAGCTGGACGGCGGGCAGGGCCCGAGAACAGGAGAGAAGCCGCCTGGCAGGAGCCTGACCGGGGTTCTGTCCGTCCGGGGCTCCGGTGAGGAGGAGGAACCGGGAGGAGTCGGAGGGCCCAGCCTAACTCAAGTGTCCATTCAGGGCCAGGGGGCTGGGAGGGCCGGGCCCAGGGGAAGATGCGCTTTCCCCAGATGCGCCCTTCCTTGTTTTCCGCTTTCCTTTCCAACACAACTCCCTTTAGGAACGGCCTGAAGGGAAGAAGAGCTAGGGCCAGGGCTGTGTGAGCTTTCCTTCTGGCTCCCCGAGACCGAGGGCTGTGTGGCGGGACCGCAGGCAACAGTGGGTGGGGGGGGGGGCACACGGGACACGGTCACCTCTGGGTTCCCTGCGGGTCGTCGGCAGAGAAGCTGGTGACGCTTACTACTTGGACACAGAGCCGGGTCTACACCGCTGGGCTACTATTTTTATAGAAACTCTCACGATGACGTGATTTCTTATCAAAGATACAGTTGCCGGGAGCCCCTGAAATGTTCTCAGCCATCGGGAGTTCCCACAGATCCGAAAGAGGGTGCCTTGGCGGCAGCGGCAAGGAGCCTGTGTCCCTGCGAGCCTCCAGCTGACGCTGACTCATCAGCAGGCCCCCTGGTGACTGCCACCTGCCACCCGAGGGGGACCTTGGGAAGCTGGCAGGAGAGCCAAGAAGGGCCCGGGACCTCACGCCTCTGCACCTCACACCGAACTGAGTGCGGCCCCTTCCCCCCAGGGCCCCAGAGCCAAGAGGAAGAAAGGCCCCCGTCACAGCAATGGACTGACCACCTGCAGGCTGGACCCTTAGGACAGACAGGTGGCCGTGGCACCAGGGGAGCGGGCTCTAGTCCTGGCCCCGCCAGCAGCCTTGAGGTTCCCAGAGAAGGAGCTGCGGGAAGGGCGGAGGTAGGGGCCAGGGCGGGGAGGCAATGGACGAGGACCAGAGCCGGACCCAGCGGCGGTACCTAGTGGGCAGGTGAGCGCCAGGGGCCCACGGCTCGGGGATGCCTGAGGCAGCCCCTGTCCTGACTCCGCCCTCGGGACCTGCTCACAGAGTCACCTCCTCCAGGAAGTCGACCCCGCCCGTTCCGGCTGGATTCAGGCACCGTTTGTCCACATCCCTCTCTAGGCCTGTAGCCCCGTGCCCAGCGGGGCGCCTGACGCAGCGCGGCGGCTAACACGGAACCGTCACGGGGGGACGGAAGGATTGGTGGCAGAGGGCACCCTTCACTGAGGCTGCTAGGCCCCGTTCCTAGCGTGACCTGCTGTGCCAGCCCCAAGGGAAGACTGTGTGTGTGTGTGTGCGTGCACACGTGTGTGTAAGATCCGGAGTCACTGCACGTGGGAGGACGTGGCCTGCACACCTCGCACCAGGGCCCGGCTCGCCGGGCTCCCAGGTCTGGCCGGCACGCAGCCCTCCAGCCCTCCCCGCAGCACCTGCCCCGGGTCCCCCCACAAAGCCCCGGAGTGGAGGTGGGGGGCAGGCCGCCCGCTTACCGTTTCGTCTGTGCAGATGGAGTGCACCTGGGTCCCGAACATCACCGAGGTGAAAATGAGGAAGAGCAGCCCCTCAAAACACAGCAGGATGAGGAGGATCACGGTGGTCGGCGGCGAGAAGGAGCTGCACTCTGAGAGAAAAGGGTTGGGTGGGACTTGGGGCTGTCGCCCCCTGCCCACTGCGCGCCACTTGTCCCCAGGGCCCCCGCCCTGCCTCCGGCCCCGCAGGACCTGGTCCTCCCGGGTGCCACGCGTCCCTGGCCTCCAGGCCCCGGCGGGCACCGTCGTGCCCCACATCCGGCTGCGCCAGCACTCCCTCGGGGAGGCCCTTCTCCACACGCCGGGCCCCTGCCGGGGCTTCCCCCCGACACCTCTTCACCCCTGCTCTTGCCCTGGCCGGCGTCTGTGCCCCACTGCCCAGCACGGTGCCTCGCACATGGAAGGACCCAGAAAGGCTGCAGGGCTGAGGCATGAAGACAGGGCGGACCTCCTCTCCTCAGAGAGCACAACACAGGCTGCAAGGGGGGGGGGGTGGCCCAAGGCTGCTTCTGGTTCAGCCAAGAGTTTTTGGGACATTCCTGCACCTCTGCTTCTGGGGGAACAGGAAAGGGCAGATCCGGAGGCTCACTCAGGGCCTTTGGGATGCGAAGTCTAGGGGGGGGCAGTCTGGCTGCCGGGCCTGGTCCCGAGCTAGGGGTGAAACTAGCCCCGGGGAAAGGCCCCCTCAGGAGCAGCCGCGTCGCTGAGACGGTCGGCCAACCGGACAGCCGCCTGGCCCAGAGCAGCGGCTTCCGCTCTCCCGGCCTCCCTGAGCCAAGGCTGCTGTGTGCGCGTGTGTGTGTGCGCGTGCACGCACACGAGACCTGAGACGAGTCCATGTCCCCGGCCAGGCCTCTACCCCGTCCTCACAGAGCAGCGAGGTTTGACCAGAGGTGTGGTTCTACGTTCAGCAGCAGCAGAAGCCTCCGTCCGGACCAAGTCTAAACCGGACGGGCCCCGACGGGGGAGAAAAGCCGAGGTGCCGGGGGTGAGCGGGGCGGTCCGCGCCGGCAGGTGGGGTCCAGTCCGGGAGGGCAGGGCCGGGCTTTCCTGGGCTTTGGGAACTCGGGGAATCCGGGGCTTCCCCGCCGCGTCCCTCGCGGGGGCTTCAGAAGGACGGGCCCGGAGACACAGCGCTGTCCGGGGTTGGGGGGGGGCGGTGAGCAGAAGCTCATCCAAATGCCTTTATCTCCTCACGCTCCCCTCGGCCTCAACAACGCCCGCGGACGCCGTCCCCTCTGGCTTCCTCGCTGCCCGGCCGGCCCCCGGAGGCTCCGGCTGTGCCAGCCGCCTGCCTGGCCGCTGGGGCGGGTGGCGGGCAGGACGAGGGTTCCACAGTCAGGCAGACAGGGCAGGGGGAGGATCCCGGGGCCAACTCCCCACCACGAGCTCTTGCTAAGATGCCGCCGCTAATAGTGTGTGGCCCCAGCGTCTTTCCCACGCCGCACATCGTGGAATCCCGTCTGCTCCTGGCCTGGCTTGCTGTCTGCCTTGCCCACCGCACGCCAGCCCCACGAGGCCGGGGCTTGGGCTCCCTGCGGCACAAGCCGTCTTGGAGCGGAGCCCGACAGCACAGGAGTGTGGGCACCCGGCCGGGCTCCGAGCTGCAGTTCTCCCTCCGGCTGGGAGGCGTGGGTGAGAAATGGTGAGAACGTCCGCACAGGTCGGCCGGGCCCGGCAGGAGCACGCGGCGGCTGCCCCGGGGCTGGAGCAGGAGGCAGAGCCTGGCGCCGCGGCCCGCTCTCCATCCTCGCCCAGCCACACGGATCCTTCCCCTCCGCGGTGGCCCCGGGAACTCCGAACGGAGGTGGGGAGGCAGGAACCAGACCCAGGGAACGTGGAACTACCACTCTACCCTCCGTTAAACCTCAACCGAAAGTGCCCGCATTCTGGGGACACCCCCTTCCCCTTCTTACGCAAGCTGGATGCTGAGCAGCGATGGCAGTCACTGTCGCACTGGGCCAATCTCAGGCTTCCGCTCTGGGGACTGTCCTAGCCTAGCGGCCACAAGCACTAACACCTGAAGCCTCTTCCTCCAGGAATCTTGACTGAAGACAATCAGGAGCCCTCAGGGAGGCCCCCAGGCCCCGGGGTCGCGGAGGCGGGGCTGGAAGAGTGACACGGCCCCGCCAGCTGCACTCCGCAGACAGACTCCTTCTGCCTCACGGAGGTCCGGGGCACTCTCGTCACTGCCCGAGTCTGTGAACCCGACAGCGGCGGGTGGAGGGAGCGACGGGCTCGATAAAACGTCCCCGTCAGACTCCGCTGCCAAGTTGCCAAGGCCACATCTGGAGTTGGACTGGGTCCCCGGGGCCTAGCAGGGTGTGTGCCCTCGCAGAATGTCACCAAGGAAAGCGCCCGGGCCCCGCCCGGCTGGGCAGAATGGTCCGAATGCAGAAACCCACCCGCCCCCTCCTCCTCTCCCTCCTCCCCTGCCAGCTTGACCTTCCCCCTGGCTGGCTGGGACCACAGCTGCAGGAGTCACGAAAGCGGGGAGACACGGTGACACCGACTGAACTGTGTCACCCGCAAAATTCGTAGGTGGGAGCCCCACCCGCCGTGCGATGTTACTCGGAGACGGGGCCTTTGGGAGGTGATGAGGGTTGCGTGAGGCAGGAGCTGGGGCCGGGAGAGGGGGGAGGCAGGGAGACGCGGCTAGTGCCAGCTGAGCACACGGGGAGAAGGTGGCCGTCTGCGAGCCCGGCCGAGAGCCAGCCCCAGGGACTGAATGGGCTGGCACCTTGTTCCTGGGCCTCCCGGCCTCCGAGCTGTGAGAGATCACATGTCAGCCACCCAGTCTGTGGTATTTTGTCCTGGCAGCCCAGGCTGACAGACTCGTGGGGCTCCCCTCCCCTCGGTGGGGCTGGGCCGGCCCCTCCACACCCGCTCGGGGTTTGCTAAGGACCCCATCCTTCCCACGGCCTCCCCAGCTCTGGGGAACAAGAACAGCAAGCTAGGGCCGGAGAAGACAGGAGGCACGGGAAGAGCGAAGTTCTGGAAGATGGTGCAATGGAGAAGGGGGCCCAGCCGATGCTTCGGCCCACTTTGTCTCACGGACTGAGTGTGTGCGGGAGATTTCTCGTCCGGCCCGTGGCCTCTCTTAATTCCTCCAGCATCTATTAAAAACTTCTTTTCTTCTTATTTTTATTCTTCTTTAGAATCACTCGATGGCATTTGTTTTTCCCAGCATCTGTTTTCTCCCTCAGGACCTGTGTGGTCTCCTGGCTGGAGTTCCTTCCTCAGCAGGGGGATACCCGCTGAGGCGGAAAGAGCTGCTTTGCCATCTTGACGTGGACAGGTAACGAGGCAGTTAAAAAACACCCACAGAAAACGGAAGTTCAGAATGGATTTCTGTGAGACTGGAATGAAATGACTTTTGATTAAAGTGCCTCTTCTTCTTTTTTTTTTTTTAAGTAGGCTCCACGTCCAGCATGGAACCCAACGTGGGGCTTGAACTCACGCCCCTGAGATCAAGACCTGAGCCGAGATCAAGAGCCAGATGCTCAACCGACTGAGCCACCCAGGCGCCGCTAAAGTGCCTTTTCTTAAAGACCAGGAGACGGAGGTTCTCTCCCTGGCGAGGCTCCCGTGCCCACGGGAGGGACGCGCTTCCTGCGGGGGCCTGCATTTCCCCCGCGCATGCTCCGGCAAGAGGGTCTGTCCAGCTCACTACTTTACCTGTGGAACTGACTTTAGGGGGCTGCTTTTTCTCGTGAAGAGAGATTCGGGCCTCTGCTGTCCCTTCCCTGGTCAGTCCGTAGGCTTGCAGCAGATCTAATAAAACGGGGTCGGCCCCTGGCACCATGACACCAACCAAGAGCCCGCCCCGCCTGGGTGGCAGCCTGCCCCCCGGAGAAGGAGGGGGAGCTCTGCCACATACTCACTTGTCCAGTCTTCTTCAAAGCAATGCAGGAAGTGGAATCCCACCATGACGAGGGCGTGCAAGGAAATGAGAGCTATGTACATCTGAAACAGGAAAGCAGGGCAGACGCCATTGTGGCGAGAACCTTCTGGCCGTGTGGGCTCCCGGGGCAGGGGTGCTCAGGACCTCCCATGCGGGGACGGTCAGGCTGAGGGCTGAGCGGGAGAGAGCCAGAGAGGCCTCTGGGGATTCCCCTACCGGTCTCCCGCCCCGGCTCTGGGACCGAGTAAGTGTGTGTAGAAGACAGAAACAAGCGCCCGTCGCCACGTGCGACCTGGGCTCTGGCTGGGCTGGCGGCGCTCGGGGCCCGTGGCTTCCCTGCACTTGAATCCTCAGGGCGCTGACTGCCAAGGGCTCTTCCAGCTCTCCGCCTACATCTTCTCTACCTACCTGCAGCCGAGGGAGGGCTTATGGTCACCACCGAAACTGGCTGCTGGCGCTACTTAGACTGGACACACGGGGCGGGGGGGGGGGGGGAGCCCAGCACGCGGCCCTTGCTTAGAGCCGGCCGACTTGAGTCGGTTTTCTAGATGCTCAAGCGGAGGGCTTAGGGACAGGTGCTTGTGGAGCCCGGAAGCGCTCTGGCAGGAAAGCGGAGGTCTACACGGCCAGGCAGGGTTCCGAACCGCAGCACAAAACACGGAGCGCCGAGAATTTTCGAAGGCCGGAAGCGCTCCATTGCCCCATGGAGGGCGGGGCAGGACTGGGAAGCGGACTTACTGTAAACAGGACGAAGTACTTCTGGTTGTTCTCGCCGACACAGTTATTGACCCAGGGGCAGTGGTGGTCCATTTTCCGAATGCACCGCTTACAAACGCTGAAAGGGCCCACAAGGCAGACCTTCAGGGGCTGTCCTCACGGCGGCACGGCCTGATGGCATGGCCTGATCCCCGGAGCAGAGAGACCAGCCCCCGACTCTGCTGGGTGCACGGGGCCTCCTCCGGCACTGGCCCCGGGAACCGAACCGCTAGCGGTGTGGCATCGGGCTTGGAAGGCGGGG
>CM052799.1:11860371-11932532 GCA_028533885.1 Nasua narica
TGCCTCGAGGGGCCACACGCCTGCGTGCCCACCGCTCTCTCTGCCTGGCCTGCCGTCAGCATCCTGCTGGCCCACCGCCCGCCACTCCCCCCCGAACAGACGCTGCTCTCACAACAACTGGCCGGCCGTGCCCGCCAGCAGCCGTCCTCGTCGTCTACGCTGGTTTGTGCCCCCTCCCTTGTTTTGCCACAGCAACCTGGGCTCGCCCCTGCCACAGCCTCTGTCGCACCGGGCTGGCCTCACCTGTCTTCTCCAGACGGAGGGCACTCCGGTTGGAACCACATATGCGTCCCTGCCCCCCTTCCCGACGCTCGTGTTCTGACGAAAGACCCACTTGAGTAACCGTTTCGGCCAACGGAACGACATCTGAAGAGGATGTTCGCTTTTACAAAATGCGAATTGCTTCTTTGCTTGCTGCAGCTTACGGCTTAGGAAGGGTTTCACAGGAACGCTCTCCTTTTCAGACAGACGGCGGAAACCTGAACGTCAGGCCCTGCAGGGCCCGGCTGGGCGAGGACCCCACTAATGGTGCCAGCAGGTGCGGGAGAAAAGGCGCTGCCTGCACCGGCCGCTGCCGTGGAATCGAGCCAGGAAGCTGCTCTCCCTCGGGATGGAGGCTCAACCCCCCGCCGGCACCGGCAGGAAATGGAGCCCTTCGAGGAGGGAATGAGCCCAGGACCCAGGGTCTCTGCTCTCCCTGGGGCTCACAGAAACAGGGTCTGGGTGGCCAGGGCCACGGCCGATAGCGGGGCTTTCCCTCTCTTAAACATGCTTGTCCTACGCACTCAAACAATGAAGCCACAGGAGGTCCTTATCAAATCACGCACTCTCGCTTCTCCCGTACGGGACAGTGACCAGATGGAGGGCTTACTACCGGGGACGCGGACCCAGGAGCCCCTGGCACAGCCTGGTATATTTAGCTAAGTCATCAGGTGTTCTGCCTGATAGATAGGCACCAAGAGGCACTTGCGGCCGCCTGAAACAGGCTTGTCCAGCTTTTCAGGAAAACGTGAGCCTTGCCCAAACAAAGCGAAGGCCATTTCCGTGCAGGTTCCTGGAATTGGATATGGCTTTAATTTCCAGAGCACCTCGCGGCAGTCCTGTCTTCACTGGGAAACCCTGCCCTGACCCAAGCCCCCGCCCCCCCAGCATGCTTTCCACGCTGCTCATGTGCCCCCCAATCTCCACGGTTATCTGACCGTGCCTTTTGCCAGGATCATCCAACCGAGACAGAGAGGCTGTGGCACAGATGGTGTCCCCTTGGGGCGCCTGAGTTCACTCTCCCACCCCAGCCCCGGCCCTCCTGTTCTCCACACTCCCAAGGTCCGGGGGAACATGCGGGCTGTGGCCATGCCAGGGCCAGAGGAGGAGAGTGTGGGCTGGTTAAAACGGCCCAGACATACTCACGGGGTCCGTCAGCATGGCCCGGCAGTGGGAAGCCAGGGCCAAGAAGGCCAGCAAGTTGAACACGATTCCGTTGATGATGCTGTACACGTAGTCTCGGGATGGAATCAGCATGACAAAGAGGACCACAAACTCCGCATAGAGGACCAGAAACCAGGTGACAATGGCACAGGCAATGCCGCAGCCGTCGCGGATAAACCACATGGTTCCCACGGGACCGGGGTGGGGAGGTGGGACACACTTCTCCGGCTGGAGGTATTCTGGCTTCCGCTCAATGTCTCGGAAGTGGTGGGTGGGGATAAGCATCATAAGCTATTCTGTCCATACTGGCATCTGGAAGAGAGAAGAAAGGACCCAGAAAATTGGTGGTGTCTTGTTATCAAGGAGACTTGACAAAATCACCTTTCTACAGTGAGCCAGGAGGGGTGTCTGGGCGGCTCAGTCAGTTAAGTGTCTGCCTTCGGCTCAGGTCATGATCCCAGGGTCCTGGGATCGAGCTCCGCATCAGGTTCTCCGTTCGGCGGGGAGCCTGTTTCTTCCTCTCCCTCTGGCCCTCTCCCAAACTTGAGCTTGCTCTCTCTCAAATAATCTTTAAAAATAATAAGTAAAATAAATTTCATTTAATATATAAATATATATTTATTATATAATTTATAATATATACATTATATATAAATAAAATAAAAAAAATAAAATGTGAGCTCTTGGGACACCTGGCCAGCTCAGTTGGTAGAACATGTGACTCTTGATCTTGAGGTCATGAGTTCGAGCCCTACGTTGGGTGTAGCGTTTACTTAAAAAAAGAAAAGCAAGTTCTCTTCCTGACTTCCTTCCAAGAGTTAACTTAGTCTTTGCGAAATAGGGCTACCTTGCCCAAAATCTTCATGTGGCAGATATGTAAAGGGAGCCTTCCAAGGGCAAATGCCTCCCTCAAGGTCAGCCGGAGCTGCAGCTGCACACACACAACACCAACTCAGAAGTGGGGCTAGAACTCAGGTCTCTCTGTTTACAAGGGATCCATCTACTGGGAGGATGGTGTCAACAGATAAGTTCCAGCTGTGACTTAAAAGACCAGATGGGACAGAGAGCACCAAACCCTCTGGGAAAACTCTCTTCAGTATGAACACTGCTGCCTCCGTGCCAAGGACTAACCCAGAGACTGGTGTTGAAGGCTGTCTGGGGTTAACAGGGATGAGTAGGCGGAAAGGACCTGGTGACTAGGACCAGGGTTAAGCAGCAACCATGAAGACGTTCTCACTTACTACTGTATTAGCTAATGGTAAAGGCAAAACAGTCACCTGGAAAGGGAAGGTTCTTGAAACCAACCACATTTTTCAGTCCTACGGCCCAAACAGTTGATTTTCCAGGAACCAGAGACTCCCTGAGTTCTGCCCTCCTCGCAGGCGACGGGGTTAAGTGGAGAATGTTGGACAATGAGTCCGGCGGTGTTTCTGCACCAGCTGGCTGTGAGGCTTCGTGAGTCTTTGTGTCCGCCCCTACAAAGACGCCCCCTTGGAGCCCCAGCACCCCCGCCCCCAGGGCTGGCGTGAGGCCCACGGGAGCTGGAGGTACCCCTGAAGAACGCCGTAGACCGTCAGAGCCCACACACCACGGACCCACACGCATGGCATAATCTCTCGAGGAAAGACAGCCATTCCTTCCGAAACAAGGGCTGAGCGACATGCCCCTTCTTCACGACAGCTGCAGCCCATGTCTCTGGAGACGTTCCTTAATGAAATACCTCAGGATCGATAATAAAGTCGATTTGTCCACAGCCATGCGCCGCAAGACGCAGCAAGTACACATTTCCCTCCTCTGATTCCTCATCCTACACTTGGGGCCCGTTGCATCACCAGGCCGGTTTCTCCATCAGAAACCGCGCCGGTGGCAGGCTTGCCCCGGATTGCGGCGACACCGAGAGGCCACCGGCGTGGTCTACGGCGCTGCAAGTGACATCTTCGGGCGCCTGAGAACTCCAGGCCCTTCGTAGTGGCGGAAATCATTCACAGGCGGTGCTGGCTCTGCATGTTTTTCTGGAGGCCGGGGCTCTATAGGGCCCGGGCAAACCTTCAGTGGTTGTGCTGGGCTTTCCTCACCCTTCGGCCTTCTTCCTCCCCTGCCTTTAGCTCCAGCGCAGAAAGAGCCTCTGGACTGACTATGGTGTAGTCATGACGAGTCAGGATGTGTCCAGAAAGCCGAGCAGGCAGAGCAGGCACCGCTCCTCCAAATGACAGACATTCGAGAGTCCAAAGTTGCAGAGGCTCATGATGAAAGAATAAGGCCAGGGCCTCCCCTCCCCAGGATGGTGGCGAATTAATGGCCGAAAGGCAGTTTGACTCAACAAAGAGAGTGACTATCACATGCTGGGTCCACCGTGCTGGGGGCCGAGGGACGGGAAGTCATGACGTATGGACTAACCACCCCGAGTAGAGTGAAAGCAGTGGTTTCGCACAGGCCGTCAACCAGAATCTTCGAATAAAGCAACCCTGTGCTCATGCCACAAGACAATGGCAACCGGTGCCGCCGGCGACAACCTGCAGGCACGAACGATGCACGGATACCCTAGTGAGGCACCAAAAGGAAGGGCAGCAGGAGCCTGCAGCCAGGGGTGTCCGCGGCCGGACCCGGGCCCAGCAGATTCTAACATCCTAAGCTCCGTTCAACCAAAAGCCAACAAATGCAAAGCGGAAATCCCACAATTCTCTTGGGGTTTCCTGCTGCCGTACAGGTCTGTGGGTACTCGGGCCATCTCCCTGAAACCTGTGCACTCCAGCAAAGTGTTCTGTGTGGTTTTCTGAAATGGATCACCGCTGAAAATAAATTTCGGAGCACTCCTCCTCTGGAGGTATTTCCAGCGATTACATTACGCTCATAGTTGTTCAGACTGGTTGAGTGTATCCTCTTGTCAATTACTCACTCGACTGTACACGTGGCAAATCTTGACTGAGGTTGTGTACGTGTGGTTTTGCTGAGGAACAGACCCTTCCATGTCAGTAAATTTCCCAGTAACTGTGGCTTGTCCCTGAGCAGATACACAGTTTAACCACTAGGACGGTTAAGGCGGAGATGAAAAATAAAATATGGAAGTAAAATAAAAGGCAAAATAAAATACAGTAAAATAAAAAAATAAAAACATAGTAAAAAAAAAAAAGATATTATACTGCTCCTGTCTTACGTACAACAACCATCCATTTCTTTGGAATGATTTAGTTATTACCGGGAAGATCAATTACTGGAGTGTATCAGGGAATGATGTCCTCAGGGGTCATGGAGACTCGCTGAGCTCTTGGCCTCACCCCAGCTGGCCTGTTCAGACTACCAGAATTCTAATTCCAACATGTCCTTTGTGGGGTTCTTTGTCTTCCTCTTCCATTCCTGGCCACGGCCATTTCTGTGTCTGCAGTTACCAATCCCCCTGATAAATTCTCCATTTATGACCACTAAATGGCGGTGGGCTGGAAAACAAATTAAACTAAACCCGGTCTAGTTTTCTTTGTTTGTGAAAGAAGGGTACTCATTTTAGGTAATAGGCCTTTAGGGAACACCTGCTATGTTCTCCCACCATGTGGCTCCTGTGGGCTAGAAGCCCTGACTTTTCGTCAGCCCGGGGCTAACGTTAGCACGGAGCAGCCATTTACTGTGTGTGCGTGTGTTCTTTACACGAATGCTCAAGTATGACGCCAGAACTTTGTGATTCCAGGCCCACCTCTGGAGGCCCGCCCTGTCTGCTTCCTTTCAGGGGTAGGGCCATATCCTAAACGGTGGAGGGTGCACCAAGTAGGACTGTGCGGTAGGTGGACTGTGGCTCTCATTTAAGTAACCAGAATGTTCCATCTTCAAACAGCGTGGGACCAAAGAGTGCATAGAGGAGCTCGGCTTTCCCCTCACTGGTGAGGGAGAAGCTGTGCCAGCACTCCGACAAGGGCACGCTTGGCAGAATCAGGCGCCCAGTACTGAACTCAAGTTCACATTCCAACCCACACTTTTAGGGTTTCAAAATATCCTGCTCAAAACCAATCAAGGCGCACTGCGATAAAGAGTTTACTTAACGCCAAGGCCACTCCAGAGCAGCGGAAGTAGCTTTCCAATAAGGATCTGTCCCTTAAATTAGCTAACTGGAAATCTGACAAGTATGGGGAAACCTTACCTCGAACCAACTGTGCACCTTCCCTTCACTCTGCCCCTAAATGGCCACAGCAGGAGGGGCAAATGTTGACCTTTTTTTCCTTTTGTATTTTGAATTACGGAAACTCCAATCCTTGGGGTTGAGGAGTGGCTCTTTGCCCAGGTCTGACTCCCCACAAGTCCCTTGCTTGGGAGCGTTGGGCACAACTGTTTGCTCAGGCCTCGGGGTTGCGCGTACAAGGAGGCTGGTGGGTGCGGGGACCTTTAATCCTGCCCACCGGCTCACATGCTGCGTTCTACACTTTTCACCCCATTCCCGTGCCCTGTTGACCCTCTAAATTTTCCCTTCAGTTCAATTCAAAGACATATTTCCGGAGCAGCCGGTAAATGTAAGGAACTGTGGGGGGGGGCCTCACACACAAGGGCTGATGAGGCCAGTGATGTGTGCGTGCTGCCCAGTTCAGGCCCTGCTGTTCCCCTCTCCCAGCTCCCAATCTGCTAAGACTAGTCTTACTTGCTTTGTTCTACTAACCTGCAGGTTCCATTTTGTTTGATGTTGGAACCTGGTATCTGGCAGGAGTATGTGCTCAAATCTTTACTTTTGAGTGAATGGATGCAGAAATCAGACAGACCTACCCTACAATGACCCTAACACATAGGTTTCTAATGAACAGCACAAGGGAGAGGCAAACAGTACCTCCCCCCCCAAAAAAAAAACCCAAACAAAGCCCAGAAGTGAGATCAGTAAACTTCCTCATGGCCAGGGCATCTACAGGGAGAGGATCTGAGCAGGGCACGGAGCCAGGTGAAGCGTTCTACTCAAAGGCCAGGAGAATGGTGACACAGGTTGGGGGGGCTGCACGTCAGGGCTGTGTGTGTGAGCATGCGCATACACGAGTTGCGTTGGGAACAGGAGGTGGGGGGGGCGCTAAGTGGAAATGAAGCTTTAAGGGCAGGGTTATGTTATTTATGTCGGCTATGTTTTACAAGGCCTTGAGCTTCAAGGTGAGTAGGGACTTCACCCTGGAGGTACCAGGGAGGCACCCCAGTCTCTGAGGAAAGCCATAAGGGCCGCAGTCACGCTATGGTAACGCTATCCGGCACCGATAGGCAGGACAAGATGAGACACACGTGAGGGCCTGGAGTCCACCAGGGGCCAGCGAGCCTGGGGAGGCACTGAGGTAACAGGGCCAGAATTCCAGGTGGGTGGAACTGGGTTTTCTATTCCTCTTCCATTTTGTTTCCAAAGAAAGATCGAAAACAACGATCACTTGGCAATTTTAATGATAGTAATCTATGTTGTACTGTGTTGGCCAATGGTTCTAGAGCATTAAGAAGAGTTGGCTTTGGGGCACGTGGGTGGCTCAGTCGTTGTCTGCTTTGGCTCGGGTCATGATGGGATCGAGCCACGTGTCGGGCTCCCTGCTCCACAGGAAGCCTGCTTCGTCCTCTCCCTCTGCTTGTGTTCCCTCTCTCGCTGTCTATCTCTGTCAAATAAATCAATAAAATCTTAAAAAAAAAAAAAAAAAAAAAAAAAAGGAGGTGGCTTTTCCATACGTGACTAATCCATGCCCAAAGTCATTATGCTTCCACCTCGAGGAGGAGCACACTGCGGCCCAGAAAGGCAAAGGGACTAAGCCCTGGGGGTACGAAAGTCCTAGAAGGATTCGTGGTACTGGAGGAGCTCAGGAGCTCCCGGGAGCTGGCAACCCAGATGATAAAGGGAGAGGCGGCGTTGTGTCAGAATGACCTTCCGGGCTCTGTGCTATCCCAGCATGTGGGAATTCTAAGGAAATCATCTAGATTTTCAGTTGAGTTTCAAAAGCAAAAAACTGACAAATGACTGAAAGCTGTGATAATTTTCTAAAACAAAAGCAAAAACAAAACGCCCCTACGTCTGGTCCAGAGAATTGCCTCCAGATCTATAACTCACACGCTTCATCATACCTGACCACAAGTGTGCCCTTCCACTAGCCCAGACAGGCAGATACAAATGTGTCTAGGGAAATGCAGCCTGGGGTCCTATAAACCCCAGGGTCTGGGGTACTGGGTGGGCTCTGTGATATGCACTCATGACGCCATTTCCCAGCTGCCTATCCACAGCTGAGCAATACAAAGGGGTCTCAAAGGGTGATGCTAAGGCCAGGCTCCCAGGTTCCATCCGACTGTGGCCCATCAGCAGGGTGGCCGGGCTGGATGCCTAGCCAAGTGTTGGGCATTGGTGATGGCGAGAGTCCAGATACAGTGCCTATAGTTACTCATCATCTGTTGAATAAGGGGCAAAGCCTTATAAATCCATTACCTGCCCTAAGAAAACACCCAAAGCCCGGGCTTTACGCACAAGGGTCAAAGCCATCACGTAAAACAGACAAGTTCTGTACTGGATGTATGAGAGCCCCTCCCCCACCGCCCCCCGGCTGTTTCTCCATCCAGCGAGTGTCCCAGGAACCGCAGATCCTCTAAGACTGTCAGCTTCACTGACTTTCATGAGAGGAGACGGTATCCGGAAGTCCCGGATTAGTTCAGCTAGATCTCAAATCCTTAGAAGCATCTCAAAGTACTTTGTGGAGATTACTTTCCTAAGACGCCACACCCACTCACATTCTCATCCACACACGCATTCGCACGCGGCACAGAAGTGGGCTCTGCGGACTGTACAGATTAAAGAAGCATTAACACACCCACCCTGTATGAAATAGCTGTTTACAGGCGGGCTGAATAAACTCAAATCAGGTGTACTTATTTTCCCTTGACTTCAGAGACAAAGGTCGTCTAAATGCTCCAAATTTTTCTTTTTTTTAAGGATTCAACTTTCTGGGTCCCTACTAGTAGGAACATATAGTTCATCTATAGTTCGACTCCATTTCATCAACGCCTTAGCTGACGTCCTGAATCTCAGCAAGGCAGCAGAAACCCTTAAATCGGAGGCTTTTAACGTAGGTCAGCATTTGTTTCAGGTGAATAGTTAACATTGTAATAAATCTAGTATCATGCTGAATTGCTGCTGGGGTGGGGGGGTGGGGGAGTCTGGTACCCTCTTGAACTTGTCCTAAACATTGAATTCTCACCTAAAGCAATTTTTACTCCGGTTAAATAACTCAGTGTACCCTCATACAATCACTTAAAAGGTCTCCTGAAAGAAGGCAGCATCTTTTCTGGTACCTCCATCATTTCTCTCAATTGAAATTCATCTTAACGAGGATATCAGTAAACTTCTATGGTTTAGATCCTACTGTCTCAAAAAATATGGTGTTTGCCTCTTTTAGAACTTCTCACATTTCAAGAGTGATAGACAGAAAAGCATTCAAAAGCCAGCCTTACAACTTCCAAGATAAATAAATGGTCCATGCCCTAGAAGCTTTAGAAAGGCATCTGAAGTAGAAAACCAATGTATCTGAGCTACAATTCTCTTAATTTAATTTGTGTGAGGATCCAAAAGGATTGTACATTTTACACCCATTTTTAGAGGCTTCTCAGAGAAAGAATGAACCATGAATCACTATGTTTGAAATATTTCATTAAAAAAAAAAAAAAAAAGAATGAGTCACTGAACTTTTTTTTTTTTTCTCTAAAAGGTAAGGGTGTGGTTCAAAGGAAAGGTGCCTTATCGTCTGCCTCACAACCCGCCAGCTGAGGAACGAGGAACCGGCCAGAACGCCCAGCCTGTTCTAGAAGATCTCTCCCGGCGAGTCTACACGACTCCTCCCTCTGCGGGAGGGTCCAGTCCTGCTCTGCCGTCTCTTGTCTTCTGACAAACTCACCCTTCAACAAAACACTAAAAAAGCAAAAAAGTAAAACATCACACCCCCAAACCAAGCCCGACAGACAATAAGGTTCACCGAGAAAATCAGATCGGGGTTGTAAGTTAAATTTTCCTTCTGGCCTCCTAACCTTATAAAACAGACCCCTGCGCGTGCTCTGGCTTAGATCTAATAGGAGGCCTTCATTTCAGAATGAAGTCTGGGATTTGGGCAGCGCAGGGACGCTGACAGTTCTCTTACCACAGTGGACTATCGTACCACGAGTGGCCAGTTCACTACCTTCTGACTTTCTAAATCTACTAAAAAAAAAAAAAAACCCCACACCTGATGCGGGAAACAAAGGCAGAAGAGAAGTTACTAAATTTCTTTGCGACCTACAGCCCATTGAGTCTAGGGACTCAACTGCCTCGATAGTGATACTTTGCAAAGGTCAAAAGGCAATCTTAATCTTAGCCCCATCCCCAGCATCCTGTAAGTTTACTTTAACCTAAAAATTCCTTCGGAAACTTTTTTTATCTCTACCCCCCAAGATACAGTCTGGCAAACGTCCCAAGCACGTGACTCACTCATATACATCTGAAGGGTCTCAAGACTGAGTTTCTACTAAACAGCAATAAATGACCTTTCCTAACAATAGCTAGCCCCCTGAGGATCCTGGAAACTTTGTTTCCAAAATACCTGGGGGGTTAACACTACCCTTAAACCCCTCCCAACTTGAAAGAATATAATGGGCCACTCCGCATGACCCTGGGGCAGCTCTTTCTGCCCAGGGTCTGTCCCCGAGCTTTAATAGAACCTCCTTTTTGCACCTTAGAATTGTTTCTTGGCCCTCAGCTTCGAACCCTAACGTCTTTTCCACGTCACAGCCACATAGAGGACGCCATAATACAGGTCACAAACATTGGGGATCCGCAGAAACTACACTCATTTGGGTAACACAGTCTACTTTCCCCTTTTATAGGTGTACTTTATGATACGTTGTAACAATGAGGAAAATTAATGAGACTTTAAAACAAGACCATGCATAGATGAACTGGTTAAAAAAATCACTATCTGGGTCAGAATTTTAGAGCTGGAAGAAACCTACAAGACCATCTGTTAGATTTGAGCCGACCTCCTTCTGTTCCATAGATGAAGAAATCGAAGTCCGTTTGAGACTGTCTAAAAGTTTTAGTCAAAACACGCAGTGCTGTCTCCAGGAATGGAGATGGGCACCAGCCTGAGCCGAACGCCTATGACAACTGAGGACTCATAAAGCAGCTCATTGTAATTCTTCCAACAACCCAGCACCTCGACCTTCTTACACTTCAACCCCGTGAGGTGCAGAAGTCTTGGGTAATATTCCCAGGGTCCTACAGAGCAAGGGGGTGGTAAGGCCAGGCCTCAAAACCAGCTCTGGCACAGTCTGAGCACAGCACATGACTTCCTTTTCTTTTTTTCCCAGAGGGGGAGGGGAGGAATGACCAAGCGGGGAAACACGAGCTCTGCTTCCTATTCCCTCACACGGTTCATGGACCTGAGGAGAAGCTCAAGTGACTCTAAAGTGACTGGGAAGGACTAGATCTTTAGACTTCTTTTGAAAGACCCAAGAAATGGACTCTAAACAGACATTCCTTCCACTAGCTCCTGGAAGCCTATTATACCTGTTCTTTAAAAAAAATTTTTTTTTTCTTTCTTCTCTGAGCCATTTGACTGACTTCTGGCAGCTGTTTCTTAAACGGATCAAGACCCCCCCCCCCCCATCCCCTGACCACCTTACACACGCTGGCTCTCAAACACTCGGCCTTTGAGAAAGAGACTAGCAAGGGTTACCTGACCTCTTCCAAACTAGATGAGTAAAGAAATGAAGTGCAAGGAGTGAGCCGAAGGTCCATAAGATGGTTGGAAAGGTGACTAACTTCCCCCCTCAGTTTAGCAGCCCGTATTTGCCCCTGGCTTGTGCAGCCATTTCCCTGCATTCCAGAAGTCTGCAACCCAGCAACAAAATCTTTCCAAGGGCAACAATGTATCACCAACCCAGCTGCCTTCAACAACACTGCTTGTCAATGAGTGTGTTACTCTCACAGAATGTGAACTTCTCCTAATTCGGGTCCACTGGCCTCTGGCAAGGTAGGTTCCCAGCTGGGCCTCCTGCCTGGCTCCTGCCACAGTGGGGGACATGCGGAATCTAAGAGTGGGGCCCCGATTCTCCAGTGGGAGGTAGGGTGTCTCCTACCCACCAGGCACTGGGCTGTGCGCTAGACACATCTCTTTGCTCTTCACACCTGCTCTATCTTGTAGATATGGACCCTGGCTTTTCCATGCCCTTTTGGAGAAGGGGATACTGAGGCACGGAGAGATTTGCCTAAGCTCGTACTCTGAAGAAGCAGTGGAGACACGGTACACTCCCCAGCCTGCTCTCTACTCCTCACTGCAACCATTAATTTTGCCCCATAACCAGAAAACAAAAGGGAAAGGTGGGTCGGTGCCTCCGCCATGACCTTGGCTTACTTACTGTTCAGCTCTCTTGCCCACACATGGTTATGTGGAGATGGTGCTAGTGGACGGGCCACGCTTGGCAGCGTTCACAGGCCATGGGCCTGAACTTAAGCATTCTGTCCTCCAAGGTGGGGCCTTGGCTGAACACCAGCCAACATTTGGAAGGACTGATCCTGCCTTAACCTAGGAAGCAGGAGGAATGTGAAACTTCAGTGGGGACAGTCACCCTAGGACTGAGTCCCTAAAATCTGCTTCTGTTGGAGAATGCTTCTTGGGGGGCTAGGTTCCAGCACGCTGCTTTTTCGGAGAGAGAGCCCACCCATGCTAGGCAGAGACCAACCAGCAAAAGGCCCCACCTGAGGGTGCTGAAAATGGCATCTGTCCCCACATTGTGCCATGGGCAGACATGCAGCCTCTGTGACATCACCCAGGCAAGCACTTGGCTTTTTTAGGGACTAAAAGCAGAAGGCCCTTGGAGGGATCGAAGAGCGAGGAGAGAGCAAGAGAACCGGTTACTGCGATGGCACCGGGAGCAAGAAGGGAAGCCATTCAGCTTTAGATCCCTGTTGATGCCTCTCATCCCCGGCACCCGTAGGTGCCACACCAGAGCGGAGCCTTGGGAAAAGCTTGGGACCAAGGAACTGGCTGTCCGCGTCCACGGCCCATGGGCAGGCTCCCCTACATGTATCTGAGGGCTTCGGAGACAGAAGGGAGGCTTGTGCTAAGTTAAAATAGACTGCCTTGGAGTCAGGAGGCCACAATTCTACTCCCCCTCCTGTGGCCACTACCACCTGATTTCTGGCCAGAGAGCTGCCCTCCCTGGGCCTCGGTAGCCTCATCTCTAAAACGAGGGAAGACTGAGCTGCATGCCGAGATCCCCTACAGGGCTGAGATTCTGACTCCTCTGTTCTCATGAACAAATTCAACGTTTTCTTTGTTAATTTCTTGGATTCTGTAGGTTTACCAAAAGCATCCCTTAACTTCCTTTCCCCGTTCTTTGTTCATATACAGAAAGAAATCCACCAATAACTGTTAGCCATTTTCCTGAGCATGCTCAGTTCTCAATCAATTACCAATTTCCCTTTGTTAATTCACTTTTTTTTTCAGAGTGGAAAAAGCACTACCAAAGTGCATCAAATATTACCAAGTGGTAAGAGAGAGAAATCTTTAAAAAGTGAAGCAGGGGGGCACCTGGGTGGCTCAGTGGGTTGGGGCCGCTGCCTTCGGCTCAGGTCATGATCTCAGGGTCCTGGGATCGAGCCCCACATCGGGCTCTCTGCTCGGCAGGGAGCCTGCTTTCCCCTCTCTCTCTGCCTGCCTCTCTGCCTGCTTGTAATCTCTCTCTCTGTGTCAAATAAATAAATAAAATCTTAAAAAAAAAAAAAGTGAAGCAGGACCATTTTTCATTGTTTATATGTATATCCATGATGGGTTCTGAGACTGACCATCTTGGTAAGATACACATTTTAGGGTAAGATGAGGTTTAGAATAGTTAAGAGGCTTGCTCTTAAAAAATTCATAAAAAATGATCTGTGGCAAAGCCCAGATCACTGGAATAGATACGCAGTAGTCTTTGTACCGATAGATCATTATCTTCCTAATCATCTTGCCTTTCTAGATTTTTTTTGCTATTTTTCGGTTCGGAAACATAAGCTTTGTCCATAGCCAAGCCAAAAGTGACTGCAACAGAACTGTGGCCAGAATTGCATCTGTCCCACTAGAATTATTTTTCTAAGGCGAGCTATCTCTCCCACCCCAAGGGATTCCGTCCCCACAGACCCTGACCAGGAGAAATTCACGTCTCAGGCAGCCCAGAAAAATCCAGAGTTCAAATGCCAAGTTTCTACAAAACCAGGAAGCTTACAGTTTGGAGGAGACTATGAAACGATGCAGTCTTCCTGGTATTTCCTGGCATTTCTTGGATGGATAACTGAATTAGGTGGGACAGGGAACTGGAGCCTTCTTACCTTCACAGTTGAGAGCCAGGAATAACCTGGCCGTTTGTCTCTGGAAATCTGCTTCCAAAGAGGAAAGCAAATGATTAAAAACATGCAAAAACAGGAAGAATCTAGAGGCAGCAGAGCATTTGCTTCTTCTACCTTCCACCACCTCCCTCCAGGGAGGTGAATATCCAGACTTCACTCCTCCATTTCTATCCGGATTCTGGGGCTATTAGCATAGGTATGTGTGTTTAAGTATTTCCAGATTTGCTAATCAGAATATGTGACCCCCCCCCCCTTGTTCATACATATCCTAATGAAAGATGTAAGAAGCACCCTGCTACCCTCTCAAAATGAAACACACACGAAGACCACTCCTCTAAACGAGAATAAGCTTTACCGACATAGTCCTATCAGTTTTCTCCCACTGTAATTATGAGTTGTAATTTCTGGAAAAGCAAGACAGCCACAGACCTGCGAGCCTGACTGACAGGTTATTTATGTTGAGTGTTTCTTCAGACAAGGCACGGGCAGGACAAATCAAAGTGTTTAAAGGAAACCGATCTGTAGGGAAAACAGTCACTTGTATTTGCTTTTCTGAGGTTTTGGGCTAATTGTGAAAAATGCAAAGGTAAGGGCCTCACACTTGGCTACCTCTCCTTGAGACTGGGAAGATGTTCCCCTGCTGGTCTTTTAAGAGCTCCCTGCAATTTCAGCACCACGGGCTCAGCATTGCCCCAAGCTCTTCTGTAACTGGCTTTTATTGCTTTAATTAACCAAGGTTAGGTGGGACAGATTTACTCCACCTCTGTAATGTCATTGTTGCCTGCCAGTGGCTAGCAGCAGCTCTTTACCTCTCGTCCTTGATGCCTGGCCTGCACAATTAGCACCTTATTATAGGTTGGCCTCCTGTCTAATTACCACACTGGCTCAATTGGGCACTTTGTTTCACTGTCTTGTTTATGCGCTAGTGCGAGTGCCTGGGCTCTCCAGCTGTAGTAAATCCTCAACTCTTTCAGGCAGGTGTGTTTTCGGCTTCTCATCTCTTTAAGTCCACAAGAACACTAGACACTCAGAGGCATGCAAACAAATACTTCCTGTTTGAAGAGCTTCTAGATGTCTATTCTGGGAGTGAGGCACATGGTTTGCATCTGGGTGTCCACGCCTCGCTCCATCATCTGTCCCAGATCCATCAGCCTTCTCTGTTGTTGAGGGCTCTTCTCAGCTACTCTGAGTTAAGCTCCACTTGGCCGTACATAACCCTTAGCTAAAGGGGTCGCTGAACAGACACGGGGGGCGTCCCCTCAGCACCATGTTTGACATCCCTTTAGAAGAAGGATTCAAGGGCGCCTGGGTGGCTCAGTTGGTTGGGCAACTGCCTTCAGCTCGGGTCATGATCCCGGAGTCCCGGGATCGAGTCCCATGTCAGGCTCCCGGCTCTGCGGGAAGTCTGCTTCTCCCTCTGACCTTCTCCCCTCTCATTCTCTCTCTCTCTCAAATAAATAAATAAATCTTTAAAAAAAAAAGTTTAAAAAAAAAAAAGAAGAAGGATTCAAGGGATGTGAATTTATGCTTGAATGGACTCCCTGCTTTTGGAATAAAAACGAACTACAGCCTATAGGGCCGTTAACAATTCCATAACAAAACAGGCCTCCTTCACTGAATTCTCTGGCAAATGAAGTGTGGGGGGACCGCATAAGGGGATGCTTAGGAGTACAGGTGTGGGAGTCGGATTGCCTGGTCTCGAATCCCAGCTCTGGCACTTTTTAGTCATGTGACCTGTGACCTTGATCAAGACACTCAACCTTTCTGCACCTCAGTTTCTCAGTCTGTAAAATAGGGATAATAGGACTTGGATCATAGGGCTCTTGTGAGGACCCAATCAGTTAATCATTGTAAAGTGCTTTAGAACAGTGCTCGGCACCTAATAAGCACTATGTAAGTTAATGTTAAATCAAATTAACATAGTAAGAGATTCAGAATGGAGAGACCTACAAAACAGTAGCTCCCCCCTCCCCCCAAGAATCCGACAACGATGGAAAAACATGCTGGTTTTATAGACTTAAGGTGTTATTCTTGTGTTCTTGATTTTCTGGCTAACATGCATTCTTTGACTTGCTTCGATAAACCAAAAAAGAGCTCTGAGTTTATGAGTTTTAAAAATGTGTAATGCATTATCACAACAAACATGATAAAAAAATGTTCTGGCAGCATCGAAATGTAACGGTTACTGGAGGTGTTGCTGTTTTGTAGAGAATTTAAAACAAACATTCCACTGCTTACACCTCTCAGACCTACTTAGCCTAACATGTCAGACATCATTCATAATATTGTTTAGCAAATACTGCTGACTCTTCTCCAGCAAGGAACCTTTGGTCAGTTGTCAGGGAAATGGTTCAAGTATGTGTTCTATATTTTTGAAGACATATTGAAAGATCTTTATATAAAGATGATCCCATGATATCCAACTCAGACTCTTTCTGTCTTTTCTGATCTGTCCATTTGCCGCCACTTTTTAAATCCACAACCGTCTTAGATATCCTAGCTACTAAAATTCCACGTTCAGGGTCTCTACTTTCTGAGCAATCTCTAGAACACAATACCATTTCTAACATCAGCAACCCCTTGTTAGCTCTTCACATAGAAACCAGGTGTCCAACCACACAAAGATTCCTATGTGACCCAACAGGTGGGGCACCTGTGCTTTCATTCAGAAGAAAAGCCTTCCTGCTTCACCTCTCCCAGTCTCCCTCGAGGGCAAAGTCTAACCCTGTAGGATGTCTTCCCTGTAGGTGCACCTATAAGAGAACTATGGAGACATAAGAAGCAACTCATGTCCAGTCTACTAAGAAGTGATCATTTATTTTGGGACTCAGCAGTTTACAGCTTAATATGGTCAGGTCTTCCCTGTACCCTCCTCCGGCCCTCCTCTGACCCACCTCCCCAATCCCACTGTGTTCATGGGTGTCACCACTGTAGTTCTTAACCATGTTCTGTGGTTATGTTGACCCTAGAGCCTTTCCTTCTGCCTAGGGAGCTTCTCCGGGCAGAAGTTATGTTTTATTTGTCTCAGTGTTCCAAAGTTGGCACAAAGCCCATCCATAGCAAGCTCTTAATAGTTACCTATGAGACGGTATCGAAGCTACTAGCTAAGAAATACATTCTTTAGATGATCAAGCTGTCAAGGGTTATTGTATTTTCACTTTTCAGAACAGGGAGGCTCCTTCAAAGAGGGACATTTGGAAAAGTCATCAGACACCCTTGCTTCGGTCACTTTGGGTTAACTTTCCCCCATTTATCCACATGACCTCTTTAAAATCTGTACCATTCCTTATCTTACCTTGCCTTAATAGGCTGCTTCAGTGACCCTATATTCACCTTGCAGGTATCCCTTCTGGATATCCAAGGCCGATACTCCTACTTGGCCACTGCCAGGGCTGGGATTCTCCCCCCGCTGCTATCTACAGCTTCTAGCGACCACAACATCAAGCCGAGGCTTCCAGCCATCGCTGGGAAGCACTGGGGACGCCTGGGCACTGTGTACCAAGACTCTGCCCGTTCCTCTCTTTGGGACAATGCTCCAGTGACCACCTGGGGCAAGGTTCTGGGTCAGCGTCTGGTCAGCCCCTGAGAGAGGGGGCAGGGGTGGAATCCTTGGGGTGGAGAGAGGACGACTTGGGACTAGTGGGCACTCACTCTCTGCCCAGACCCTTCCCACCGAGAACGAAGTAAAGAGGGCTTCACCGCCTCTTCTTTCCAAGCATCCTAAGGACTAGGGAAATGCGGGACGGAGGGCGGGGTGGTGGTGGTGGTGGTGGTGGTGGTGGTGAGGGAAAGAGGGGAGAGGGGAGGAGAGCAAGGAGACAGCCCCTCAGGCCAATCATGACGTCCACCTCCCCTCGATCGGGGTCGGTCTCTCTTCCAGGTCCTTTCTCTCTTTCTCAGGTCTCTCCTCTCTGTCTCTCCTGTCTCCCCCCCCCCCCTCTCTCTCTCTCTCTCTCTCTCACACACACACACACACACACACACGCTCTGCTACTTCAACTCCAGCTCTGAGCAAACTGCGACGCGCGCCTCTCCCACCGCAAGTCCTAAGCTCCGGCCCCCGCCCGCGCCTCTGGCCTCACCCCAGCCTTTTCACTCAACCCCAGTTCCTCCTCCCAACTGACCGTGAAGCCGGAGGCAGTTCCCCAGTCCCAGGCCCCCGGTGGGGCTCCTGCCGCCGCCGCCGTCGCCTCCCCCTGCAGCCTCCGACCCGGGACCCGGCCTCCGGCTGCAGCGATGGCTCCCCGGCACGAGGCGCCGCGGCTTCCTGGACTCGTCCAGACACGGGGCGGCGCGCAGGAGAAGCCCATCGAGCTGCCGGCGGTGGCGGCAGCGGCGGTGGCTGCAGGAGCGGCCACCGCGCAGGTTGATGACGCACGGCGCGTGGGGGGGGCGCGGTCGGAGCAGAGGGCGACGCGAGCAGATGACGTGCGACGAGCGGGGCGGCCCGGCAGCATGGCGTCGGTGGCGCTGAGCGAGGCGGAGAAGGTGTATATTGTGCACGGCGTTCAGGTAGCTTCGCTGCGGCGTCAGCCACCGGGTCCCCCTGGCGCTGCGGGTGGCGGCGCGTCCTCGGTTCGCTCGGGAGGAGGCGGCCAGGCGGAGTGCTGGGTTTACCTGGTCATTAGACAGCACTGCGGCCGGCGTTTGCAGCCCGAAGCCGACAACGGGAGTGTATTTAGGACCCCACGGCGAGGGTCCACTTAGGACCGTTTGCGTGCTCGAAGCCTGCCGCGTCTACAAGATTCCAAACCTGGGTGGGAGGCCTTTTCTTAACGAGGGAGCATCGCCCCCAGGGCCGTCTCTTCAGCCTTCGGGGCGCATCACTGGGCCGAGCCTCACTTTTCTCTGCTAGGAAACGGGGGTTGGCGGGAGGCTTCTGGCCCGCTGTTTTTTACCTCGTGGTTCGGAAGCACAGGGAGAGAAGGCAGTGAGGTGAAAGCGCTTTGGAAATATAAATTTCCTTACAAAGAAAGGGGGAAGAATGTTTAAAAAGTAGCTCTACAGCCAGTGGCACGTAGTTCTACAGTGGAGTATTAAATAGATCCTTAGAGGCAGCTGTAATTATATACAGATCTTCTGTGGTCAGTTTTCAGTTCTGGGAGTCAAGACCACTCAGAGCGGGAGTTGAAGATTGTTGGGTGTAATGAGCTACCAAGGAAAGTCAAGTGTGTCCTTGTTTGTAACCTACCCAGGTTAGAGACATCCCCAGACGTCTTGGTGAAGCCTGACCAGAATCCAGTTCTTGCCCATAGAGGCCTAATCATTTTGTGTTTTACTTTTCACATTCAGTCCAGTATGGTCAAATTTAGCTTCTGGCATCCCTTTTCATCAGCGGTTGGTTCCTTTATTATTTTAAAGGTGAATAAAGTAAAGGCAATGGAATATAACATATATGCTAAGGAGTGGTATAGTTAGTGGAGGTCAAAGGAGCTATACAATATTGGGGGCTGTGATGCTCTGAAGGCTTCCCTAAGGAGGCGGAGTTGCTCCCTTAAATCCATGTCAAGTGTCCCTCCTTTGTGTTTTCAGGACTCTGTATTCATTCATTCAACCTAGAACTAAGCTAGACTCAAGGGATGGGAAGGATCCTGCCCTTATATAGCTCCCATGCTGGAAGGAAGAGACAGAAATTACAAATCTATTTGTGTGTTTGTATGTAAAATTGTACTGATAGCTGTGAACGAAGAAAAAAATCAGGGACCTGATCTAGTCCAGGAAGTCAGGGGAGGCTTCCCTAAGCAAATAACATTTGAAATGAGCTCTCAGGGCCCCTGGGTGGCGCAGTTGGTTGAGCGACTGCCTTCAGCTCGGGTCATGATCCCGGAGTCCCGGGATCGAGTCCCACATCGGGCTCCCAGCTCCATGGGGAGTCCGCTTCTCACTCTGACCTTCTCCCTTCTCATGCTCTCTCTCACTCTCTCTCTTTCCTAATAAATAAAAAAAAAAAAAAAAAAAAAAAAAAAGAAATGAGCTCTCAGCATGCTTAAGAATTAAGTAGGCTGGAGCCTTCCTGGAGGAAAAGATGCTGAATCCACAGGCTCTCAGGTAGAGGAGGTGTGGAGCCACAGAGAGGGGGTGGGGCTGGGGGTCGTGGTGGGAGATCAGGTTGTTGAGGTGTCTAGAAGCCTGATCCTTGGGGGTTTAGAGGCTCAGTCACTCCTTCCTCATGGATCTTGGGAAGTAATTATCTGTTATTTGGTCCCTTTAAAACCTAGGCAGTGTCCAGTGCTTAGTAGGTACTCAGTGACATTGATTAAGGTAGGTCTTAAAAGGGAGGTCAGTTGGACACTCTTTTCATGTTTGAAGTTAAACCTCTGTCTTAGCAGTACCATGAACCATGAACCTAATATTAGGGCCACAGTTGTTGGTAAATGTTCTGCTCTGTATATCATGGAGCCATGCAGAGTAACTGACTTTTTTTTTTTTTTTAAGATTTTATTTATTTATCTGACAGAGAAAGAGAAAGAGCACAAGCACAGGAGCAGCAGGCAGAGAGAGAGAGGAAGAAGCAGGCTTCCCACCCAGCAGGGAGCCCGATGCGGGGCTCTATCCCAGGACCCTGGGATCATGACCTGAGCCTTAACTGACTGAGCCACCCAGGCACCCCCAGAGTAACTGACTTTAAAAAAATCTCTTCGTAATTACTATTAGTGTTACAAATTTGCTATATTTATGGAGGAGGGAAACAATTGACACCATCCGAATAAAGGTCAGAAGGCAGGTGATTAATTAAGCTTCCCGTGGGGTCTCCACTGACTCAGTTCTAAAATCACCTCAACTTTTGTTTTGTTGGTCTTTGAGTGCTGGCAGTGTACCTTACACAGTACCTACCTGGAATCCTGTTCTTTCCTGTATCTGTAGACCTCCTTATGTTTTTGTTCGTTTTACTTTCCACCTTTGGTCCAGTATGGTTAGTTTTAGCTTCTGGTTATCCCTTTCCTTTCAGCCTTTGATTCCTTTACTATTTTAGGGATATTTTATCTTAGTGGTTGTTAGAAGCAGTTGAAATTACTATTTTTTTATTATTTTTTATTTTTTAAAGATTTTATTTATTAATTTGACAGAGAGGAGAGAGATCATAAGTAGGCAGAGAGGCAGGCAGAGAGAGTTGGAAGCAGGCGCCCTGCCGAGCGGAGCAGAGAGCCCAATTCGGGGCTCAGTCCCAGGACCCTGAGATCATGACCTGAGCTGAAGGCAGAGGCTTTTAACCTCTGAGCCACCCAGGCGCCCCGAAATTATTATTATTTTTTAAATATTTTATTTATTTGTCAGAGGGAGACAGCAAGAGAGAGCACGCGTGCACAAGCAAGGGGAGCGGCAGGCAGAGGAAGAAGCAGGCTGCCTGCTGAGCAAGGAGCCTGATGCAGGACTTGATCCCAGGACGCTAGAATCATGACCTGAGCCGAAGGCAGACGCTTAACCAGTAGGTAGACGCTTGACCGGTTGGGCCACAGAAGTGTCCCGAAGCAATTGAAATTAACCTCACAATGTGTGTTGAGGTCTCAGTTGCTAGTAATGGTAACCAACAAACTCGCTCAAGCAGAAAAAGTATGCTTTAGAAGGTTCGAGTGTTATTTCAGGAATTCAGGGTCATCTTCTGGTTCTCCCTTGCCCATCTCTGCTGCTTATTTACGCCTCTGCTTATTACCTCTCTTCAGACTGGCCTTCTGGGAAGAATGTGGTTACCTCTCAGCTCCTGGGATTACGGTTCCTCTGTGTATAAGAAGCCATCCCTTCTAGTTCAGTTCCAGTGTCATCAGGAGAAAAATGTCTTTGCTTCAGCTTGGGTCAGATGAAAGGATGGGCAGAATCATTAGGCTCAAAAATGGCCACTGGGAGCATGGGGCACACTTGAGGGAAAGCAGTCTGGAAAACAGCAAGGAAGGATGAATCATATCAGGTCCTGGCAGAACATGGAATCCCATTCAGATAATTCAGGAGACTTGTATGATGCGACGATTTCTAGTGGTGTGGGTGGATTTCGGGGAACTGACCAGAGGTGCTGAGGACTAGCAACCGCAGGGAGTAGCTGTTATCCCAAGCTGAAGGGGCCAAGGGAGGCAGTTGTGTTTCCAGATGCCTGTGGTAGCCGCTCAACAGGAACTGGAGGCTTGTCAGAAATGTGGCCCCAGTTGGGGGTTGTAGGGAGGGAGGGCCAGGGAGCATTGTCGCATCTCCTTTTGGACCTTTCAGTGGCCAGACCCAACCACAAGCCAGTGAAGGGAGTCCAGGTGATGCAGTGGTGAAGGAGTTAACCTGGTGCACAGAGGAGGCCAGAGAAGGATGGAGAATGGATCTGAGGGAGTGGATCTGAGGGATCTGAGGGACAGGATAAATGGAAAGGTTGATCCATCAGTATTCTTAGTATACCATTGGATTGGTTTCTGTTAGCTTCCCTGTCACCCTTTGCAGGCTGAGATGTCGCACTCTGGTTAGGTACATATTATAATTTTTGTGTCACTGAATCTTTGAAACTGGCTTGAAGGTGAGTATTATTATCTCTGCATTACAGATGAAGAACTGAGCTCAGACAGGGTCCAGGTCACACAGAAAGTACGTGGTGGAGCGGGGACAGAAATCCAGATCTGTGTGATTGCAGAGCCTGTGCTTGACTTTCGTGCTGCTCCCTTACTGCAGTGAAAGCCATTGTCATCCGGTCCTTAAATAGGGTTCCCAAAGCAAAGGCCAGAGGGAATCCCTGTTTCTACTTTTCTTTCTTTCTCTTTCCATCTGGAAGCATGTGAGCAAACAGGAGGGAAGAGGGGAAGTTCTGGACACGGCCCCTCCCACACTCCATTTTTCTAGACTTTGAATAGTTCATGGTATATACTGTATTGTTATCTTTCCAAGTAGTATTTTTCCTACTTTTGTTTTAAGTTTCTTTAGAGCCCTATTTGCCTTTCTTTGTACAGCTTTTGTTTTACCAACTCGTATCTCAAACTTTGCTTTCTCTATTTCCAATATTCAGGAATTGTGGGGGGCAGATTTTAGAATTTGCAGAATCTAGCATTTACCCTCTTTCGAGTTTGAGTAACTGGCCAGATGTGCGTTTTCTTCATGAGGAGACACAGCTAACATCCTTCTCAGCCCGGTGATTCTGAAGCCTTGAAGTACCTTTTATTCACCCACAAAGTGCAGATTCCTACGCTTTACCTGGACCTTCTGAATCTCTACCTTTGGGGCTGGAGCCTGGGAATGGACATGTTCACAAAGTGTCGGAGATTTTGATGCGTCCAGCAGACATGGGGCTACGGGCGGACCACTGGCCCGGCCCAGCTGAGAGTCCGCCGCGGAGTCTGTCCTGCTGGCCTGAGGTCACATGGTGTCCCACTGCGGCCGCAGGAGGCCCTGGGAGCCCGACCGAGCGGAGCGCCTTTCCCAGCCGCGCCACTCACAGCGAGAGCGGTTTTACCTGAGTTTCTGAGCCAGCTCCTTCTAGTAAAATGAGACTGTATCCATCTGGGGCGGCGGGGGGGGGGGCAGGATGGGGTTGTGAGGAATGATGAGACAGGGAAATGCAGGGCGCCTGGCATGCGGTCGGCGCTGAAGAGAGGTTGGCTCCTTTGCAAGTTTGTTTTTTCCGTCAGAAGTGTGGCTTTGTGCCGAACCGTGCACACCGTATTCCCAGCCTTCACAGTGACCCCCGTCAGCGGTTTAGCCTGTGGCAGTTGAGGGCTAGAGATTATTAAATCATCTCAAGAAAAATCGGATTTGTGGCAAGGGCTAGAAAGTCCCGAGGTAGCTCCACCATAGATCACGTGGTCCGTGTGACTGTCCGCTTGTCTTTATGTCGTTGGTGACACCTCCACTCCTCTGTCCTGAAGTATCTCTTCTCTGCAGTACTTTGCTGTCCAGCTTCCCTTCATCTTGGTAAAAATCCGTCACCACCGGCAGCCCCCCGCCCCTGTCCTGGCCCTTCTTTCGTGTGGCCGCTCCAGCCACCCTCCGTACCTGACCTGTCAGTGCCTCTTGAACTCCCTTCTTCTCAAGTACTTCCCGGGTCAGCGATCAGATTCCAGGGAGAGAGTCAGTCTCGTGCCAGAGGAGCCGCTTGCTCTGTGGATTGTATGTGGGGTCAAGCCCCTCCCACTGGCTCTGGCCGTTGGAGGTGGACCGTGGCTCCGTCATGTGGCCTTAGTGGAGCCAGAGGCACGATGGGCTTCCCAGGGGTCTGCTTCTTGGTGCTGTGGCCGTGACCTGGACATGAAACTGGCCTTCAGAGTTTCAGACCAGGCCCTAGGGATGGATTAGCCCCACCCGGAGGCATTCCTCTTGGGGCCTTGTCACAGCCATCTTGTGGAATTTTTCTTGGCAGTTGAAGGGAGGTGTAGCTCAGCGGATGGTTTTCCTTTCTTTTCTGCGGCCCTAGCTTTCATTGTAAGGCTCGTTGGCAGAACAGTGCAAAAAAGGGGGAACAGGGCTGAGCCTGGGGTCCTTAGCTGTAAACGTGAGCAGTCAGTGTTCGGCTGTTCAGCCCGGCCATGCGAAGCTGGAGCCAGCCCCCAGGACTCTTGATTTTGAGCCCGGTGTCCTTCCCATTTGCGGGCCCACGGCACAAAAAGCCTGCACCCACACTCTGCGAAGTGAACAGAATCACATCCTTGAACTGCAGACTACTCAGTATGCTTGGAAGGTGAACGAGGACCAACATCTGGTTTTGCCTGCTGTGACTTGGGCCACGGCCCGCAGAGCTGGATCTGATGTGGTCCTTCTCCTAAGAGGGGTCGCATCCGAGTAGAAGTGCTCTAGTCTCCGTTCTATAGACGGTCCGAGGTGCCGGACAGGTCAGAGCAAGGTAATGGGGGGTTAACCTCACTGCCAAGGCCACGGTCTAAATTCTCCCAGGTGTGTTAGGTTAGTAGCGCCGACTTGTCAGCTTCCTTTAGCGAGTGATAGGACCAGGTTACTTGAGTCTGAGGCAAGTGGCTCTGGGTGGAGTCCCTTGTCCTTCCACTCTGCCACAGGCAGTGAAACGGGCGCCCCAGTGACCTGACCTGTCTCATCCATGAGCTCCCTGCAGTCTGGTTTCGAGGATTCGGTGAGCTGATAGCTGCCCCAGAAGCAGGAGAAGGGAACTGTGCAGGGGGGCCTTTGTGTGTGCTACACTGTGCTGAGGGGCCCCTAAATGATTCCTGGCCTTTGGATTCTCCTCTCATTCTGTGAAGTTGGGGTGATTCCTGCTTTCCAGACGAAGAGACAGTCTCCAAGCAGTTGCACTAACTTGTACAAGGTCACAAGGCTGGTATGTGACAGGAGAGATTTAAATACAGGTTGGGGGACGCCTGAGTGCCTCTGCCAGTTGAGGATCCAACTCTTGGTTGCGGCTCAGGTTGTGATCTCGAGGTTGTGGGAGGGAGCCCCACGTCGGGCTCTGCGCTCAGTGGGGAGTCTGCTTGGGATTCTCTCTCTCTTTTCCTCTGCCCCTCTCCCGATCATGCGCTCGCTCTCTCTCTCTCTCAAATAAATAAATAATCTTTAAAAATATAAAAAAATATATATGGGTTGGGGGTGACTCCACCACACCACACCCAACCGGTAGGGGTGTTGCGACTGGGTGAGAAACAACTGGAAAGTCACCGGGAGCCGTCCCAGCCCCCTCTGCCGAGAAGGACAGCCCTGTCCGTCACTCTGGCGATGTCCGGCACTTGCTGACATCTCTGTTGGGTTTTTGGATGGAGCTTTCGCTGAGGGGCAGCCCCTGTTTAAATGGTCACACACGGATTAATTCCTTTGCTTCTGAGTACTACTGGTGAATAAACATTTTGGTAGCGTGTCTGGCTCTGAGCCAGAACAAGCAGGTTTGGGTAATTTTTAAGCCTTTTATGAGGAAAGCTGGATTAAAAAAAATAGTCCCGAGTGCAGTGATTCTTGGACTAATTTGTTTGGTGTTTTTGGTTTTTTTTTTTTTTGGTTTGTTTTTCTCCTATTCTCTTCGGTGCTTTTTTTCTATATAAAAAAAGAAACACACACACACACACACACACACACACACACACACACACACACACACTGTGTGCATCCTTGGAAAGGAAAATTTGCAGCTTTTTGTTTATCTCTTACTTGTCACCTGAGCCTTTCCCAGCGAGCCTTCCCCAGGGAGCAGAGAGTGATTTCAAGGCTGGAAACGCAGTACCTGGTGAGGCCGGTTTTCTGACCCCCCTCCCAGCCTTCTCCTGGAATGGAGGTTGTCACTACAAAGGGTAGTGACTAGATCTTTCCAGAGAAGTGGTGTTTTAAAGCCGTAGTTGGAAGCCCTGTCACCTGTGGTCTCCCTGCATTTTCTCAGAGTGGTTTCCTCCATGACTGGGACCAACTGGGAGAGCCAGTGGTTCACCCTTCGAGGGAGGCCTCTGCTGTCTCCTGCTGCCCAGCGAAGAGACCCTTCACAGTGCGGGGGACCATGTGGAACTGTGGGTTAAGAGCTCTGGCTTGGAGTTCAAGTGCTTCTTCCTGGCCATGTGACCTGGGGCCAGACATTTAGCATCTTTCGTCCTCCTTCCTCATCTGTAAAAGGGGACGAGAAAGAGCTGTCTTACAGAGTTATCGTGAGAGCTAAATGTGTCAGCTGTGGAGTGCTCCTGTCACGTTATCCCAAGTACAGTAACTGCACGTCAGAGAGTAGCTACTGTAAGTTTCTGCGAATAATTGTGGATGTTTCAACTTAAGGATGTGTAGAATTGAGAGGCACCTTTGAGGCCTCCTGGGTCAGTGTCCGTCTTTTAATAAAGGAGGTACTAGTCTCGAGCATCCCGTCCTAGGTCGAGCGGCTGGTTATGCAGGACAGTCCTGGAGCCCATGGCTGGTACCCCCAGTGATTGCTCACCCTGCACCCTGCGCCTCAGGCACGGGTAGTCTTCGGAAATGACGTTTCTGGGCCCTGTTTTCACTTTGCTCACAGGGCACGCCTGGGGGACAGGGCATCAGAGACTCACCCGGGAGGCCTCTCGTGCTCTGTGGGCAGGGTTCTCTAGAGCCAGTTATGTGCCCGTGGGGTCCTCCAGTGAAGAGGAATCACTTCATGGAGTTGCTCCCTGGAGGGTTCATTTCCTAGACTTGAAATTCTGATGCTTTTCAAGTCCAGGTCTCCCCAGACTCAAGATGAGGACTCCGTCCAGGAAGGGGACGGCCTGGGGAGTGAGTGGACGAGCCGCCAAGGGACTTCGGGCTGACCTGTGATCTTTATTTTCTCTGCATTACCAGGAGGGGGATAGGGAAAAAGTAGAAACAGGGTAGAAAGTCAGAGCTGGGTGAATACAGTGTCTCCAAATAAAAATGTCAGTCATATCTGCAGTTCGTTAGGCAGTTTAAAGGTGAATTTGTGACAGTTACATCGTTTAGGACAGTGTTTTTAAACATTTTGAGGAGCATTAATCCCTTTGAGAATCTGATGAAGCTAATGAGTCTTTTTCTGAAAAGAGTGCTTTCAAAAAATGTTTACAAAGAATGAGGAAGATCTCCATGAGCTGATGTGTGCTGATTGCTTGCATACGTATTATCAAATGTTAAAAAAAAAAAAAGACGCAAAGTATAAAAGAGTATGTATAGTGTGTTAGTGTGTTACTCTTCATATAAGAAGGAAAGGGATATAAATTCATGTATCGGCTCGTTTGTGCAAAGGAAATACAGGAACGTTGAACCAGCAATTAAACAGACTGCGTGGGGGCAGGTGGGAAAGAGCTAGAAAGAAGGGGGCATGAAAATAGGGCTGAGGGGAGAGCAGCCTTTCCCCGAGCACACCTTTTCTGATAACTTTGACTCCTAGAGTCACGGCGAAAGTCCACATACCCAAAAAGTAAATGAGTAATTAAAAGTAGCCGGGATCTGAGGGACCCACAGTGGAGCACAGTTACAGATGAACCTCACAGGCGTGTGGGGGCATAGCGGAACACACCGAAGGATGGGGAGACAGCTGGAAAACGGGATCCCCGGTGGGCCCTGTACGGCTGGAGACAGAAAGAGCCCCACACAAATACTGCGCTCCATTAGTAAATTTGTTCCTCAAGATTTAACAAACACATAAACACATTGTGGATAAAGACAGGTTTCTCACTTTCTGAGAAACAAGTTACAAAGAAGACAAGGAGGGAGGCTAGAACCAACTATCAGGGTGAACACATGGCATTTTCATCATTGGAAATAAATACTTAACAGCTGTGTGGGTTAGCATACGTAGATGTCCTCTAGCTCTGTCTGCGGAGAAGTTCTGGAAGCAATGATATCCCAGTAGCACTGAACTTACTTAGCAGCCAGGTCCTGGTTTATAAAGCACCGTTCTTCAGTGAAAGGAACCAGGACTCCTCGGAGAAAGGGCTGATCCCAGGGCCGGGGCAGGGAGAAACACCAGAGGCTGGAACATCTTGTCGGAAGTAAAGATGTGCTCAAAAAACATTGCAGGTGTGTTGAAAGAATGCGGGAACCAACCCAGAGGAACCCCCAGTGGCCAAATCAGGGACACTTGGAGCGACAGCATAAGTCATGCCCTGTTGGATTACAGCGGCAGCATGAAACAGACATCCATGAGTTATGTTGACAGTCGTAAATAGCGGACGAAGTAAATACACGGAGATAAGGGGTAGGCAGTACGCAGACCACTCTGAAATCCATCTTTGGTAGCAGGGGTTGGCCCACTTTTCCTGCAAAGGGCTGGATAGTGAAGATTTGGGGCTCGCAGGTTAGAGGCTCTCCATCCACAGCCACTCGACTCTGCCAGTGTGGCGTGAAAGCAGGCTCGGCTGTGTTCCAGTAAAGCGATTCACAGAAGCAGGTGGCCCTCCGGCCGGAGCGTGCCGTGCCTATTCTCAGGAATGCCTGGTTTAGAAGAGAAGCACTGGTCTCTTTGGCCGTCCACGGAGTAGATCTTGCTAAGTTAGGGGGGCAGGAGGGGCTCGGCTGGGACAGATGCAACTCTGACAACACATCCTTCCTGGTGCCACGTGGGAATTGCCGATTTGGGAAGAGGCAGCTCATTTTGGCTCTCGTTCAGATTTCTGTCTGTTTCGTGTGCCTGTTCCAGGGGGTGAGGTGCAGATGGACTTCGCCCTCACCAGCCGTGGGACCTCGGACACATGGCTTCACTTCTCCGAGTCTTCATTCCCTCACGCATAAAATAGTGATACTGTTCCTCACTACGAGGACAGAATTCTGGGCGATTCGCTGAGAGAGGAGAGGGTGCTATACTGCCTAGTTCTCCTGGGGGGGCTGGCGCGGACAGTCCAGGCATTGGTGGTTGAGTTGTGGTTGTATTAGGGTTGCGGCGATTGTCCCCTAGGAAGACCTCCGCGTGGATGGCCGGGGCTGTGAGGACTACCGATGTGTCGAAGTGGAAACCGACGTGGTGTCTAACACCAGTGGGTCAGCCAGGGTCAAGCTGGTGAGTGCTCGTGGCCACAGGCCGTGCCCCGGGGGAGGACGGGCAGGCCCTAGGGAGCCAGCTGCAGGCCCCTCTGGGCTTTAGGGGTGCACATTTTCCCAGGGAATCCAAGACCCCAGCCAGACTCCGGGAGAGCATTTGTCTAGATCTGAAGGACCCCTTGCCAGGTTCCGTTGCAGGGTTCCTAAAAGAGTCCCCCAGGGGCCTGGCCTGGGAGAGGGGGTTGGTGGGCGGGTATCTGGGTACCTGCCCTGAATGAGGGCCCTTCTTGGGTGCGTCCGCAGGGTCACACGGACATCTTGGTGGGCGTGAAAGCAGAAATGGGGACGCCGAAGCTGGAGAAACCAAATGAAGGTTACTTGGAGTTCTTCGTTGACTGGTCAGTACTATGCACTTTTTGGTTTTTTTTTTTTTAAAGATTTTATGTATTTACTTGAGCGAGAGAGACAGAGCGCAGAGGGAGCTGCAGACAGAGGGAGAAGCAGGCTCTCCGCTAAGCAGGGAGCCTGACGAGGGACTCGATCCCAGGACCCTGGGATCATGACCTGAGCCAAAGGCAGACACTCAACTGACCGAACCACCCAGGCGTCCCACTTCCTTTTTTTTTTTTAAAGTAGGCTTCATGCTGGGTGCGGAGCTCAATATGGGGCTTGAACTCACGACCCCAAGATCAAGACCTGGGTGAGTCCAAGAGTCAGACACCTAAGCCACCCGGGCATCCTTACGCATATGTTTGGAAAGAAAAATGATTTATATTTTTTAAAAGATACATTTATTTATTTGAGAGATTGAGAGAGCACATATGTGTACACAAGCTGGGCAGGAGGGGCAGAGGGAGAGGGAGAGAGAAAATCCTCAAGCCGACTCCCCGCTGAGCGTGGAGCCCAACTTGGGGCTTCATCCCACAACCCCGAGATCATGACCTGAGCTGAAATCAAGAGTCAGGCACTTAGCCCACTGAGCCACCCAGGTGCCCTAAAGGAAAAACGATTTAAAAGAAGATCCAGAGACTAGACATTTGGTTTCCTGTTGAACCCACTTTTATTTCATATTCAGCCATCATTCCTGCAGCCAGCAGGTACTTCTGCGCTATTCCTCGGTGCCGGGCCCTGGGATGTGTGGAAGAAGGCTTTGGCTTGAGTCCTGCCCTTGTCCTAGTCACCTGGTCCGTGCTGGGCCTCGTTGTCCCTGTCCGAGAAAGGAGGGCATTGCCAGGCAGCCCGGCACATGGTGGTTCTGAGAGTCAAATGAAATGGTGGGTTTTGTGATGCTTTGAAAAATATCAAACATAGATGATAAGGGTCATTTGGTCTAAAATGCCCTGATTCTCTTCCTGCTCTAGTTTTGCAGAAAGCATGTCATGACTTGCTTGGCAGAGGAAGGACGAGGGCCGGCCAAGCAGCCTGACGGAGGGCGTGGCGGCGAGGCAGGCAGCGTGGGGGCTGGGAAGAGCCAGGACTCTGCGCTTGCTGCAGCCAGCCAGACTCTTCTGGCCAGCTGTGTGACCTCAGGCTACTCAGTCTCTCTGTGCCTGAATTTCTTTATCTAAAAAATCGGGTTAATGATACTGTTGCGATGCTGAAGAAAGGAAATTAGGAAGACAGAGTGGGCACCACCACAATGATTGGCTCCCAGTTGGCTTTCAGGAAGAGTTCCCTGTGGCCCTCCCCCCCACCCACTGCATCCCCTTTCTTGGGCCTGGGGCTCTTTACTGGGTTGCTCGCCCAGTCCTACCTTTTGTCTATAACTTCGCTTCTAATTAGGTGGTGACAGCAGGCTTTCTTGAGGTGGTAAGGCTCTCTATTAGCTCATGCTAGGTGCAGGTATACAATATCGATTCTGTATTAGAGTCCCCAAGACCACCCATATTCGGAGATTAGCTGGAAGGACCCACAGGACTCAGCATACAGTTGTACTCATGCCTGAGATTTGTCATAGCAATGGAAATGCCGCAACATGTGTGTGATCATTCTGCCCGAGAGAGCCCATTAGAGACTCGGCACCCGAGATTTTTATCCGGGCTGGTCACATGGGCACCCTCGGCTTAACACGCACCAAAATTCCAGACTCCTAGAAGGAAAGCACATATTCATCTTGTCACATTATTTGCACAAATAGTCCAGGCACAGCGGGCCACAGTTCACTGTTGACTGGGAACGGCCTTATGGTCAAGTTTCCAGATGGCAAATGAGGGCCCACCTTGCAAGCAGGCCCTTCCAAAGATAGCAGCCTTGGGCCTGCTGCGTGCACCTTTTCGGGATAGATGCTAACCCCCCATTTGTATAGTGAGTTGAGTCTTCTGGTCTTTCACACTCAAAGGTTGGTCCTTGGGGCACGGGGTGGCTCAGTTGGTTGAGTGTCTACTCTTGATTTCAGCCTAAGTCATGATCTCAGGGTTGTGGGATCGAGTGTCGCATTGGGCTCCACAGTGGGCGTGGAGCCTGCTTAAGATTCTCCATCTCCCCCTCTCCCCCCACAAATAAAGAAAGAAAATAAAATAAAAAGAAGTTGGTCTCACAACATCGCTGTGAGAGAGACGACCAGTGTTGAGAGAGGGTGAGCGAATTCCCCAGGGTCGGGGGCTGGTCATGCCAGCTCAGGCTTCTCCCAGTCTGGGTCGAGGCTTGTTCTACTCCCTGTAGCCCGCAGAAGCCAGCTTTCCAGGGATGTTGTGCTCAATATCTGAGAACGTATCTACATTCAGCTTTCTGGCCAGTTTTCCTTCTAGTCCATTCCTGCGCCCTGCCCTGCGAACCTCCCCCGCCACCCCCCAGGCAGTCTCCTCCTCCCCTTGGCTGGACCCGGCTGCTCTCACCAGCCTGAGTCACCAGCGGAACTGGCCCATCCTTTAAGTCGCAGTGACCTCGTTCAGGTCTCCAACTTACCCCTTTGCTCCTGGTGGAAGAAGATGCCTCTCCTGGCCTTGGGCTGCCTAACAGTGCGGCCGGCACCATGCGTCAGGCACTGTAATTTGCTTTTCTTTTGCACCTCTTTATTGTCTTCTGCCTCCGTCCTCTTTGGCCGGCCACAGGCCGTCAGCCCGACCACACCAGAGGGCAGGCGTTGCCCTCGGATGCTTGGCCTAGGGGACACATGTCACTGTGGCTCTGTGTCTGAACGTGACTCCAGGTTAGCCTGCTGCCCTGTCCCTTTCTTGTCCCAGCTCCAAGGGTAGTGTGGCTCCAGGGTGGGAGGATGCTTGGACCTGCCTCTTCCCAAAAATGTAGCTTCCAGGAGTCTGTCCGTCCTGGCCAAGCAGGGCTGCCTGCTCCTCTCCTTTCTCCCTTTGTAAGTCTCAGGAGACCCTCCGCGGGCCTAGAAGCTCCAGTTCCCAGGGAATTCTCTGGACTCTTTTTCAAGATGGATAATCGCAAGGTGGCCCACTCTAGTGTCTTCACGTGGCCTGGTTAGTGATCAGTGTAGCCGGTGGAGTCACCGTGAGACATTCACAAAACCTGGCGTCCCTGCGGAGAGGGGAGATGCTGATTTACCAAGCACCGCCGCTTCGGAACCTCATCTGGGTCTTCAAGGAGCAACTCGTAATTGCATAAACAAACCCCTTTATCCCTGTCCAGCGAGTAGGAATGGCTCCTGGGCGTCCGTGGCTGGGCCCAGCGCGAAGGGCGGACCACCCCCCCAGCCCTCTGCAGGAGAGCCCCAGGCGCTCCTCCGCCCTGGGGCTGAAGCAGAGGTGTGTGTTGTTACCGAGCTTGGAGGGGGGGGGGGGGCGCTGTCAGTCTGAGGCCCGCTTGACTTATCAGCACCTCCCAGGGCTTCATTATTTAAATTCCCAGTGGTTAGAGAAGTCTCAGAAAACTGCTTTTCCGCTACCTCATTCTACTTCAGTTTTGTCCACTTGGGAGAATATGTGGCACCTGAGGTGGACATTGCCCCCCCCTCACCCCCATAATTTCCCCTGGGGAGGGCACCCGGCTGCACTGCCTCCGACCCTGTCCCCGCGGAGTGGTAAAGACGTGGGGCTCCCGAGCGCTGCCCCAGAGATGCCCGGCAGCACGCTCACTGAAACTGGGAGCACTCGCGGACTTCCTGACTCCCGTCTCATGTCTTTGGTGTGTTAGCTGTAACTTGAGAACAGGCTGTTTTATTTTCTTGATTTTTTAATTTTTTAAACGATTTTATTTATTTATTTGACAGAGAGAGAAAGAGGGATCACAGGTAGGCAAGAGAGAGAGAGGGAAGCAGGCTCCCCGCCGAGCGGAGAGCCCGACGCGGGGCTCGATCCCAGGACCCTGAGATCATGACCTGAGCCGAAGGCAGAGGCTTTAACCCACTGAGCCACCCAGGTGCCCCGAGAACAGGTTATTTTAAATCAGAACTTGGAAACTTTGGGAAAGGATGATTTCCATCTATCTGAAGCCCAGAGGGTAAGAATTTAGGGAGCTGCTGTGTGACTCCGGCCTACCACTAGGTGGCGGTCCATCTAGTCTCTTCGTAGCTCTGACACCATATTGATGGGGGCGGTGGGGGCTGGGAGGGGGCATCGGGAAGCCTGGTTTAGCCTCTCCGAGAGGCTTTGGTTCTTCACTGGGGGAAGTTGAAGGGGACGTTTTTCATTCATCGACATTTCAGTGTTCCCAACACTTGCCGCTTCCCTGTGCGATCTTAACTACTTTTCATTGCGGTCACTCGTATTTATCACTAATGTTGAACCAGAAGCTTCAATTCAAGCCCTGAATTAGTGGATGGAACCCTTCGATTTCTGTCCCTCACTGCTCAGTGCCGCTCGAAGGGGGTCACTGTTAGTGCCCGATGGGCTGGGGTGGCGGGGGACAGAACAGCTGGGCAACCTGTAAATGTCCGTCGAAGCTAGCTGTACTCTGGAGGTCTCCAGAGCTGGTAACGCTCCCAGGAACCTCAGTCAAGGGCTTACAATGAAAAGCTCAAATGGGCTCCTGTCCCCTTTCCCACTCGTGGGGGAGCTTCTACAGGTTCGGGAATGAGCACCTGTGCCCACAGGGAAATGGGAGGAATTGGGGCCTGCCGCAGGGCTGGACGGGTAAGGCCCAGAGTTAGCGCTGCCCCACGGACCCACTAAACCACTTTTTTCTGCCTGACTCCACAGATTTGCAGGCTAGACTGAGCACAAGGGAAACAGTGGGCCTAGTGTCTGGAGTCGTGTCCCAGGTAGACATGGCCTTGATCTCACCCTACCTCAGGTAAAGCAGAGATGGCCCACGCAGGAGGAGCAGAGTAGCGGTGATGAGTCAGGAGGGGTGGAGAACTGGGAGGGGCGACGTTCCCAGGAATTTTATTAGTTTATTGGCTTGGTAAGCAGTTTCCCCGCAGCCCGGAAGAGGGGCGAGGTCACACGCTAGGAAGGATCCGAATTGGTTTTGGCAATTGTAGACGCAGAAAGCACTTGGTTTTATGCCCCAAGCCCCGAGAGTAGACTCCACCACTGAAAGAACGCATTGTGATACCTCCGAGCAGGGGGCCAGGATTAACAGCCTGTGCGCTCTCTTTCTCTTTTAAAGTTTGCCCTTAATAGAGAAGCTTTTTATCTAGGACTCTTTTCGTCTGCATTCCTTGATTCCAATACTTGTGGTGTAGTAATAAGTCCCAAGACCAGGAGCGTCCATTCATTACGTTGACTCACATTAGGCTGCAAGCCAGCCACAGCAGATTACACATTCCGTGGGAGCCCAATGCTGTCTAGCAGGTAAGGGCCGGGCTGCCTGGGTTGGAATCTTAGCTCCCCAGTCACTAGTTGTGTGAGCTTGGACAAATTATGTAACCTTTCTGGGATTCAATTCCGTTTTCTCTAAAATGGAGTCAGAAACAGTGCCTAGCTCGTAGGGTTGTGAGAAGTCTGGGTGCTGAGTGTGGTTTCCAGTGGTTCCAAAAGAACATTCAAGTTTTCCTCTTAGAATGAGAGCGTCAGCCCATCTGAGGTCTTGCCGGGCCCACCCATGGGATTCTGGTTTCACTAACGGAGTTTGTTGTCAGAACTGAGTTCCAGTGCCTTTAGATGGCCCGGAAGGTTTGTCATTCTCCATCACTGCCTACGGGCCACCAGGAGCTCTTTGTTCAGAGGGTTACGTGGCCCGTCCCTGTGGGCATCCTTGTCCTCTGCCATGGTCTCTGAGGTCCTTTTCTGGGTCTGTAGCTCTTTCTGCCTCTACCAAGAAGTGTTCTGCCCCTAGTGATGAGAGGGGACCCTCCATTCTCTACCCCAGCCCTACTCTTCGTCCTTTGTTAGAACGCGGGGTCTCCGGCTTTTTGCACATCACCTGAAGTATTGTGCCCCCACCCCCGCCCCAACAATTTCCTTCCGTTTTTCTAGCCTCCTTCCCAGAGTCCCTCCAGGGCCTGGGCACCATCCAGACGCAGGAGCTTTCCGTGGTCTCATGAGCTTCTACACCTTCTTCTCTGCCTGGCTACCAGCTATGCTGAAAGAATAATGTGTTTAAAGAAAAAAAAAAGCCTTTTGGAATAGGAAAAATTCCCGTTTTAAATTAGTTCAGTGTCAAAAGAACCCCAGTGGGGTGTGGTTTTGTGGGTGGATTAATTCAGCCAGTGGGACCTGGGAAGATCTGTAAGCCATCCCTTAGGGTTGTGGGAGAACAGATGCATCGGTCCCTGAGTAATTAATCCCTCCTCCCCCCAGGCCGTGGCCCAGTGCAGTCAGGAAAAAGTGCTCATTTTAAGCATAAGTGCCTCTGGCTGGATTTATCCGCTCAGATCTGTGTAGCCGTGTTTTTAAACTCTTACAGGATGGATTTTGATATCGATTGCTTAGGGTGTAAATTAGAAACAGCTTTCGTTTTGCTGACTGTACAGAATAATTTAGTTGGTCCTTGGGAACTCGATTATTTTCACCGGAAATGGCTCAGTGCCTGTGTCCAGCAGGCTCCGTGAAGGAAGAGCGAGGCTGATGAAGTTTCTCTTGGGGACCCTGAGCTGCGGCTCTGCTGGTCCGTGGCAGGGAGGGAAGGCTATAGAGTCAGAGAAGCAAAGTTACTATACGGTGACCCACTCTCCTTGCATCAGGGGTCATTCTTCTGCCTGTGTTCGAACGGACTAGACAAAAGGGATATTTCAATATATCAGGTGAGATTTCTTTGAGCGTTGCACAGATGGGGGATGGGCGCAGCCTTGAGCCTTCACACGGGTGTTGCTTTGCCCGGAGTCCCCCTGCCTGTCTGCAGCCTGACCGACTTTTGCCCACGTTCCGGTGTGAGGTCGCCTGTGACCCCCTGCACTGGCCAACACCCTCCCCGGGCCCACCCCTGCTGGTTGCTCCCTGTCCTGAAGTTCCCCCTGACTTTGTGAGGTTGCCGCCCTGGGGGCTTCACGTCAGCGTGTGATTTTGTAGAGAGCAGCGTGAAACAGCCGGGTCTTACCTTTGTGGACCGTGTTCATTCCAGTAAAACGATTCCCGGAATGTTTACTTATCTCACCGATGTTTTGAGGGTTTGTTTTTATTAAGCCAAAACCCTCAGAAATTGCCCGTTTGATACTTCTGAGTAATGCTTAGGGCAGCAGATGTTGATGCCTGTTCCTCCTTCATTGAGGTCATTGGGCAGAAGGTTCAAGAGGCCAAAATGGAAAAGGTTTTCCTCATGAAAAAGTAGCAAATTAAGTAAAAGGGATTATATAATATTGAATCAGCCTCTAGCCTTTCTCTGTCCCTTTCCTGCTGTTCGGTACCGTGCCAGGCAATGGCGCCGTGACATAACTGGCCAACTGTCACACAGAGCTTCTGAATCATTCCGGAAAGGTCCCTCACTGTACTTAACGTTGTGGTTTCTGCTTTGGGAGTTTCATGGTGCGTTCTCGGGTGTGGGAACTCAGGATGGTGTCCGTGATGTGACCCCTCTGTGACCTGACCACTTGAGTCGCAGGCCTCCTGGCTTCCTGGGCCTGCCTGAGAGCCATACTCCACTCTTCAGAGAGTTAATTATTACTGGCCAAGTTTCACTTTACTATTGTTCTCTTGTTTCTCTTTGGATAAAGATGGCTTCTGTCAGAGGTGGGGGGCGGGGGGACGCCCGTCGTGCCCCCTGACAGGGCGCGGTGCCGGTCTGGAGGCCAGAAACGGGACAGGTGCCATCCTTTCCGCCTGCAGCGACTTTCCTGATAGCACTGGTCCTTCCAGCATTCCGCAGGGCGACTGGAACATTCCTTGTGCCTTTGCTCTTTGTTTCTGAAAAGACTCACTCAGCTTTTCTGTTACCTCTCTTTGTAGTTCAGCCAATGCTACCCCGGAATTTGAAGGCCGAGGAGGTGATGACCTTGGCACGGAGATCGCTAACACCCTCTACCGGATATTTAACAACAAGAGCAGCGTCGACCTGAAGGCCCTCTGCATCAGCCCCCGGGAGCACTGCTGGGTCCTCTATGTGGACGTGCTGGTACGCGTCCCTTGGGCCACGGGCCCCACCGTCTGTGTCTGCTGGAGGCCGTTCGGCCTGCTTGCGGGCTGGCGCTGCTTCCCTCTTCAGGTGGCTGCTTTCAACTTCCAGGGTGAGGCTAGCTGGAGAAAGCCTGATGTCCTTTTATGTTAAATACAACGCATGTGTCATGGCATATGGCGAGAACCGTCCTACAGGAAGAATCACGGAACAGTCGTATCATGGTAGCACCGAAAATTCTCCCCTGGGCTTGTCGGGGAGTAGAAACAAAACAAGAGATTTATTTATCTGAGAGAGAGAGCGAGCATGCAGGGGGATGGAGGGACAGAGGGAGAGGGAGAGAGAAACTCAAGCACACTCCGTGCTTAGCGTGGAGCCCGGTGCAGGGCCCGATCTCACGACCCTGAGATCATGACCTGAGCCGAAACCAAGAGTTGGGTGCTACCCAGGCGCCCGGGGGATGAGCTCCTTATATACATTTCCTTGTAGGCCCAGTGGCTCTTGCAAGCAGACACTGCTATCTTCCCCATTTACAGGTGAACGAAGGCTCGGAGAGGTACAGCGACCAGCCTGAGAGGTCAACTTGTGAGGAGTGGAGTTGGGTCTCAAAGCCGCGTCTCTTTGATGCCGGTGCCTGCTCTTGAGCTCCCTTAGCCATCCTCTCTTGAAAGCACCCTGTAGCCCACCCGCTTTGTGTCCCTCCCTTCCCAGGGGTGGACCCGGAAGCCCTGTATCCCCCTACGCTTCTGCTCCTCCAGGAGCCTCTCTTGTCCAGTCTCCCGTTTCCTGCCTGGTGTCTTCCCTCCCACGTGCTCGAGGCCTGCCTCTGGGCTTATACAGCCGACACTCATTTGGCCACCCGCTTGTTCACGTAAGGACAGGCTTTTGTTGGGTCTACTTTATTCCTTTGAGTTAAATTTGAGAAACCTTGGGGCGCCTGGGTAGCTCAGTCGTTAAGCGTCTGCCTTCGGCTCAGGTCCTGATCGCAGGGTCCTGGGATCGAGCCCCGCATCGGGCTTCCTGCTCGGCGGAGAAGGCTGCTTCTCCCTCTCCCACTCCCCCTGCTTGTGCTCCTTCTCTTGCTATGTCTCTCAAATAAATAAGTAAAATCTTTAAAAAAAAATAATGAGAAATTTGAGGAACCTTGAGATGAGTGACTACATCTTCCACTTCAGTTTGAGTTCACAAGGCTAAGCCATTGACCAAGGAGATTCTTTCATGAGTCTAAAGACAGAGCAGATTGTGTGGCCTGAGAGTGAATCTCCTGGCGAGGAACAGCCTGGCTGTCTCTGGGCCTCGGTCCCGCATGAAACAGGGTAGGGCTTTCGGGATACTTTTAAGTTAATTTGATAATGGATGGAGGACAGCTAGCTAGAAGATAGCGGGGATCATTGGCTCGTTAGGGTTGTTCTCGATGCTGCCGCTAATGGGTAAAAACAATGAGATTACAAAGTCCAGTTGCTTTTCCTTCTCTCCAGAGTGGGATGTACCTTGTAGTGCAATTCCGACCCAGCGGGTAATTTTGGCGCTCCGGGTTTTGCGGAGACGGGAAGCGGCAGCCTCCAGTCCTTGCTGAGTGAGAGGCAGGCTTCACAGCTGCCCGGGGAGTTGCAGCCCTGTGGTGCAGAACTGTGAGGTTCCACCCGGGGAGGAACTGCCTTTTCCTTCCCCCCAAAAAAGCCGGAGACACGAGCGTTGTGGTGCACTGCACTTGGCCTTCGGTGTCCCTGCCTTTGTCCCTTGTCCACATTTGCTCACACTCGTGGTTTGTAGCCCGCTCGGCCCGTGAGGGTCCCGACGCGCTGCTGGTTCAGTCACGAGGCCTGTTCGCTCAGGAAGGCTTTTGCAGAACGGATGAGTATTAGGACGTTGTCTCAGGTTAGAACCAGCGCCCCTCCTCCGTGGTAAGCCGGCGTCTCAGAGGCGCACTGAGTCCCTGCCATCTGCAGACCTTTCCTTCTAAGGAAATACTTCTATTCATTAAAAACTTCTGCTTGGCAGCAAGAGAGGAGGCTAGGGTCATTGAGCCCCTGTTCCGTGCCGGGAATGGTAAGGACATGCTCTGGTTTCATCCTTGCCGTCATCCTACAGAGAAGCAGGGCTTTGCTGTACCGAGGGGGAACCTGCTGCTCGGGACACAAGGCCAGCGAGTGGCAGCGGGTCAGACCCGCGCCGCCTGACCTGGGTCACCCCGTGGCGTGGCGCATGGAGAGGAGCCCGAGCAGGCAGACCTGCGGCCTGGAGTGGGCTCGTCCTCTGCACCCCAGGGAGGAAGGCGGGCGGGGGGGGTACCTGCCCTTTGGGGGCCCGTGGGCCCGTCAGGTTTAGCATCGTGCCCTCTTGATTTCCTCTCTTGCTGATGAGCCAGAATATTGAAAATCAGAGTTTGTGGCACGCCACTGTGTCACGAGCGGGAGGGCTTCTGTGTCCCCGGCTGCCGAGGAAGGAGGGGTGATGTGCTCCCCAGGGTCCCTTCCAGCGGGAAGACCCCACAGCCACTAGAGCGGATGGCAGCATTTCTAGCACCTTCTCGGCCTGAGGTGGGCAGGGGGACATCGGAGTGGGAAATGGTGGTCTTCAGCCCTGGCTGCTCGTCAGGACCGCCTCGGGTCTGGAGTGGGACGCGCACGCCAGCGTGTCACCCCGCATGGTGCGCGAGCTCCCCAGGTGGCTGTGACGCCCAACCAGGCTCAGAGGGCGCCGCTGTCGGCGGGAGGACGTGCGGCACATGCGCTTGGTCCAGGAGGCCGGCCGCGGGGAGAGCGAGGCGCGGAGCAGTGTCCTCTAGAAGCACTTGGCTAACACTTACCGTGTGCTGGACATGCTTCGGAGGGCTTTGCGGACATGAGCTCCTTCAGCCTGTGCAACAGTTGGGACCTCCCCCCTCCGGGAGGCACGGAGACGTCAAGTAACCCCCGGCTGACTGGCGAAGACAGGAGTCCTAGCCGACGGTGTGAGTCAGGAGTCCCGTGGAGCTCTCGCTGTGTGGCGGTCTGTGTCTGAGCCACGGGGCGGGGAGGGCTAGTCCTCTGCTGGACACAGAGCTGGGCGCTGACAGTGGCGGGGTGGGGGGTGGGAAGGCCGGCGTCCGCCCTGGAGGCGGAGGCCCAAAGAGCAGGTAGAGACTCGCACCTGCGCAGATGGCGTGTGCGCGAGAAACGGGCCGGGTGTAATTGTCGATTCGGAATCGAATTTGGCGGGCCCAGTCTCCGGGCCTGCCTGCCCTACGCGAGTGTTCAGCAGGCTGCTCCTTCACGGCGGTGCTTTTGCCGGGCTCTGCGAGGGAGGACCGGCCAGACGCGACGGGGTCCAGCCCCCAGGAGCGCGCGGCGCAGGTGGAGGGGAGACAGCACACGGAGGGACACGGCTCCTTTCTACGTGTCACTACCTCCCCTTCCTTTCTTTGGGGCCGCAGGCCAAGGCGTCGCTGAGATGAGGACAGAAGATGTGTCGCCTTTCACTGAATACTGTGCTCTGACCTTTCTGGCTGAGTGAGCGCACATAAGTGTGGGTTAGGGTTATTGCCCGTGGACAGGAACGTGGATTTTATGGTACCGGGTGCGCAGCGTGGCGTGTTCGTTCCAGGTTCGAGCTGCAGCTGTACGTTGGTGATTACAAACAGGAGGTCACCACGCTAATAACCGTGAACCTGGTGGCGGCTGCAGCATCAGTGGCCACCATGATCTCCCCGTTTGGAGGCCGGGTTTATGTCGGCACAGAGGGGAGTCACACTCGGGAGCCATTTGGGACAAAACAAAGGTGATCATTTCCTCCTCGAGTGCAGACCCAGCTGGCTGGGGGGCCAGTTAGGAGACCTGCCGCAAGCCCGGCCTGAGCGGTGGCCCCACAGCCGGGGCTGCCAGTAGTCTCACCCGCGGGCCGCAGGCCCGCACAGCCGCCACGGAGCCTCTGGCAATGAGGGTGGATGCAGCCGGTGTCCGCCAGGAGAGCATCCCCGCGTTCTCTTTATCTTGTGACAGGCAGCATTTCACGGGAACCAGTGCCCTTTAACTGGGACGGTACTTAGAGCAAGAAATGATGTTTGTTTTTCCTCCCCACCTCGCTCCCTGTCTCCCTTAGCTGCTGGAATGTGATGGGAATTTGTTCGATACCATCTGCATTGCTGTGAAGGCTGCTCTCTTCAACACAAGGTGAGTCCTCCTGGAAACGGCCCCCGGGGGCCTGCGCAGAGCCCGAGCAGGCTCTGGTGATGGGCCGCTCGGGACATTTCTACCAGCGGGGACAGGGGAAGGTGACCAGGGACCTTGAGCATTAAACATGGTGGCACTTCATGATAAGTTCCAGATTTCACAAGGTGAAACTCACTATATGCGTGTATTTCTGTATTCGTTCTTTATGTTACTATTTTCATGAGGAAGCGTGTCCCGTGTCGAAGAATACGCGAAAACCACAAAGAAGCAAAAAGAGTAGAAAGCGACCTCAGGTCAACGGTGCAAATCCCGTAGCTGGACACAGCTGCCGGGGAGCCTGGCTTTGGCCTGTCGTGGGCTCTGCTCTGTCCCCGGCTCTGCGAGCAGGGCTGCGCACTCAGTAGGCGCCCACGGAGTCCCTGACCGGACCCAGGAATGTTTCGAAAGCAGGGCGGCAGCCTGCTCTTGGGTTCAAGAGCAAGAAATGGTTCTGCCGCCGCGGGTCAGCTTCCCAGGCGGCTGTGTAGCACGGACACAGCACCGAGCCCTGCCGGAGCTGGCACTTCCTCCGGCCACACAGCCTCCTCCCTTGCCATCGCCAGGTTCTTGCGGGAAGGTCTGCAGCCTTTGAATACAAACACGGGGGGAGGGACGTTCGTGCCACGAGAACTTACATTAAGGCAATGGGGGATCCTGGAGTAGAGAGCATGAGAGTTAGAGATCTCTAGGGATATACACTAAGGAATTGATTGGATAAACGAGCAAGGGTATTATTCTAGGATGTTCATCGCAGCTTCTTTGTAATGGCGAGACACGGGAACCACCTGAGTGTCCCAACGCAGGGGGTGGCAGTCGGCTCCGCGGCCTATTGAGAGGTTTGTTAACACGGAAGACCAGGCACTAAACGCAGTCCTCTCATCTCGCTTGTTTCATCATATTTTACTTTTGGTAACTCTTACATTGTGAACATCCCTGGGGGGAGAGAGCGAGAGGGAGCGCGAGAGAGACGTGTATCCCCAAACGCTCCTCTTATCGGCAACTTAACATTTTCCTGTATTTTAGAGGCTTTCTGTGGTGAATTTAGACTCCCCGTGTAATACAGAAGAAAGCAGAAAGTTCGATAAATCTCAGTCAGACATCGCAGGATGGCAGCTTTACTGAGATCGAAAGCTGTAGAGTGCCCCAGCCCGAGCTCCGCCGCTCGGCTCCTGGCTGCGATCCGTCAGGAGGTCAAGAGGACCCTGGCCCTGGTGGCCACGGAGGGGCCCGAGGACCACTGCCATCGTAGCAGCCTGTGCTGCGGCTTCTCTTGGAGAGGAAAGGAAGTCGCCATCTGTCGTACCTTGAGCTTCAGAAATAACGACCCATCTGCCAGCTGGTTTCCATGGGCACCAGGGCAAACCGAGAGCGTAGGGCCGGGCGAGGCTGTTCGGCAGCGGGGGAGGTGTCGGGCAAACTGTGCGCCAGGATGGTGAGGTTGGGGAGGACATCTGTCGGGGCTGTAGCCCTAAGTCTCGTCCCCTAGGGCAAAGAACAGCCCCGCAGGTAGCAAGGAACGTGGGCTGCGTGAGGCGTCGGGTCCGCCGGTACGAGGAAAGACCTTTCATAGAGTCCGCGTCCTTTAGAAGACAGAGGCCATTCTCTAGCCCTTCAGCCGACCCAGGCTGTGGCCAGAGTGTCGGGAACATGCGTGCGTGCGTGCATGTGTGCGTGGTATTCGCACAGGCTTATTTAACGTACCGATCAAAATTCGAACTGGTTCCCTGACTCGCTCAAATAGGATGTTACTTAATACACCTTGGGGAAAAAAGTACTTGCACCCTGGGTGCGTCTGACACGGAGACTTTGAGGAGACCCTAGCAGGACCCCTTGGTTCCTGCATGCGTTCTCCTCGCCGCAGCTCATCGTGGCGGGTGGGGCCCCTGGGTCGGGGCGGCCGCGGGGATGAGATCGCCGAGGGCTTTTGTTAGAGGAACTGGGCAGAGCGCCAACGCTGTTTCCGTTCCGTGGCTGAATGGACCACGTCTTCCTGGCTCTTCCACCCCGGATGGGGATGGATGGACCCTGTGGGATAAATGTGTTTCCCCGCACCCAGCTCGAGAAACAGAAGCCCTCTTCGTCCTCCACCCTGTGCGGTCCCTACAGCCGCTGAGGATGACCGTTGCCCGACAGCAGTAGACCGGTTTTGTCCGTGATGTAAACGAAATCGCACAGTGTATGGTCTTGTGCGTCTGCTTCATTCACTGGGCATTATGTTTCGAGACATCTGGGTTGTGGCCTGTAGTCCTTGTTTGTTTTCTGCTGCGTGGGGGCCCCTGTGTGACTGTGTCACAGTTTATGTAGCCATTCTACCAGTGGTGAGCATCTGGGTCGTGTCCAGGTTTGGGCCATTCCAGACATGAATGTTTTTGTCTTTTTCTTACACACATTTACCCACTTCTGTTGGGTACGGGTAAAAATTTTGGGTCTGAGGCATGGCTATGTTTGGTTTTAGTAGATATTGCAAAACAGTTTTCCAAAGAGCTTTTACTAGATGACCCTCCCACCAGCATTGTGTTAGCGTCCTGGGTTGCTTCACGTCTTCGCCAGTTCATTGTTGTTGTTGTCTTTTTAATATCTGCCATTCTGGCGTGTGTCTTGGTATCAGATTGTAGTTTTAATTTGCATTTTCTTAATGAACATTTAAGTTGAATACCTTTTTGTGTGTTTATTGGTTATTCGAATAGCCTCTTTTATGAAGTCTCTGTTCAAGTCTCTTGCCTATTTTTCTATTAGGTTGTCAGTCTTTTATGTTTGGTAGGAATTTTTTTTTTAAGCTGCAGTAGGAATTCTTTATGTAATATGTCAGCTTGTATGTATACACATGTGCGCTCACACACACATGACCTGAGCCAAATGCAGAAACTTAACCGACTGAGCCACCTAGGCGTCCCATCTTTTAGACTTCTAAAGGATGTCTTGTGACAAACAGAAGTTCATATATATTTTTTTTAATTTAGAAACATTCAGGGCACCTGGGTGGCTCAGTCATTAAGTGTCTGCCTTCGGTTCAGGTCATGATCCCAGGGTCCTGGGATCGAGCCCCGCGTCAGGCTCCCTGCTCAGTGGGGGGACTGCTTCTCCCTCTCTGCTCCCCCTGCTTCTCCCTCTCCCACTCCTCCTGCTTGTGTTCCGTTTCTTACTGTCTCTGTCAAATAAATAAATAAAATCTTAAAAAATTTTTTTTTTAAATTATAGAGGGCCATTGAGAAAATGTTTTATTCTGCCTAGTGATGATTATACTCTTCTGAAAGTATAGAACATCAGCCTGACATGGGAAGATAATTTCATTTCTAATATCCATTTAATCAGGATGAAAAACAGTAAGTGCAGCTTGTGTTCTGAGGCCCCGGCCAGTGAGATTACACAGGTCAGGTTTACCCCTTTAGACCGCACTAGAGACCTTCCCCCTCTGGGAGCTTCTCTACTAGCTTAAGTAGCTCTTTCCAGATTAAAGAGACGTTAACTCTTCATGTTCTCTTCGCCCTCAGGCTTTCTCATCAGCCTTCAGCAGCACTTTCTAATACCTTTCAGAAGGTGTTCTTCACTTACGTGGGTCTAAATATGTTAATTTTGACAAATGTGTATCTAAGTACGGAGCAGATGGGCACCTCGACAGCATTCACGGGCAGGGACTTCTCACTTCTCAGCACTCGCCTTCTTTGGCTTCCCAACTTTATCTTCTTTACGTGTTTACCTGCCAGCAGGTCAAAAGTGGAAAGGTTGGTGGGTTTCGGAGAAGATACACACACGTGCGCGCGCACGCGCACGCGCGTCCATCCTTCTCTGGTTTTCTAGTTTCTCTGCCCTCGTACAGGCAGGTGCCGTTGTGCTAGCAGGTGGTGCGAAGCAAATGCCAGAAGGCCTGCGTCCAGTCTTTGCTCCAACAGTCATTAGTGTTGTGACCTTGAACAAGTAATTAAATCTCGTTCAACAAATGAGTCCCTCCTTGTGTCAGACAGTGCGTTAGACTCGAAGGATTGGGAAGTGAATACAACATTGACTGCAGTTTCATTTGGCTTTTTCTGTCCTTTGGGGAACATAACTGAGTAAAAAGCAATTAAAACATCCAACTTTATTTCATTGCTCTTTTTTCAATGAAATAATAAACAAGAAAGTATCGCAGTAAACGCTAGAGGGTTATCTAAATATATGGTAATATTTTACTATCGTGTATTCCACAGGCGGATATAATTTTCCAAAGTCAGAATATCTTAGATACAAAGGCTTGAAATGTCAAAGAAAAGTTTCTGATTAACAAACGACTTTGTGCACGAAAGTAACAAAGACCAAAAAGAATCTCGTGTAATAACTCACGGCATTCACTAACAAGTCCCTCATCTCCTATGTAATTTCAGCATGAAAGGGTTCACTTTTAGGTTAAGATTCATTGCCTTATTCACAAACGGCACCATATAAAAATTCATGCAGTAGATTTTATAATTCTTCATAATCCTCAACACAGTTGAATCTATTGTTTTTTCTCCCTTTATGGCCAGCCTTTTTTGGGGTCTGTTCAAGAAATGTTTGTTTACACCAAGGTCAGGAAGATGTTCTTAGTTTTTCTTCTTCTCCTCCTCCTCCCCCTCCCCCTCCTCCTTCTTCTTCAAGATTTATTTATTTGTTTGAGAGAGGGAGAGCACACACAAGCAGCAGGGAAAGGCAGTGGGAGAGCAACAAGCAGACTCCCCACTGAGCTGGGAGTCCGACACAGGGCTTGAACCCAGGACCTTGGGATCACGACCTGAGCTGAAGGCAGACACTTAAAAGACTGAGCCACCCAAGCGCCTCTTAGTTTTTCTTCTGAAAGTTTTATTGTTGGGCACCTGGGTGGCTCAGTCAGGTAAGTGTCTCTCTTTGGCTCAGGTCATGATCCCAGAGTCCCTGGATTGAGCCCTGCATGGGGCTCCCTGCTCAGCAGGGGGTTCTGCTTCTCCCTCTGCCCCTCACCCTGCTCATGTTCGCTTGCCCTCTCTTTCAAATAAGTAAGAAAAATCTTTATGAAAAAATAAAAACTTTATTGATTTATCTTTTCCCTCTATCTCTGTAGTTCATTTGATATGGACTTTTGTGTATGGTGTGAGGTAGAGATCAAGATTTTTTTTTTAAGGATTTTATTTATTTATTTGACAGTGAAAAAGAGATCACAAGTAGGCAGAGAGGCAGAAGGGGGGGGGAGGCAGGCTCCCTGGTGAGCAGAGAACCTGATGTGGGGCTCGATCCCAGGACCCTGAGATCATGACTTGAGTTGAAGGCAGAGGCTTTAACCCACTGATCCTCCCAGGTGCCCCTCTTTTTTTTTTTTATGTGCATATCTGATTAACCAAGCATCATTTTTAAAAAGACCCCTTTCTTCACTGCTTTGCAGTGTGGCCTGTGCACTTTTGACAGAGATGATAGGGACGAGGATGATAAAGTACAGGTGGGGTGTGACCTCATCTTGTGAGATGCAGGAATTCTGACTCCTGTTCTCAGTCTCAAGAGAAAGAAGTTCTCTTTCTTCCTCACAGTAGGAATTTTAACTGTGCTTCTGTTTCTAGGATACCAAGAGTTCGTGTTCTGGAGGATGAAGAGGGGTCCAAGGACATTGAACTCTCAGATGACCCTTATGACTGCATCCGGCTAAGTGTGGAGAATGTCCCCTGCATTGTCACCCTGTGCAAGGTATGCGGTTGTATCTGATGGTTTTTTGAATTCACTGTGGGTCTCCTTCAACCCCAACCCGTTAAGGTTACTTAATAGGTTGAGAAGTTACAGTTTCACAAACCACGTACAAGTAGCTTTAATCGAAATCCAATAATTTGATTATATTGGAAACCACTGTATGAGTAGCTCGCTCGCCCTTCCTTCCTCCCTTCCTCCCTTCTCCTTCTTCCCTTCTCCCTCCCTCCCTTTCTTCCTCCCTCCCTCCCTTCTTTCCTTCCTTCCTTCCTTCCTTCCTTCCTTCCTTCCTGTTTGTTTGGAAGACATGATGGAGTCCCAGGAATGCACACATGAGTTCATGGTACTAGTAGCCCTAGTTGTTTGTTAAGCTCCTCCCTACGAGGCATTTCACTCAAACACCCTGTGTGCACGTTTCCCTTAATTCCCTCAATTCTGTGGGGTCTAGGGAGGTTAGAGGTGAACACTGTCCCCTCGGTGGGCCCCAGTGTCCATATCTATGAAAGGAGGGGTTGGAGCAGGATCTGGGGATCTATTATGTCACATGTGGATTTTCCACGCGCACAGAGGCCTGTGGGACCTACCGTCTGGTTGTGCTCTCGCGTACCTGGCACTTCCCGAATTGGTGGAGACTGTCCTCGATTCCACACAGGATCCGTAAAAATAGGACCGAGTGGGCCCGGTTTAATTCCCCTGAGATTACTTCTTGAGCCTGGGGTGTGGTGAAGCGTGGGGACCCACCAAAGCCACCGGCACTTGGCTCATTCTTGAGCACGTCTCTTAGCTTGCACCTTCTTGATTCATCTTTGTCATCAGTGAAGCATCCATGTGGCTTCACGTGTCACTTTGTCCCTGCGCCCCTCTGCTGGAGACTCTTGGCGGCCTGTGACTTGGGTGGTCTCTGACTTAAGGCTCTGACCCCACCCCCACCCCCCATAGTTCCTTCTCGTGCTTTTGTAATTCTGCTTCCGTAGTGGCCTGTGATAGAATTGTTGAACCTTGCTTTAGGTGTTTTTCTGTGCGAGCAGAATCTAAAATACGACCTTGAATGGGCAGTGGGGTTCTCCGCTGCTGTAGCTCCTCCTTCCATGAGGCTGTCAAGAGTGTTGATATGGGATGCGTGGTACCCACACGCGTGCTCTGCTGTCCCGACTCTGCAGATCGGCTATCGGCATGTCGTGGACGCGACTCTTCAGGAGGAGGCCTGCTCCTTGGCCAGCTTGCTGGTGTCCGTGACCAGCACGGGAGTCGTGACGTGCATGAGGAAAGTGGGGAAGGGCAGCCTGGAGCCAGAGAGCATCTTCGAGATGATGGAGGTGAGGCTGGGACTCAGGCGGGTGCAGGCCCCTGACGGGGGAGGCTTGCTGCCTCTCGCCCCCTCGGTCCCACTGTGGGAATTCTCCCTCTGTACCCTTGACCCCAGACTTAGAACTTGGAGAACAGCTGGTTCTCTATGAAAGGACCTAGCCAAGGGTGGAGGCGATGGGGGCTCTGGATTGGGAGGTAAGGAACCGGTCGGTCGTGGTCCCTCGTCCTTGCCCTCTCCGAGCCCACAGCTCCATGTCTCTGGATGGAAGTGCCGGGCCGGTAACGTGGTGTGGCTCGTAACTCCCAAATCACAGGCTTTTGCGATTAATGAGGGAACTGGGTTCCTGCCTGACCACTTCCTGTCCTTTGAGGAGAGTGAGGAAAGGTGGAGGCAGGGGGCTCCAGGATGGCCTTCTCCCCCTTCTTCATGGGTCTAGAAGGATTAAAATGGAGGCAACTGGGAAAACCTTCTGGCTGCCTCGGGGTGGATCGCTCCCCACGAGACTCCGGCTTTCTGGCGGCCGCACCCAGTAGGGCGCTTTCCAGCCCAGCGCTGACTGGCCGAGGTGTGTGTGTCCCTGACTGGCCTGAAAGCGCCCCCGTCTGTGGCAGGGATCACCTGTGTCTTCCCAGACTCACCTTCGCCCGTGTCCACCTTGACTTTCCAGAAGTCCTGGAGGACTCTGACACGGTCCAACTGACTGAATTGCCAAGGACCCAGTTAACCAGACCTGGGTGTTTTGCTTTAGGTACCTGTAGCTCACGCCAGGGGTCACGCTCGTCGCCGGCCAGGTGGCCATGAGTGCTCTTCCTAGAAACAGTGACTTTTCACTGAAAACACTAAGCGTTTAATATTAGTCCATTTTCTCTTTTATCATCTTACTTGAAAGCAAAGCTGGGCAGTGTATATGGTGTCGAGAACTCAGTCCCCACCGTAAGTCCTGGCTCTGGGCCTCAGCTCGCGCGTCTCAGGGGGAGGATGACAGCGGCAGTGGCTCCTGTCGTGAGGAGCCAGGGAGGGCGTGGAGACAGAGACGGCAAAGCGGGTCCCACCCTAGGAGACGGCAGCCCTCCTCCGTGCCCTCGCTTGGCGCCCTGAGCTCAGGTGTCTAGCCCCCCGCGTGGCAGCGGGTATTCTTTGTGGCCCGTTGGTTAATGGGCTAGCTTTATTTAAACAAAAACACTTAGAATACTTTATAAGTTCGGCCGAAGGCCTCTCTAGGCAACTGGCTCATCTTAGAAGGAACTCTTTCCTCACCCCCCCCGGAGACTTTTATGAGAATTCCAGTATGTGAAACAACAGAAGTAATACGTAATAGTGAAAATTTATTGGGCACTTACCGTGTGTCCAGGACCCTGTTTTTTAGTGCTTTGAACGTGTTATGTCACTTAGTCCTTAGCCATCCTGTGAGGCAGCTACTGTTGTCATCCTTCGTTTTCCAGACGTGGAAATTGAGACGCAAAGCAGATAAAGTCACTCGCCTACGGGGTTCCCAGCTCCTAAATGCTGGTGCTAGGATTCAGACCCAGAAGGCGTGCTTCCAGAGTGGTCCTCCTGCCCTTGCAGCCCCACCGAGCTCTTTCACCTTAGATGAAGGTCTGCTGCGGCTGCCAGAGCTCCAGCTCATGGCACTGCATCCTCTTTTGGGGCACGGTGGATGCGGCTGCCCCCAACCTCCGCCGTTCACATTCTGACCTCCCAGTGTCCTGCCTATCTCCTCCCCGCCTGTCCTTGCTCCCCACCTTCATTTATATGGACAACAGTACCCCTGTCTGATTGACTGACATCTTCTCTTTCTCTCATGTTGTGGTAAAAATCTTCCCACGGTCACTTTGGACCTTAACCCTGACTTTGCGTTTCCCACAATTGATCACTTCCCACTTGTAGACTGAGATCTTTTCGTGTAAGTTTCCAGTAACCCTTGGAGTCTCACCCTGCGTGACACTGAGGGGCCAGGGCAGAAGGTCCCTGGAACAGGGCGGGTTGGGGCGGGGTCCGGGCGCGGGCGTCCTTCTCCCTGATGTTGCTGAGAGTGGAAGCGCGGGACCGCGGGATTAAAAAGGCTGTGGGAACATGGCCGACTCGACGAGGGGGGGACGGGTGGTTGGTTCCTCAGAGTCTTAAAATGATTCGTGAGCTCAGACACTGTAACAGTTGCATGAAGAAAGACCTTTGTGTATGAGCAGTTTTCTGGGGGGGCCCTGTGTGGCTCCTGTGGAGGGGCTCGTTAGGAACTCGGCAGGTTGTGTGACCTCTTGGCGGTCCCTGTTCCAGCTGGTCCCTGCCTTTAGTGGCTCGGCGTGGTGGCAGCGCCCGAGGCCGATGCGAGGCTCAGCAGGGGCCCATCTGAGCCGCTCTGCGGAGAGATCTGGCGGCGGTGAATGAGAAACTGCTTGTTTGGACGCGTCCCCAGAACCATCTGTTCCTTCATTAGCCGGACTCCCGATTCCCCGGGGCCTCCCTCTGCCTCCTCACCGCGCCACGGTGGGATGCGGCAGTCACGCGGCAGTCACGGGGCCAGATCTGGTTGACAGGTTTGTGTGTTGTCGCGGCAGGCCGAGGCCGCCTGGGCTGCTTCCTGCTCGCTGCCCGGGGGCTGGTTGGCTGGTTTTCTTCTTTGTTGTTGTTTTTAGTGTGGAGATCTTCCCGGAGTGTAACCGCCCTGCTGTTGTCGTTGGGGGCTTGTTTTCCTATTGATTTGTTTCACTGAGGAAAAGCCCTGGAAGGCAGATGGGCCGGGTGCAGTTTGGACCGGGGAGCAGGCAGAGAGGGGGGCTTCCTGGTCCGAGGCCGCGCGCCTCCCCAGCGGGCGTGTGCTTTCTTTCGTCCTGCAGACCGGCAAGCGAGTGGGCAAGGTGCTGCACGCCTCCCTGCAGAGCGTCCTACACAAGGAGGAAAGCCTGGGGCCCAAGAGACAGAAGGTCGGCTTCCTGGGATGATTTGGACATCAGTGCAAATGCGGGGCGGTTCGTTTTTTGTGTTTGTTTTTTTTTGTTTTTGTTTTTTGTTTTTTTGCTTTTCCTTTTAAGCCACGGTTTGTATATATTCTTCTTATCTGTTATAAATTTGAGGCAACATTTGTACATGTAAAATTAAAGTATATTTTCTAGTCTGGTTTGGTACGGCTAGAGTTCTTCGGCAGCAGTCCAGGATGCCATTTGGCGAACCCCCCGGAAAGTGTGGTCCTGGTCCAGTGAGTGGCGACCAGATCCAGAGATCCACTCCCAGGGAGAATTCTCTGGTTGTGCCTCTCCAGGGAGGCTCGTTTAGCTCCTGCTGCAGGAGTCCACAACAACAACAAAAACACATTAGAATAAGGACCTACCAGAAGTATGGTTTAAAGGAAATGCTCATATGTATTTTGTGAAAAAAATTTCCCCCTGTACAGCTTTCAAAGTACCACACACACACACACACACACAGAGTTCATGGATTTGCTGCTTCTCGGGGAGAAGGAAGGAGGCCCGGGCCCCAGGTACACACCCGTGGCTTCCACCTGGCTGGTGAACCTTCCTGAGCCCTGGGGAAGCCCGGTTCTTGCTTCCTGCCCTCCAAGAAATCCGCACTGAGCTCCCTAGGGCCTGGGGCTTAGCAGCCACTTTGGTCCTTAGCCAAGAACTCTTATCACTCTTGTTTTGAAATTGCTTCGGATTTTATAACCACTCCCTGGTGTTTCGTAAGATTTCCTTTTTTTTTTTTTTTTTTTTTTTTATCAGCACGAAGAAGGCTGTTTTAGAGATGTTGTTATTTGATTACTCGGCCTGCCTTCCAACTCCTGGACGGAAGGGAAGGCCATTCTTGACGGGCCCCAGAAGGCTCCTCATAAGCCTGTATTCTACTCCCAGCGCAGCGTGCTGGAATTAAGTCTTTTCACAGGTTGAGCAATCTTTAGTTTTTTCCAAACTGAAACTCCCCAATCAATCTTAAAGAGCCCCGGGGAAGGAGCTGATTCATGAAGGGCGAGCATCTCAGCCACAGCATTTGCTGTCTGTTTCAGCTAGACAGATAGGGCGAGGAGTTTGGAACGCATTGCCTAATGGAAGGAACATAATGTGAGTTGAAGCCTGGTTCCTGACGTCCTGGCACGGGCACCTTCTGCTGGCCTGGCCAGGTCCAGCCCTGGGGAGGCAAACAGCTGCCTCGACTTGGACTTGGAGCTGCTGCCCTCCCAACAACACAACCTGGGTTTTCATTTTTAAAAAATGTTTTCCCAGCTATTGTCCCTCCAGGCGCCATGACAGTGCTCCCAACAAGGCCCCAGTGAGCCTGATCCCCCATCCCCCAACTCCTGGCTGACTGCCGTGATGGGACCTTGACAGTGGTCAAGATATAGCTGTTATTTGAGTCAAGTTTAGAAGCTCCAGTTCCTGGGGTGCCTGGTGGCTCAGTCATTAAGCTGCTGCCTTCGGCTCAGGTCATGATCTCAGGGTCCTGGGATCGAGCCCCGCATCGGGCTCTCTGCTCAGCGGGGTGCCTGCTTCCCCCCCCCACCCCCACCTACCTGTGATCTCTCTGTCAAATAAGTCAATAAAATCTTAAAAAAAAAAAAGAAAAGAAGAAAAAGCTTGAGTCCTGACGATTAAAGACATCAGACAGATGTGTCTTTGCCAGGGTGAGTGTCTGACCGCTACCCAACAGGGCTGACTGGCAGAGTAGTTGCAGTGAGAATGGAGGTGAGAAATCAGTTAGCAGCCCCAAAGTGCTGGGGACTTAGCGCCTCCCGAGGCAACCCACAACCACTGGGGGCAGCAGCCGGTGGGGAAAGGCTGCTCCGTCTGATCTTGGGTGGGTCGTTCCCAGAGGTGTTCGGTGCATTCAACACACCATGCTGCTGGTGCCCATGACCGTGGTCAAGTCTCTCCTTCCTGGCTTACCCTCTCCGGTCCTTCCTTCCTGTTCCCTGTGGGACCACTTCCCAGATAAACTACCAAACATGAGTCCTCGTCTCAGACTTTGATTTGGGGAGTGACTCCGACTAACCATTTGGTACTAGACGTGTCCTTAAAGAGGCCCTTCAAATGGGCCTTGAAAATAGGAGCAGTCATTGGCCGATGGCCGCGAAGGCCCCGTGGGTGGTGGCAGGTGGATCGGCGACAAGCGAGGCCGTCCCGTGGTGTCGTCATTACCGAGACTTGCCTGCGGTGGGCTGGGATGAAATCCAGGAGGGGAGGTGTTGGGTCATGTGGGACGCATGGGCCGGCGGCAATTGTAAGAGCTGTTTAGTTAACTGGCTTCTAGTAACAATGAAAGGACTTTGGGGGAAAAAAAATGAAACTATCAACTTGTGATGTGGTATAAAAACCAGAGGGCCTTCATGAAACATTAAGAGACGGACCTGCAGTTCCTGGGTAGAACACGCTGACATTCACCCCTAGGATTGGCTTGCGCCAGGGTGGCAGAGCCCCAGAGGGGCTAAGCTGCCTCCTTGGCTGGTTTCCCCGCCAAAGTCAGGGCTTTTGTCAGGAAAGAAGGACTGGGACCTGGGATAAAGACGGAATCTTCATCCCCAATATTCCCCCAAATGCTTTGAGCGAACAGAAGCCCCCGTCCTCTCACTGAAGGAGAGCAGCCATTTCCTGAGAGAAACACAGACCACTTTCCCTATAGAGACCATACATGAGGCAGAGATGGTATTGGCCAACCTCTGCCCCACCTTCCCTCAATGTTTCCAGACCAATGACTAGAGTCCTGTGACAGCCCAGCCTGAGATGAGAATTGCAGTCTCTGCTGTGGGAATGAATAGATTCCTTATAGAAATGATTCCAAGACCTGGCTTGGCATATACCAGGGAAATAGGAGTAGGAGGGGACCTTGGGGCCATGGACCAGGGCCATCGCTGAAGAGGAGCTTTAATGTCTTGGTAAGGAGGTCCGAGTTGTTCCCAACTCTGCTGGGACAGGCCCCTGAAGTCGGGACCTGGCGATTACCTGAAGTAAAAGGAGGAGATACCAGAACTGAGCACAGAAAAAGCAACAACTCTTGGGGACTTAGGGGGGCTCAGTGGGTTAAGCGGCTGCCTTCAGCTCAGGTCATGATCCCAGAGTCCTGGGATCAAGCCCGCTTGGTGGGGAGCCTGCTTCTCTTTCTGACTCTGCTGCTCCTCCTGCTTGTGCTCTCTCTCTCTCAAATAAATAATCTTAAAACAAACAAACAAACAAACAACAACTCTTCTTAGCGATCCATAAGAGAAATGAGGTCACAGAGCCCCAACCACTACTCCCCAAATTGGAGAGACCAACAAACAAATGCAGAGAACCACAACTTACTGGGAACCCAACCTGGGAAAGGAAACCTGAACTCTAACTGGCAAATTGGCCGAGGCTCAGTGTGGGTGACTCAGAGTTAACAACTCCAGGGGGACCCAGCCATCAAGGGCCCCCCACACTCCTGTGACTTCTCTCCAGGAGCTCACCCTGCTTCTCACAGTGAATTCCAGAGAAAAATCCTCTCACGCCTCTAGTAGGTGGTGAGAGGAGGAGGGGAGGGACCATTTTGAAATACACCAGAGCACTCCGTTCTTTGCAGGGACTGCCCTTGGGAGAAACTACTTAACCAGAGCCTACCTGACCTGGAGGAAGGGCGATACCCAACTCAAGCCCACTCTAGCCATCCTGTCCCAATTAGGGGTGTGTGTGTGTGTGAGGCAGAGGAGGTGGGGGGGTTCAGATACGGGGAGCTGAGAAGCAACGTGAGGTCCCAGGGCATAGGCACTAGAAGTCAGACCTGGCCCTACCCAGATCACTTCCCCTCCTCACCTCAGGACCTTACTAAAGGCCTATGTACGGCAGTTCCTTTCACCCAGTACATCGTATTTGGCCACGAAGTGTAACAAGTTATGAGGCATCCTAAAAAGCAAAAAACACACTTCGGAGAAAAAGAGCAAACACCAGAAACCAGACCTGGCAGGGATACTGGAATTAACAGACTGGGAATTTAAAACAACTCTGATTAATATGGAAGGGCTCTAATGAAGAAAGTAGACAGCATGCAAGAACAGATGGGAAATAGAAGCATAGAGATGGAAATCCTACAAAAGGACCAAAAAGAATTGCTAGGGAGAAAAAAAACACTGCAACAGGAATGAAGAACGCCTACGGGTTGATCGGTGGACTGCACATGGCAGAGGAAAGACTCTCTGAGCTTGAGGATCTATCAATAGAAACCTCCCCAAATGAAAAGCAAAGGGAACAAAGACAGAAACAGGACAGAATATGGAAGGACTGTGGGGCAATGATAAAAGGTGTAACGTACGTATGATGGAAATTCCAGAAAAGGTGAGAAAGGAACAGTAGAAATATTAGAGATGGTAACGGCTGAAAATTTCTCCCAAATTAATGTCAGACACCAACCCACAAATCCATCCGTCGACTGAGGACAATGGGCATCTATAGACCGCCTCATCAACAGCTGGATACACATTTTTCTCAAGTTCACACGGAACATTCACCAACATAGACCACATTCTGGGACCTAAAACACACCTTAACAAATTTAAAGATTTTTTAAATTTATTTATTAGAGACAGAGACTGAGAATGAGAAGGGAGAAGGTCAGGGGGAGAAGCAGACTTCCCGCAGAGCCGGGAGTCCGATATGGGACTCGATCCTGGGACTCGATCCTGGGACTCCAGGATCATGACCTGAGCCAAAGGCAGTCGCTCAACCAACTGAGCCACCCAGGCGCCCTCACCTTAACAAATTTAAAAGAGCAGAAATCACACAATGGTCTGCTCTCGGACCACAACAGAATTAAACTAGAAATCAGTTACAGAAGGATAATTGGGAGATCTCCCAAATGCTTAGAGATTAAACAACACACGTCTATGTAACACCTGGGCCAAAGCAGAGGTCTCAAGTGAAATTAAAAAAATATTTTGAACTAAATGAAGATGAAAACACAACTCATCAAAATTTGTGGGATGCAGCTAAAGCAGTGCCTAGAGGGAAAGTTATAGCAATGGAATGCATATATTAGAAAAGAAGAAAGATCTAAAATCGGTCTGTGAAGCTTCCACCTTAGGAAACTAGAAACCAGAAGGAGAAAAATTAAATCCAAAATCATCAGAAGAAGAGAAATAACAAGAATGGGAGCAGAAAGCAATGAAATTGAAAACAGGAAATCAATAGAGAAAATCAATGAAGCCCAAAGCTGGTTCTTTGAAAAAATCCTACAAAAGGGACAGATCTTCAGAAGCCAGCAGGCTGTCACCAGCCATTTTCTTCCCCGGGGCCTTTTGCCAATTCTGGCCGCGGACTGAGGATCAGATTTGGTGCACCTAGAAGGATCCCGTGAGGGCAAAAGAGAAACCAGCAAAACGTCTGGCAAGATGGCACAGGGCTAGGGTGATGATTTGGAAACTTCAGGATCCCTAAAGGCACAGCTGGGTTTACAGTCGTTGAGTTCTTGGGCTGTTCGGGGGAGACACGGAGTTCTAGTAAGGTAGATCGAAATCTGCAGTATCCTATAGAGTTAATGGGGTTTTCGGTTTCTTATAAGAGCCACGAGGGCTAAGGACATCAGGTAAGTGCAGAACTGGGCTGAGCGTGCCTCGTTTATCCTTCACAAAGGTACAGATCAGGTCATGTCTCACCCCCAGAGTGGAGAGAATAAAGGGGCTGAAGGAGGCCATCGAGCCGTGAAGTCTGTGTGGCTTCTCAGAGCAGACCTCCCCCTCCTCGCACATGTTTGCGTGTTGCCCAGCTGCCTCGCACATAGGATCTCCATGCGTTCCTTGCAAGGATCCCATTGTGTAGGCGGGGTCGAGATTATTGCCCCACTTCACGGACGGGGAATCTGGGTCTTGAATAACTTGCCCCAAAGGATCCAAGTACCAGGTGGCTGAGCTGGACTGGAAATCCAGGACTCCAGTCCTCTCTCCACGGGGAGTACACTGCTGACCTTTAGGGACAGAACAGCCAAGGAATGGGGGCCCCATGAGAGCTGAGAACTTGGCTGGGTGGTACCTTGCCTCTCCCAGCATCGTGTGCCCCAGGGCCTGGCACGCAAGGACAGAAGCAATACCTGTTGAATGAATGACAGCCCCAGGCCAACGAGCTTTGCAAAGGAACAAAGGACTTCTCGAATGAGGGTCACTGAGGCCAAGGTTATGGGCCATTTGGCTTTGGCTTTAACTAAGGGCTGAGACTGCCTTTGCCATATTTTTTGGAGATGTGTACCTTGGACGGTCCTACCCTTGAGGAGAGTGTGAAAAGTTCTCTGCCTCCATAGGCGGGCCACATTCCTGTTGCAACGGGGGCGAGCACGACTAAAAGGAAACAGCTGTGCAGGGCGAGGGGACAGGGTGGGGCATGGCTCCACGTCAGGCCAGAAGTTTGCATGTCGTTTGGGCTGACATGGGTGGGGTGGCCAGAGATTGTTTTATATAACTCGGACTTCCAACAGCTTTGGAGAGAGAAAAAAACAGAACGTGCTTAGAAACTGAAATGTGCCTGTGAGAGCTCTCTTCTGATTTTTCTGCCTCTGGGCTTTGTCATCAAGACCATTCTCCGTGCAGATACAATGTAGTGATCTGAAGGGGCACGTGCACCCCAATGTTGATGGCAGCAATGGCCACAATAGCCAAACTATGGAAAGAGCCCAGATGTCCGTGGACAGATGAGTGGATAAAGAAGCTGTGGTGTATATATATATACATACATACACACATACATATATATACATACATACACACAAACACACACACACACACACACACACACACACACACACACAGGAATACTATGCAGCCATCAAAAAGCCTGGAATCCTGCCATTTGCAGGGACGTGGATGGAACTAGAGGGTATTATGCTAGGTGAAATAAATCAATCAGAGAAAGACAATTATATGATCTCACTGATATGAGGAATTTGAGAAACAAGACAGAGGATCATAGGGGAAGGGAGGGGAAAATGAAACGGGATGAAACCAGAGAGGGAGACAAACCGTAAGAGACTCAATCTCAGGAAACAAACTGAGGGTTGCTAGAGGGGAGGGGGGCGAGAGGGATGGGGTGGCTGGGGGATGGACATCGGGGAGAGTATGTGCTATGGTGAGTGCTGTGAATTGCATAAGACCGATGATTCGCAGACCTGTACCCCTGAAACCAATAATATGTTAATTAAAAAAAAAAAAAGACTGGCTCCTGAGGGCAATGTGTTCGTGCATGGACATGTCTGGGGTGGGGGCTGCAGTCACTAGGGAATGTTAGCACCCCACTCCTGGCCGAAACCACCCCCCACTTGCTGCTCTTCCGGCTTGCCAGTGGCCAGCAGAGGGGAGCTTTCATTCCGGGAGGAGGAAATCTGTGGACACCACCAGGGCTGTGAGTGAATGCATTGCAGGTGTCCCCAATGGCGGTCGCCGCCTGGCCAGGGACAGTGGGCAGTGGAGAACGGGGAGCCGGACGTTTAATGGCTGGGAGATCAGCATTGGTGTGGTGGCTACGAAGTGCCCAGGAATTTCCGTCTTTTTGAATGGTGATCGTCCAACCTCGACCAGACCCCTCGAGAACAGATCTCATTCTGGGAGCTATACCACCATGAGGACTGTCACGAGTGGACTTCTAGCTAAAGGTGATTTTCCAGAAGGTTAAAAATGGTCCTGGAACCATATTGTAGAGGAACAGGGGAGGCAAAGGAGAAAGGAACACAGAGGGGGGATCACAGTGGCCAATTTCAGATGTCTGCCGTCCTCGTCCTTGGCAGTAGGCTGAGAGCCTCACGCTGGAGCCAGGCGGCTTTGCAGAGTGATGAGCTGCTCGTCCCAGGAGGGATTTAAGCAAACACAGGCGGATGGCGGAGAGGGTCAATGGAAAGGAGCTTCCCACGCTGAGGGGTGGTTATACCCGACTGCAGCTTCCAACCTGCTTATAATAAAACTCAGAGGCTGAGACAGTGGGCCGCACGCATTCGTGGAGGCCTCCCAGAGCCACTAAAAAATGAGATGCCAGAACTGGGTCACAAAAACAGTGATAGACCTTAGAGACTTAAAGATTTATTTATTTATTTCAGAGAGGGAGAGAGAGACGGAGGGAGAATATGACCCAGGGAGAGGGGCAGAGGGATGGGGGGCGGGGGAGAGAGAGAATCTCAAGCAGATTCCGGGCTGCATACAGAGCCCAACTCAACTAGGGGCTCGATCTCTCGACCCTGAGATTATGACCTGAGCCCAAACCAAGAGTCAGATGCCCAAAGGGGAACGCTTTTCACGAGGCCAGAATCCCTTTCGAAACGTCATCCCGAGGGTGTTGGTGATGGGTGTAAGTTCAAAGCGTGTGATGAACTTGTCTTCTCCCAGGGCTGTCGGTGTACCTCCGGGTGCATAGACACTCCTTGGGAGATGTACCAAGCTTAAACCTGAGGAGGCCCTGCGCCAAAAGACAACCCCCCACCGTGATTTTACGTAAGTCATTAAAAAAAAAGATTTTATTTATTTATTTGACAGAGAGAGAGAGAGAGAGCACAAGCAGGGGGAGCAGGTAGCAGGGGGAGAGGGAGAAGCAGGCTCCCAGCTGATCAGGGAGCTGGATGTGCGGCTCTATCCCAGGACCCCGGGATCATGACCTGGGCCAAAGGCAGACACTTAACCGACTGAGCCACCCAGGCGCCCCTGGATAAGTCATTTTAACAGCATGGTTGACTCCCAGTTGCTTATGGAGGAGCTCTGTGTAGTGCGTGCACACACGCGCGTGCACACCCACACACTCATACATGTACACAGGCACATACACACGTACACATACCTGGGAAAAGCTGCAGGGTAAAAAAACCAGACACTGCTCCCTACTTTCTAGAAAGTTCTCTACGAAAGCCTCCTTCCTGGAGAACAGAGAGGTCACTTGCCAGGTTAAGCAGGAAAGGGTCACGCTCCCCCAGGGAAGCTGCGATACAACCTTGCTTGGGGGCTTGTGTGGGACAGAGGCTTCGTGTGTCCCCGGTATCTCCCCAGGCCCCCCAAGTCCAACCCCACTCAGCTGTCAAAACATTCTCTCCACAGGGGGCTCTGAGCACAGCCCTCCCTGCTTGGTTCTTTTCTGGCCTCAACTCCCTCCGGTCTGTGTCCAGAATGTTTTAAGATGGCTCGAGCAGCCCTTCACGATCGGCCCTGTCTACCGCTCCAGCTTTCTTTCTTTCCGGCCTCCACCCTCATTCGTGTTTAGGATCGAGCACGCGGGGTGCCCATAGTTGGCCGCCCATAGTTGAAACAAACTCCTTCCATTTCTTTGCCCCCCCAAGAGCCAAAGTGAGTAAACCAGGAAAGCAAAAGAGTTAGTAAAAGAAAAAACAAAACAAAACACCAGCACGTTTTTTCTTGCGGTGCGTTCCCCTCCCCCTCTGGGACTAAAGGGCTACGGGTGCTTGTTCCCGACCCAGCTCCCGCCCTTGGCGACCACAGTGCCCCAGGCCAGCCCAGCCCAGCCCAGCCTGGGTGCAGACAGATCCCTCCCTACCTCCGAGGGCGGGCTCGACGGTGGGCTTCCCGGAAGAAAAGCCCAAGTTACAGAGTACTGTGTTTTCTCGCGAACGATCTTATGCTCACGGAAAATTGACAATACCCGTGTCTGAGAGCTTTGGTCCCCTCGAAGCATTTGGGAGTAAGGCGTCGGCGGCTCGGTCGGCCGTGTGACGGACGTTTCTTGGGCAGGAATCTCACGGACGGATGGATGGACGTGGTGATGCGTTCCCATCAGGAGCTCAGGGGCTGCAGGGTTTCCACCTGCCCCGCCAGCCGGGGTGCTTCCTTGGGTCACCGGATGAAGCGGTGCCTGCCAGTCTTTCTCCCCACGAGTTCCTTTTTTCTCTTCGTAAGGAAGAAGTGTTTTGTGGACAAGTAATCTGCGTCTCTGCAAATACCCCTTTCCTCGTCAGATTAGCAGCACGTCCACTTACACCTGTCTGGGCTCCAGGTTTCCTCCTTCTTTGCTGCCACCGCAACGTTGCCGACCCCCGGGCGCTGGGAGCTCCCCCAGGCTGGCTCCTGTGCTCCTGGCACGTCCCCATCATCCCCCGAGCACGCACTTGCCCGCTTTCTGGCAAAACAACTTGTCCACTTCTGACTTTCCCCGCCCGGGCCCTGGAATCAGGCCTCTCGCCCAGGAGCTCTGGTTCCTTTTCTCGAAAAGCTGGGTCGAGAAGCCAGTCCTTGGAGGCTCGAGGTGCTGGGGGTTGGAGGGGCCGCTACTCCACGGCCCTCCCAGTGACAGCTAGGGACCGGACGTGCACATTTCCGTCTAAATGCATGGGCTCATCTTTATGTGCTGAAGTTCGCAATCGCACAGCGACGGCTCTGTTATCCTCCGCCGTGGGATTCGCTCTAGTTTTCTCTCTCTCGGAATTGGTCCCTTCCTTCTCTGATGAGGAGAAACCCGGCTCCCGTGGTCTGTAACAGGTTTGCTTATTTGAGGGATGGTGCGCTGTATGTAACCTACTCTGATCCCGGCCGTCTCCCTGCACCCGACCTCCCATGCAGGATGATCTCCTCCCCTTGCTTGGACCCCAGGGCTCCATGCGGGGCCTCTGTCCGCCCCCCCAAGGCCCTCCTCCAACCTGCTGGGCCAGGACAGTCTTTTCTTCCCACTCCACCTTTGATTCCACTCTGGGGTCCCGTGGCTTCCCCCTCTCCCACTGTGGTCACCTCTGCCTCAGGATAGGATGGTAGAGAGACAGAGACGTGAAGCAAGGAGAGGATTCCCTGGTATTTTTACCCAAAGATGCACCAAATGTATAGAGACAGAACCACGAAATAATCTATGCAATCAGACGGTGAGCCCCTGGGTCACGCTGTGGCGAGGCCTCGGAGTGTACCTGTTTTGAGCTAATGCCCGGGCAGGGCGCACTCCTACTCCTGCCCAGCAAAACTGCTCAACAGATGTGCGCCTGGACAATTACCGTGTATATTTCAGAATTCTAGAAAACAGTGAGTCTGCTTTGGAAGGCAGGGCCAGGAGGCTGGATGGGTGTTCCCTGGGCGGCCAGGCTCTCCCAGGCCTGCCTCCTTTGCAGGCTTTTTTTTTTTTTGGCACGCCGGCAGCCCCGTTTGGGAGGGTTTCCTGGACAGAGGTCCCCGTGGCCGCTGCCTTAAGACGTACGGGCCGGGCGGCGGCCCCCACTGATCTCCGACCCAGGCCAAAGCAGGCAACAGCAGCAGCCCCAGCCGGTGCCGCAGCATGGAGCTTTGGGGGGCCTACCTGCTCGTCTGCCTCTTCTCGCTCCTGACCCAGGTCACCGCTGAGCAGCCAACCTCCAAGGTCAAGAAGGCTGCAAATGTCAAGAAAGGTAAGGAGGGGGACAGGGCTCCTCCTCATCTTCCAGGGAGCTGATCACTCTGTCCTTCACTGCTTCTTATGCTCCTTCCCTTCATTTTCCTCCTTGATAAGCCCAGGGAACTTTCGTGAACTGCCCCTGGAGTCTGGGCGAACTCTCTAATATCGGGGTGGTGGTCAGAATTGTAAGGATCCCTGACTCTCAGATTGGGACAGAACCTTCCAGATCAACTAAACCGACACCCACTCCCCCCATCACCACCCCCCAATATGTTAAAGAAATCAGACCTTGGGTTTGGCAGTGCCCATGGGCTCTGCTTTGTAATCGCCAAACCTGGAGTTACTCCACTACAAAAGGGGGATAGTGGCATTTGCCGAAGGGCATCTGGTTAGGATTTAATACTGCAAAGCCCGGTGCTTGACATCTATGATCTACTTCATGCACAGGGGAAAAAAAGGACCCAGTTAATTCCCTGTGTGATAGCATTATCACGCAGCCTTAAGAAAACAAAAATGTGGGATCCCAAACTAGGACTCTAGAAGCAGGTTTGCACTCCCTCTATTGCCTCTGGGTTTGGGGGTGTCCTTGGGTTGCCTTGGCTGCTGCGGGGCCTGCCCTTGGAGGCCTGCCGGCAATGAGGTCACCCCAGGCTGTGTTTAGACAACATTAGCGAAACGCCATGGCAATGAACCGGGCTGTCACCCCCACAGGGCTCTGAGGCTCCGAGAGAGAGTTTCAGGGGATGAGAATGTGGATTTAGGCAGAGAAAGGGGAGACCAGAGCCAAGAGCCTGGAAGCGGCAAGGCGAGGGGGCGTGGGCTGTCCCCAGGCCGCTCTCTGAGCCTCTTCTGTGAACAGACAGCTGCCCATTGGCCACGGACTAGCGGAGTGTGGAAAGGTCCCTCGGGACACTGGAGACACCGCCCCACCCCCCGCCTCTGCCGCCGAGGGCTGTGACAGAGAATGGAGCAGATGTGCTGGTGACAGATAATGACCTCCAAGGTTCAGTTTATAAAGTTAAGAACAGAAACTTCAAAACAGAATGGATACCACGCTGACATTTAGTTTGAAATGTGGGATTATATACAAATACACATTTCCTTTTATTTTTTGATTTTTAAAGATTTTATTTATTTATTTGACAGCGAGAGCTACGGCGAGAGAGGGAACATAAGCAGGGGGAGTGGGAAAGGGCGAAGCAGGCTCCTCGGTGAGCAGGAAGCCCGACACAGGGCTCGATCTCAGGACCCTGGGATCAGGACCTGAGCTGAAGGCAGACGCTTAACGACTGAGCCACCCAGGCGCCCCCCCCCCCATTTCCTTTTATATGAGTCGGATTTTTCTGGAAGGATCCACAAGAGTTAGAGACGGTGATTACCTCTGGGAAGAAAAACTGGGGAGCTGGAGGCAATGTTAGTCGGAAAGGAGACTGACATTAATATTGTGACAGTAATATTTTGAACTGTTTGGGTTTCTAAAAAGGTATATGCGGCTATTACCTTCTGCAAAATTTTCACGAAAAAGAGAGGAGTCAATACCACGCACAACTGTGTCCATGAGCATTAGCTAAAATTGCCACCCAGGGATGTTCTTGGTAAAGGAGGCACAGTTCCAAAGGCAGATTCTAGAATTTTTAAATGTGGGAAATAGTTGCTAATGTCTCAACTCCCAGAGATTTAGTATTTATTTATTTCATCATGCAAACCATATATCATGCAAAAAAGGAGAAGGCCAGACCAGATAACGACTTGGCCCTCTCTGGCTGTCACATATGAACCTGGCCCCGGGGGGTCTCCATGGAGGGGGCCCCTGGAGGCCCCGAACCCCGGAGGCCTGCGGACAGCTGACGACATCGGTGGAATGTTCTGTCCAGCCCTGGCCTCTCTCGGGAACACACCTCGGTGTGCTCTCACCTGGTTCTCCTTCCTTCCCCCTGCTGTCCACATCCCGGGCAGATGCTTCCAGAGCGTTTCTCCACAGAGAGGCCCATATATGGGCCGAGCACCCTAGCGAAGGGTCACCACCCTGCTCGTTAAGGTGAGAATTGGCCAGGAACCTCGGTGGTTCTCACTCGGGCGCCAGCACCATCTCGGGAATCCGTTACAATCCGGGAGCCTGGGCACCCCACCGCTGGAGATGGTGGATCCGGGGGTCAGGGGATGGGGCGGCATCTGCCTTTTCCACAAATCTCCAGGTGTTCCAAGGAGCCGCCAGGATTGAGAATCCCAGGACAATCTAGCTGTAGGCGCCATGCGCAAAAGTGGGGGAGGGACTCCAGAGGAGGGGCTACATGGTGCCTGGGATCGGGTGGGGGGTGAACAGATAGGGGAGGCTGGCAAAGGGGAGAGGATGGCGGTGTGCCAAGCTCCCCCCACCCACTGGCCTCCAGGGTCAGGGGAGAGCCCTGGGTGCTTATGGGAGGTCATCTGCTCCTGGGTGGGAGGCGTCCCTCTAGCCGGCTGTGTGGGGGCGGCCGGAAGTGAGGCATGCCGGGAAGGCTCAGGTGGCTGGAGCTCCAGTGGCCATGTGGCCACACCTGGCAAGGAAGCTTAGGTGGGCAGGATGGCCGCCCAAGGGCTCACAGGCCCTCAGAACAGGGACTGGGGGACCTGGAGGGCGTCATTTCAATCACACGCATCAGGAACTTGAGGCTCAGAAATGGAGAGGGGTAGCACGACTCGTCGCCCAGAGCCGTAGACATTCCCTACTCCTGCACCTTCCTCAGGTGGAGCGCTGTTGGTGCCTTCCTCCTTGACCAGTCCCTGGAGGGCCCCTTGCACACACGGGCACCTGGGTGCAAATTACAAAGGTACCCTGCTGCCAGATTGTAGAAAGGCACCCCTTTCTCTGATCTGACCCCTGGGTCAGAGCAAAGCCTGGGCAAGGCTTAGGGACTAGACATGAGCCCCCACTAGTCCACTCAGCTGAGTGCCTTTGTGCAGTAGGCAACTTGCACCACCTCACTTGGCACTCTGTGCTGGTACATTATGTGACTGGTACAGAGCTGCCATGAACTTGCTGAGACAGAGGCCCAGCATGAGGCACACATAACCCGGCCAGGCTAGTTTGCCAGCCCTTAAACCCACGCCCCCCCTCACCTTTTTTTTTTTTTTTTGCCTTGCTTATCTGGGTGTTGTTTTCCCCATATTTGATAAGTTACATCACTAATTGCTACATCTACAAATATGTTTCTTGCTCGCATTTGTTTCCTGAGAGTCTCCTGCAAAAGCATCTCTTAAGGGTGGACAGAGGCTCTGACCTCATTGCTCATGATCTTGGACTTGATGCAGGCTTAGCTAAATGGACCATGGAAACGCTTCCCCGCCCTCCACCCCAAGCCACACAGCCTTTTCTGAAGCCCCTGGGATTTCAGTAAGACTGGGGTCCACCCACAGAGCCCTCCACCTGCACACGCACACACACACACACTTCCCACCTTCCCTTGCTGGCTCCCGAGTGACCTGCTCCCAACGGATCTTTGTGCTCAGGATGGCTCACGTTAGGACTCCACTCCTGGGCTGTCACAAGGTGGGGGGGTGGGGGGGACGGATCAAGCCCAGAGCCATGTGCGTCCGGGTTCAGCCAGCCCTGCCTCCTGGCTCTGCTGTCCTATGCTTTGCTCTCCTCTGGAGCTGGGAGGGTGGTTGGGGGTGCCCTCCTGGCCCCTGCCGATCCCAACCCCATCCGACCCCCAGCCACGATCCTCAACAAATGCATGGGTCTCACTTGAGTCGGAGCCGGTGAAGGGTGAGTCTCCCGGCAGATGGAGGATCACAAGCAATTCCTCAGACTACCATCAGCAGGGACGGAGAGAAAAACGGTGCAAGGTATCAAGGTCTAGGGTCGTCCCTTCCCTTGTGTTCCCAGCCCGTCCTTGCCCTGCCCCCATCCCTCACCACCTTCTTCACGGGTTTGTGGTCGTCTCCATCCTAGATGCTGTGACCTCGAAGATGTTTGAGGAGCTCAAAAGCCAGCTGGACAACCTGGCCCAGGAGGTGGCCCTGCTGAAGGAGCAGCAGGCCTTGCAGACGGGTGAGCGCAGATGGCAGCCTCCGGGGGGCCGGAGCGCGGCCCGGAAGGGCTCAGGCCAGGGCAGCCAGCAGCGCGCCTGGAAGTCTCCAGCCAGGACTAGGGCCCCGGCTGTCAGGCCAGCCCTGTAGGCCAAGACACCGGGTCCAGGGAGCCCCCTTCTCAGCCCATCTCCTCTCGGGCCGATCCCCTGACACGTGTGCCTATGGGAATGTTCTCCAAGGACAAAAACTCTCCCCATTACAGCCCACCGGAAGCGTGGCCCCAGGAGGGCTGCATGGAGCAGGGGCAGCAGCCTTCCTCATGAGCCCCCAGAGGACCCTCCGCTCAGCCAGTCCCCCCACAGTCCTAAGGGACACGTTAGTGTCACTCCCCTGTGCGTCAGCACATTTGCCGATGCTGATGCTCTTCATCGTTCTAATTATGCTGAGGCAGGGTTTATCCTACCCGTTTTAAATGGGGGAAACCGAGGCATAGAGAGGTTCTGTTCCTTGCCCATGCTCACCTGGCTGGTTAGTATGGCGAGGTTCTGCATGGAAGCAGCCTGCCTGGTGGACGCTGGGTGCCGGGGAAGGTGGCTTTGGGTCTTCCTGGCCCTGGGCTCGTCAGACAAGCAAGAATGGACACAGGCACACAGCTGCAGAGCCCGGGGGCAAGGTCGGGTCTCCTCCCAGGCCACCTCATCTCTCTCCCTCTCCCCACCATGTTCCTTTCTTAGCATCTCAGGCTCGCCTTCTCCTTCGTGAGCCTGCCGTGGGGAGCATGGAGACCACAGGCTAACAGAAGTAGGTAACACTCGCTCCTGCGGGTGTAACTCCTGTAACTCATCTTCACAGAAAACCCATGCAGTGGGCTTATTACTATAATCCCACCTCCATTTCCCACCTCTTAGCTCTGCTCTGCCACCTCTCCAGTTGTCACCCAGGCCCCTTCTTGGGCAATCTACAAATCTCCCTGTGCTCACAGCTACCCTCTCACCCGATGCTTCTCTGACAGCATGTCCTGAGCCTTGGGTCCTCTGCTCCCCTCATAACTCCTCAGAGACCTCCGGATCCTTCTCCCTGGGTAGTTCGAACCCACTTCCTCCCAGCTAGGTCTCTCCTTTCAGCTTTCTGTCCCTCTAAAGTGCCACACTCTGTCCTTCCCACCACAGGGCCTTTGTACCTGCTGCTGTGGCAGCCTGAATTGCTCCCTCAAGATCCACCTACTCTGCACCTCTAGCATCACTGTCTCAGGACTCCCTAATCCCTCGTCTCAATCAGGCTCCTCAAGTATAACTCTCACAAAGTGATGTTCCTTCCCTCCTTGGATTTATTGCAGTTTGTAATGATCTATTCATTTGCTGATTTAAGTCCGCCTCCCCCACTAGATGAGAAGCCCCAGGAACACAGGGGCCATGTGTGATTGCCTTGTCTCTTCCACCACCTTGTCCACCATGGTGCCTGCCACATATCAACACTCAGGAAACTTTTGTTGAAGGGCAGACAAACACATGATCTTGTACAACCTGCTTAACATAGCGGATAGGGTGAAGGGGCTCTAGAAGGGAAGAGTCTCCATGCTTTGGCTTCAAGTAAATAGAACACCTAACAGTAGCTTAAACAAAAACTGAGCCTGAGAGTGGGTAGCTGTAAGTTTTTGTTCAGAACCTTTGTCTCATGGTGCCAATATGGCTGCCCCAGCTCCAGGCGTCCTACATTCAAGGCAAGATATAAGAAAAAAGGTGGACCAGCAATTTCTCAGGAGAGTGGAGGTCTTCCATTCCCACCTTATTGATTAGCACTCCAGCATATGACCACCTGTAGCTTCGATGCAAGAATGAAGCTTTCCCAGCCTCTGTAGTGGAGGCAGACAAGGGAGAAGGGGGATGAGAATGGATGTTGGTTGGGTTGACCAACAGTATCTGCCCCAGAAGGAAAGTTTAGAAGCACAGTGCCATTCCGGGTGACAGTCTCCTCATCTGTAGAGTGGAAAGTGTAGGGGGAGATTGCAGGCGAGCTCTAAGGTCTCTCTCATGGCTAAGCTTTGTGCTTGGCTAAGTCCATATAACCCAGATGGCACTAGCCCCCTGAGGTAAGATGATGAGGTGATGAAATGGGGACTTCCTGGCACAAAGTTCATGGCAAATCGCAGTTCTTCCTTCCTCCTCCCCCTCCCCACTCCCCCTCCCACCATGTCTGCCCTGGAGATTCCCTGGAGGTTCACAGCCTCCCATGCTGACAGGGCTCCTCAGAATTCCCCTGCCTTGGGCAGAACTGACCCTGTCTCTACACAGGCACACCCCTGAGGCACTGGATGTGGTGCCCAAGGAAGGGCGGTGACCTTGAACTCCGGGCTGTCCCTGGCGGAAGGGCTAGCCTCATGACCCCTGGCACAGGGATCTGGGCCCTGCCTCAGTGTCCATCACAGCACTAGCCTGGGGGATGGGCTGTCCAGGGCCAGGGACAAGGGGCGGGTGGGGACTGCAGGAAGGTGGGCCCGGTCCTGGGGTTTGGCCTAGGGCTGGGGACCCTGGAGACCTCGGCTGATGGCTGTCTCTTCTCCCCTGGCAGTCTGCCTGAAGGGCACCAAGGTGCACAGGAAATGCTTTCTGGCGTTCACCCAGGCCAAGACCTTCCACGAGGCGAGCGAGGATTGCATCTCGCGCGGGGGCACGCTGGGCACCCCGCAGACGGGCTCTGAGAACGACGCCCTGTATGAGTACCTGCGCCAGAGCGTAGGCGCCGAGGCCGAGATCTGGCTGGGCCTCAACGACATGGCGACCGAGGGCGTCTGGGTGGATATGACCGGCGGCCACATCGCCTACAAGAACTGGGAGACGGAGATCACGGCGCAGCCCGACGGTGGCAAGGCTGAGAACTGCGCTGCCCTGGCCGGTGCGGCCAATGGCAAGTGGTTCGACAAGCGCTGCCGCGACAAGCTGCCCTACATCTGCCAGTTCGCCATCGTGTAGCCGCCCTGTGGGCGGGGAGGCGGCGGGGGAGGGGGGGGACAGGGGACGGGGGACAGAGGACCGGGTGGGGGGGGGCGGGGGACGCCCAGCCCCGATCCCCGCCTGGCCTTCACCCCACCCGCGCTCGCGCAAATAAAGCTGGTGCTGCTGGGCCGCGAGTGGCTGCGCCTGTGCGGGCCGCAGGACCCGGGGAGCTCCCGGGAGGAGGAGGAGAGGAGGGAGGAAGGGGAGGAGGGAGGAAGAGGGGATGGGCTGGAAGGAGGAGGGGCAGAGGGGAGGAGGAGCGGAAGAGGTGGAGAGGGAGCATAGGGAGGGGGAAATAGAAGAGGTGGAGAAGAGAGGAAGAGGTGGGAAGGGAGGAGGAGGAGGACAGAGGAGGAGAGGGAAGGCGAGCTGGACACACACACTTCACACCACCAACGGATTCTCAGCCGGAGGACAGAATAAGGGGAAACAGAGAACCCCCGATAGCTGCTGCCTTTTTTCTTTGTATAACTTATCATCATAGAATTTCCAACTTACGGAAAAGTTGCAAGAATTCCTGGATATCGTTCATCCAGATCTCCCAAATATTAACATTTCCCCATATTTGCTTTATCCTTTTCTTCCCTGAGCCATTGGACAGTAAATTGCAGATGTGATTTCCCCCTTTACCCAGAAATGTTTCAGTGTGCTTACTCACTGAGAGCAAGGGCATTTTGTTCCATAAGCACTATTATCGAAGTGGGGAAATTGACATCGACACAGTAATGGCGGGAGTCAGAACCCTGATTCCCACGTCCAGGTTTCCTTTTGTAAGCTCCACTTCTGCGTGCTAGAATCCAGTATCCCCTCCCCAACTCCAGGGAAGGGGTGAAACTCTCCCTTCCAACCCCTCCTGTTGTGTGGATCCATTTCTGGGAAGCACTGATATCTGAGTCCCGCTGGGGGCTGAGGGGTGGGGACAGGAGCAGAGGCCGCTTGCAGGAGAATTTGCATCCCCATCCTTCCCCAGCACACCCTGGGGGCTGGTCTAGGAACCCCATAGGACCCTTGCCAACACTGCCTGACTGGCGTATCCCCTCCTTACAGAGGGAACTCCTTACAGAGAGCTTGATGCTAGAAATAACAGCTGCCTCTTGTTGAGCTCACCAGGGTGTAGGAACGTCCAGTATGTTGTTTTATTGAAATCTTATCCACCCAGGACAAGATGTGTTATCATCCCCATTTTGTAGGAAAGAAAGCTGAGACTCAGAGAGGTTAAATGACTTCCCTCAGGGTCACACAGCTAGTAAGTGACAGAACCAGGACTTGCCCCAGGGCTGATCCCAAGGGCCTTGGGGTTTCCACCACCACTGTGATGCTTGCCTCACCGACTGGAACTTTCCTGAAATTAAACACTGGAAAAGTGGCCTGGTGACCCCAGGAGGCTCCTGGCCAACTCATGGCATACCCTGGCTAGTGACACCTCCTATGGGACGTCTTCTTTGTCCTATCAGGAATGGTATCACTCCACCATCGGCACCTTTTCTTCCCTGGTCTTTTTTTTTTTTAATTTTATTTATTCATTTGAGAGAGAGATCACAAGCAGGCAGAGAGGCAGGCAGAGAGAGAAGGGGGGAAGCAGGCTCTCCGCCAAGCAGAGAGCCCGATGCAGGGCTCGATCCCAGGACCTGAGATCATGACCCGAGTCGAAGGCAGAGGCTTCAACCCGCCGAGCCACCCAGGTGCCCCTTCCCTGGTCTTTTTTTAGTGCGTCTTGCCTTCAGTAACAAATCGATGACAGTTTGATTTGATCTATGGCCGTGGGGCAGGCTCGGGGAGGTCGCTTACTGTGAACTGTGTGCCTACTGGCCAGGCAGTCTCTTGGGCTTGGTCACAGAAAGCCTTTCACGTAATCCAGTAATTATGGGAAGAAGTAGTAAGATCCACGTGAGTTGCAGAAACAGCTCAGAGGGCGCCTGGGTGACTCAGTTGGTTAAGCCACTGTCTTCGGCTCAGGTCGTGATCCTGGAGTCCCCGGATCGAGTCCTGCATCGGGCTTCCAGCTCCTTGGGGAGTCTGCTTCTCCCTCTGACCTTCTCCCCCACCTCTTGCTTTCTCTTTCAAATAAAGAAATAAAATCTTAAAAGAAAAAGAAACAGGCTTGGAAGGCTGATGCAACTTGTTTAAGACAACCCAGAGGCAAAGCTGAGACTCAAATTTAGGTCTTGCCACCCTCAGTTTGGGGCTTTTTTTTTGAGCGCCCCGGGGGGGGGGGGGGGGGGGGGGGGGGGG
>CM052799.1:11932632-11943205 GCA_028533885.1 Nasua narica
CCAGCAGGGGGAAGTATGGGCCAGAGAATCGTTAGGCATCGCTGACGAGCCGCAGAAGCTCTTCCGTTTGGAGCAGAGACCAGTGGACCCCAAACTTGGGGTACCCCTGTCCTGGGATTTTGTTTTTATTTTAACTTTTGACACTTTGTTCCTCATGGATTTTCTTGCACTCATTTTTATTTTTCAACGTCTCACTTTCAATTATTATTTACCACGATTACTGAGATTGTTTTTATTTTCGTATTTTTTAATTTTTTTTGGCGCTTCCTTAAATTTTGTAGCCCAGGCGGGTGCTTCACACAGTGCTTCACTCACCTCACTGGTCCTGGCCCTGGCTCCGAGGTTACAAACTTTGGAGAAGTTTCCAAGGCCTATGTAAGCAATGATAGGAAGCCAGATTCTAGATCTTCAACTTCTCCTGGAAGGATTGTTTCCTAATATTCTCCTGGAACTGATGTTGTGGCCTCTTTCGTAATCATTACCCTTTTTTCTCTTTCCCATGGTGTGTTGCCTTGTGTGTCAAAAGCTTTGGGAATGGCAAACGCAGGGACAATTTAAAATATCGGTGTAGGAGTTGAGGTTAGGTCAGTCGTTCTCAACTTTGGGCACACATTAGAATCACTCAAGGTACTTGAAAAACCCAATGCCCAGGCTGCACACTAGACCAATTAAATCTGAATCCCCAGGGAGTGGGGAACAGGCACTGAGAGTATTTGAAGCTCTCTAGGTGATTCCAAGCAATAGTGGTTGAGAACCACTGGGCTACTAGGTTAGGATTTTGGAAGAAACCCATCAGCCCCAGAATATCTTCCTCGTTGGTCTGCCTCAGTCTGAATTTCCTACCATTCTAAGCCTTGAGCAGTGATACCATGCACACTAATCAGGATTGGCCAAAATAAATTTGGTTACTGTTTTATATTGATTTTTGACAAAAAAGTAGAGGCTCAACTTGAAGCACTTGTAAATTAATTTCGGTAGGAGGTAGGCATGTTTATCCAGTTAGGATCAGATTTGGTTGCATACGATGAAAAATCCCAAATAACAGGGCCTTAAGGGCATAGGTAGTCCAATGCTGGTGTGGCATCTCTGTGGTCATAGGGGGTTCAAGTTCCTTTTATTTTCGCATGCTACCATTCTAGTGTGTGCTTCCTGTCTTTGAGGTCACCTCATGGTCCATAATGGCTGCTGGAGCACCAGCCATTATTATCTGCATTCCAGGCATCAAGTAAAAGAAAATGGGAGAATGGGCAAGAAAGTTCCAGTCACCTTCCTTTAAGGAGCCTTCTCTTTTCCTTCTATTTCATAGGCCAGAACTTTGTCAAATGCCTATCTGCATGTAAGGCTTTGGTAGGTACCTTTGCTCCCCAAATAAAATCCTCTTTAAAGAAGAAGGGGCACATGGTAGGTAACTAGCAATTTGTAGTTGTAGTATGGAGCTACTGCAGACCCAAAGCTTGACCGTGGGAGGGAACAAAGGCAAGGAAGCAGAATTAAGTCATTTTAAAGAAGAAATGATTCATTCATCTAGTTCCCAAAAACTTGCTCCTCTGGGTCTTTCAACAGGGGAAGCTTGATTTCAATTGAGTAGCTGGGTCAGGCCCTAATTCCTGTTTCAACAAATTCCTAGTTCCTAAGCACAGCAGTCTCAGCCTTACTTTTGGGTCAGTTGTCTCCCAGGGTCGTCCTCTTCCTCAATCACCCAGATCTAGAAGGCTGTGACACCCCAGGGGCTCTCTGCCTGCCCCTGTCTGGATGCTAGAATAAGTCATTGCTAGGCTGGAGGCAGAAGGCACAGGGCGTATCTTGGCAGACCCTGGCTGCATTCTGTGATGCTTTCTTTTTTACTCCCTTGGAGAGTTAGTCACACACTGTATCAGTTATGGTCTCGGCAGTAAGTAGACTCCAACTCGGTTCAAAGGACTCCAAGGACTACGAGCAGCCCTCATTTTGCACGGTTCTGATATAGATGAATTTCAATTATTGTTAATTTCAATGATTTTAAATGACACCGGGCCCCCAGCAAGACGGTTACAATTTCAGTGACACTGGTATACTAACTGTGAGCAAGTGTGTACAGCCTCAGTTGCAAGGGTACAGTTGGACTGCTAGCTCTTTGGTCCAGAAAGCACTAGGTGAACAGCAGACACGAAATGTGACCGGTGACCAGCCATGTCACCTCTTTCCAAGATGGTGGGTGACTGGCTTCTACCCATGGGTTACTCAGTTCGTGCACAGACAGCAAAGCCAGCAGTTGTGGTGCCTCCTGGTCTCCCACGGATGAACCCAGGGGACATTTTACAAAGATGGGTAACAAACGGGGAACGGGCCAATAGCGATGACAATGCAGCAAATCAATAAAACGTGCAATTTGAATATAGATGGGAGTTAGGAACAGGCAAGGCGCTGTTCCAACTCCTCCTGGCAAGACTTTTCCAAAAAAATACTTTGATTCTCGACGTCTGTAATGTTTTCAAATTAGTGTATTTAGTATTAGTACTACTTTTTCTCTTAGCAACAGTAAGAGAGTTTTAGTGTTTTCACAAACCTTTTGAAAGGTCAGTCATAATTTTCCCCATGGATCATTAAGGTTATTTTGCAGTTGCAACTTGCTTGGTCCTTTTTACAGCCTCCAAAACCATGGTGAGGACCCCCTCTATTTAGAGATATTTATAGAGGGCACCTGGGTGGCTCAGTTGGTTAAACGTCTGCCTTTGGCTCAGGTCGTGATCCCGGTGGTCCTGGAATCGAGCCCTGCATGGGGCTCCTTGCTCAGTGGGGAGGCAGCTTTTCACTCCCCCTCTGCTTCTCCCTCGGGCTCTCTTGTTCTCTCTCAAATAGATAAAATCTTTAAAAAAAAAAAAGATATGGGCATTCTCAGCAAGTGAGCGAGGGATAGCGGGCATTCAGAAGCTTGCCACAGCAGGGAGCACTTTGTAGGGCAGGACTAGTCCCAGGGGTGAAGGCGCAAATAGTGCTCCAGGAGCCTCACAGCAGAACATGTGGGAAGAGAGCTCTGTGCAGAGGGACACAGCCACAGACAGATAATGCAGACCAGCACACAGAGGATCCTAACACCTACCTCCGTGCCCCCCTCCCCCAGCTTGGCAGGTGTTTCCTTCCCAGTGGGTGAACCCAGCTGAAAGGCAGCTAGCGGTGGGTCCCAGGCAATGCAGTCCGGTCAGGCTCCCAGGCTCCCGGGGCAATTGACTGGGTAGAGGTGGGCGGAGCCTGGATGGGGACAGAAGTACACTTAACTCTGTTGACATTTTTATGTCCATGCCTGGCAGTTGGAGGGCAAAGTCACCTGCATCTCTGGGGCTCAGTGCTAACACATCCCCTTAATAAAGACTAAGTGAACACACATAGGAATGTGGGGTTCCATTCTCCCAACGCGGGGCTCCTAACATCTCCTGCGCCCTGGAGTTTCCCCGGTGCTTCTTGTCCTATTGGCTGGGACACAAAACACAAACACTTCGGGTCAAAGGGAAGGAGAAAAAGCAAACTCCCATGTTTTCCAGCTCGTGTTTACGGGAAAAATTTCTAGTGAGAGTCCCCCAGACTGGGTAGATTTTCAGCAAGATGGGCTGGGCAAGTTTCAAATTCCATTCTAAATGCAACTGACAGAACGTCAGGGTGGGCGTGGGTACATCTCAGATGTTACTGCACATAAAGCATGTTGCTTAGGATCAAGTGCTCAAGCGTTTTACTTTCTGCCATGAGTTTCTGTGACTTATACAAGGCCTCTCGCGTGCTTTAGTTACATCTTTGGAAATCTCTTAAGGGTCTGGGGCCTTCATTAAACAAAACGTGCTATTGCAATAGAAAGGAAACGCTGGTTGGCCCTCTGTAGGATGCTTGCGCTCTCTTGCGTGGTCTCCTGGTAGGTCTTTGGCTGTCTGCAGCTCTGTTGTCTGAGGCCGATTCCAGGGAGAGCATCTCTGTCTAGGAGGTCCTGGGCCATGGAAGGGGGGGGTCTCCCCACATAGCTCATGTTGCTGGCTTCCTTGCAAGAGGGTGAAGAGGATTGGCAGGGCAGGGTTTCCAGCCTTAGCACTATAGACATCTGGGGCCGGATAACCCTTTGCTGTGGGGGCCGTTCTGTGCCTTGCTGGCCATCAGCATCCCTGACGCCCACCCACCAGATGCCCGCAGGGGCGGTTCCAGCTGCGACAGCCCCGATGCCCGCAGACATTGCCGCGTGTCCCTTGGGGGGGGCAAAATCACTCTCTCCCCACCACAGAGAGGCTAAGAAGCAGTGAAAGAAGGTCCCAGCAAAGCCCTCAGAGAAAAGAGCCGTGCAAAAGACAGCTGAGGCCCAACCCTATTTGTCCGATGCTCCAAATTCAGGGACTTATAAAGAAACCATATTTCCCAAGCCAATATTCGGCACACGTGACTTGAAGGCGGCTTTTTAAAGGAAACACTCTTCTGTGAGTTTATTTCGTCACCAGTAGTACACAGGTTGTGTCACATTTGGTTGGTTTTTTTTCCCCCTTCCTCTCTTGCCCCCTTTTATCGTCACGGCATCTCCCTCAATAAAGTTCTTGCATGTCTAATCCCATCTTGGTCCCTGCTTCTAGGAGGATTTAAACTGGGTTCAATGGAGACTCAGGGGTGCTGCCGACTGAAGCCCCGTGTGGCCCCGGGGGGTGTGGCTCCGATGGCTACAAGAGAGCCAGCCGCAAGGAGCAGAGTGGACTGAGCCTGGGCTGCCATCCCCCGTCCCCAAAGGGACAGGAGGCCCACAGGGGACACGTGTCCCCTGGCCGCCTCTGGGCAATGACTGAGCACGGCAGGGGCACGGCAGGGGTCCCGGTGCCACACCGTTCCCACCCAATGACGACTTGGGGACTCCTCTAATGGGGAAGTTCAGCCTGGGGAGTCCCCAGCGGCCTGGCCAAGATTTTCTCAGAACTGCACTGCGGCCTGTGGCCTGTGGCTCGTCCCCCTCCGTCCTCCTCTCCGTCTCTGCTTAAGCAGGGGGGCCGGGCCTGTATCGCAGAGGGCTCCCCCTGCCTGCTTCTGCTCCCTCAAACCCTTGATCCCTCACAGGTGTTTCCCCAAATAACCCTCTTGCACGTCTAATCCCATTTTGCTGTCTGTTTCTCAGAGGATCAGACAAGTAATGGATTCCCTGCACTACAAAAACTGGCTCGTGTAAGCCCAGATCGTTTGTAGCAAAACTATATCCCAGGTAATCGAATAGTTATAATAAAGGTTTTATAACTGGATGTACCAGAAAATCGGGATGTACGATCACGCCACCTCGGTTTCCTAAGGGAGTAGATTGTATTTCTAAGTGAGGATTATCTGTACTAAGAAAGGCCCCTTCTTATTGCCTTCCCCACCCCTTTACTGGGACTTCCTCCAACAATTCAGAAGTCACCTGCTCAGCAATCGTATCCTAATCCCCCGGCACCCTGCTTCTCGTCCTGCCCCTGCCAACATGGCTTGGGAATCCCATTTTATCCAGATAGAGGAAGGGAACCCGGGTCTGTTCAGGTATCGGAGATGTGAATATTTCAAGCTAAGCTGCTATTCCTCCCCAACCCAACCCAACCCAACCCCTCTCAACCCCCCTCCTTATTCTCATCCATCCCTTCTTTCTCTTCCAGGGGGATGATCGTTATCCCACCATGAAGATATGAGACTAGGAGAGAGAGAAGGTTGCAACTTGAAGGTCAAAGCTTTGTCTTTGCAGTGAGAAAGAGAAAAGTAGTCCATGGCAGAAGGCTTGGACCAGCCAGGGGCTCACGGCTAGACTGCAAGGTTCCGCGGCTGAACAGCGCCCATCTCACAGATCACAAGGTCTGACAACGCAGGACCATTCCACAGTCATGTCTGAGGGCGGACAAAATCAGGGCCACTGTGTAAACCACAAAAACCACCCGACGTTCCCCAGCCCCGGCTAACACTAGTGAAGGCTGTCTCTTTACCAACCACAGCTTTAGCTCCGCTGTCTTTGTCTCACCTTCTATATAAAAATTGAGATACCCAATCATGGAATTGATCCTGCTTCCTTGAAACTGCCCCCACAGCACCTAACACAAGTTCTATTTGAAGTCCCTTGTAACACCTTCGGACTGAGATGCCCTCGGACTCATCTGGACAGGTACGCAGTCTCCCTCATTGCAACAAATCAGTAAATCCAACTTTGTTCCTGGTGGTCTTTGGCTATGGGCAGAGACAGGTGGTCCACAGGTGGCCAGGTCCTGGCCTGTCCTGGGACTTCAGCTCCCGGGCCTGTTTCCAAGGTGCTGGATCCATTCTAGGAGAGAAAGAAGAAACTGAAGGCAAGACAATGACAAAAAAAAAAAAAAAAAAGAAAAAGGTTTCATAGATACAGCCGAGGTATGGATGAATCTCCTGACTCCGGTTCCAATTCTAACTAGGGGTTCTGTGGCCTTGAACAATTCACACAAGACTGGAGTTCCATGTATCCCTCCCAGGCCTGCAAAGTTAAGTTTTAAGCAAGTCAAGGACGAAAACAAGCTGGGCCCCATGGCCGGCATACGCGAAAAGCGCTTGCTCGTGGCCGGGAGAAACTGGCAGGGCGAGGGAAAGATGGAAGGAGCAGGGAACATGCTGGTGAAAGTCAGATCGTCTCAGGGAGTGAGAAGAGCTAAGAACGTCAGAGGGAAACAAGTGCTGCACATGGAACCTGGGAGACAGAGAAAAGGGGAGGCCAAGTTCATCCCGACTGGGAATCCTCTGCCCTTGAAGTATTCCTCAGCCAAGGGAAAACAGATTTGGGGAGAAAGGTGCGGGGCTGCCAAGAGTGGGCAGATACGCACCCAGGGAGGGGTCAGGGAGAAGAGGAGAGGGACATCCACCCCTGGGCATGGGGTTCAAAGCCCACCTCTGAGTGTGAGCTGAAGCGGGAGCCCCAGATGGGTAGGCGTTCCCCTTACCTTTATGTGTCAGAAGGAAGCTAGACTCCAGAGCAGATGTGGGGGCCCAGCCTCACAGTAGCCTTTATCATATTCTCCCCAACACTCCACCTTGGGTTCTCCCAGCAGCCATCGATTTAGAAAATGCACAGGCCTTTCAAGAGAAACAACAGATCAATAACGAGGGTGGCCTTCCAGAGACTCAAGAGGCCAACATTAACAGCCCAACTTGGAACGAGTGAGAGGAAGCCGTTAGGAAAACAGGTGCCTGGAAGGGTTTCCGCACTTCCCACCTGGGCCCCCAGCTGGAGGAGCGGCAGGTGCGCCGGTGGCCCAGTGCCCCAGCAGGAGGGCCCCGAAACTTCGCCATGCTTCCACGCTGCGGACTTTAAACTGTGGCAGGATGTCGGGTCCCAGTTGGGGAGATGCATGCTCACCACCCCAACCCCCAGAAAAGGGGGCCCAAACCGTGAGATGAGGTGTCTGCTAGAGAAAACCTCTTCTGTTCTCAGCGGTGAAAACGTCCACCAGAAACTCACTCGGCCAGCCCGTGGCACAGTTTCATGGATAAAAGGGCTCGTTCTCCATCCGCTCACGTCCTCAACTGGGGGTCCTGGCAGTTTCCTCACTCGCACGCCGCGGGCTCAAACCTGCCTTCGACGGGCTTCTGCGCTCCGATCAGTGCCCTCCCCGGAGGCCCACGTGGAAGGCCCTTTTGTGGGCCGGGCCGGGCGGGGCCCACGGCGTCCGCCGTGCTGTTTGTCCCACCCTCACCTGAGGGCCGTTCTCTGCAGTGTGCAGAGGGGGCCAGCGTGCAGAGCAAAGAGAACCGACTCGACTTCGCGAGACCAACGGCGCCAACCGCCTGGTGAGACCCAGCCAACGGCCGCCCGGCCCCGCCCCCTCCGACCCTGCCCCGCCCCCTCCCGGCTCCGCCTGGCCCCGCCCCGTCTGGCTCCTCCCCGCTCCCGCCCCTCCCATCCCCAGCAAGTCCCCGCCTACACCACGCCTCTGCCACAACCGTTTCCCCACCCTCACAGCCCAGCCCCTCCCCCTGCCACGCCCTCGCTCCGCCTTGACCTCTAGCTCCCTCCCCTCCCTTAAGCATCATTCCTGGGGTCTCCTCCTCCAAACCTCAGGGTCTTTCTCACCCTCTGGGCCTCTGTGGCCCAGGCATCTTTTGCACCATTTGTCCTCACCCTGGTCCATTTCAAACATAGTTTAAAATCATGGCTTGGAGGTGGGAGGCAGGACAGTTGGTTTGGACATAGGTCTCGAAATCTGCCGTAGTCTCCTCCCCTGGGAGATGAGGAGGAAGAGAGGGTCTGCGTGTCTGGCCTCGGGCCTCACAGCCCCAGGATAAGAGCTTTACCTCATGAAGTAGGAAGATCTGGAAAGATTAGGGGCCGAGGTAACCCAGGATCTTTAGATGGGGATTTTTGTTGTTGTTGGCATTTTGGGGGCAGCTCTCGAAGATGTCTGGGAGGAAGATGTCCCCTGAACACCAGCAGTCCTATATATAGTGGTCCTCTTTTGGCAAGAGCTCCTTCATTGGGATTTGCTGGAAGAATGTGACCAGCCAAGGAGACAGAGCTCATGATTCCCTTCCACTTTCCTCGTGTTATCACTTATGCAGCATCTTGGGGGCATCTGTTCAGAGAAGGGTCTAGGATGGAGTTTATTCTGTAGAGGCTCATCCCTAGCGTAACCACTATCTTCAAAACCTTCTTCCTGATTGTTTGGGTCCCTTAAAGAATCAGGGAAAAATAACTTGACATATGTGAATTCAGAAACTTGAGAAGGGACTAAAACACCTTAGAAGTGTCCACCCTCTCCATCCCAAACTCGGAGTATGCTGAGTTGGATCAGGAATTCTCCAGAGTGCCACCCTCTCCACCTGAGTCTGTTTGGTTATTTTTATTTTTTATTTTTTTCCGGAATGGCCTGAATAGGGGTTTCCTCTCCCCTTCAGGTGAGAACAATATTAGGTTGCTATTAAAGAAACAGTAGTTCTCTCTGCAAAGGTTTGGAATCAAGATTAAAGCTTGAGGTGAGCCTGTTTCTTACAGGTGCAGAATCTATAACCTTCTAGATGCTCTGGCCATCAACATTGCTGAGGGCCATGATACAGTGCATGATTTCTTTTTATAGCATCCAAAATGTAAGTTATTAGTAAAAGAATAGCGCCAGGAAATCATTGCAATGTGCTTTAATTGGTTTATAGATTAATGTAGCTTGTTTGCTAATGTAAGTAACTTGCAATGCATTTTCCGTTGCCTTGGGAGCAATGCTAGAAACAAAAGCTCCGAGCTGGGAAAACTGAATGGAAATGAGCAGAGTCCTCATCACATTTTCTTACTGCACCTCCAGGCTTAGCCACACGTGACATTCCTCTTTTAGTTTAGAAGTGTCTTAGCAGCTCAAGAGAGCATGCCCCACTCATTGAATGAATGGGCGAAGGCAGTCACCTAAGGTTCGTAATCTCCTTCCCCCCCTCCCCCCACATCCCACCTGCCAGGTGCCTGAACCTTCCCTTCTAGCACTTCACGTGGTCTTCCACATCATATGTATTTGATAGGAGTGAACTGAAAGAACTGAATTGAGTTGGATACCCAGCAGAACAGATACCGCACATTATAGTGCCACCTGTGCTAAAATCCTTCATGCAGACCTCTTCTCTCTTTCAAACAAAGCAGATGTGATTCCACGTTCAATTACTGCTCAACTCTTGGCAAGGATCTGAAGACAGAAACATCTTGATCTCTTTGTGCAAGAAGTCAGCTTGCAGCATCTGTAGCAAGTGTAAATTTTTTTTTAAAGATTTTATTTATTTATTTGACAGAGAGAGAGATCACAAGCAGGCAGAGAGGCGGAAGCAGGCTCCCCGCTGAGCAGAGAGCCCGATGCGGTGCCTGATCCCAGGACCCTGAGATCATGACCTGAGCCGAAGGCAGAGGCTTTAACCCACTGAGCCACCCAGGCGCTCCGCAAGTGTAAATTTTTATCTTAAAAATCGATGTCTCGGGCCCCTGGGTGGCGCAGTTGGTTGAGCAACTGCCTTCGGCTCAGGTCATGATCCCGGAGTCCCGAGATCGAGTCCTGCGTCGGGCTCCCAGCTCCATGGGGAGTCTGCTTCTCACTCTGACCTTCTCCTATCTCGTGCTCTCTCTCACTCTCTCTCTTTCCAAATAAATAAATAAAATCTTTAAAAAAAAAATCGATGTCTCTGGCCTGGAGAAAATAAATTTGATTTTTTTTTTTTTTAAACACCAAAGACAGAGACTTCGTTATCTCGAAATGGGTTTGTTATGCATGTTATTTAAGGAAAACATAATTGAAGATACAACTTCATCCTGGGTATCCAGGACTGATTTTGTTATGCCCAGATTTTGAGATCCCCAAAGACCACCAGGGATCCGAGTCCGAAGCAAAAGCAAAAGAGCCCTTTATTCAAGCTAGCTTGAGCTCTGTCTCTCACACTCACCAACGCAGCGGCTCTTTCTCTCTTTCTGTAGAGAAAGAGAGCGAGTTTCAAAAAGCGCAACAGTTTTAGAGGAGCCAGTGGCCAATGAGATTGTAACACACAGAAAGTTGCTTAGTAACTGTTTGAACTAGCCTATCACCCTGGCCAGAATTGGCTCTCCAGTTTGGCGAGCAAAAAGCGGGGTTTATATCACCCCCCC
>CM052799.1:11943305-11966115 GCA_028533885.1 Nasua narica
ACCTCTGTAGCCAGTGCTTCTCAAAGAGACTATCTGCTGAAATATCACTGGGTTGCCATTCCAGAGGAAGTGAGAAGATTTCTGGAAAGATCTAACCTCTGGCTGGAAGAATCGCCTCTGAAGAACATATTTCCGCATTGTCCTTCCTTCAGCTGGGCCTCGGTTTCTGCATCTGTAAAATGGATGGGCTGGTCTCTGGATAATCTTGACCATTCCTTCTAATTACAACTTTCGCAATTCTTTGGCTTTTTCATTTTGCTTTTTTGTTTGTTTGTTTGTTTCTGTTTTTGCTGGCAGAAATGAAGGGCAGTGGGTCAGCTAATACCAAATGATGAATCTTAGGTATTTTTGTTGTTGTTCTTAAAAGTGATTCTGTTGGTGCCTAGGGTGGCTCAGGCAGTTAAGCATCCGCCTTTGGCTCGGGTCATGATCCCAGGGTGCTGGGGTCGAGTCCCACATTTGGGCTCAGTACTTGGCAGGGAGCCTGCTTCTCTGTCTCCCTCTGCCTGTGGGTCCCCCTGCTTGTGCACTCTCTCTTTCTCTCTCTGTGTCAAATAAAATCTTAAGAAAAAAAAAAGTGATTCTGTAGGGAAAGATTTCTGCTGTCACTAGATCTCCCAAAGTATTTGAGTCCACAGGTAAGTGTTTGCATTTCAAACAGAAACTCTGAAAATAGCCGGAGGGTGAAGTCCTCTGTAGACCAGGCATTGCTTAGAATGAGTCACAGACTATCTTACAAATACTGGAAATCTTAATTAATATTTCTTCTTCTTAAATCAATTTTATTGAGATGTAATTGACCTACACTTAAATACACAATATTTGAAATGTACTGCTGATCAGTTTTGACAAATATTTGCTTCCAGAGAAACTGCCACCCCCATCCCTCCCAAGTGTTCGCTCATGTCCTTTGGTCGCCAGTCCTCATCAGACTGGGTTTTCAGTGTACATACATCTTCCTTTCGCAACCCATTTTTTGGCTTTCCTAGGGACACAGAGATGAACAAAGGCCACATCCATCCCTGCAGGCAGGGGTCCCTGCACCAAGGTCTTTCATATGGCTAAAGACGACTCACAGAATCCTGGTGGCCAGGCTGATGTCTAGCTCAGGTTGTTAATCCCTCTAGCAGGTTCTTAACAGAAGACGGTTGGGAGTTTCCTGGAGCAGCGTTATACTCTGCCTGCCTCAAGTATTCGTCGATGGGCTGCAGGTTATAAGGAGATTTAATTTTTACCTACATTTCCTGCTGCCCTTGCTCCCCACGTCATCACTGACTATATTCTCTGTGCTGTATTTTCCATCCCTTTGACTTACTTATTTTATAACTGGAAGTTTGTGCCTCTTCATTTCCTCCACCTCTTTTGCCAACCCCACCCCCCCCACCGACCTCCCCTCTGGCAACCACCAGTTTGTTCTATTTACGAAGGTATTTCTGTTTTGTTTTTCATTTTCATTTGTTTTTTTTTTTTTTTTTTTCATTTGTTTTGTTTTGTTTTCACCTCTAAGTGAAGTCCTGTGGTATCTGTCTTTCTCTGTCTGGCTTATTTCATTTAGCGTTGTACCTTCTAGGTCCATCCACATTGTTGTGAATAGAGATGCATTTTGGAGTGCCACCTGGCATCTTGGAGGACCCTCCCTTGTGCCTCCCCAAACAGGAGGCTGGCATCCACCCCTGGGTCTGCCACTTTCTTGCAGGTGATGTTAGGTAAAAATCACACTTTCTTTGTATTTCTTCATTTAAACTTAACAAAAGAAGAGGAAGAAGGCAGTTAGCCCTGCAGGACTCAACAGGGTAGTTATTGAGAATCAATTCAGAGTTTATTGAGTTGCTAATGCCGGGCACCCAGTGCTGCCAGTGGGATAAAGCTGCCGTAGGGTTTGTGAGGGTACTTTGCACATCAAAAGAGAAGGTGTCATTAGTCGAGATCAAAGGCCCATGACCGTAAGCCTGCCCAGGTGGCTGCAGGGATCAGGGGTAAGATGGGAGTGATGGTGGGAAGAGACTTAGCCTGGTGGGATGTCCCTTGATCCCGCTGGTGTTCAGCCTGCAAACGAGCTCAGTGCTGCGTGTGGCTGGCGGCCAAGCAATTAGTGTCTCTTGAAAACAAAGGGATCAAGAATGGAACTGGTCCCCACTGGTCTCCTAAACCCCAGGGAGCCCACTCGGGGTCCAAAGTACACACTGAGTGCAAGTCTGAGGCCGAGCGAGTGGCTCTTTCATTCACTCCCCCAGGCCTGTGGACTTGGATTTTCGCTAAAAGTATAACCTCCCCCCAAATTGCAGAGAAGCCATAAAATGAGTTTCTGAGCAGCCCTTCCCATATGGCAGGCTGCTTTCCCTGAGCTCCCAGGAGCAGCCTGACCCCCTCGAAGCCCTGGTCCCAAGGTTAAGTTCTGAACAGATTTTAATCCCTCCAGCCTGGGTCTTTGAGAGGTCAGCTCTGAACATCTTGGGCCACAGGAAGAACAGATGAAGGGCTTAGAAGTCACTTCAAGTAGCTGGTGCTGGGACTCCTCTTTCCAGGGGGGAGCCCAACACCCCCTCTCCCGGGGCTGACTGTCAGCCCCCTGGAGACATCCTGGCTTGGGAGGATCATCAGTTGAGGAGTGTGTCAAGCGTGGAGTTCCCAGTCACTGGAGTTGCCTAGAAGAGGCTTCCAGCAGGGTGTGAGCAGCGTTTCCGCTGCTACACCTTCTAGTCTTTTCCAGCCAGTAGCCTCTCAGGGAGTAACCTGGGATCTCTGACCAGAGTGGGGTGAAATCTGGCCAGACTGGTTTCAGGACCTGAGGGTGGGGAGTGGGGAAGGGAGGCTCAAAGTCTGAAATGCTGGACTTAATAGAGGCTTGCAGGACTGTAATACTTTTTTTTGAGACATTTTACAACCACAGAATCTTGAGTTTTAACAAAATTTAAATATATATGTTTTAAAAATTTATTTATTTAAGTAATCTCTACACCCAATGTGGGGTCCGAACCCATGACCCAGAGATCAGGAGTCATGTGTTCTTCTGACCCAGCCAGCCAGGTGCCCCAAGTTTTAACATGTTTTAAAAAGGAATTTTTCAGATGCACCTGGGTGGCTCAGTGGGTTAAAGCCTCTGCCTTCCGCTCAGGTCACGATCCCAGGGTCCTGGGATCCGGCCCCGCATTGGGCTCTCTGCTCAGTGGGGAGCCTGCTTCCCTCTCTCCCTCTGCCTGCCTCTCTGCCTACTTGTGATCTTTCTCTCTCTGTCAAATAAATAAATAAATAAATAAATAAATAATAAATATTAAAAAAATAAAATATTTTTTAAAAGAAAAAATAAAAAAGAAGCTTTCATTTTATTGTAATTTATTTATTTATTATTTTTAAAAAGTTTTAATTTACTCATTTAAGTAATCTCCATACCCAACATGGGGTTTAAACTCATGACCTCGAGATCAAGAGCTGCATGCTCTTCTGACTGAGCCAGCCAGGTACCCCCATTTTATTGTGGTTTAAAATAAGAGGTACATTCTCAAGGTTCAAATTCAAAACTTACACAGGGTATTGCGGTGACAAGATTCCCAGTCCCACAGTTTCCTTCCATGAAGGCAGCACTTCACAGTTCTTATTTAACACAATTTTTTTAAGAGGTTGCTTTTAAAACTTCTCAAATGCTTAGAGGCTATTTAGAGGCACTGACTGAACTCCACATTGGAGAAGACTCGATGTGGTTTCTGATCATTGTAGGGGTTTAGAGAAAGTGGCAAACTAATCAAGGCCTGAAGACTGGGGAAGAAATTTTGATCTTCCTCCTAACTGTCCAAAATAATTTAGAGGAAGAATCTGTTCTTAGAAGAGGGATACATTAAATCACTGCATGTTAATGGGAACCAAGGTGGTGGATAGGGAGGGATTTAGCAAGTCTATTGTTAAAATTCCTCCTGCTGTCCATTGTTTCCCCAGCAAACATTTGTTTACCAAACATTTACTTTTTCATCTTCCTGAGAATTTCCTTCCCTTTGAGGTCCCACCCTCCTACCCCCCACTCTTTAGTTCAGGATGACATGTAAACCTCATTTTGCTTGACTGTCTTTGGAATTTCATGTGTATGTGGATTCCCCATATATGCAAGTTTAAATTAGAGTTTTTCTTGTGAATCTGTCTCATGTCAATTTAATTCTTAGACCAGCTAGAAGAATCTTGAAAGATAGAGAAAAATGTTTCCTTCCCAGCATCATCTTTAAAGGAATGGTATTGTTTGTCCATCCCCTTGTCATTGAGGATAGGTGTCCTTTGGGGACTGAGATGGAGCAGGGAGAAAAGATTGGATGGTTGCTATGGTTACTGCAAGCCACAGAGCTGTGAGTGCTGCTCCCTTTCCCCCCATATGTTCCCGTTGGGGTCTGTTTCTGACCCTGTTACCCTGGGCAGGCAGGCCCGAATGCCCAGGGCTGCATCAGACACAGGCAGCCAAATATCTTACCTCACTGCTCTTGTATCACAAAATGAGACCCTGCACTTTCCTCTTCCCTGGCTGTTGAGCCCCAACAGCTCACGCTGCAATGCTTCTTCCAGGAATGTCTCTTTCTAGGGCTGCACAAAAGCTGTATGATCAGATGCCAACTTGTTGGAGCTGACAGCTAAATGAGTTTGGAGAAGATGAGGAGAACAGTATCGTCAAATTTGACAGAGTTAGCTAGAGAACTGTCAACTCACAGGAAAAGGCAACCAGCTTGCTAAAGATGAGACCCAGCCCAAATAAGCTGACTGTTGGCAACGGTTTTCCTTTTCAGTGCAGATTTAAGGAAGAGTGGCTACTAAATTCAGACACTGTCATATACGTCACCTCTCCCACCTTCGCAATCACCTTGTTAAGTTGGTATCAGGATTCATATTTTACAGTTGATAGTTTGGCTCAGAAGGGGTAAGTTGCTTGCTTGGATTACATGGCTAGACTTCAGAGCTGCCTCTCAGCAATTCTGAAGTCTTTGTCATCCTGAGAACAAATGTTTCCCAAAAACAAGATAGGCTGGGGTTAATATACATACCATGTGCACAAACTGATAGATCTGTCCCATCTCCTTGACACATGGTGGACGAGTGGCCTGTGGCTTCTTCAGTGGCTTTGCTTCTGGAACACTCTTCAATGACTGATCTTGGCAGCAGTGATTCCCTCAAAGACCAGCTCACTCCCCATCTAGTCCTCCAAGGCCTCTCAAGGATCAGGAGACAGTGGCACAGGTGGACTAGAAAGTGAGCCCCAGTCTCCTCATCTGTGAGTCTCCTTTCTGAAGAAAAGTCTCGGTCAGTTGGCCAAAGACTGGAAATCTCATTGAGAATGTCAGAAATCCAGTCCCAGAGATCCTGACTGTGTAGTTATATAGGAGCCTGGGAATTTGCATTTGATTTAAGCACTCCAGGCAATTTGGACTCAGGTTCCAGAAATCTCACGGAGACACTCTGGGCCCTGGAATAGGACATTAATGGGAACAGGGCAGAAAACATCCAGGAGCTTTTCTTTTCCATCGAGGCCACAAGGGCAAATATTGTACCCAAATAAGGCTTTTAGAGGCTTTGAGTTTCAACAGACTCAGACCCTGCTTGCAATTGGGGAAAATAAAAATGAACTATAATATGATGAAAGTTTCCAAATGAATGAACAGCTCCAATTAGCTTGTTCATTGTTGAGCTCAGCTCATTTGGGCCTCCTTGGTGACCACTGTCCCACGCATAGACTTTAGTGGCTAATTGTACTCTGAGGTTAGTTAATGTCCATTATGGAAACAAAACATCGTCATGTTACAGCTAGATTCAAGATCTTTCTACAGTGTTACAATGGGCTGCATTTCTATTACATGATAGCCCTTGTTTGAAGCCTACCAAAAAACCCGCTCATTTTCATTAAAAAAAAAAAAAAACTTTAAATGCCAAATGACACAATATTTCTTTTTTTTTGACACAATATTTCTTAATGGAGACATTTCTCTAGTCCATAAGGACAGGATAAGACTATTTAAAACACACTGTGACTTTTAGAGCGGTCTCTAATCAGCTAAGGAAAGAGACAGGCTAGGGGGAATCTCCTTAGAGGTTCTTAAATTGCTAAGGCAGGAAACAGAAAAGAAATGAGCCGGATGCATAAATATCTGAGTGAGGAGAATCTAGCCAATGGTCAGATGTGACTGTTACATTATACTGGAAACAAGCACTGCATGTTTTTGAGAGATTTACAACCATATCCAAATATAAACAAACAAATACATAAAAAACCAGAACTGAAGCAAAGCTGCCAATTGGCCTAACCAGTATCCATTTTCTCATTTCTCCCCTGTAACAGACCTTTACATTGCCAGAGTCATCAATGTGCCTAGCTAACTTTCCAGTCATCCTTGAAGAGAGAGCTGAGATATAATAAAAAGTTAAGCAGAGCTCTCAGGAAAGTTGTTTACTCCACATCTCTGTGCTTCCTGCTTGGAATGTATATGTGGCTTCTGGAGCTCCAGCAGCCATAATGAGACCATGAAGCAAACTTGATGGTTAGAAGCCACAGCCAGGATGGTGAAGGAGAAAGATGGGAAGAAAATAGGCTTTTGTCTTGTTTAGGATTTTGTTTTTGGTTATATGAACTTGAACCTACCCTGTGCCAGGTACTATTCCAGTATTAGGGATGAGGAAAAGGAAAACATACCAAAAGTTCCTGACTCATGAAACTTGTAATTTTTTTTTAAAGCCCAATACAAGGCTTGAACCCTGAGATCAAGACCTAAACTGAGATCAAGAATCAGACGCTTAACTGACTGAGTCACCCAGGAGCCCCATGAAGCTTATAATGTAGTTGGAAGAGCAACAATAAACAAGGTAAAGAAATAAAACATATAGTTTGTTAGATAGTAACAATGACTAAAGAGTAAGTAAATAAAGCAAGGGAGCGGATATGAAGTGTGGAGGTTGGGGGAAGCCTTGCCATTTTAGAGTGTAGCCACGGACCCCATGGGATTTTACCAAGGTCCTGAGGTGCTATTTGTATAAAGACCTAAAGGAAGTAAGGGTGAGAGCCGAGGGATTTCTGGTGGAAGAGCATTCTAGTTGGAAAGAACAAGCACAAAAGCTGTGAGGCCAGAATGTTCCAGAATTATGAAGGGCTTGGCATGGGTGGAGCAGATGATTGAGGGGGTAGATATTAAGAGCTGATGTTCAAGGGGCGCCTGGGTGGCTCAGTGGGTTAAAGCCTCTGCCTTTGGCTCAGGTCATGATCTCAGGGTCCTGGGATCGAGCCCTCCATCGGGCTCTCTGCTCAGCGGGGAGCCTGCTTCCCCCTCTCTCTCTGCCTGCCTCTCTGCCTACTTGTGATCTTTCTCTCTCTGTCAAATAAATAAATAAAATTAAAAAAAAAAAAAGAGCTGATGTTCAAGAAGTGATAAGGCCAGGTCCAGCAGGCCCTCATGGGTAGGAGGAGGGATTTTGGCTTCTACTCTGAATGAGATGGAGCGACACGGAAGGTTCTGAGCAGGGGAGTCACGAGATCTGCCTTGTATAGGAACAAAACCACTGTGGTTACCATGTTGAGACGAGGCAGCAGAGGGCCAAGGTGGAGGCTCAGAGACTGATGAGGAGGAGACAGCATCATCGAGGGGAGAGGTGGTGGTGGCTTCGGTCCTAGTGAAAGCAGTGGAGGTAGGAAGGTGGGGGATCTTGGATATTAGGGAGAGCCATCAAAATTACTGGTGGCTGGGACGCCTGGGTGGCTCCGTCGGTTGGACATCTGCCTTCAGCTCAGGTCTTGATCCCGGGGTCCTGGGATCGAGTTCCGAGCCTGCTGCTCCCCCTGCTTGTGCTCTCTCTCTCTCTCTGACAAATAAATAAATAAAATCTTAAAAAAAAAAAAAAAGAGTTTTTTTTAAAAAACCTTTTAAAAAAAAACCTCTTTTAAAAAAAAAGATTTTATTTATTTATTTGACACAGACAGAGAGGGAACACAAGGAGGGGGAGTTGGGTAGGGAGAAGCAGGCTTTCTGCTGAGCAGGGAGCCCGATGTGGGACTCGATCCCGGGACCCTGGAATCATGATCGGAGCCGAAGGCAGACGCTTAACTGACTGAGCCACCCAGGCGCCCCCCCTCAAAAGATTTTTTAAAGGTAATCTCTACATCCAATGTGGGGCTCAAACTCACGACCCCGAGATCAAGAGTTGTACCCTCTATAGACTGAGCCAGCCAGGCATCCCAGTTTTGGATGTTTTGAATTTGAGATGTCCATTAGATGCCAAGTGGAGATGTTGAGCAGAGATGGACACGTAAGTCGGAATTCAGGGGAGAGGTCCATCTTGGGAGCCATCAGGATGTAGACGGTATTCAACGTCCCATGACTGGTGGAGGTCACCGAGTGAGTGAGTGCGGAGAAAAAAAGGGATCTGAACCCTGAACCACAAGCCCCTCTGATATTCAGAAATTAGGAGGCGAGGTGTAACCAGTAAAGAGGGTTGAAGGGAAAACTGGAGCGGAAGGAGGAAAACCAGCAAGCCTGAGGCCATCATGGCCACGAGAAAAAAAAAAAAAAACGAAACACTTACTGGGGAGAGAGTGAGAGATGATGTTCATTGCTCATCAAAGTGGCCATAGACACACTTCTGAAGAGTTCTTGCTACATAGTAAGCAAGCATCCAGTTCACGGAAAGTCATACTGTATATATCACACACACACACACACACACACACACACACACACACACACAGTGTTAGTGCCGTGCGGCAGAATTTTCCGTGATGATGAAAACGTTGTCCACCTGTGCAGTCCCATACTGAGCACTTGAACATGTGCCTGGTGTAGAAAGTACACTATGGGAGGGGTTGAAACACTGTAGGCGGAGTGAAACTCAAACAAAGTAAGATGCTGGTCTGTACCTTATTCACACAAATACCCTTAGGGGCACGTTTAAGCCGGGTGGGGAACTCCATACCCCTTTCCCTAATCCTCCCACCCCTAGACCTTAGCATCCTCCCCACATACAACCGTGTGCCTTAACTTTGAAAAAGGAAGCCCTACTGCATTAATTAGCACCCAATTTAATTAACCTTGATTGCATATTAAAATTTAAGCAGCCGCACGTGGCTGGTGGCTACTGTCTTGAACGGAATGGATCTCTAGTCTGTCCTGCGACCTGTTATAGATGTTCTCTTTCTAGATCATCAGCCTAATCGTTATGTGTTTTAACCAGTTAGTAGGTGAGAGGTACAGAGATGCCCTTCAGTAGAGTTTCAAAAGTCAGATGCAGCAGAGAGGACAACGCGTGCGCAAGCGAAGACCAGAACCCTGAAGAAAGTGGGTTAGACCTTCAAACACAGCGCCCCCCCTCCCCAGGACTCAAATCTTGGTTCTGTCACTTGGCTGCGGGTCTCCCTCTCCAAGCCAGCTTCCTCCTCCGATAACAGCCCTGACCTCCAGGCGGCGGTGGTTAACATTTGCAGGGGCCGGGGTAAAATAAAAATGGGAATATAAACATTAGACAATTATTAAGAATCTCAAACCGGCATCAGGGGAGCCCTGAGCGAGGGGCCGGCCCTCCCGAGCGCGTGGCCCGTGTGGCTGCAAGGGGGCACTCCCGGGAAGCTGTCTCCGGGGTCTGAGAAGGGCTGCTGGGTGGTCCAAGTGTTGAAAATAGTAGTGGGTGCCGGGGCTGAGCCAAGACTGGAGTGTTCGTGCTGCTGCTGCTAGGCTGGGCGAAGGGCTGCGGGGTTGGGGGAGACCTTTCCCGGCCTCCTTTCTGGATCTTCTCTCTTTCCGTGTCCTCAGGCTACTTTACAACAAATCTTTTTCTCGGCCTGTTTGTTATCGGGGTCTGAAATGACCACAGTCTGGCTCCTGGTAATTTTACCTCCATCAAAGGTTGGCCAAGAGGCCGTACGGGCTCAGCCCTGTGGCTCATGGATCGGCCACAGGGTCTTAAGAGGCCGGAGAAAACGAGGGGATTGGGAGGTTAGATTGAGTTCAGCGTTTTCCTGTTTTCTCATAAGGACCTTTTTTTATTTTTAAAGGTTTTATTTGATTATTATTTTTAAAGATTTTATTAATTTGAGTGGGGCTGGGGGGAGAGCACAAGCAGGGGGAAAGGGCAACGGGAGAAGCAGACTCCCCGCTGAGTAAGAAGCCCAGTGCGGGGCTCGATCTCAGGACCCTGGGACCATGACCTGAGCCGAAGACAGATGCCTAACTGAATGAGCCACCCAGACATCCCCTCATAAGCACCTTTAAAGCCAAAAAGCAGCCCCGTGAGCCCCCAAACAGAGAGCAGTGAGTCCTAGGGTAGGGAATTGCTCGCTTCCCTCTGGAGTAGAGCTCGGGCCCAGGGTACCTCTGTCTGGTGCTTTCTGGGGTGAATCTTGGAAACCACGCAGGGGGTGTGGCTGAGGGCAGGGCGGGGTGTCCGGGAGCTGAATTTGGCAGAGTCGGGAGGGCTGCAGGTGCTTCGTTCTGTGGCTCTAGCACCAGATTCCCAGGCATCCCTGGAAGGAGCTGCCGACACTAGACCCAGAGGTAGCCTATGGGGGGGTGCAGTGTCCCTGAGGCTGCCTCCCCCCAAAATTCATGTCCTCCTGGAGGAAGGAGAAAAGATGGGGGAAGGGCAGAAAGGATCCCATGGGAGTCCTGAGCCACTTTGGCGACCCCTTACCCCATCCCCAGATCCCAGGGGCTGACACCCCGGGGCAGAACTGAGCCACAGGGCGGGTGGAAAGGCTGTACATTTGCCATCCGGCCTCCCGTGGGTTTGCGTCCTTGTGCAAGGGACTCCGTCTCACCGGCCCACCTTTCGCACCAGTAAACTGGAGATAAAACATTGCTGCTGCAATCATCAGAGGCTGCTGCTCGAGAAGGCTTGGAAGCTTCTAGCATACGGCAGTTGCCTGGCATCGAATTCCTTCCCTCCATCTGGCTGTCTCCCGTAGGATACCTGCCTGATGTCCCTGCCGAAGCACAGTATGTCTCTATTCTGCCCGTGAACGTAGCAGATGTTACTGTTGGGCACCCGCTGTGCTGGGCAGCGTGAGGAAGGTGAACCAAACGCAAAAACGTGGACTCCTACCTCCGCGCAAAGTACAACCGTGCTGAGCAAGACACAGGCAAACGCGAACTTCCCACTGATGAAACTGACGTCCCTCAGCGCCGAGTGCCAGGGATCCTAAGGACGACTGCCATTTAGAGGGCGAGCTTGGAGCCGGAGGGCTTCTTGGAGGACGTGGTAGGTAGGATTTTCTGAAATGCTGGTAGGATTTCACAGGGAAGGAGGGGGTAGGTAGTGCAACTTCTGGGGGAGGGTTGTCCGGGAACAGTGGCAGGAGCCGATAGTCGGGCAGGAGTGCCCTTGATGCTCCCCGAGGGTTTTGAGTGCCATTGGGATGGAGCTCTGAGATCATGGGTTCAAGGGAGGGAGAGGTCCGGAGAGCTGGGGAGGACTGGGTGGGAAACTGCAGGTGCCCAACCCGCGGCAGGAGATCCAGGATTTTATTCCGAGGGACAAACCTGGAGGCACAGATGTCACACCGAGGGAATTACATGAACTATGGCAGGAGGGAGTGCGAAGGTCGAAGAGAAGGATCTAAAGCAATCAGAATGAGTGACGGGGATGAACCAAAGTCTGGTCCAGTATCCGGGCCTGGGTAGAACTGGAAGAGTCCAAGCATTTTGGAGATGGACATGACCTTGGAGGGTTTACTCTTGTGTAGACATTTGAGAAACAGAACCCAGCTCGGGGCCACCTAGCTAGTTAGGGGCAGAGTCAGGAAATGAACTCACGTTGAAGGTTTAGTGCAAGAGGCTGAGGAAAGAATGACTCTACCTCTGAAGGGGTCAGGTTTGGGGCACACGGGGACATGTGAGCCGATGAATCCAGCAGGCTCCTGAAGATGTGGGTCTGGAGCCCAGGGAGGTATCGGCTAGGGTTCGGGGGCAATCTCATTATAGACTAGAAGACACGGTTAGAACCCCAAGAGGCAGTTCTGCTGAGAGAAAAGGCCAGAAGCCCAAAGACTGAATCTGGAAGTCCAAGAACAGGATCCAGGAGAAAGGGTAGCCACAGAGTTGGGACGTGGCCCAGACGTGAATATGGTGATCAAGAAAACAAGTATCGGGCGCCTGGGTGGCTCAGTTGGTTGAGCGACTGTCTTCGGCTCAGGTCACGATGCTGGAGTCCCGGGATCGAGTCCCATATCGGACTCCCGGCTCTGCGGGAGTCTGCTTCTCCCTCTGACCTTCTCTCCTCCCATTCTCAGTCTCTCTCTCTCTCTAATAAATAAATAAATAAAATCTTTAAAAAAAAAAAAAGAAAAGAAAAAAAGAAAACAAGTGCCATCTAGTGTTGTCTAGGGGCTTGGAAACTTGGCTCCGATCCACCCCCAGCCCCACTCAAGCAGATGGCTGCAAACTCTTTGACCCCTCTCCCACTGAGACGCGGGGTCTTTGCTTCCTCCCCTTAAATGTTGGCGGGCTCTGTGATGAATGTGCCCAGAGACTAGAATGGAACGGACGCCATGCCGGCTTCCAGGTCCAAGTCTTCGGAGACAGGCAGCTCCAACTTTCTGCTCTGAGAACATTAGCTCTTGGAACACAGCCGCCGTGTTAGGAAAAAGCCCCCAAAGTCTTGGAGAACGGTCCAAGGGAGGAGGAATCCAAGCTCCTGGCCGGCAGCTAGTAAACTCGCCAGCTGTGTGATGCCACCATCTTGAAAGGAGAGTCTATTTGAGTTGCCCAAGGAGGTAAGCCTTCCCTGGTGAGTTCTGCTCCGATTTGTGAGCAAAATAAAGATCGCTTCTAAGTTACTAAAGTGTGGGGTCGTTTGTTACACAACAATATCCTGTTTCCTCGGTGCAACTGGGTCTCTTCTCCAAGGGCAAGGTGAATGGTGGGGGGCTCATTGGAGCTTCCCTCTCTCCCCCAGCCTCCCTTTGCTTCTGTTCTGGTGGTCGATGACCCGCACGGGGCTTAGGGCTCCGTTTCAGTCAGTGGCAGGGGTGGCCCAAGACCTCTCGGGGGGTATCGGGAGGGGTCACACAGAGAGGCTCATGGAGTCTCGACAAGGACAGAATCGAACAGGCTCTGGCCCCTGAGTGACCCACTGGAAGCTCAGAGCCTGGCATCCGGTACCATAAACGCCCCCAGAAGACGTCAGCTGAGCTCCTCCTGAGCCTGTCATGATAAACTGGGGACAGCCGAACCACGGGGACAGACAGCCAAAGCATTTAAACAACTCGATGCCCATTTTTCTTTCCTGTACATTTGTTTATTTAAAAAAGTGTAGGAAATGAATAAAACGTACCTAATAAGTATCTACAACGAAATAAATTATTCCCAGTTAAGCACTGTAGAGTCTCACAAACCAGCCTCTAACCTTGACCAAGGTCACATTCCCAAGGACTTACACTTCCCTGCCCCCTCTGCCCCCGACTCTTCCTGAGTCTTTCCCCTCCTGCACAAAGTGAGCGCAGCCTTCGAGGCCCGTCCTGTGTGCGCTGGGCTCCCTCACGGGCATCGCGGATGGGCGAGGAGGCAGCCCAGGCGTCCCCAGACCCAGCGGGGAAGAGCATCCAGTAGGCGTCCTTAAATGTGTCCAAGTGGTCGCCAGTGACCCTGATGTATTTTACCTAAGTGGGGTCTGGGCTTTAAAGAGTCAGAGCGGTGTTGGACCGGCCCCTCCAGGGAGGCAGAGCTTCAGAGAACATTAAATTCGCCTAAAGTCTCAGGAAGGCAGCAACTGAGCCTGGAGTTTTGAGCTCTCAGTTCAAAGCAAAAGGCCCTTGTAAGTAAAGGCAGAGTGTGTGACGTCAACCAGGTCAATGGTGGCCCGTCACGCTCCATGGCCGTGGGATGCGGAGCACGGGGGCCGGGGCTCCCTTGGTGATTTTAAGTCACGATACAATGTCAGTTGGGGGGCAGAAGCCCCAGCCCTCCTTGTGGGGTGTGGGAGAGGCGATGTCAAGCAACCAAAGGTCACTCGCAAAAGCCCGCTTTTTATAAGGGAAAGGTGCCAGGGGCCACACCCAGGGTATCAGCCAAACCATGAACTCTTCCTTCTGGAAAGAGTTCAAGAGGCCTTGGCACTCACACCATTTAGGAGATTGCAAAACTCCTTTTCATGGAAACAAAGTAGCACAGGCGAGCAAGTCTAGGCAGTGCATTTCCAAGGTGAATTCACTGAACACAGTGAAGCGCATTTATTTTTTAAAGGAGGTTTGGCCATGGAAACATTGACCTTTGGACCGTGTCCGACAAGCCGGAACACGATCCCTCTCCTTCCGGATGAGAGCAGGGCTCACAGAGGCCAGCGCTCCCGCTCCCAGGAGCTGGGCCGGTCATTAGTATAAATGAGGGATGCGGGCCATGTATGAGAAAACACTTTCCTGAAACACACCAGCCTCGATGCCCGTCTTCTCCTTCAATAAGAGGCACATAAAGGGCCCAAAGTTTCCATTTCATTATGAACAAATCAACCCCCCCCGGGGGTGGGGGGGCGGGGGCACTGATCAGTAGCCACAGACGCTCAGCATCAGTGAGGGAGGCGAGAGGGAGTGGTGGGGACTGGGGTGAACCGGGGAAGCAGGTGCCCTACCCGCTGCTGTCGGGCGACAGTGTGAGCCCCAGCAACGGCCAGATCTCCTGATCTGGATTTTTATGCAAAAAATGGTATAGTTTTAGATGTTAGTAATGAATTCTTCAAAAAGATTCTGCAGGCCACACAAAACATACACCTGCAGGCTGGGCCGATTTGCAGGCTCTCTGTCTCTCTTGCAGCTGTGGTGTATTAGGTAGAATCATGGGTCCCCAAAGACGTCCATGTTCTAATCTTCCAGGACCTGAGGATATGTTACCTTACGTGACAAAAGGGACTTTTCAGTGTGATCACATTACAGAACTTGAGATGGGGAGATTTTCCTGGATTATCTGGGTGGGTGGGCTTTATAAGTGAAAGGTTCATAGAAGGCAAAGAAGGAAGGAGGGGCATCAGTGTGACCGTGTCAGTGCGGGTGACACCGTATGACCAGCCATCGGAGGCCTGGAGTGTCTCGAAAACCTCGAAAGAGCGGTCTCTAAAAGTTCAAAAAGGCAAGGAAACGAATTCTCCCCTCAAGCCTCCAGAAGGAGGGCAGCTCTGCTGACTGCCTGATTTTAGCCCAGTGAGACCCACTTTGCCCTTCTGGTCTCCAGAACCATTAGATAAGCAATCTGTGTTGTTTTAAGCCACCATGTTTGAGGTAATTGGTTACAGGAGCAACAAGGAGCTAATATAATAGGGTGGCCATTCTCTGGTGTAGCTTTAGACATTGCTAGATGTTGAAAATACTCTCTAAGTTTCTCTTTAAATGCCAAAGTATTGCTGGAGGGGGGACAGCCACACACAGCAATTCAAGGACATTTTTCTTACTTCCAGGACTCAAGATAGATCTGTGCGGTGCGATAACCACAGGCAGAGCGAGAGAACCAGGAAGTCGCTTACCAATGCCCTCGAACAGACACACTCTCTTTTGGCCGGACCCATAGCAAATGATTCCCACCTTCCAGGGCATAGGCACCCGTTCATCTAGTGGTCGGCAGAAGTCAAGACCCGGTCAACCAACCAGCTCCCGTGAACGGTCACCATGTCAGGTAAAAAGAGCTAAGTGGTTGTGCATTCGACTTCTTAAATATACTGAGACCACCAAATAAATAATAATAATAATAAGGCACATGGTCCTTTCCATCCAGGGGGCTCCAGTGGGAGCAGGGACCTTGGATGGGCTCCGTGGGATTGGAATTGTTGCCCTGAAGGTCCGAATCCAAATCCGAATCAAAATCCAAATCCAGAGCTTATTGACAACCTGGTACACGGTGACTCACAGCTCCGTCCTCTCAGTCCTCTCATTCCCGGCTGGTTCACAACCCAACCTGAGTTTAGAAGGACAGGAACTGTGACGATTGTATCCAGGTCAGAATTCGTCAGTTTCAACATCCCATCATTGGAATGAGTCCACTTGGGAATGGGAGGTCGGTGGCATCCTGAAGAACTTCCTGCTGTTCCTTCCATGTAATTCCTCTTTAGGATTTCTACCTGAGACCCCTTGTTTTAGGCCAAGTCTTCAGGATGGGTCCAGGTTACTCCCCAGGCCCGTCTGGCTCATGGGTATCCAGCAAGGGAGCGTCTGTGTTCCCGGTGTTGGGGTGGGAGAAGGTATATGGTTCGCTCTCAGACTCAGCCCCAGATGAGAAGCCAGCAGATGGTTCGTCTGCAGTCATCTTTGCAGTCGGGGCCCTGGAGCATACGGGGGGTGGGGAAGGGGGGCAATCCCCCATGGGGCCCTGGAAGGGCCGGTAGGTGTCTACCTCTGGCTGCAGGAAGGAGCCGTTGGAATCCTGTAGCAGATGGCCGTACACCATGGTGTCGTCGATGACAGCGTATTCATGGGAGTCACTGTCCTTTCGACCTTTCTGAAACTTTTTTGGCTGCATTGGCACCTGGGTGTTGATGTTGCCGTTGTAGATGCCTATAGGCGGGCCTTTGTTTTCCTTCTTTTTCCTGCGGAGAGGAGGGGAACAAGACAGAGTCAGGAAGAGCGGCATCTTAGCCGTGCTCCATTTGCACAGCCCTACTGGAACTGGGGACCTTCGGGGTTCTCGCCTGGCTCCCCCAGGTCCTTCAACTCCCTTAGCCCTCGAAACTGAAACTACGGTCCTTGCAGGATTTAGAAAGGACCATCTTCTGTCTTCAGTCTTCACAGCGGAAACTGGGAGCAGAGCGTGGTTTAGAGAGGGCGAGTTTGACACTGCACTTGGATTTGCTTCACTGGGCGCAGGGTATCCCGGGGTGGGAACAGCTAACAACCTGCTTGTCTTTGCTACAAGAAAGGGTCTGGTGTGGACCTGCCCTCGCCAGCCCTCTAGGACACAGTCCTTCCCATAGCTAATCATCCCTCTTCTGCATGGGTACCAGCTCTGACCATCTGGATTCTAAATGATAGAACAGAGGAGACTTGGGATGCAAGGCTGTGTTTTAGTTTTTAGCTGGAACTGGGGACAGTGGGACTCACTATTAGCAGAGGGATCCAGGAACAGCCTGCATAAAGGGACAGAGCTCAAAAGAAGCCAACATTCTGGCTGGGGCCCCAGCCAGAGCTCCTAGCAACGCCATTAACCTTTGCTTTGTAATGTTCTTTGGGACTTGGGTGTGGACGGGCATTAGCTCTCTCCGCCGAGGACAACAAAGCTTCGCCCACCATCTCCACGAGCACCAAAAGCAGGGGATGCTGGCTTTTTAGCTGACCAGTGATTCAAATGGAGGGCATTAGCTCAATTAACATAATGGACCCTATAATGCACAGGCGGACGGCTCACTAATTATGGACAAGGGCTCCCTGTCCTTTTCTGAGATAAAAATAATGTAGTACATTTAGCTTGGAACATGGGATCTCTGGCTGGGATGATGGGTTCCAGAGGCTCCCACCCGAAGCCCTGAGAAGGACACCCCTCCTTTGTGCTCGATCGTCTCCACCAGTGTTCTTCTCAGGCCAGGACCAGGGCAGTTTAGAGACGGAGGCAAGAGCTCGCCCACTTCCCCTCCCGATAAGGACCTTGTGCTTTCTGATCTGGGTGGCAGAGACCGCACCACAGACAAGAAAGTTTCCTAGAGAAACCATAAAATGATCATTTTTTGAAAGAAGTCTTTTCCCCCTGTGTATAGGTATCTACACAATCCCATTTCACGGAGAAGAGGCTTTTCCCTGGATCTGCGGCAGGTAGCCCCTTCCTCATCAGTGGAGACGTTTCTAGACAGTCTCGCTGTGGATCGGGAATTTCGGTTGTTTGCTCATGGTCCCCGTTAATAATAATAATAAAAAAATATCTCTTTAGCTTGTTGCAAGGCTGAATCGCACTAAGGAAAGCAATTTCGCTCTCCCTCACGGCTTTAATCAGAAATACGCGTGGAATTAATAAAATCTGGTGGCAGCCCGTATTCTGTTTCCAAAGGTCAACGCTTTGCTTTCATAAAACAGCAGCTGTCATCCTGAGGGGGCGGAAGGTGAGATGACTCAGGTAACTGGGTCTTCCTTCCTCTCGCCCACGGGGCTCGCTTTTTGGCGCCTGTCTGGAGTCCCATAAGCAAGCACAAAAAAGTTTAAGAAACCAGAGAACCAGCTCAGGTGGCACACGTTCACTCTCCAAGTGACAGAGGACGCAGGCTCAGAGCCCTGGTCTGAGGGGCTAAGATCATCCCCGATGAGCACCATCCGATGCACAGACAGTAAATGATTCCCAGGGGACTCGCGCTGAGACAGTTGCGTAAAAACCGCAGGCTAACGTGTCACCAGCCACGTCTTCTGTCCCCGTCCCCCTTCCGTAAGCATAACTCACATCTGGCAATATGATTCAACACCGATCCCAGGGAGAGGAATGGGAAGTCAGAAAAGAAGTCAGTAATTAACGACAGCCCTGGTCTGTGTGACCTAAGGAGGCGTCAGATCAGCAAAAGACAGTTTGAGAAATTCCACCTACTTCTTTTTCACAAAGCAAATGATGAGTCCGAGGGCAAACAGCAGTAAGGCGCCACCTCCCACGACCGCGATGACGACGACTGTCAGGTCTGTGAGCAGAGACACGAGGGAGAGGGATGAGGAGACATGGGGGTGGTCAGGGGGACGAGGAACTGGGGCAGACAAGTCTCCAGAGATGGCTGCCATCCCTTCCCTCCCTCCCTCCCTCCCTCCACACACACTGCTCCTCACAGCGAGAGGAGCCTATGTCCCTTCTGCTGGACTCCTCTGGACTTGCCGGTGCTGGGGCCTTTTAGAGGCCTGGCAACTTCCTGTACTTTCGTCTGAGGGACAGGCAGTCAGCCACCAGGTAAGAAGTCTGAGGCCGCCATCTTGTGAGGAAGCCCAAGCCAACTGTGTGGAGACTCCGTGAGGAAAATGGACCAAGGAACCTGGCTGAAAGTACAAGGCTGCAGGCGTCTGTCCCCAGGTGACCCATCCCTGCCACCCCCTAGCTGTTCGAGGCATCTGGCAGCAGCCCCAGATATCTAAGAGCAATATCTGTCCAAATCCTGACCCCACGGAGTTGCGAGCAAACAAAATGGCTGCAGTCTAAGCTACTGAATCTTGGGGCTGTTTGTTAGGCGGTGACAGAGAACGAAAACAAAGTGGGGGCTCTACCGGCTCCCCTCCAAAGGCTACTCTGGGCCTACCCAGGGGTGTGTCCGCCCAGGCGCACAGACGGGAGAGCAGGGCAGACGGCTGTAGGGGAAGGCAGGGAAGCAAAAGTCAGAAGTGGGGCACTAAGAACAGGGTTGTTCTATCTGTGCTGTCTTTTTCCTACGGTTATACAAAGGACAGAGGAAATAAAACAGACAGGGAGCCCTGCGCCAAATAGGGATTTAGAAGTTCTTGCTTGTTCAACAAGAAAACAAAAACAGAGAAATCAAAATAGAAATAAATGGGGCGCCTAGTTGGCTCAGTAGGTGGAACATGTGACTCTTGATCTCGGGGTTGTGAGTTCAAGCCCCACACTGGGTGTAGAGAGTGCTTAAATAAAGAAATAAAACTTAAAAGAAAAACAATAGAAATAAATGACAGAAAATGAATGTAAGAGAGTCAGAAAACCCAGGGGCTAACCTGAGAGTATGGGAGAGCTTCTCACTTATGGCTTCTGGTTTGCATCAGTTCTCTTGCTGCTAACAGTTGTGTGGCCTTGGGTGAACACACAGCCTCTCTGACCGCCAGGAAGGGAATGGGCCAGGAGAAATGACCTCTACGGTCTCTTCTGGTTCCAGCACTCTGGGGTGCTCTGTGACTACCTTGGAATACAGGCAAATGTGGCCCTACTATGATTGCTGTGGCATGCAGGCATTTCCTCACAGGAGACTCTTGGTCAGATCCTGCAACTGTGAGTGCAGGGTCTGCCACCGAGGGCGTTTCGTGGATTCCTGTGTTTCCCTGGACTCAGTAAAAAATGCCAGCACCAAGGGGCGCCTGTGTGGCTCAGTTGCTTGAGCATCTGACTCTTGATTTTGGCTCAAGTCATGATCGTGGGGTCGTGAGATCAAGTCCTGTATCGGGCTTTGCACCTTTAGCACAGAGTCTGCTTGAGATTCTCTTTCCTTCTCCCTCTGCCCTTCCCCCTGCTTGCACGCGTGTGCACACACACACGCATGCACTGTCTCTCTAAAACAAATAAAATTGTAAAAAAAAAAATGTCAGTGCCAAATTCTGTGTCACACTTTCCAGGTCCCCACATTGGAATCCCCAATGCTTAAATTCCTAATGATACTTCTATGAGGTAGTTATCACCATCTACCCTCTAAGATGTGTAGGGTTAGCGGAGGGAAGAGCCTTCTCCCACGTCAGAGAGAGATTAATAAATGATAGTGATAGATGGACGATAAAATTGCCCTAGTTCTCCCCCTCTCCCCAAACCATGTCTTATTCTGTGTGACTCTGCAGCTCCTCCCATCAAAAGGGGAGTTTCTTTGTCCATCCCTTGGATCTGGGCAGGTCCAAAGAATTCTGTAGAAGGAACGGTGTGAGGTCCTAACCCAAGGCATCAAGAGACCTTGCGTGCTTCCTCTAGAGTCTCTTGGATCTCTCTGCCTCTGCCATGAGGACAAGGCCCAGGCTGGAGCGTCAGGGAGTGTGGGGAGGAGAGCCAAGGAACCTAGTTATCTCAGCTGATTGCAGCTGGGCCCAGACGTGTGAGAGTGCATGGCCAAGATCAGCAGAGTCCTCTAGCCCACAGTGCAGGAGTAAGTGAACCTGGGTAAGCCTGGCTCACACCAACATTGCCCAGCCAACGTGTGAGCCATAATAAATGGCTGCCTTTAAGGCCCTGAGTTGCAGGCTGGCTTGTTACACAGCATGACCGATGCAAACGCTGACTGATACATGCACGCTCAGGACTCAAATCCGTGTTTTCGGACTTGCCTCCCAGGCTTGCCCCCTACCCTTCAGCTACCAATGCGCTGTCCACAACCAGCCTCCCACAAGACCTTGCAGGCTCTTACCCATAGTCCTTGGGGTAAGCAGCACCCAGAAGAACAGGTCCAGCTGCTTTCCACTCACAGGGCTGCAGTTGGAGATGTTGACCCAGAAGCTGTGGTGGTGGAAGCTTGGCTTGGGGAGCACGTCGTCCTCCAGGCTGAAGATCTCCTCCGCCTTGCTCCGCTGCTCCTGGATGATCATGAACGCACGCCCTGTCTGGCAGACGACGCCGGTCCGCTCCTTGAGGAAAGTCAGGCAGGCCACCTGGTTGCTGGGCACACTGATGTTCCAGGACACGGACGTGAGGGACGGCAGGCCCCGGTCCCAGTTAGGGCTCCTCAGGTAGACCTTGCTTTTTGTGTCTGGGGTCACCGTGAAGACACCTTCCTCTGCGGGAATGGGGGAGAGGATCCACATAAGATGTTTCACTGAATCAAAATGGACGTTAACCTGTCTAGACTCTTCTCGAGTTTTCTGCGATGACACCAAAGTTCTCCGCCGGCTCACCCCCATTTTATTACGCTTTGCAGATTCTGCATCTTTTTATGAATTGGAGATCTGTGGCTACCCTACGTTGAGCAAGTCTGTGGCATTGTCTTTCCGACAGCATTTGCCACTTTGTGTCCCTGTGTCACATTGTGGTGATTCTTGTGACATTTCAAACTTTTTAATTATTGTATTTGTTAGGGTGCTCTGTGATTGGTGATTGCAACTTGCTGAAAGCGCAGATGATGGTTAGCATTTTTTAGCAAGGATTTTTTTTGTTTTTTGTTTTTTCTCTTAAAAAGACTTTATTTTTAAGTAATTTCTACATCCAATGTGCGGCTTGACCTTACAACCCTGAGATCAAGAGTCACACGCTTGAGTGAGCCACGCCCCCCCAGCAATAAAGAATTTTAAAATTAGGGGCACCCGGGTGGCTCAGTGGGTTAAGCCTCTGCCTCCGGCTGAGGTCATGATCTCAGGGTCCTGGGATCAAGCCCTGCATTGGGCTCTCTGCTCAGCGGGGAGCCTGCTTCCCTCCTCTCTCTCTGCCTGCCTCTCTGCCTACTTGTGATCTCTCTCTGTCAAATAAATAAATAAAATCTTTAAAAAAAAAAAGAATTTTTAAATTAAGGCAAATACGTTGTTTTTTTAGACAGTGCTATTGCACGCTTACTAGACTACAATATGGTGTAAATAGAACTTTTATATGCACCAGGAAACCAAAAAACTCTTTTCACTCGCTTAATGGAGGTCTGGAACTCGACCCACAGTATCTCCTGGGTGCCCTTTTCTGCACCATCCCAGTGCGTAGCATCACCACGTGTGTTTGTGGAAGAAATGTGCTCGATGTGACTGAGGAGCTGAATTTTTAATTTTGCTATTAATTGAAATATAAAGTGCCACATGTGGTCCGTGACTGTTGGTCAGCCCAAAGATCAGAGTCTTGGGTTAGGTGCTCAGGCCTTTTGAACAAAACCAACCAACCAAACAACAACAACAAAGCCCTAGGCTAATTTGCTAAACTGCTGGTTATCGCTGAAAGCTTCCTTTCAGAAACACCCTCCACACTGAGTCACCGACGCTCTGCTCCGTGCTGGGACCGGTACAGAGCGATTTCTATTTCCGAGATTAAATCACTTCCAGTTCCGGGAAGAATGGTAGAAATGCAAAGCTGAAGACCTCCAACAGACATGTCACCTGACCTTCAGGTGAGATGAAACTCCAACGTTCCACACTGAGGAGGGTATATCTTGTTTTCTAAGTCTCCACAGAAGGAGTTTCTCCGGGGGCTGTGGGGATATCAGGCGGTCAGGACCGACCTTAATCTTAACGGCCAAAGATTCTTCTCCCTCCCCACTCAGGTCTCTG
>CM052799.1:11966615-11990643 GCA_028533885.1 Nasua narica
TCATTACATTTGCCCTGAAAATTAGTCCTTTTATTCAGATTTTCACACTTATTATCATAATGTTGTACACAGCCTATTTTAGAAATCGCCTCTGTAAACACCGTTCGGTCAACACATATCCTTTCAATGCTGTATTATCTGTATGTTCTCCTTCTTTTTTTCCAGAGGACTAGTCAGAGATTCGGCCTATTTAATTAGTCCTTATAGAGAACCGTGTCTTAGCTTTAGTTATCAGTTGTAGTTTTAAAGCTGCTGGTATGTACTTTAATTTCTCTCTCTCTCTCTTTTTAAAGATTTTATGTATTTATTTGAGAGAGAGCAACAGCAAAAAAGAGAGAGAGAGAGAGCTCATGAGAGGGGGTGGAGGATGGTGGCAGAGGGAGAGGGAGAAGCAGACTCTCCACCGAGCAGGGAGCCTGATGCAGGGCTCGATCCCAGGACTCTGGGATTGTGTCCTGAGCTGAAGGCGGACGCTTAACTGACTGAGCCACCCAGGCGCCCTCCTTTTGTTTTTCTGAACTTCTTCCTAAGGTTCATTTTACTCCCTTTTCTTGCTTATCTCTTGTCTGATTCACTTATTTTCAATGAAAGGCAAAATAAATTTTCTGAATATGGCTTTGATTGGATCCCAAATTGTGTTCTCCTTGTTGTTACTACATCTAGGCTACTCGTTGGCACGCCCATCTTAAAGCGATTGGGAAATTCTACATTTAATTCTTTCTGCCTGGTGCTTATATTTTGTGTCCATCTCCCATCCCAAGTCCAAATGATGAAGAATAACAACAATCCCAAGTAGCTGTCGTTTGTTACCTTGTGTATCAAACATTTTTATCCCATTAGTTTATTTCGCCCTCAAGAAGGCCCTCTTGGTTGGTACCTTGACTCTGATTTTATAGAAGAAAACACCAAGTCACAAAGCGTTAAGTGACTCATTTAAAGCCATGTGATGAGCTCACATGATCAGGAGCTTGAAGCTTGAAGTCAGACCCAACTCCCTCAGCCTCAAAGCTGCTGTTTTCCCCACTGTGCCTCTTGGACCCACCTCCCCATCCTTATCTCCTCAACTGTCCAATTTCTTTCCTTCCTTCCTTCCTCTCTCCCTCCTTCCCTTCTTTCCTTTCTTTCTTTAAAAATTTTTAAAGTAACCTCTACACCCAATGTGGGATTCGACCCTACAACCCCAAGATCAAGAGTCTCGCACTGCACCAATAAACCACCCAGGTGCCCCTCCAACTTCTTTGTCTTCCAACTCCCTTGCTTTCTGCTCCTCATCAGCAAAATTTTAGCTTAAAATTTAATTAGTTTAAATGTGAATTAAATTAGCTTTCAAGTTTTAGTTCAAACACTAAACGTAGCACGTCTGCTGGAGTATCCCAGACCTGAAGGAAGATCTATAGCTCCGTCAAGAAACAGTGTGGCACAATGGTGACGGGCAGAGCCCGGAGCTCTGCAGAGCACTTGGGTTCTTGCCCTACTGCTACTTAGTAGCTATGCTATCTTAGACCAGTCACTGTCTTTGTGAGTTTCTCATGCAGCTGTTTTGGAGCTTCAACAACGTAACCTGTGTAAAGCGCTGAGAACCACGAACAGCCATGGAATAGCCACATCACCACGGAGTGTGAGATGCAGCATTAGAGGCTTTTATCCCCCCTGGAAACAGAGGCAGGGAGACCAGATATTGGTGAGTGCGTACTTACCGATATTCTTCTGGATCTCAATGACAAAGTAATTCTCTGGGTCATGGCAGCTGAAGGAAAAGACCTCTTTTTCTCCAGATTTGATGGTCAATGAGGTTTTATATTTTTTAGAACTGGTGATGTGACAGGGCTTCAGTGGCAGGGGTGGGGTCCCAGGCTTTATGAAAACCGTAATGCCACTTCCGTGCGGTAGGGCAATCTCAGAAACGCCTGGAGGAAGAAAGGAAAACAGAGTGAGCAGGATGATTTATTTGGGTATCCAAACTTGCGGCCGTCCCCTTCCGTTGGTGCAAGAAGGACGCCCTCTTTGACACCTTTGTTCCCTCCCTCCTCGTCTGAGAAGGGGGAGGGGGTGATTTAACGCGATAGCCTTGTCCTTACCAACGGGAAAGAAGCCACCTGTTGCTGACGGGACGGGTGTTGACAAGCGTCTTGTTTGCTTTATCAGTTTTTCTAAAACTTAAAAACGCTAGAGCACAGCCTAGATGTTTCGAGCAGTATGTGCACGCACCCCATCTGTGCCGCATTCAATAGCAATCAGAGAAACTGCCACACCCCTTCTCAATACTGACTGTAGACAACAGTCCCCGTACAGAAACTGTCTCTCTCTCCGGGGGCGTATTTGTTTGCAATGAGCTGCTGTCTCCCCTCCCGGCTGCTTCACAAGCCCAGTATATACATGCATACAACAGTGGAGGCTAGGAAAAAGACTCCTTTAAAGATTTTATTTATTTACTTGAGGGCGCCTGGGTGGCTCAGTTGGTTGGGTGGCTGCCTTCGGCTCAGGTCATGATCCTGGAGTCCCGGGATCGAGTCCTGTATCAGGTTCTCTGCTTGGTGGGGAGTCTGCTTCTCCCTCTGACCCTCCCCCCTCTCATTCTCTCTCTCTCAAATAAATAAATAAAATCTTTAAAAAAAGATTTTAGAGAAAAAAAAGAGAAAAAGAGTGCTTGCACGAGCAGCGGGGAGGGGCCAAGGGGGAGGGAGAAGCAGACTCCCCGCTAAGCAGGGAGCCCCACGTGGGGCTTGATCCCTGGACCCCGAGCTCACGATCTGAGCTGAAGGCAGATGCTTAACCTATTGGGCCACCCAGATGCCCCTAAAAATTTATTTTTAAAAATCAATCTTACTGAGATATAATGTACATACATTAAAAAGGGCCCAGTCATTTTAAGAGTTTTAACAAACATATATACACGTGACCACCACAAGAGTCAAGGTATAAAAACTTTTCATCACTGCTGAATGTCCTTTTAATGTCTCTTTACAGTCAACCCCGGCTTCTGGTCCCAGACAACTATTCATTGCCTGATCCAGACCTTCATATAAACAGAATCCTACGAGCATATTCTCTTTTGTACCTGGTTTCTTTGCTCAAATGTGTGTGAGTTTACTCCGTGTTCCTGCAGCGGTTTGTAATGTGTTTCTTTTTACTGTTAAGTAATATTCCGTTATCTGTATAAACTCTGGTTTATCTATCCATGTACCCGTTGAGGGACATTCGGGTGCTTTCCAGTTTTGTTTTTTTTTTTAAGATTTATTCATTTGAGAGAGAGAGAGAGAGAGAGAGCACAAGCAGGGGGAGAGGCACAGGGAGAAGGAGAAGCAGACTCCCCGAGGAGCAGGGAAACTGATGCAGGACTCGATCCTGGGACTCCGGGATCATGACCTGAGCCCAAGGCAGACGCTTAACCATCTGAGCCACACAGGCGCCCCCCTGCTTTCCAATTTGTGACCAACTACATGCTACATGATCGAAACTGCTAGCCGGCGTGAGAGTTCTGTGCACTTTCCCTCCCACGGGAAGGTGTGAGCTCACTTGCCTTTCCCAGGCCAGCTGCCGTGTGTGATCACATGCTGGGACTTTTGACAACCCCTTCTTGAACCTCTCCCCGCACCTTGTTCACTCTCTCTAGGCTGGCCAGCCAGCAGCTCTCTATACAGTAGTGGAACCCTCAATCTGTGATAATGAACAGCAAATATTTTCTCCATTTTATCAGGAAGACCTTTACCCTCTTTGGGTCTCTGTTCCTTCATTTGTAAAATGAGGGGGTTGGGCTAGACTAATACTACATTTCCTGCCAGTTCCCTGTCTATGATCAGTACCTAAGGAAGAAGTGACTTTGCCACTGTCAGTATTCCCGACTACCGCCTGGCAGCCACACATGGCTCAGAATACTGGGCCCCAGCTCAGCTGCCTTCCCAACTTGGGTTTTGAGATGGCTTAAGTTTGCATTTTTGGAGCAAAATGTCCTAATCTCTGCTACTTCAGCTTGTACCCCTCTCTGTTTTGGTCACCGTGCTCGGGCTTCCTTTGCCTTCTTTCTTGAGCTCACTAACCTCTTTCTCATCCCCAGGGCCTTTGCACATGCTGGTCCTGATTTCTAAAAACACTCTTTCTTTAGCAACAGCTGGGTCCTTTTTGTCATTCCAATTTCAGCTGAAAGGTCATCTCCTCAGAGCAGCCTTCCCTGACCAGCTGCCTAAAGTGTTCCCCTCACTTCCCACCTGCAGTCTTTCTGCTTTGTGTCCCTCCCAGCTCTAGTCTTTCTTGTTGACTAGAGTCTCTGTGTTGACAGAGAGAGAGAGACAGCGAGAGAGGAAATACAAGAAGGGGGAATGAGAGAGGGAGAAGCAGGTTTCCTGCTGAGCGGGGAGCCCGATGTGGGTCTTGATCCCCGGGACTCCAGGATTATGACCTGAGCCGAAGGCAGACGCTTAAGGACTGAGCCACCCAGGCGTCCCCACTCTGGTCTTTGACTGAGACCACTGTGTAACCGGTTCATTTGTTCTTGCTGCCCATGATCAGAATGTGAGCTCCTTCCTACCTTACGTCAGCAGGAATTTGCCTGCCTTTTTCAGCAGTAAGCTCAGGAGCTAGGCAGTGCCGGGTGCCCGTGTGGAGGCAGAAGTCACGAGCCTCTCAAGGGCTCTGGGGAAAACCCTCATCTCCATATTCTTGCCTGGCTGCCTTTGGAAGTGCCTCACAGACATACCACCACCCCCGGATTTCAGTCTGGGCTAATCAATCTTGGCGGGAACCAGGGGCTCCCAGCTTCTTAATTAACAGCTCAGAGAGAGAAAACACTCTCCAAGGCAGAAGTTTATTTACGTCAGTGCTTCACCTTCAAGCGGTGTAGCCATTTAAAATCTTGAGAGAGAGAAAGAGAGAGAGAGCGAGCGCTGGAGGCCCAGGGGTTCTTGAAGACATCAGATTAAAATGAAGCTAGATCCGTGTTCAGAAACCCCGTTATCAGGCTGGTATACAAGCGGTGTATGTATGTCAACCTTGCATTCTTTTCCTGCAGCCATCAAAAGGTATTACCGCTCTATTTCCAAAAAATTCTTGGAACATCCGGTCTCGGAAAGCATGGCACACTCCCTCGTGGCCTGCGACCCCAGGTCCCCGGCGGGGCTAGGTCACTGTCCAGGGAAGCAGAGCCCTGTCTCAGGACTGTAGCCAGGCTAGTTAGGTGGTCAATTTCTTCCTTCTTCTTCTTCTTCTTCTTCAGATTTTATTTATTCATTTGAGAGAGAGACAGACAGAGAGAGCACAAGCAGGGGGAGAAGCAGACTCCCTGCTGAGCTGGGACCCCCCCCCCCTCCCATACGTGGGGCTCCATCCCAGGACCTGGAGATCATGACCTGAGCTGAAGGCAGATGCTTAACCATCTGAGCCCCCTGGGTGCCCCAATTTCTTCTCCATTCTTATTGCTCCTCTATGTTTATACCCGTTGGCCACGGCATTGTTTAAAAATTCCTGACTGAGGGCGCCTGGGTGGCGCAGTTGGTTGAGCAACTGCCTTCGGCTCGGGTCATGATCCCGGAGTCCCGGGATCGAGTCCCGCATCGGGCTCCCAGCTCCATGGGGAGTCCGCTTCTCCCTCTGACCTTCTCCCTTCTCCCTTCTCATGCTCTCTCTCACTCTCTCTCTTTCCTAATAAATAAATAAATAAAATCTTTAAAAAAAAAAAAAATTCCTGACTGAGGGTGGAGGGCGCTTGGGTGGCTCAGTCAGTTAAACATCTGACTCTTGATTTCAGCTCAGGCCATCATCTCCTTGTCTCCAGAGCCTGAGCCTGCATGGCTCCGTGCCCTGCCGAGGCTGAGCAGGGATTCTGTTTGGGATTCTCTCTCTCCCTCTGCCCTTTCCTGCCCCCCCCCGACCCTCCCCCCCTCCCCAACGAGCACGTGTGGATTCTCTCAAAAGAAATAAAATAAATTTGAAAAATTCCTGACTCTACCATGATGATTATTGTTATTTTATTTTATTTTAAAGATTTTATTTATTTATTGGACAGAGACAGACAGCAAGAGAGGGAATACAAGCAGGAGGAAGTGGGAGAGGGAAAAGCAGGCTTTCCATTGAGCACAGAGCTGGTTTGACTCCCAGGACTCTGGGATCAAGACCTGAGTAAGGCAGACACACTTAAAGACTGAGACTCCCGGGCGCCCCTGGTTATTGTTATTTAAATGAAGTGTTAGACCCTAAGCAGATCAGCGATTGGGAGGTAGGGGCAGGGGATGGAGCCTTTGTAGGACCGGAGAACCATTCTGTATCTTGACCATGGAGGGGATTACACATTGTACATAGATGCCACAATTCATCAAACTGCACCCTTAAAAGTGGCGAAGCTGATTATATGTAAGTTATACCTTAATGAACAAAAAAGAGGGAAAAACTTGTGTTAGGAAGATTGTGTTTCTACACAAAGCAGGCCCTTAATAAATGAAACAGAGTAGTCGCGACCATAGTTAAAATATGGTTTAATAATATTTTGGGGTGGGCCTTGTTTCTCTCATGGTATGTGTAATATTTCTAAATATCTTTAAATTAGATTTCGGGAACAAGGCTAATCTCACCACTATGCCTCCAGTCAGCTTTTCTCTCCTGCTTGGAGGCAGGTCGGTACCCCCAACTAATTCTGGGTGTGTGACAATCTATTCTACAGCAAAGAAAAATGGGTGATCATTTTTAGAAATTTTTTTTCTTTTAGAATCTTTGAAATCATGTATTCATTCCATAAACATTGGGTTCATAATATGTTCTAGGGGAACATACCTGTGCAAATCATTTAATGGCAAAAATCTCCATGGTCCCTGTCCCCCAAAGAGTTAATAGTCCAGACCAGGGGTTTCTTTTTCTTTTCGTGTTTTAAAGTTTTATTTATTTATTTACTTGGATGAGAGGGGGGAGGGGGACGGGCAGAGGGAGAGAGACAGAATCCTAAGCAGATTCCCTGCTGAGCATAGAGCCCTACACGGGGCTTGATCCCACAACCCTGAGCTGAAATAGAGTCAGATGCTCAACTGACTGAGTCACCCGGGCCTCCCCTGTTTCTAAATGGTCTTTGGAGGGCTTCAGGAATGATGAAGTCCCAAGATCCAGGATGCCCACCATGGGACCTGGGAATCTGTATTGGAAACACTTTGTTTCATCCGTGCTGGGAGGTAAATTCACTTCACTTTTACTATTTTCTTTACTATAAATAAATACGATTTATTACTTTGACTATATAGTAAAATTCACTTTTTTTTCACTTTTACTATTTTCTCCCATATGAAAAGTCAATTGTCCCAACTCGTTGTTGAACGCACCAATCCTTCCTCCATGCATCTCTAATGCTATCTGTTATTTATGGTTTTTATTTTGGCTCAAAATAACCCAGATTTTCATTCTAACTCATTTTGCAAATCAAGGTGAAATGTTGAAAGGGAGCAATGGCTCCCTTTCAGGTGAGCATACTTTTATCATCTCACCATGTTCCCTCTTGTTCTGCCTTCCCGGTGGCCGACCCAGCACATTCCGCCGCCCAGCCCGGGTTCATAGCTCTCCCTCAGTACCCGGGACTGGAGAATCCCCACCCGCTTCCCAGCTCATCGCCCGGAGGGAACACATGCGCAGTAAAGCCGAGGCTCACCCACCTTTATAAGTCTGTAAAGATTAATTTACATGATGGGCTGGTTCCTGGGGTCACAGCCAAGGACACATCACCCATAGGACTGCCCCCCTCACCCTCAATGATGCATATATTTGCATATATTAGCAGAGGGGTCAGATGGGGAGTGAGAGGCTAATGATCCAACCATGTACATGCTTGAATTCTGGACTCCCCTTCCCCCCCACCGCTCTACCACTCAGTAGCAGAGAGACTCCCATTGCTTGAGTGAAATAACTTAAAAATTCATCACAGAGGCTCTGAGCTTCAGAACGACACGTTCCTTGCACGTCTTCCTCTTCTGTGCTCACCATCATGAATTATACCCCAAGGCCGGAAATCCCAACACCGGAATAAATCTCAACCGCCCCCCAGGGCCACCCCCCACAGGGTCGGCTTGACGAATGCACTGTAATTTAAAGAAAGTGGTTGGGTGTTTTCTCCTTCCGCAGGCATCTCTTGCCTTTGTCTTCCCAGGAACTTGGTATTCCTCTGGCGTCGTATTTTGGAAGCTCGATTACCCGGATTCACAGAAACTCAGACAGAGCTCCAGATTCCGGTGCGATTTCGAGGTCTTCCAGGTGGAAAGAAATCCAAGCCAAGCCTCGCGGAAGCAGCACGTGGGCTCCCAGGCTCCGAGCTGCTGCTTGTGACTCACACCTCTTTCTTCACTCTCCTGCCTTCCGACCTCTCCTTATTAGGACAGCGTTGCTAGTTTCTGCCTCACCAGCGGCTTCTTGGGTGGGAATTTCCAATTGTTTTAATCACCATTCATTATTCACCATTCATTAATCACCGGAGCACAGGATATCATACAAATGCCCCTGTTGTTTCTTCTCCCTGCCCTTCTGTTTCTTTGCAAGGAAAGCACATGCAAGGAAAAGAAACTTAAAGAAGGGGATTTCACCAGACGCACACTGGGGACGTTATTTAGCCCCGGTTTGCCAAGTACAGTTGGAAAGACCGACAAACGTGATTCATGCATTTTTAGATGGCTCAGAACCAGCTGCCTCGATTCTGGGTGTGGCTCCCTGGAGGGGGCGGGGCTTGGCTTCCAGTTATTCTCCTTCCACCAAAGACGGACCAACCAGCTCCCAGTAGGGCCGGGGCCCAGCCTGGGCACCAGGAGACATTTATTAAGATGAATAACGCTGTGCAGGAGAGCTCAGGATGTCGTGGGAGACAGAACGTAGAAGCCAAGTGGTGTAATTGTGAATCAGCGTGGCCGATTGATCAGTCACAGCCTGCGTGGGAGTCAGATTCCAAAGCAAGTCTATAAGGGGAAGAGTCCTTTGGCCAAAACACCCCCATCCTCTCTTAGGAAGATGTCTCACTGCACGTCAAAGTCCTTCTCTCTCAAGTTCACCGGCCGAGGCTGTTGCTTGCTCATCTGTGGAGCGGGGTCCCTGCTTCTCAGGTTGAGCACCAAAGGAGTGATTGGATTTTAGGCGCCAGGCTTGCAAAATACACTTTGTTAAATTCTAGGTGATCCCTGAGAGCATGGGAAGCTCAGACAATGAAAGCCCGAGGAGGTGACACGAGAGGGGACAGCGCTTCACCTGTCCATGTCACAGCCACCCTGGGGGGACACTCACACCGCTTATACGATCTCTCCTGCTTTTAGTCCCTGCAGGAAGCAGCTGCTGAATTCGCGTAAGCTGAGTGTGGCATTAGCCTGTCTGCCGACCAGACCCCACCGAGAGTCAGCAATTTGAAGGCACCAAGGAGAGTTGAGGTACTCTGAAGACACTGAGGGTCCGCTATGAACTGTCTAGGGGTGGTGGTCAAGGAAGGCTTCACGTAGGAGGCATAACTTAAGATGGGTCTTGAAAAAATAGATAGGAGTTTGCCAGCCGGGGCTGATGAGATGGGTGTTAGGAAGGATGGACGGAGGGAACAGCAGATGCAGAGATGCAGAGGTATGAAGAACGTGGCTCCCGAACCACTCCATGGACTAGTTTTGGCTGGAAGGCAAGGAAGACACGGTAGGAGAGGCTGGAGACAGAGGCAGGGGACAGGCTGGGAAGGGGCGTGGTCGTGGCCATGGAGTTTGGACCCCACCCCCCCATGGACCAGCATAACTTAGCAGCTTTGCATAATGGTTAAGAGCTTAGATTCTTAGAATCTGACTGCTTGGGATCAGTTCATGGCTGGACCACTCACCAGCTGTGTCTCCTTGGGCAAATTCCTTAGCTTCTCTGTGCCTCACTTTCCTCACCTGCAAAGGGGGATAATACCGGCATTGTTGTGAAGGCTAAAGGAGTTAACACCTATGAAGTTGCTTGGAACGGCGCCGGGTAGCGGTTAGCGATCAAGGTTAGCTGATATTATTGTCGCTCACATAAAGCCCGGGCCTGGGTGGGGACAAGGGGGAGGCTTTCCTCTCAGGGTTATGCAAGCGTGGAGGCCTCTTAGCTCTTCCACGCCTTCTCTGCCCTGGCCCGGCCCTGCTCCCTGCTTAGCGAAGCCTTTCTATTTGTGTTGACTCGTGGGGCTCTAGCAACCCTTTGCAGCTCAGAGATGTGACCTCACTTAGCCATGTTTGCTGAGCACAGGAAGCAGAGGGGACATTCTGGTTTGACCCCTGCACCGGCCACTCTCGCGGGTCCTACACCAGGCTGCCCTCTAAGAAGCTGCCAAGGTCAAGTCAGCCAGCAGAAGGGGAGGCAGTGCCGCTGTTGTTAGGAGGTGCACGGAGTTTCTGACTGACACCGAGGGCTGGGTACGCCCACCAACATAGCCCGCTTAATGGGGTCCCCATTAAGGGGACACGGTGCTGGACTGTCACACCGCTGAATTCAGAGCCTGTAGGCAGAGGAAGGACCCCCGGTTTAGACACCCTAAGTCCATCTGGCATCGACTCGGCCAGGTCTGTTTACATTCTGGTGAACTGAAGGGAAAGTCTTAGCAATGGCAGGGAGTTACCCATCTGCCTACCTGGGAAGAAGTAATTGCTCACATTCACATAAAACGGAAGAGGACACAAGTTGCTGTTTCAGGAACTAATCTGTCTCCCTTGCCCGAGAAGCTTCTAGAATCTAGGCACCGGGCATTACAATGAACACCCAATGAGTGATCTATATGTGAAGACTCCATGCTTGTATTTGGCAAAAGTATTTCTAAATCCCACCGCCACCCCACAGAGTGGGCTCTAATGCTAATGCCCATTTTGCAAACGAAGGAGCCAAGGCTCTGAGAGCTTAAGTAACCTGTCCAGGCGCATATGGTTGGTAAGAGACAGGGCTGGGTCCTGTGTCGAAGCGGTAGGACGCCAGGACCCAGCAGGACAGACGACCGCAGAGCTGGCCCCGCCCGAGGAGTCCCACACTCAGCCAGGAACTTCATGATGAGACCGGTTTACTCTCACCGCCATCAGGACAGAATAAAATGTCCTAGCTGCTGGCTCTCTGGGGGGATCTCCGCGATATCAAAAGGCAAAGATGTCTGTTTAAAATGGCTAAATAGGCACCCTGCTTTTCCCGAAATCATTCATCATGTCAAAATAATCTGCAACGGTCGCCTGAATTTAAACTTAAGATTTAAGGCTCCCTGGAACTCGTGAGATGTTTGGGATGTGGTTCCTTTTTTTGTGCGTCTTTTGGGACGGCTCCCAGCGCAAGGACGCGAGAAAGGGAAATAGGCATGTTTAGGTCCTAACGGTTCTTCTGCAGCTTTGTGGGGTCGACCTGGGGCTTGTGGGATGGGAGGCATGTGGCCAAGCCGATGGCAAAGGAAGAGGAGCCATGATTCTGGTAGAGAGCGCTGGAGAATAAAGAGCTAGGGCCAGGTCTTGGTGGGAAAGTATCCTGTAGACTGTGGCCAACCCAAAACGTGGGCTTTCACATTTCACTCCAGATTGAATCAAACTGCACCGGGTGAAGGAATGATTTCAAGGAGGGCCACAGACGGAGAAAAAAAATGGCATCATAACAGATTTTGAACGTGGGACTTGGCAGAATTAAACAACAAACATAACTCAGCCGATGACCACTGTGAATAATTCATGATAGGCTAACATGCCATAAGGCCGGCTTAATCACATTTACATTTTATGAAATGTTAAAAAGATTCATTTTGTCAGACCCTGAAGCATGAGTTACCAGGACCATGAAAGTCGCTAAAGATGACAAGGATGGATGGCAGGAGAACCAAAGGAGCAGATCGTAAAACCCACCTATACGTGTGCTCACAGACCTACACAGGACAGCGGGCCCAGAGCTCCCCTTTCCCCACTGCTAAATGTTTAGAAGCTGCTGGGTCTCCAATTTCTTTTATGTTCCAGCCCTAGAGTACTTTGTTCCAGCGGCCCCGCCTTGCCAATAGAAATGAGCTGTTCAGGTTTCTCGGATACAAAGTTAACAGGGAGAGGGTTGCACAAGAATCCCCACAGGAAAGACTACATGTTGTAGGTTTCCATTGTTTCAAGTTCCAGAAGACAAAACTGATCTGTGCTTACATGCTGGAGCAGTGATCGCCTGGGAGACAGGTATTAACTAAGGAAGGGGGAAAAAGAAAAACTATGGGTCCTGGAAGGGCACACACACACACACACACACACACACACACACACGTATAAATGTGTACATATATACAAAAAAAGGAACCACATCCCAAATGTATCAAGCTGTATACTTAACATTTATGTATTTTCTTGTATGCCTCAATAAAACAATTTTTAAAACTCAAAAAAAAAAAAAAAAGTCTAACTATTTGACACTTGCCCTGATGAGAAACTCAACCCCTTTCTCTGTCCTTCTCGGCATCCACTGAACCCATCCTGAGTCCCACTTTGTGCCTGCAGAGGGCTGGGCATGGGAGCTCGTGCACAGAGGCTTCAAAATCTCTGCCCTCCAGGTCCTAGGTTCTTGTAGAGACTCACACTTCTGCTACAAGCAACCGTTGTTTGCCCAGCTCTGAAGAAGGAGGACAAAAGCCGGCTGACCTTGGATTGAAGCCTGATGGGTCTGAACCGCGCATGCAGTGCGTTAGGCTTGTGGGACCCTGCCGAGGGGCCCTGTGGGGTGTGGCAAGGTTTTCTCCGAGGACGGCGTTAGAAGCAGATCCGCTGGTAGGTGCATTAACAAAGCAAGCCCTGGGATCCTAAGGTGCTTCACTGATTTTTTTCTTAATTGTGGTAAAAAAGAAAAAAATGGAAGACATGACTCATCCTTCCATCACCCACCAATAGCTCCCTCAAATATTTCCCCCCATTTTAAAAATTGCAGTATACATAACAGAAACTTTACCACGGTAGTCATTTTTAAGTGTGCATTAGGTATAATTATGTTATTCTGCGCCACCGTCACCATCCATCTCCAGAACTTCGCGATCTTTCCAAACTGAAACTCTGTCCCCATTAAACACCAACCCCCGTTTCCGTCCCTCAGCCCCTGATGCCCCCCTTTCCACTTTCTGTCTCTGTGAATCTGGCTCCTCTAGGGACCGCATATAAGGTATTCCGTATTTGTTCTTTTGTGTCTCGCTTAATTTCACGGATCATCAAGTCGGTGTGCTTCACTTCTAAGCCCGAGAATTGCTAAGCACTGATTTCAATAACAACCCCAAATTGAGCAAAATGACACACAGGCTCCAATCCATAGGTACACACCATATTCGCTTTGTGAGAAGGGGGAGAAATATTTCTTTACACGAAAAATGATGTCAATAACTAGAAAACTCAAAAGGTGGCAAAAGGGTATGAAAAAGAAGCAGGAGCATTTCTCTGCAAAGTGGGCAGCTGGTCAGAACGTCACTCAGCCTGCTAGCCGCCAGCTGGGCTCGGCGACCTTGATCTTCTCTGAGCTGCAGACCCAACGTCGGGCTACTGTGACCAGCGTTCTGACAGGCCTGAGTTCCTTGGTGATTTAGGACCAACAGATGAGAAAACTCTCTTACTTGTCTGAACATAGGCCATGAATTGGTTAAACTGAAATAAATTTAGTTTAAAACGGGTTTTTCCAGGGTGCCTGGGTGGCTCGGTCAGTGACGCAGCTGCCTTTGGCTCAGGTCATGATCCCAAGGTCCTGGGATCGAGTCCCATGTCGGGCTCCTTGCTTAGCGGGGAGTCTGCTTCTTTTTCTGCTTGTGCTCTCTCCCTCTGACAAATAAGTAAATAAAATCTTTAAAAAAATAAAATAAAATGGTTTTTTCTAGAGGGTTATATAAGCCCATTTCCACCTTATTATTCGCCGTCCCTCAAAGCTTATGTTAGGAGATGGGGTTCAGAGGGCAATGGGGAAATGCTTCATTATTAAAACATCCACCTTTGATTTAGTTCAAATCAAAGCTTTGAAGAGCTGCTCCTCAGGGAGCAGGGAGGGGCAGCAAGAGAGAAGGTTCTATTAAGGCCTAACCCATGCTGGGGGCCACGCGAGTCTTGCCTCCATCCCTCAGCCTGATGTGAGTAATGCGCCCTGTCCATGAACCAAGTCTCTCCAGTCACCCCTGGGGCCATGCTTGGTTGCGCTGCTTGGGAAAAGCCATCTCTTACTCCCTTAAAACGCAGGGTTCTTATCTGTACTATTTGGCCCCAAACACTAACTACTCAGGAGATGGCCACCATGACACCTCCATCCCCCCACAGGGCCTCTGAACCCTGTGGCGGGCAGAATTTCAAGATGGTCCCAAAGACCCGCACCCTGTATGTCCTCCTCCACTTGAGTGTGGGAGGGACTCTGAATATGGTAGGATATCACTCACGCGATTAGGTGGTGGTGTAGGGTTAGGTCAACTCTACCCTGGTGGGCCCGACCTCATCAGTTGAGCCCGCCCTAAAAGAGTCTGGGCTCTTCCGGAGAAAGAGAATTGAAGTGTGAAAGGAATTCTCTGTAGCTGGTTTTGAGGATGGAGGGGGCCACGTGGCTGGGAGCGTGGGTGTGGGAAGCTAATTGTGGTGAGCAGGCACAGCTTTCAGCTCCTGAGGAAAGGGGGACCCCAGACGTGTGGCCCCAAAGACCTGAATTCTGCAACAACCATGGGAGCTTAGAAGAGGACCTGAGTTCTAGATAAGAACGCAGCCTGGACAACGTCTTGATTTTAGCCTAGGGAGATGGAGCACAGAACTCACCCACATCGTACCTGGACTCCTGACCTACAGAACCATGAGCCAATTAATGGGTGTTGTCGTAAGCCACTAAATTTATGATAATCTGTTACGCAGCAGTAGAAAACTAGTCTAGAACTTACAACCAGATGGGGTACCAGGCAGGACCCACTGAGCTGCTCAAGGAAAGGGATTTGGATAAGTATACACTATAGTCTAGGACACGGATCCTTTCTTCTTTTTTTAAAGATTTGTTTGTTTAACAGAGAGAGAGAGAGAGAGAGAGAGACAGTGCAGGGAGGGGCAGAGGGAGAGAAGCGGAATCCACTAAGTGCAGAGCCTGACACGGGGCTCGATCTCGCGACCCTGAGATCAGGACCTGAGCGGAAATGAAGAGCTCGATGCCTGGCTGACTGAGTCACCCAGGCGCCCCGGAGCCTTCCCTTCTGGGCCGAATTACCATAATAGTGTTATATCAAGCTCTTCTGGAAGTGCACGTCCACGAGGATGTTTAACCTCATTGTATTCAGTGTAAAACATCAGTGTCCAGACGCTGGAAGGTTCTGGGGAGGGAGGTGGAGGAGTGCATCAGACGGAAGCTGTTGCTGTGGTCGAGAGAGCTCGTGGCTGGTCATCTCACCTGGCCCTGCGGGCAGAGCGAGAGCAAGAAGAGGGTCCTCAGATGAAAACCAGAAGTCAGGGAGAGAGCCAGTGGGGAGCCTGGCCAGAGCTGGGGGCTGGTGGGGCGTGGCTTCCGGGAAGGACGGGCAGAACCTACTACCCCGACGTGTTCGGCATCTAGCATGTGTCACGTACTTTGTACACGTGTCCTTTAGGGAAACTGTTCATAGTCACAGCTGGGAAGATGCACAGGGGAGATTCAAGCCCAGGACTGCCTGACCCCGAAGCCCACGCATGGCTGCTAGTCCAGGATGTCTACCCTCAAGGTCACAGGCTGCTGGGCAGCCGGGACCCAAGCGTTTGGTCCAATGGTGCCCGGGAGGGCGCTGCCTCAGCGTGTAGCACTCAATGCCACCGACGCAGAGAGAAGTATCGTGTTTGCTTTTCCAACACCCACTCCGAGTACCAACGCTGCCCTTTGCCCTAGTGCAGAGGCCCCTGGGACTGTGCACTGTGCTCTCTAGGGAGGCAGGAGCCTCGTCACCCAAAACACGCCCATTTGCTTAGTTTGAGCCCCTCTCTTGGCCCGTCATCTTGCCCCTTCAGAGCCTTGATCCCAACCCTCCTCACGAGTGACAAGTCCTCAGCAAGGGATGATGTCCACTCCTCCTGTCATCTCTGATGTCTTCACCACCCCCTCCCCCATCTTCATTCCTGACACTCCAGCAGCGATCTACACTCTGGAGGATGACCACCGGCTGACTCACCCCTCGCTCCATTCTTACTGCAACCGGAAGGACCTGCAGCAGCATTTGCAACCAGAGGATGTCAGCCTCCACCAAGTGGCAGCTGAGAGAGGGCTGCAATGGTCTTTGGGGGGGGGGAGGGGCATGGGTCTACCAGTTTCTTAACTGCAAAGGCCCAAACTCTTGGTTACTCAGGGGGACACAACTGGGAAGGGTGGGCGATCCCCATTGCAAGAGCCAGGGCGGCCAACTGCGGACACGTCCTTCTGTTTGAATCTCTTGTTTTAGGGATTAGGGATCAGTACCTCTTGCTGTTATCGATGTTTCCGGCATTCTTAAAGGGCAGGGGGGGTGTCAACCCACACAGCCTGACTTGGACAATAAGTCTCTGAATGAAGCTCTCTCAAATGACCACAGGCCAGGTCAACAGAGTTATTTCTCTGGCAAATTACCCTGGGGTAGCCCAGGGTAAAACAGGTCAGCAAAGGAAGGCGGCACACTCCAGGAAATCTTTGGGGTCAGATGGACACATGGTTTCCTCACCCACAGGGGCTAGGACAGCTCCCAAGGCGTCTTATGTCCATGAGAATGGATGCTGCAGAAAATATTGACATGGAAGTCAACAAGAAGGGATATTACAGGGGTTCAGCCACCATGGGACAGAGGTCATCAACAAGGATGGTCATATTGGCACCTGGACAGTACCAGTATTGGGAGTAGCCAGTGATCTCAAGGCCATTATGCTAAAAATTCAGGGAGATAAAAAAAACAAGGTTGACAGACCAAGAGTGCCGAGATGAGGTTTTGAGGAGCCCGGCCCCAGGGCACATCGTGTTGGCAGGTGAAAGAAAAAAGCAGATGGCTATTTCTGAAAGGGAGAGGAGAGACTGTAGTTCAGAGCACTTTCCTTTCCACGAACCATATTCCTTCCTTACAGCAGGAGTTGGTCCTGCTGCTAAGTGCTATCATCAAGGAAAAGGGGGAGGCATTTAATCCTCAGCCAAGTACATTCTGGTTTGCTCCTATATCTGCTCTCCAGTTATAAATCATATTGAAGGATCACTACTTGTTTTAAGTTTTTATTTAAATTCCAGTTAGTCAACAGAGGGTAATATTAGTTTCGGGTGTACCATATAGTGCTTCAACACTTCTGTATAATACCCAGTGCTCATCACGACCGCGCTCCTTAATTCCCATCACCTATTTCCCCCATCCCCTGACCCACCTCCCCTCTGGTAACCATCAGTTTATTCTCCATAGTTGAGTCTATTTCTTGGTTTGTCTCTTTCTTTCTCTTTCCCCTGCCTTTGCATGTTTGTTCTGTTTTTTAAATTCCACATACGAGTGAGGTCATATTGTATTTGTCTTTCTCTGACTGATTCATTTCACTTACCCTCTAGCTCCATCGATGTTGTTACAAATGGCAAGATTTCACTCTTTTTTATGACTGAGTAATATTCCATTGTGTGTGTGTGTGTGCATGTCTGCGTGTATGATATATATATGTATCATATAGATAGATAAATAAGATGTGCTATAAATATGTATATGTGTATATGCATTTACCGCATCTTTATCCATACATCAATCAATGGATACTTGAGCTGCTTCCATAATTTGGCTGTCGTAGATAATGTTGCTGTAAACATCAGGGCGCATGTGTCCCTTTGAATTAGTACTTTGTATTCTTTGGGTAAACACATAGTAGTATCATTGCTGGATCCTAGGGTAGCTCTATTTTTAACATTTTGAGGACCCCTCTACTGTTTTCCAGAGTGGCCGCACCAGTTTGCATTCCCAACAGTGCAAGAGGGCTCCCCTTTCTCTGCATCCTTGTGAACACCTGTTGTTTCTGGTGGTTTCGATTTTAGCCATTCTGACAGGTGTAAGGTGAGATCTCATTGTGGTTTCGATTTGCATTTCCCTGATGATGAGTAATGCTGAGCATCTTTTTGCGTTGGCCATGTGGATGTTGAAGGATCACCCTTAATTACATTTTTCCAGATAGTAGATTACTTAGCAAGTTGTCTTTTCAGAGATGGTGGTGGGAAAATGCTCTGGAACTACCAGAACAACACTGTGGGATTCTTGTTAACGAACGACAGAGCCACACTTCCCACCCCAGAATCTACCTCTCGGTTTATTATGAGGTCCCACAGACCTCAGACTCCGAAACAGCTTGTCCTCCTCCTTCTCTTTTCCTGCCTATGATAGCTAGTCCCCACCCCTAACCTTTACTGCAGTTTTTACACATATATCTTTTAAGTGTACTTATCACATTGGACAGTGTCTCAAACTCATCCTTTTGGGGCCCAGGCAGGTAATGTAAGCGAGAAAGGCCAACACAGGACATTAGCTGAATCAGAGGTGCGTGCTTTACTAAATCCTTTGTAATTCAGCTTTTTTCCCCCCAAAACACACAAACAGAACTGGACCAGGGCCTCTAGGGCCTCTAATTTGTAGCCCTCAGTGTACATGTTTGGATCCCTTCTAGATGGTGAGTCCCTGGAGAGTGAGGGACTGGGGTTTCCTACCTCTGTATGTCAACTGTCTAACACAGGGGGCCTCCAAGATCTGTGGAATGGATGGGATTTATTACCTAACAGCCTATGACTATGCTAGGTCCTTCAAAGACTTCCTAGGCAAAAATCAAATTCTCTAGGCCTGCTCAGTGCCGGGCTCTAAGACTGGATAGGTGGAGAAATGCAGTAATTTGCTCCTCAGGAAAGTCGCTCCGCACAGCGAAGGTGGCTTTGGTCCTGAGTTCCCCAATTCCTAGTGACTTAATACTTCTATTCAACCCAATTCTTGCAGGGAGCAACTGCAGACTTTTTGAAGATAGTATTTACATTCACAAAATCCATTTTTTAACAAAACTATTGATTGCTAGGCTCACACCCGGCTTTGACATTTTTTTTTTAACTTAAGACTATTTTTAAGGCAAAATTTTGGTGCTAGAAGGCAAAAGGCACATCAACGGTTGCCTGGGGATCGACTGCAAAGGGGTCTGGAGTAACTTTGCAGGTTGGTGGAAATGTTGAATCGTGCATCGGACTGAATAGTGCCATTGAGATTGGTGACTCTTGGGCTCTGTATATTATAGCTCAACAAAGCTGAAAATGATGTTTCACATTTAGATAAATAATACATGAAGCGCAAAGTAAAAAAAAAAGTTTTGACCAGGGAAAAGTCTTACTTTTATCACGAATCTGGAGTTTTTGTCTGGGGAAACCAGTGATACTAGCTTTTTGTGTATCCTTACGCAGGTAATCTCTGAATATATAAGTTTGTATCTATACAAAAGTTTGTATCTATACAACTTGAATATATAAGTTTGTATCTAATCTCTGAATGTGTAAGTTTGTATCTAATTTTATTTTATTTCTTTTCCTTTTGCCAACAGGCAACCGCTATACTCACTGTTCTGAACAGTACGTTTTCCTGCCTGTCATGTATCTTGGGGGTCCCTCCACATCAGTGCACTGAAAGTTACTCTTAAATGGCCTTAAGTGGCTGCGTAGCAGTCTACTGCTGGGATGTACCATAACCTATTTAACCAGGCTTCTAATGACGGACATTTGGGTTGTTTCCAGTCTCCAGCTCCCAGGACAAGGAGCAGAAGATGCTTATCTAGAGTTCCCAGGTGCCAGTGGGACACGCCTTCCTTGGGTCCCAGGTTCCAGGCTAGAACTTGGATTGTACTCCCCACACAGGCACAGACCAGGGAGGCTGGAAGGTGCGGATGCGAGCGTTGGGCTGTATTGGGTGGTGGGAGGCTTCTGAAAGGTGACCCAAGCACGGCTTACAATTTGAAAAACGTCTTCTATTCCGACAGGTTCCAACAAGTTGAGAACTTGCTCCCCACAGATTTAGCCTGAGGCTGAAGTGCCTGATAAGATCGTCAGCAACTTCTCAGCCGGTTGGGTAACCCTCCTTCATCTCTCGGAGGGGATTAAGGGCAGGGGTGGGGGTCCAGTTCTGCTTCCACGGCTTGGCACATTCCAGCCCAGTCATGGTGTATGACACGTGATCACATGAATAGCTGTGATCCTCAGAAGCCTCCTGGGGTGTTCTCATTCATTTCGCGGAGAAATTGGGCTTGGCATTAAAGTCACATAAAACTGGTCTGGTCAGTTCCTTGGATAACAGAAAATAGGTGTGTGCGTGCGCGCGCACACGTGTGTGTGTGTGTGTGTGTGTAGATGCTCACGTGCAAATAATTTTTAAAAACTTGCTTGTTCTACTGTCACTGACAATACTCCTTGCCATTTTTATTTATCTTTTAAAAGATTTTGTTTATTTACCTGAGAGAGATCGAGAAAGAGAGCATGAGCAGGGTGGGGGGACTCAGAGGGAGAAGCAGACACCCCGCGGAGCAGGGAGCCCGATGCGGGGCTCGATCCCAGGACCCTGGGATCACGACCCGCGCGCGCGGAAGGCGGACGCTTAACAGACTGAGCCACCGAGGCGCCCCGACTTCTTGCCATTTTTAATCCAGCAGCTTCCCTTCTAGGAACTTCCCATGCGATGTCCTCATACGTGCCTGAAGTCACCTCTGCGGGGACAGTAACTGAAGCCCAGCGAGGGGTAGCAGAGGCCTGAGAACAACCGAAATGTCCTCCCACGAGCGACCTGGTTACACAGACTAGGGCCTGGCAGCTCCGTCTAAACCACCTGCTCTTGAAAATCTCCAAGTTCTTCTTGGGCTCAACTCAAATAATCAAAGGAATAGCAATTCTCCCTAACTGAGGAATCCATTCTAGGCCAGACCTGACGTGCTGAGTAGTTTGCAGACGTGATTTCATACAGACCTCCAGCCACCCACAAGGGGCTGCCGAGTGTCCGTTTGGAACTGAGGACACTGAGTTCTAGGGAGGCTAAGTAACTAGCCCAAGCCTCCTAGTTAAGGGGCGGAGGAGTCAGGAATTGAACCAAGCTTTGCCCTATCTGACGCTCGTCTAAATGAGATTGCTTCCACGAAGCTAGCAGGTAACCGGGAGCCCGGTGAGGCCTATGGCTCAACTCCTTTCATTTCTCTGCTCCCCTTTCCTTCCACCGCTTTCCTGAATCCTTGGGGACGCAGGGTCTGGGGACATGGGCCATGCAGCAGTAAGCAAGAACCCAGAAGCCCACGGCGACTGAGCAGGGCTGGCTCAGTGCCTCGGAGATGCTCCAAGGTCCAACTCAGACTTGTCCCACGGTGCTCAGCAGGGAGGCCAGCCCATCACCACCACTGAATCCTCCCAAAGCCATGTTCCCAGCTTCCTGGGGCCTCTGGCGGGAGCAGTGGCCTATCACGGTGCCTCCTCTTTGCTGCTGACTCTTGGTGTCTCCCCCACCGTGGCTGCCACTCTTCCCAGAGCCGGGTGTCTGTCCGGGTCCAGGAGATGCCCCCAGCCCTTCACACTCAGGGGCTTCTTCCCTGCAGCCCTCATGGCGTCCCTGAATCTCTCACCAAACACCTGTGAGTTGTTTTCGGGCTCGACACCACTTTAGCCAAACATTTTTGTTTGAAATGGCCTGACGCTCCTGCCCCCAGATCAGTAGCGGGAGATAAGGCATCTGTCTGGATGGCTCGGCGTGTGCTGGGACAGGCACCATCCCTGCCCGGCTCCCGGCTGGACCACACATCATCAAGGGCTGCAGAGGGCTCCTCAGGGCTCCAAGCATCGGGGGGCAGTGAAGCTCCAAGGTCCTGGAGGGAGGCTGAGAACCTGGACTGCCAGGGAGATCTCCTCCATCCTCTGCAGGAACAGAGAGCTGGGGTCCCCTCTCTCAACCCACGTTCTCTTTTTTCCTACTTTCCGGGTCCGAGCTTCCTTCTTCCTCCTCTTCTGTCTAATCTGCATTGCATCTGGAGCCAGGAGACCTGAGGTTTAGAACTTCGGGCCCTCAGCCCCTTCCAACAGCGTGACTCAAAGAAGTCTTGTAGCTTCTCTGAGTTTGTTCCCTCCTAAAAAGACTTGGCACAAGGGTTGACCTGGAGTCCGCGTCTGTTCATTCCACACATAATTTATTACATGCTAGCTAGCTATCTGCCACGTACCGTTCCAGCCTCTAAGCTCATGGGCATTGGATATGAACTTGCCTGAGCCATTCCCTTATCTCAGGGGTCTCTAGGAGGCCTGCAGATCAGCTTTGGTTTAAAGTAGCTCCTAAAACATTAGGGCTGGTGCTTCCTCTGCATGGTCAAAACCCCTACATTAAAAATTGGAAAACCGCGACCCAGAGAGGCGAGGCAACTCTCCCACATCCTAAAGCTCACCGTTGACAACCTTGAGGTCACCACATGTCCTGACTCTTAAGTCTGGTGCTCTCCCCATTCTGTCCACGGCCTTGTCTGCCAATTGGACAAAGCTAACTTCTTCCACGGTCACATCTAGACTACATTTCAGTCTCCCTTCCAGTGGGATGGGGCCAGGCCACTGAGATTTAGCCAGAAGAATGGCAGCACAAATGATGTGGAATGACTCCCATGCTGGGGCCATAAAAACCTCCCACGTGAGCCCCTTTGTATTCTTCTTCTGTCTGTTCTGTCTGTTTAATGCAGATGAGCGTGGAAGCCACACGTTGAAAACAGCAGAGCAAGAAAGCGGAAGGAGCCTGGGTCCTCATCACTGCTTGGAGGGGATCTGCTGTTTGGGATCTTATATGAGCGAGAAATATGCATCTGTTGTGTTTGAGCCATGACTCATTTGGGTTTGTATGTTACAGCAGCTAAGAGTGTGTTACACTTTAACCATGAGACTCACCTATGTAAAGAGTCAGTAAAAACAAATGATCCTCAGTGTCAACGTGAGGTGCCACTAGAACCCATGCCTGACCTCCATCTTCTTGGTGCATAGGACTCCGGGCACACTGAGTGCTTAGCCAAAAGTTAATATTTAAAAGGAAGTTCGAAATGTTTCTCTCGCCTAAAATGTATGGTTAGTTTCAACTGGAAAGATGAAAGGAAGGAGCAAACCGCAGCCTGGGGAGGGGCAGAGCCTGCACTCTGAAATGGGTCTGCCAAGATGCATAGATAAGTGCCACCGCTCATTAGCGGTAACCTTAGGCAAGTTGTCTCACTTTGCTCCATGTGTTCTTTGATACTTTCTGTACAAATTCTTTGACCCAGTAATTCCCTCCTCCAGGAATTTCACCCATGGGTAAACTTGCCTCTATGCCTAATGAAGTCAACTACAAATATGGTCACCGAGGCTCTGTTTATAAAAACAGAAGACTAGGGCATCTGGGTGGCTCAGTGGGTTGAGAGTCTGACTTCAGCTCAGATCAGGATCTCAGGGTCCTGGAATCGAGCCCCACATTGGGCTCCTTGCTTGGTGGGGGAGCCTGCTTCTCCTTCTCCTTCTGCCCCTGTCCCCACTCATGCCCTCTCTCTCTCTCTTGCAAATAAATCAGTAAAATCTTTAAAAAAATTAAATAAATAAAGACAAAAGACTGGAAACAATCCACCAGTAGGAAGCTGGTGAAATATAACCTTGTGTGCCCATGGCAGAGGAATATTATGCAGCCGTCAAAAAGAACGACAGCCCCCATACATTCCGATCTGGCATGAGCACAAGAAGAACAAAATCACAAAAAGTGAACAAAATCAAGATGCATGTGAAACACTTCCTGTTTGTATACTATGGTTAGGCTCCTGCTGTGTAAGGAAGGAAGGTACATACGTCTATAAACTTGTACGTGTGTAGAATACCTCAGGAACAATGTACGAGAAATCATGCCTGCTTCTGGGAGAAAGCCTGGCGTCAGAGGTGGATGGGGAGGGCGTGCTTCTGCCCATATACCCTTTGGTACTCTTTGAATTTTTGTTATTATGTCCAGGTGTTTTGGAAGCGCAGTCCTGAAATTCTTTGACTATTAAAAGCACATACACGTCCCCAGAACAAATATGAGCACAGCACTAAGTGTTGCTTGTTTTAAGTGAAAGGACGCATCTGTCTCTGAGGGGACTAGCACACGCTGTCTTCAGGAGTCCCA
>CM052799.1:11991143-12059918 GCA_028533885.1 Nasua narica
AAGCCTGACACGGGATTCGATCCCAGGACCCCCGGGATCATGACCTGAGCTGAAGGCAGACTCTTAATGAGTGGGCCACCCAGGCACCCCGGAGTTCAGAGATTTAAAAAACAAATTCATTGCGTCTCCATCTTTTCTGGACAGATCCCCGTAACTCCTAAAGGACCCCTACCCGTTAGGCCACCCCCAAGACCTCAGGCAAAGCAGCCTTCATTGTGCAACAGTTCTAACCTCCAAGACACAGCCCTTGGTTCAGCCCCGAGAGGTGGCCGCACACAGCCAGTTCCGGGGACCCCAGGAAGGATTTAAGAAAGTGAGATGGGAAGTTTCTAGGCTTCCCAGTATTTACACCCGGAACCTTGAGACAGGACTCTGAGAGTCAGGAACTTCCTGGAAGGAAGGGACTCGGCTGGAGCTACCGGAAACCAAAATGGCAGCCTCTCCAGGCCACAGGGAGAAAGGAGCTGCATTAACAAAGGTCAGGCCAGCCTATCACCCCTGTCGTGACCAATGCCTGGATTTACACCGAATTCTTACTGGAGGAGTTCTGGGTACCACAGACAACGCAAAACATCTCAAACAATTCCAATTTCCATACAGCTCCTAACTGTGATTGGACAGGCGTTTTTCTCTCACGAAATCACTTCTATTCTTAAACTGATTTTTTTTCCCCAAGGAAATCTGGAAAATTCAGTCTGGCAGTAAATGCGTTTTGCAGGAAGTATGCATACGTGTGCAAGGTTTCCGATGAGGTCTTAAAATGTTCTATGAACTGTTGAGCAACCCCTCCCGATGCTGTCGAAGGAACGAACCAGGAAGCTTTCCCGTGGGCTTGGAACGGCGGCATCTGCCAGAACGTCAAAGTCCACCGCACCCGATGGGCTTGATTCCTTAACTTAAATTCGCACCAATCCACCCACCTGCCAGACCCCAACCCCCCCTTAGCTGCGGCAAAGAAAAATCAAAGACCAGCTGCGCTAGTTTCGGGAAAGGCCTCCGATCAAGTTCGTACACGAAGGCACCTGCTCCGTTTCTGGGTTTTGATAGTTGCAGGACCCGAAGGGCACCTCCCCGCAGGCACAGGCCGCACCGAGGCAGCGGGGAGGTGGCGGTCCCTCCGCACAACCGCAACAACTGGAAATTCACACAATTCTCCGGAACGCCCCCTCGCCGACCCCCTTGGGCGGTCAAAGTGCAGATTCCACCCGGGGGCGCAAGGAGCGCGACTGCGGCGCTTCCGCCGCACGGATGCCTGGCGGCCTTCGGCAGCCTGGCGCTTTCATTTTCAAATTAATGTTCCCGAACTCCGGGAGAGCCAGAATGCAGCGTGCGGACCGGAACCGGCGATCCGATGGGCCATCGGGCGCCAAACCACTGTTTTCTTGCACCTTCTCCCTGGCCCAGGCGAGGAGGTCGAGGGTGGGTTAGGAGCGAATAGCTCCCTCTCCACGCTCAGCCCCGGCGCCTCCAACCAAGCACCCAAGTGAGGCCCCCGAAGCGCAGCAAGTCTCCGGGACTCGCCCAGGGCGCGCTCTTAATTCCTCCTGCGCCGTCGGCGCGGGGCTCATTCCCCCGACCGCCAGGCTCCCCCCTCGGGGACACTTCCAGGTACCGCGCCCAGGACGAGGTCGCTAGGACCCTAGGAGGACACGGCCACCTCTCCCGACGCCGCGCGCCCCGGAGCCGAGCGGTTCCGGGGACCCCGCGCCGTCGGTACATCCAGACTGCGTCGCCCCGATCCCGAGTCAGCATCCTCCAGACCCGAAGTCCCGCACCGCCTCCGCCGCGCCCTTGCTCACGGGTCACCAACACCACTCCGCGCCACCCGCTACCGCCGCACTGCACTTACCCTCTCCGCGCGGCAGGACCACCGCACCCAGCAGCAGGACGCCCAGCAGCGCGTTTGTGACCCCACAGTTCTGACTGGCCATGGCTCCGGGGCGCCTCGGTCTCGGTGCGGAAATCGGCTGTAGCCGGTGGCTCGGAGCGGCGGCCCCGGGCGCCCGAGCCTGGCACCGGCTGCGCTGCGCTCCGCCCCGGCTAGCTCACCTGCGTGCGGGTGCGCGGGTCTGGGCTCCGCCCTGCGCCCCGGAGTCGGGGCTGGCCCGGCCTGTCCCCTCCTCTGTCCCCTCCTCCCCTTCCTGCCGCTGCGCTGCCCCTCCCTCCCGGGGTGCTGGAACTTGTTGCCACTTTCCCGGGCTAGTCTTCCCGAGAGTGATCAAACCTTTTTGTCTACAGGCGCGAAGGTCGCCGTTGGGGAAGCAGATCAACTTTCTCTTCCCTGTCCGGAAAGCCCTTGTGAGCCGTGTTTTGCCAAGGAATTAGAGTTGTGGGTCACGCAAGCCCTGATTTCTCGTGGACTCTCCTACCTGATTTCGCTACGGAAACTGTGTGTCGGCGGCCTCGTGCGCTTTACCTGCAGCCAGTCTAATGCTTACGGCACCCCTTCCACGTTACGGAGGAGACACACTGCCCAAGGCGGGTTAGGAATTTACAGAGGCGGGGTTCGCAGCGCAGGAAGGATTTGCCACAATCGATCGGAGTTGCTTTGAAGAAGGAATGAATGAGTGAATGAGTGATCAAGGCTGGAAGGGGCCAACAGAAGAAACCTAAACATGTCCACAAGGGCACCTTCCTTGAATTGTGTGTGGGGTAGTACGTGTGGTCCAGGCGTGAAGCAGCCAAGCCAGTGTGGGGCTGCAAAAATAGTCCGCGCTGGGCTCTTTGCCTCCTCCCAGCTGCGTGTGTGCTCCCGCCGCCTGGCTTCCGAGCTCCTGTGGGTTCTGCTTCCTCTCCATAGACCACGCAGCAAGCCTGAGGCACAGGGGCACGGGGAAAGGCAACGGATGGTTCAGGACTCTGTGGGCAGGCTAGGGGTCTGCCAGAATGCCTTTGTGGGGCCCCCTGGGGCTACCTGTGGCCGTGGGCAGCAGAGGCTGGGCCAGGGTCTCCTAGGGCAGCCTGGGAGGGCTGGGACAGGAACCCGAGCACATTCAAGAGCTACTGTCCCGCCCCAGCTTCTATGTAATTCTTGGGGGCACTGAATATCTCCAGCAGCCTCTGTGCTCCTTGTGCACCTGGTGAGAAATCATCTCTTAGGAGCTCCCTGCCCTTCCTGCTTTCTGTCTTCTCTGATGAGAAGAAAGCACGCTCTGCCCTGGGGAGACGGTCTTCAGGGAGGCAGAGATGTCCAGACTGACGACATGACCCACGCTTTCCTCTCCCTAGAAGGGCCTGGACTATTTGTTCACGTGGACCTCAGAGATCGGCTTCTGCTCCACTTCCTTCATCAGGGAGACGGGTGGGGAAACTGAGGCCTAGACGGAAGGAGGAAGATGAGAAAAGTGGGGAGGCTCTTGGTTCTTGATTCTCCCCACTGAACTGAGGGCAAGCTCATCGAAAGAAAGAAATCTTGGGGCGCCTGGGTGGCTCAGTGGGTTGAAGCCTCTGCCTTCGGCTGGGGTGGTGGTCTCAGGGTCCTGGGATGGAGCCCCACCTCGCGCTCTCTGCTCGCAGGGGAGCCTGCTCCCCCCTCTCTCTCTGCCTGCCTCTCTGCCCACTTGTGATCTCCCTCTCTTTGTGTCAAATAAGTAAATAAAATCCTTTAAAAAAAAATCTTGAGAAAAATCTAAACACCCTTTTAGTTTGTCTTTTTTTTTTTTTTTTTACAGATTTTATTTTTGAGAGGGAGAGAGAGCATGTGTGTGCATGCACATGTGGGTGCAAGCAGCGAGGGGCAGAGAGAGAGGGAGAAAGAGTCTGAAGGGGACTGTTCCTTGAGTGTGGGGCCCCATACAAGGCTTGATGTCACAACCACGAGATCACAGCCGGAGCCCTAACCAAGAGTCCAATGCTCAACCGACTGAGCCACCCCGGGGTGTCCCAACACTCTTTAAAAGTGTTTATGCTGATCCAGGGAGTGAAAGCAGATTTTGTCTGTTTTCCTAATTCTAAGCGAGGATATATACCCCAGCATCTTTTCCTAGCATAGCACCATTGTTTCCCACATATAATAATAATAATAATAATAGTAATAATATAATATTAGAGGGGCAGTGTGTTGAATTCAAAATATCAGAATTACTGCCTGACAAGCTTAAGCCCAAGGAACAAGTTATTTCATTACTGTCTTATTTCTGTGAAATTGGCTTAACTGTCTTCCCCAAGATAGTGACACCAACTTTCTGTAAATGATGTGCAAGTCAGTAAGTCTCAGGTGTGGAGGACTGGCAATGGCCCCAGACAGCAGCAGCGATGGCAGCAAAGGGAAAGAGGTGAGCAGAGCAGGGAGGCATTCCTATATCCCCTATATTCCTACAACCCAGCTCCAAAGTTGAAGTCAAGATGCCCTGAGGTAATAATGTCTTGGTTCTTGGAGTGGAATGTGAGCAAAGCAGTGTCCAGGTATGGAAATGTTTTATCTTATGAACGTGGCCGAATGGAAGGAGTCAGTTTTAAAAGGTTATTTATGAGCCGGAAAGAAATGCAGGCAGCCACCGTCTAGTGCCAGAGAAAAATGACAGTTGGATGGGTGAGTGTTTAAACAAACTATTCCATCTAATTCTGGCCCTCTGGAAACTCTACAAAAGCTGCAGGATAGTGCCTTTAAAAAGACCTAAGTGCACAAAGACAGGGAGAACAGAGAGAAGACAGCAGCAAGATTCTCTCGGAAGCTGGAAGGTGAGACAAGCAGTAACTGCCTTAGGAGCCTCGAGGCAGGAGAACCCTAAGCCAGGAGTGGAGGGAAAGTGAGAAATAGCATGATTTATACCATGAAATTCTCAGAACTAAAAAATAAAATAAAGCAAAAAACCTAAAAAAGCCACAAAAAAATCCATAAAAAATAAAACAAAAAAACCCACCTTAGGACCTGGTAGCACAAGGTAAGGAATGGGACCATAAGGGAAGGTCTAAAGCAAAGAAAACTGGGAGAAAACTACCTGAGAAGTGCTGTAGTTGGATCACTGGAACCTTTCCTCCATCCCTCCTGGCTGGGCCACCGTCCATTTGCATCAGCAGAAGTCTGAAGTGTTTTCCGGAGAAGTTAAAACCAAGGGATCTGGATCAGGATTGCCAGGCATAGCTGAAAGCCTGGGGATCATCCTGAAAAACAGGTAGATAAAAGGAACATATGCATTCTGAACGCTGAACACCCCAGCTGCTTGGCCCCAACTTGCTTCCCAGAATGCAGCATAGAGGGCTTTATCATCCATACTGGAGATGGAATCTTCTCCTGGAGGCTCTGAGCAGCCAAAGAGGAAAGAGCTAAAGATAGGGACATTTGTCCCCATCAGCGGGATAACCAGAGCGCAAGTATGAGGCTCCCAGTTGAGAAACCCCACCAACTCAGCTTTTTAAACTCTCTTTTAAATACAACCATACAATTAGGAATTCCAGACATCTGAGAAAAGCTTCTAACATGATAGAGTCAAAATCAACCAATAGCTAAACACAAAAAAAGCAACTTGGAGGAAAGCAACTATATAAAAGAAAACAAACAAAGCAAAAAAAAAAAAAAGCAATTACTAACTTCCTTAGAGAGATAGCAGGCAACATTATATCTAGGAAGCAGCAACAGGATGTTAGGAAACATGAAGATTCAGGGATCCACAAAAGAGTTATTGGAAATTCCAAAAAAAAAAAAAGATAGTTGATATTAACAAATAAATGGAAGAGTTGGAAGATTTCCCAGAAAGTAAAACAAAAGGACAAAAAAAAATAGGAGAGAAAAACTAAGAAATTAGAGATCCAGTTCAGGAGATCCAACATCCCAATAATTTCTCCAATAATGATGATACTCTATCTCTAAGAAGAGAGAGCAAATAAAACAGAGAAGATATCATCAGTGGTATAATTCTAGACATCCCCCAAGCCTGTATGACATGAGTTTCTAGATTTAAAGACGATGAAGTATCCAGCACAATGGATCAAATAGGCTCACATCAAGGCATGGAAACCTATGAACAAAGAGAAGATTCCATAACTTTCAGAGGCAAGAATTGGGTCTCATGCAAAGGAGTAGAAATCAAATGGGTTTGGGTTTCTCAACAGCAGACCTGGAAGCTAGAAGATAATGAAGCAATACCTTCCAAATGCTGAAGGTTTAATAAATTCCAATTAAGAATTCTGTACACAGGTATAAGTATCAGGTTAAAAAAAAGGGGGGGGCACTTTAAGATATCTAAGATCTAAGACAAACAAAATAAACAAACAACCCGAAACATCAAACTTCCACACACCTTTAAAAAAAAAAAAACAAGAAAAGATTCTGTTATTTTTAAGTAATCTCTACAGCCAATGTGGGACTTGAACTCACAATCCCGAAATGAAGAGTCACACTCTCTACTGACTGAGCCAGCCATGTGCCCCTCCCACACACCTTTTGTCAGGAGGATACTGTGTTCCAGTTAAAGAAGAAACAGCTGCGCCTGAGTGGCTCAGTCAGTTAAGCGTCTGCCTTTGGCTCAGGTCATGATCCCAGGGTCCTGGGATTGAGCCCTGTGTCGGGCTTCCTGCTCAGCAGGGGAGTCTGATTCTCCCTCTGCCCCTTCTTTTACTCTCTCTTGCCCATTCTCTCTCTCAAATAAATAAACAAAGAAAATCTCCTTTTTTTAAAGAAGAAATGCATAAAACAGAGAGATGAGTGGATATAGGTTTGGGGCGCTGGGTTTAATCACCTTAAGAAAGAGAATATAGAGTTACAAGCGCAAAATCAGGGGCGAAAAATGACTGTTTATTTAGCAAGAGGAAAGAAATCACCACAGATTACAAACTTGGAAAAAAAAAAAAAAGGAAAAAAAGGAAAAATACAGCCAACAGCACGAGATCCAGCAAAATAACCTGCTGTCTTTATTATGGACTCAAAGGTACAGCCTGATATCATTTGTTTCCTTAGGTCCTTTTGCTTCCTTGATGCGATGTTTGTGCTATTTTTTCTGGAAATGCCAGACTTCATCACGACAAAATGCATCAGCTAAGCTAAGATACCATCTTGATTTATTGTGTTGAATTCACACAGAAATGCTCACTGTTCACAGGAACACTACACAATTGTGCCCTGCAAATACAGGAATTCTTACAAATTTTATTCATGTGATTCCTATTAAAATAAAGAACAAAGTAATATGACGCATTTGTAAGTTTACCTGCTGCAGGATTCATTTATTCTTGACAGAAAAATAAGACTTTTCATTTTTTGATAAGGCAGAGTGAGAACTGAATATTCTGCTTAAAATTTTGGTTTTTATAATCAGAAGAATTTTCCAGAGATGGGCTTCTGCCTCTGCGCATGTCAGACTTGGCTCTTCCTCCACTCTCCACGTACTTCCGGTTGGGCACCCTAAGCCAGGTTCACCATGGGACACCCCACCTCTGACCTTATTTCTTTTGGTCATTGAGTTGAGTCAGCCAAGTAGGTGTGAGTATTCCCGGAAGTCACTACTACATAAGGGTAAGTAATGGTTTAACCATATAGGGAAGTGACTTTGAATCAGTTACATTGTATCTCAACAAACCCCAATTAAATGTGTCTCTGATTCAACTTCTCCTCAGCCAGATCCCCAAATGGCCACAGCCGCTCAGTGCTGCATTGCATCTGGGGAAATGTGAGGAAGGGGTTGGTAGGGGAGAATTTTGTGTGTGTGTGGTTGAAATATGTGCCTTTGCAAATTGTACAGGAAACCTCAGACCAGGTGAGCACAAGCCCTTGGAAGGGGCTGCGTGGTGACCTTTGAGTTTTCTCCGCTTCGTGATCTATTTGCCTGGGGACACAGGAAGCCCAAGATCCAGCGGGAAGGAGAGGCAGGGAATCCCCAGGGCGATGTGCTCCAGGCTTCGAGAACCCAGAGTTGAGTCCACACTGAGTCAGGTTGTCAAATGCATGGGCCGAGGGTAGTGGGGCTCCCTCCCAAGGGAACTGATGTACAGAATGGAGTCAAACGGGGCATTACTTTTATGGACGAGAGCCTCAAATACGAATGGTGTTTGAGAGCAGACCCAAGTGATTCACTCCCAAAAAGCACCTGACCTGAGTGGGTGAAGTTCAACGACGCAGCCACTACCAGTGTGGATTCTGCAGTCAGATGTCCTGGGTTCGAATGCAGACTCTGCTCCTTACCGGCATGTGCCACTCTGTGTGCCTCAGTTTCTTTATCTGTGCTGGCTGACATTGCCTTCGCCGTGGGTTGGAGAGTGAGTTTCTGCTGGGCGGCAGTGGAAGCTATGGGGGTGGAAGAGAGAGTTCTGGAAAGAGAGGTCTGGAGACCAACATCTTCACGGTCTCATTCAAGCGTGAAAGTGTCAGCTCCCCAAGGCAGGAAGCTATCTCTGCTTTCTTCATCTGGATGTTCGTGGTGCCCCCCAAAAACAGCGTTTGGTGCCTAATTAGCGCTCAACGAATAGTTGAAGGATGAATGGATTCGTCAAGCCCATGAATGCATGGATTGCCCCGTGAACCCAGCCAGCTGAGCCTGGGGAGCTCCTGGAAAATGGGACCCTGAAAGGATGAATGCACAGTTCATCGGGAAGAGGGGTGGGGCCCCTGGCTTCCAGAATGAGGCCATTGTGGCTCACGCCAGGTGTCTGGCAGCAGCCGTGGCCTTGGGGGACTGGCCAGGGTCTGGTGTGCCAGGACTTCATCTGGTGTGAACGGAGGGTAGGAAGAACATCTGTCTGAATCAGGCAGTTTCTCTGAGACTTTGCTTTCCAGGCGACGAAGCCAGTTAACAAAGTGGAGATTCTTCCGGGGCACAAACGGCCCTTACTGTCATTGCAACACCGACTACTGTTTCAGGGAGAAGACCGCCCAGGCGCAGTTTGGGCAGAAGCCCCTTTGTGAGTCTTGAAACAGAGGAGTCCGCTGTGGTCTTGGGATGAGATGGGTGTTTCATTGGGGGGGACGGAAGGGGGGATGACTTAGCCGGCTAAGTAATTTGCTCGAGGGTAACCACGTGGTACGATTTCAGTCCTAGGATGAGTAAGACAAAGCAGGAAAAATCCTCGAGGAGGAGCAGGTAGTCGTGGGGCTGCGGACGGACGGGGGTGGGGTGGGGGGTGGGTGGGGGGGTGGGGCTGAGTGATTTCGGGTCCATGACGTCATCGACTCAGGGACTCACAAGCAGGGAGCAAGGGAGCACTATTGCGCTCACCCCAGAGTTACCTGAAGCTCAGGGATGCGTAATTCTATCACCCCTCCCCCTGTCGTGGAACCTAGGAGGTCAAGGTGAATGTCAGGTGGCAGAAAGAGAGGAGTGTGGACCTGGAGCCTGTGCCCCCCTCTACGCCTTTCTTCAAGCTTGTGCAAGTGGTTCCTTGTAAGTCACTTGCCTGCAGGCCAAGGAAAGGCATCAACTTACTAGGAAAGGCACCCTGCCCTTCCTTGGCGAGCACCACCTTCGGATATGACCCATATCCCCGGCAAGCCTGTGCCTGCCAGCCTTGCTTCTTTCTTCTCTACGTTTCCGCTTGGCGTTTCAGAGGGGAAGGGCCTTCATAAATGCTTTCAGGGATTTTCTTCCCCTTGGAGAGGGGACGGAGTCGTATAATCAATGAGCTGCAGGCCTTGGAGCTCGTCTGGTTCTCCACCTACTGCTGGATGGAGTCTCAGAGAGGGGGTATGCCACAAGTCACCCAGCAAGTGACCTTCAGAGCAGAGAAGCCAGATGCCCATCCAGGAGCCCATGAGTTCTTCCTGAATAATCCTGGTCCAACTCTGCCGGCACTTGGGGCTGGCCAGCAAGCATCCTTCTGCCCTCTGCCTGCAGTCACCGTGCTCCCACCTGCCCCTGACCCTCAATCCTTTGCAGTTTGGTTTCCACTCCCCCCACTCCTCTGGAGTGGGGAAACTTTCCTCCCCAGAATGGCCAAAGCCCCTCCCCTTGGTCCCATCAGGTCTGGGGTCAAGAAGATGGCTTTGGAAGGAAGAGGAGGTGGGGACAAGTTGTGGGCTGAGGCTTTGTTGCCTCAGTTTCTGCTGCCTTGTCCAGGAGTAGTTCAGGAGCTGGGAGGGGAGCGGCTAAGACTGGCTGATCAGGCTAGGACAGCCTAAGACAGGGTTAGCCAAACAACATGGAAGCCACTGGCCAATGTCCTTGCCTGCAGTGCCCCCTCCCACCCCCCACCACTTAATGGGGCCAAGAATCTAATCCATATGTATCCCCCTGGGAAGACTGTTCCACTCTGTCTCACACACACATGGGCTCTGTCCCTCTTTGATCTGCCAGCAGGTAAACTGAGACTGGCCTCATTGTCTTTGTCACCATAATTTTTTTTGTCTTATGTAGAACTTTAAAAATATGCAAAAATAGGGAAAACAGGACTATGAACCCCCATGTACTCATCACCCAACTTCAAGTCACCAATTCCTGCCCAGTCGTCTCCCAACAACCCACTTTTTTTTTTTGTATTGCAGTTGGGTGGTATTTTTTTTTTTTAAATAAACTGTTTATTTTGGAATAATTTTGTGTATATAGAAAAGTTGCCAAGATCACACAGAGAAATGCTATGCACTGTCCACCCAGATTCTTCTCATGTGAACATCTTGCAAACCATGATACTTTCATCGAAACTGAGAAACTAACACCAGTACTTTACGATTGGCTAAACTCTCGATTTTCTTTGGATTTCAATGAGGTTTTCCACTAAAATCTTTTTTTTCTGTCCCAAGATTCCATCTTGGATCCTACATTGCATTCAGTCTTCATAGCTCCTTAGTCTTCTCTGCCTTGTGAGTGGCTTTGAGTCTTTGCTCGTTCTTCGTGCCTTGGCAGTCTTGCGTACTGGCCAGACATCTTGCAGAATGTCCCCCAGTCTGAGTTTGACGACTGTCTCAGGATTAGACAGGGGACGTGGACTTTTGGTAAGAACACCACAGAGGTGGAGCCCCATTCTCATCACTCTCTGGGGTGGCGGTGGCGTCCACACAACATCGCCGGTGGTGTTCCCTTTCATCGCTTGGCTACATAGCATCTCTAGGCTCCTCCGTCAAAAACTCACCATCTTCCCCTTTACCTTCTCTGTTTCTTGAAGGCAAATCACTAAGTCCATGAGATGTCTTTAAATCCATTTTAGTCAACCTATTTCCCCATCTTTCTTTTTTTTTTTTTCAAAATTTATTTTTGAAGAAACCAGGTCTCTGTCCGGTAACATTTCTCAGGGTCTTAGCGTGTTCCTTTGCTTCTGATAACTGCTGTAAATGAATATTTGGATCTAGGAGCCTGACCTGATTCACCGCTGATTTTCTCAGCAGGATGGGCTGGGGATGGGGACTTCTGTCAGGAGCCACCAGTTGTTTCCTTTTCGTGACGTTATCTGCTGTTGGTGCCCACTGTGTTATCTCTGGGCTAACCCCTTTAGGTTCTCAGGACTTACCCTCTCAAGGTATTTCCTAAATGAAGACAGTTTGTTTTCTGTCCGCATGACATGTCCTAGATCTCAGCAAATCAAAGGCACCACTCATGGCCAGAAACACTATTATCTGACGCATGGCTAAGGCAAAACTGCTGCAAAGTAATCTGTGGCACTGTGCTTCTTAACGCTTGGAACTTCTCCATCGTCGGTGTAATTTTGAGGCAAGTAGAGGAATACCAAGGTCAAGTTAGCATTTTCCTTTTTCACGGACTCAGAGGTTTACTTTTTGCTCAGTTGAGCTGTATTTGCTGGGAGTTCAGTCTAAGTCAGCGGGCTGCCTCAGATAGCGGGATGTCTGATGCGCTTAGGGCAGCCTCAGCTGCAGGGGAGGGAACCACTCCCACCTTCGTTGTGTTCAGTTGATGGTTCCTTCACCATCCCGGCGGGGTCAGTGTTTATCCTCTGCTCACCCTCGTCTTGTTGGTGTGAGTTCTGCTCTCCGTTTGCACACTTCTTAGTGACAAAACAGACTAATCTCATACTGTTCCTTCTAGGTACATTTCTTTCTTTTTTTAAGATTTTATTTATTTATTTGACAGAGAGAGAGATCACAAGGAGGCAGAGAGGCAGGCAGAGAGAAAGGGGGAAGCAGGCTCCCCGCCGAGCTGAGAGCCCGATGCGGGAACTGGATCCCAGGACCCCGAGGTCATGACCTGAGCAGAAGGCAGAGACTTTAACCCACTGAGCCACCCAGGCGCCCCTCTAGGGACATTTCTTAAGACCCGTAGCACTTGGTTATAACTTTGCAAGGAAATAAGGGATTGTGGTCATTCCACAAGACAAATATTTGCTACTCTGCCCCGTTTGGATGCCTTTCTGTGTGCCTATAACCAACTTTTTGTTTCTGTACTGAGTCATGTGGTGATTTTTTGGGTGTTATTTGGATGTTATTTTGGATGGTATTTTGGATTATGGCATCAGATACATCCATGGTATTTGAGATTTGAGGAAATGTAGTACCTTTTTTTTTTCTTTTCTTTTCTTTTCTTTTTTTTTTGTGGAGCCCAATGCAGGGCTCGAACTCACAACCCTAGGATCAAGACTTGAACTGAGATCAAGAGTCGGACACTTAACCAACTGAGACAAGCTAGAATTCTTGTTTGTACCTCTCCCCAGCAGAGTTCTGGGTATGGTTTGGATGTTGTTGGAAGGAGGCTGTTAGCTTGGTTCAAGGAAGAGCTGTCTGTCAAGAGAGGTGATCAAGAGTGGAGAGGGCCGTCTCCCAAGGATATGAAAGGTCAGCAGCGTGCCCATCACCCGAGGCTGCGCTGGATGCTTCTGACTCCAAAGTTGGGGCCCATTCCCAAGCCAGCTGAGATGCGCACGCTCTTTCCTCACTGGGGGTTCTCATCCTGGGCCCGCTGGAACCCCTAGCAGATTGGACCCCAGCCAGAAAGTGATGGGAGAAAGCAAGGAAGTTACTCTCCATTCTCTTGAATGGAAGAGGCTGTCAAAATGGTAGCTGGGAGGGGGCCCCCTGGGTGGCTCAGTCATTTAAGCATCTGCCTTCTGCTCAAGCCTTGATCTCAGGGTTCTGGGATTGAGCCCCACGTCGGGCTCTCTGCTCAGAGAAGAGTTGCTCGTCCCTCTGTCTCTGCCCCACCCTCCGCACTGTCTCAAAAAAAAAACCAAAAAAAAAAACCTTAAAAAAACATGGCAGCCAGAATTGTCAAAAGCAGTAGCTTTCAGGTCCCAAGAGAATGGTTTTTTTCAGGGTGCCTTTTGGGGTGAGTGTCGCCGGGGCAGGACTCTGGCCACGTCCGCTCTCTGCTCAGTTCCCACCTCCTGCCCGTATTTTTCAGGATGGCTGCTTTATAGTCACTGCCCCGCGTGTTCTGTCCAATTTAATTGCTCTGTCCCCAGAGATCGATCCCGGCAGATAAGAAAAAGACATCTGGGGAATATTGACTCTGTTACTTCTGGTCTTGCCCACGGGGGCCTTGACGTCGGCAGTGGCTTTGTTCCCACGCTTTGGGAAGTTGTTGGAGTGGCTCGTATTGGCAGGTGAGCGAACGGGGGTCTGTTGCAGAGCTCTCCTCAAGACTGGAGGCCTCTGGTCCCATCCGGGCCAGGAACAGCCCCTGCCTTTACTGAGCTGCTCAAAGAGGGAAAGACACCCCGAGGGGCAGGTTGTCTCTAAAAAATATAACTTTAAGAGGAATCTGGGTGGCTCAGTTGGTTGAGGGTACGACTCTTGGTTTCAGCTCAGGTCGGGATCTCAGGGTCGTGAGATCGAGCCCCGTGTCGGGCTCTGCACTGAGTGCGGAGTCTGCGTGAGATTCTCTCCCCTTGCCCTCTGCTCCCCAATCCCCCCGCTCAAATAATAAATAAATAAATCTTTAAAATAAAAGACTATAACTGTAACAAGTTCATCCTAAATGATCCATCATTGAAACCTCGCCAGATCTTTCTGGTTGTTCAAAAGATGGTCAACGTCTCCCTTTTTCTTACTCCCTTTCCTCCCCATACCACTCCTTCTTTCCCCATCCTTGTCCCTCATTCTCTCTCCTTCCAGCTCTTTTTGGTTGTTGGGGCTTTTTTTTTCTTAAGATTTTTATATATTTTTAATTGAGAGAGAGAGAGAGGGAGAGAGAGAGGGGAAGAATGAGCAAGGGGAGGGGCAGAGGGACAGGGAGAAGCAGACTCCCCGCTGAGCAGGGAGCACAACATGGGGGCTCGATCCCAGGACCCTGATATCATGACCTGAACCAAAGGCAGATGCTTAACCGACTGAGCCACCCAGGTGCCCCTTGGTTGTGTTTTTAAGGGCTCCGCATCTGGACCTGTGATGGGGCTGGGCTGGCGTGGGGGCAGCAGGGTGGGGCTGGGGGGCTCAGCCACAGGTCACCCTGGGAACCCAGGAAGCATTTGGGGAAACTGCCTTTGCTTTGTCCAACCGTGCCTCTCATTTCCCAGGGGACCCCTTCAGGGAGTACACTCTCATCCACGTGTAAAATAAAGTGATTACCTGGGGGAATGAGTACCCACATTTTTTGTGATCATTGCTGGTGACCGCGTAGCCCTCCGCTGCTTTCCCAGTCCTGAGCTCCTCATTTTGAAGAACATGCATTGTGTGTCTCTGGGTCTAGTTTATTTTTATACAAAGGATTGCACGCTCTCACCTGTTCTGCCCCCTCGGGTTTTTCCTTTCTCCTCATTTTGAAGAACACTCATTGCGTGTCTCTGTGTCTATTTTATTTTTATACAAAGGATTGCACGCTATCGCCTGTTTTGCCCCCCCAGGTTTTTCCTTTCTTTCAGCATAACGAGGTCCTGGCTTCTCTTTCCATGTCTGGAAAGAAGAGGCAGCAGGAATCATTTTTAAGGACTTGCGCATCAAGTGTGTTTTCTGCTCTGGGGCGCCCCCACCAGCTGGCCCCAGGCTTGCAGACCGTGGCACCTGTGCCCCAGGCTGCTGTGGGAGTCACAGGGGGCCAGAAGGCGATGGCAGCTCAAGTGCGGCCATCCAGGAGAGCTTCTTGAAGGCACCGTTGACAGACGTGTGGCCATAAGACAGGGAACCAGCCAGGGTTTGGGCCAAGGTCTCAAGGCCAGCCCCATCTCATCTGCTCATTTGCTCAGGTCACGGGGGTGGGGTGGGGGGGGTGTAGGGCTTGTGACTTGTCCAAGGTCATCTAGCAGGAAGTGCATCCACTGGGGGAAACTAGGTATCCCGACTCCTCATTAGTAGTTTGCTTTGATTGTCAAAAAATGAGATAAGACCAAAACCCAAAAAAAACCCCACCCCAAACCCCCAAACCCCACCCTCAGTTATTCAAATTCTACTCGTGAGTCTAAGGAAAGAGTTTTTAAATTAATCTTTTCCACAATCAAGACCAATTACTAAACTCTTCTATTATGAGCTTTCATAATTTTTCTATTTACCCAACTTACAAATTGCTCTTTAAGTCATAACTTGCAAATGTATTCATAGAAAATGTTTTTAAAAGGAAAAATTTGGTATCCATTTTAAGTGCCCCAAACAGGAAAATTGGCAAGTAAATGAGGATTTGTCTCCCCAGCGGGAAATTATGCATTTCTTAAACTTCGAATTGACGAAGAGTTTGCAATAAATGGAAAATGCTTAGATGTAACGCTCAAGGAGAATTGTGATCTCCAACTTATTTAGAGTATCACTAGAATTAAATGTTAGTTCATGCGTGCACTGAAACAAATAAACCTTGAAACTTACATAAACAAAAATAAATCCAGGGGGGCACCTGGGTGGCGCAGTTGGTTGAGCGACTGCCTTTGGCTCAGGTCATGATCCCGGAGTGCCGGGATCGAGTCCCACATCAGGCTCCCAGCTCCATGGGGAGTCCGCTTCTCCCTCTGACCTTCTCCCTTCTCATGCTCTCTCTCACTCTCTCTCTTTCCTAATAAATAAATAAATAAAATCTTTAAAAATAAATAAATAAAATAAATCCAGGAAGAGAAGATCCCAACCTGTTACTGATAGTGGTTGTCTTTAGATGGGGGAAATATGGGTGATTTTTATTTGCTCTGTTCTTTCATAACAGTAATGGCATCAACTGGGGGCCTGGGTGGTTCGGATGGTTAAGCCTCTGCCTTCGGCTCAGGTCGTGATCTCAGGGTCCTGGGATCGAGCCCCACATCGGGCTCTCTGTTCAGTGGGGAGTCTGCTTCTCCCTCTCCCTCTTCCTCTTCCCCTGCTTGTGCTCTCTCTCTCTCTCTCAAATGAATAAATAAAATCTAAAAAACAAAAAATAATAATGGCATCGACCAGCAACAATCCAGATTCAAAATAAAGTCTGATCATTTGACAAGGGACGAGTATCCATCTGGAGCCATAAAGATACCCACAACTTCTGACCAGTCATTTCGCTTCCAGGAATCTGGCGCGAGGAAGTCATTCTGCTTTCAGAAGAAGTTCTAGGCAGGAAGAAGTTTACTGAGGGTAGAAACTGGCAATCACCTGATTGCCAAGCAGTGCCTCAACCACGTTACGGAAAATGTGGCTCAGTGGCTCGATGCCGCCATGTGTTCATGAAGAAAGAAAATTCAGACAAAAGCGTGAGGTCCACCATTAAAAGGAAAAACTCAGGATTCACGCTGAAGTGTAAAGTATGACTATGACAGGTTGTTAAAATGCTGTAGGTTTCGGGGGGAAAAAATACACCAAGATGAGAGCATGAGCTGGCACACGGGGCGGTGGGAGTGTGGGGGATTTTTTCCTTGATTTTCCGATGTTTTCGGTAATGTGCTTATCTTGCTTCCATAACTTAAAAAAAACATACTAAGTAGCTGTTGAGCTGGAAAGCTGATTCTAACCCCCCCCCCCCACCGCCCCGAGCCACAGTCCACAGGGAGGGCTGGACGTTGGCCGTGGAGCAAGAGGGAAGTGGTCACTAATGGAATCCTGAAGATATCTGAGTAATGAACAGCAGGGCTGATTCCGCACTGAGGAGGTAAAAAGAAATTGCTGGACCCCGCGAAGGTCGAGATGGGGGATGGAGAAAGAAGGGGTGTAGGGCACACAGTTTAAAAAAATCAGCCGACAGCTGAGTTCCAATGGGCACATGTCAAATCCCTCCTACCTGCTGGGGAGACCACAGCCGTAGACACCCGAGGCAGCATCCAGGCGGCCCGAGGAGGGGAGGTCTCCAGGTTGGGACCCCAGAGACGTGGGTTGGTTCTTGAGCTCATGCCCTGAACGCCTAACCGAGGATGCCGGGAATGACCAGCAGGCTCTCAGGTCCTTTCCAGTTCCCGGGGTCTGTGATCTGTGCTGCCCTTTGCTCTTGAAATTCTCTTCCTCATCTTCCAACCCATGGCCTAGATAAATGCCTCCACCTCCAGGAAGCCTCCCTTCACTGCCCCGCCTGCCCTGTGTGCCAAGCAGCGTGTAGAACGTGTCCGATACTCCACTTGGCTGCATGGGGTCTGAAGGTGGGTTCCTATCCTGCCTGGTCTGGGGCCTTGGGAAGTGACTCAGGGATTTGTCCCGAGTCATTCAGTTGGAGAGGGAGGAGCTGGGATTCGAACCCAGCACCCCTGCCCCCAGAGGTTCTCCCTCGGCTGGAGCCAGTCTGAGTTGTTGACTCCGGATGCACGTGTTGTCTGTCGATCTGACAAACCACATTCCACCCCTCCAGGTGAGGTGCAAGCAAGTCGGTTCATATTAATTACAATTAAACGTTAAGGACCTGCTGCTGTGTGTCTCGAGTGCCCAGCCTACATCGGGTCTGCCCCTAGGACGACGCGGAATCTAAACCGAAGAACTGAACCGCAGTGACACACTGGGGCCCAGTGTTGGGGCGCCCACCATCCCCAGCAGCCACATTCAACACCAGGTTCTGTCGCAGAGGGAGCTGGTGGCCACACTGTGGCTCGCGCTCTGCCCGCGATGGAACCCGCCCTCTGAGATCCCAGCCGCCGCTGCGAATGGGCTGAGCTTGGAAGGATGCCTGCTCCTTGGAATGTACGTGGTCTTAGTGGCAACCAGTTAAGTGGGCCTGGGTTTCTTATGGGATAACAAAGCAAGCAAGTAGGAATACCTCCCAACCAGCGTAGATGGGGGAGACGGTGAGGTTCAGGCGGGAGTGTGGCTCTGGGGGAGCAGATCTGAGACAGGGTCCTGGCACTTGGCTTTGCCACGGGGCCTAGGGTTGCTCTTGTCAACCCTGGAGGGCCCAGGTTCTCCAGACGGGACGTGGCACCCCAGATGCTCCTTTTGACCTTCAGCTGTGAAAGTGAAGGGCACAGCCCGTCTCGTAAGCGTGTGTCCAATAATGGTAAGTCTCGGTGTGACACCTGGGAGGTACGGACGAGGGCGTTCCCACGGTCTCAGGTCAGATTCTTCCAGAACCTGGGCTAAGGGTTTGTGTGGCAGCAGCTTATTAAGGAGTGTTCTCAGGAGAACTCTCCTCTAGCCGCTGCATAAGGACACAGTGGCCCTGGGGCTAGGGACAATCTGAGAGTCGCGGGGTCTCAGCCCTTAGGAACAATGCATGCAGCAGCTAGGGGAAGAGGCACAGAGCTGATGAAGGGATTAGATGAGACTTGTGTGAATGTGAATTTCCTCGCGTAGTCTAAGGGCTGTCTCCAGGCTCAGGCTGGGGGGCCCGGGACCTGTTGCCTCGTCAGAGAATACAGTTGACAACATTTTGACTTTCAAGTTTGAAATACTTTGTTGGCTGTATAAGATGGGATTTCGGCTGTAAGAGAGATGGGATCTCTTTTCTTTCCCTAAGAGAACCAGCTGGTCTCTGGGGAGACCCCTGTCCTCAGGACACCAGAGTTGGCCAGCTCTGAGTCCAGGTTGGTCCTCTCTCCAGGACACGAGGATCAGATGGTGGCCTCCCTCTGCTGTTTGGGGACAGCCAGAGGGAACTGAGGGGTTAGTTACCTCCTTCCAGGGCACAGAACCAAGTAGAGCTGGGATTTGAACTTGGGACCATAGTATGGATATGTCTTCTATAATGCTGCATATAAGTCACCCCAAAACTCAGCGGCTTCAAACGACACACACTTATGGTGATGGTTTCTGTGGGCCCAGAATCTGGGAGCAGCTTCCGTGGGTGGTTCTGACCCGGGTCTCCCGTGAGGTACTTCTCACACTGACGGGGAGCTGCAGTCATCTGAAGGCTCGACTGGGGCCGGGGGAGCCGAGACCAAGCAGGCTCCCTCGGGCCAGCGGCAACTGGAGGCTTCGGTTCCCTTCCACTGGGCATCTCACAGGGCTGCTTGAGGATGCCCCTGGTACGGCCGCTGGCATCCCCCGGGGCAGGCGATCCAAGAGAGAAGGCGAGGAGGAAGCCATAATGCCTTTTATCCCCAATCTTGGGCATCACACACTATGACTTCTTCTTCTTCTTCCTTTTTTTTTTTAAGATTTATTTATTTATTTTAGAGGGGGGAGGGGCAGGGAGAGAGACTCCCTACTCAGCATGGAGCCTGACACCGGGCTTGATCTCAGGACCCTGCAATCGTGATCTGAGCCAAAACCAAGAGTCAGAACCTCCACCGGCTGAGCCACCCAGGACCCCCCTGCAGTTTCTTATTAGGAGGAAATTACAAGGCACGCCATACTTCAGGGAAGGGGAAGGACCTTTACAAGGGAGAAATAGCAAATAACTTAAGGATGTGTTTTAAAACCACCACAGTGTGGTATAGCTGCTCCCCCCATCGGTGTGTTTGAGGGGGGCTTCCCCCGACTCCCTGGTTGGCTAAGGCCCCCTGTGTCATTCTGCAGCCCCCCACCCCTGCCCCGGGGAGAGCACAGCTGTTCCTGCACCCAGCCTTCCTCAGGCCTGGGACATGGCCAGCTCTGCCCTCCGGACCTCTTCTCTGCTTTCCTGGGTATCTCAGTTCCCGGAGACGGAGGTGAGAGCTCGGAGACCCGGGGTTTCACCTCCGTGGGAAAGGGGCTCAGCGTGGTCACATCTGCCAAGGATGCCAGGGGAGGGGAGGTCTCTGAAGGGCTGAGGGCTGAGGTCACGTCCCTGCCCGGAAGATCCAGTCCCCATGAGAGACTTGGTTCTGGGCAAGGCTGATCCGCTCAGCACACACCCACTCTTTGACCCGAGGGTGAAGAAGTACTCAGCCACATCACCCGTTTCTCTTTCCAGAGTACTTGTGAGGTGGGGCCCTCAAGGAGGTCAAGCCGCGGCTAGAAGACAGATGTCCCAAGGCAGCTGCTGCCGACCCTTCTTCCACTCTGGCCTTTGTGTGGAAGGCCTCAAACCACAGGGGGTTAACCGACCAAGGGCCCCAGCTCCTGGATTTTGAATCTACGCCCTCCCATTTGTGCCGAAGCCACGAGGCTTACCGTGTGCCCATCAATATGCAGTGCAAAAGGGATACTAGGGCTGGCCCACGGATTCCTTGGATGTCCCCTAACTTTGGCTCAAGGACTCCCTGATGGCTTTGCCGGAAACTCCCTTACACACCACAGCCGTCTAAGATGCTCAACCTAAGTTTCTCCTTTACTCAGAGTTAGGGTGACCAGAAACAATACAGGTCCCTCAGCTAAATGTGCATCTTGGATAAATGACAGCCAATTCTTTTTTTGTAATTTAGTTTATTTTTATTTTTAATTAACATATAATATATTATTTGTTTCAGGGGTATAGGTCTGTGAATCATCAGTCTTACACAATTCACAGCACTCACCGTAGCACGTACCCTCCCCAATGTCCATCCCCCAGCCACCCTATCCCTACCGTCCTACCCCCCAGCCACCCTCTAGATGTCCATCGACAGATGAACGGATAAAGAAATGTGGTATGTATACACAATGGAATACTATGCAGCCATCAAAAGAAACGAAATCTTGCCCTTTGCGATGACGTGAGTGGAACTGGAGGGTATTATGCTAAGCGAAATAAGTCAGGCAGAGAAAGACAATTATCACATGATCACTCTGATAGGAGGAATTTGAGAGGCAGGGCGGTGGGGGGGTCGTGGGGGTGAAGGGAGGGGAAAAATGAAACAAGATGGGACCGGGGAGGGAGACAAACCATAAAAGACTCTTAATCTCAGGAAAGGACAGCCGATTCTTAGCATAAGTACGTCCCAAATACCGCACAGGACAGACTTATTCTAAAAAAGCACTTGTTTGAAATTCATGTTTGCCTGTGCCGGCTGATTATTTGCTGAATCTGGAGACCCAACCTGGGGTCTGACTCACCTTGTAGACTCCTCTGCTCTCTGTTTTCTGCCCCACATACAATTCCTCTTTCTAAAAATCTTTGCGCATTTAATCCCTTCCTGGCATCTACTTCTCAGAGGGTGCGGACTAACTGGGCGGGGACGGGGCTGGGGGCGGGGACCCCAGGGTGGGCAGGCTTCACTTAAAAACGTCTGGTTTCCTTCCATCGGGCATGGTCCTGGGAGTGGGCCCCCCTTTTTCCTGCTCAAAGCCACAGTAGTGGGGTGGGGGGAAGGGAGGCTCCTCTCCCTGAGTCCAACTTAGAAGGCAATTTCTAAGGGAAAGGAAGTTCTAAATTAGTTCTATAATTTCAGGGTGCCCGAGAGTTCCACAGGGGAATACAAGGGAAAATGTGGATTTGTGGGTCCCTCTCTCCAGATCTCCCACTTCTAGAGGTCTAGGGTTGGGGTCAGCAATAGGCATTTTCCCAGGCTCCACGCTTGATTTTGAAACGCATAAGGAAAGTACCTTGGCTTATTTCTTAAAACTTCCCGCAAATGCTGCTGCCTGTACTTATTAATTTAGTAGTAGTCAGAACTTCGTACTCAGGGCATCAAAGCTAGAAGTAAGTTTGCTTTCCTTTCTTCCTCTCCTCTCTCACTTTTTTGAAGCCTCTTTCTGGGTTAGAAAAATTTGCTAGGCATTTGGGTCCTCGAGTATATAGGGCACACTTTTTTTTTTTTAATTTGATAATGAGAGTACCACCCATCCCTTTTCACCTTGCCTGCTAGGAGGCTCAGAGCAAGATTTTCTGTGAATTGCCGTGCTTTTTCTAAATTAGGATTTCGGATACAAGAAATTCCTTCCTTGTGCCAAGCCAACACCGATGGACTTCAGTACAATGGTTTGTTGTTTCACTCCTGGCCTTGATAGTGGATCGTCTCTTTGTTGCTTATTGTTGCTTTGGTCCTTTTGGAATTAGGTGGAGTAGAAACCAGTCCTCCCTTACCTGACTCCTGAGGACTGGAGGTGCTTCCTAAGAGCCAGGATCATCTGAGCTCAGCTTTTGTGGGAGAGTTGAAGTTAAAAGAGACCATGAAGCTGAGGAGAGAGTGTGGGCCCCAGGGGAGCGGCAAGGCCGGCGGGTGGCACCCTTAAATGCAGAGCTGGGTGGGAATCAGCGGGAAGTTGGCGCTGGGTGGTGTAACCAGTGTGTTTAGAATGGGCGTTGGCTTGTTCTGATCCCGGGCAGGCTGGGTGAGTCCGCAGGGAAGGAATGTCCTGACTCATCCATGTCTCAGTTTCTCTTCGGGTGGAGGGCTGCCGCGGGGGGCTGGGGAATCTGGAAAGAAAGAGATAGACAGTGGAGCTTCATATGAAGCCTTGTGGGAGCAGGCGTCCCAGCCGCCAGTGGTCAAGGCTCCTTTCCTTCTGACAGTCCACCACCAACCGCTTACATGAGACCTGGGGAGTAGGGCCCTGTGCGAGGCACTGGATTTGGGGGCCATCGGGCTATCTGCCACTCCAGACACTCAGGCCACCAGTCCTTATCTTAGGATCTGCCTTAAAGGATGTTTGGCCGAGGTTGAAAGAATCTGGGTTCCTCCGTCCCATTTTCCCAGGGGCTTCAAGCACCTGCTCTTTGGCCTTAGCTGGGCGACATGGGGCAGGTTACTTGAGTCCCATCTGGAGAACAGATGCATGGGGTTGCGGTGGAGGGCGGGGGGCTCTGAGTCCCAGCGTCTTCCCTCCTGTGTGCTGGCGTCGGGGTCTCCTGCCCTAGCAGTGTGCCGGCTGGACACGCTGATGGCAGCCTGGTGGGGCCGAAGGCCTGTCCGGGCATCTCTCCGAGCGCTCAGCCCCAGGCTGCAGGCACAGAGGCAGCCCTGGCATGGGTTAATGGGCGGGGCGGGGCTGGGGCCAGAGTGATCCCACTTGCCTAGGAGCCAGAAGCACCTTGGTCGCATCAGGTCCCCTGGCTTCCATTATGGAAGTCCCTAAGCCACTGTTGTCACCAACCCTATGACTGCACACTTTTTCTTTTGGATCCCCAGATCTAAGGAAGGGGCTGGGGCTGGGGAAGTAGAGACTCAGTTCTGAGCGGGTTCATTGGGTCTCTCCGCCCAGAGGAGCTTCGCACGGGGATCCACCTGCTGGAAGAAAAGGACCCAAGTGCAAACTCCAGGCTTCCAGATGAGATACAAAGTGAATGCACTGCTGATGAGTTTCTCTGCCCAAACCAAAGGTGGCTGGGGGCTACGGCGGACCCCAGCAAGCCCGACCAGTGGGCTCCTGTAGGTGGGTGACGGGGCAGATTCTGACTCGTAGCAGCTGGAAGACGCTGGGCAAGTTGCTGGCCATCTTTGAGCCTCCAATCCTCCCAGTAATGTAGGGACATTCTGTCTTTAGAGAAGTGGGCCCAAGAGGTACAGGGGTGAATGTGCCGGCTACCAGGTCCTGGGGCTCTTGCCGGGATCAGCTCCTCTCCGCCTCCAGGAAGGCAAAGATCAGGATCTTGGGGACTCCATTCTAGAGGGGAATAAAGAGCTCTGTGGGGTCCTGTTGGGAGCATTTTGGGAAATTAAGTCACAGATACACAAGTCCTTCTCAAAGGTTTCAGAACACGGTAGAACGAAAGGACCCCAATTCTACAATGCTGGTATTTTCCCAGGCACGGCCCCAGCCCTGGAGGGCAGTCGATTTCGGGCTCTTATTTAAAAAGCTGCTCGGAGTGGGTCTCTGTAGAAATAGCCCCCGGGCTGTAATTACTGCTGAGTGGAAAATCTCTGGCTGGTGAACACATTAATTAGCTAATGCCCTATGCCCGCGGGGGCTGCTAAGTGTGGTCCCTGTAGTCTGGGGTGAAGGGGGGAAGAGATGGATGGGTGAAGGGGCTCATCGGGGGGCCTGCAGGGGGAGAGAGCCCCCTGGGGCAGCCCAGCCCTTCCCAGGGGCTGGCCTAAATTTCTTGGGGTCTCTGTTAATGAGCTCAGTTCACAATGAGGTCTTGTGGCTAGAATCAGGACCTGAGCTGCAGAGTTCTGATTTCGGGGTCCTCCCCATGCTTCTTCCCTCTCGAAGGAACGCACTCAACAACATTTTGTCTTAATAATATGGGCACGTTCTTCCCTTCCCAGCCCCCAGCTGGGCAAAGGTAATGCCAAGCCTGGGTGCAGGGACGGAGGCCCCCGTGTGCAAAGCGGTGGGGGAGGAGGGACGCATGAAGGGAGAGGCCCCAAGAAAGGGAGGGGTGGGTGGGCAAGGCCCCCATTCACGAGGTGACCTTCCTATTCTGATGTGGAAATCGTGATGTGCTGGGGGGTGCATAGAAGCAGGCGCAGGGCCATGCCTGGGTGTCACCTGCTGTGGGGACAAGACACGGTTGGCAGAATGGATCGGACACGGCTGACCACCTGGCCAGGCCTGGTCGGGGCAGTTCCTGCCCCCACAAGCCCCTGCCTTGGGGAAGAGAGGCTGGTGACTGGACAGTGGGCCCCTCTGCAGGTTGCTTTGGTGGCCTGGAGGCTGGGCCACCTTCCATGGCGATAGCAATTACATCTAAGGCCCTTTCCCCTTCGCTCTCTCCCCCAAAGACCTGGGTCTACTCTAAGGGTTGGGCCCTAAGGTAGGGAGCCTGTGGGGACCCAGCAGGGGACTGACAATGAGAGCCAGGAAGGGGGGCCCTGGCAGGGAGGGGCTGAAGAACGCTGTTCAGACCCCGAGGATTGTCCTGGCTGCCAGCTGGACCCCAGGTTGCCAGCTTTGATTTTCCAAGCATGGCTGGACCTCTAGATGACATCGTGGGACCCGCAAATGCTGGGAGGTCACTTAAAGAAATGGTAGGAACAGTTTTTGACCCCCAAAGCCCCATCTGCGTCCATCGGTGGATGAATGGATAGCAAAGTGACACATCTCGAAAACAGATTATCACTCGGCCATAGAAAGGAACGAAGCCCTGACTTTCCCTGCGATACGAGGTGGGTAAACCTCGAGGACATCGTGCTGAGTGACAGAAGCCAGTCAAAGAAGGCCACCTATGATATGATCCCATTTACAGGAAATGTCCAGGGCAGGCAAATCTGCAGAGACGGAGACCATATCGTGGTTGCCAGGGGCTGGGGGAGAGAGGGGTGGAGATTGAATGCTTAATGCGTATGGGTTTTATTTTGGGGTTTTGAAAACGTTCTGGAACTAGATAGAGGTGATGGTGTACAACGTTGTGAATGTACTAAATGACTAAATGCCACTGAGTTGCTCATTTAAAAATGGTTAATTTTATATTATGTAAATTTCATCTCAAAAAAACCTGCAAACCAAAAAACCAACAACCATCTGCCTCCATCTACACACACACACACACACACACACACACACACACACACCATTAGCAGCCTTTTTCTGGTTCAGGGGCCCGGGGACAAGGAGGCTCGCTGAGATCTTTCTTCCCACCAAGGAGCGGTGTGGCGCTGGCCCGGATGGCCAGGGCCTGTGGAAGCCCCTAGTCGGGCGAGGGGAGCAGCTGGTGGGGTGATCGGAGGCTGGGCATTAAGTTTTGAGCGCTTGAGCACAGAGAGGCTTCCCAGGCAGGGTTCCCCAGGGGACACAGCTTAATAAGGCATCCCCGGCCACGGGACCAGCTGAGCCAGGCTAGGGGGTGCGGAGGAGCTCTCAACAGTAGCTTCAAGTAGCACAAGTCACAGTAATGTGGGTGCCCCCAGGGACCAAGCCCGGCTTCCCCCCATTTTCCTGGGACTATACACACCTTGGGATCTTGATACAACCCCAAGGAGGGGTGGAAATAAGCGATATGGCACGTTGTCCCAATAAAGGAGCTTGGAGTCACATTAGTGTAACGTAGGAACACAAAGAACTGTGGCGTCGGTTCCAGGAAAAGCACACAGAGCCGCCGGGGAAGCACCCATTGGAGGGAGGCAGAGGGAATGGATGCTGGGTGGTCTCTCCGGGAAGGCTTCCTGGAGGAGGGGATGTCCACGCTGAAGAATGAAGGGAAAGACGTGAGTGATGATGGTGAGACCGATTGGTGGGAGAAGCATGAGTAGGTCTCAGAGGCAAGGCAGGGGGTACTCAGGGAGCTCCAGCCTTTGGGGAGCACGTAGTGCATGTGCAGCATGGTGAGAAGGGACATTCCTGAGGTCAGGGGGCCATCATCGCCAAGCGTTATCTTCAGTCCGCATATCTGTCGTCAGACACCCCTGGTTATCACTCCAAATTTGTCACCGGAGATGGTAATCACTCCCACCTTGACCCTGATGGCTGAGTGCTATCCTCTGACCTCTGCTCTCCCCAGATCCCGTCATCCCCACCGTTCCTAGGGAGCCCATAGTACCCCCTACCTCTCTCCCCTGCCCGCTGTGGACAGTCAGCACCAAGCTTTCATTCCGGGGCCCCTTCCAGAGCGTTCCTTACTGCCTCGGTAAAGGGCGCAACCTCCAGGCCTTCCCAAGGAACATAATCCCCTGTGGGGGAGGGGGGGGAATCTCATATATTAGATCCATTCTAGCTGCTCACTTCCTGAGGCCTCTGATCCATTTCTCTAGAATCTTCCACAGCAGTTTTGGCATGGCAAGTTCACTTCATGTGGGCATCGCTTGTTCCAAGCTTCCAAGAGTCATCTTGGCAGGGTATCAGTTCAAGCCCGGAGGATCTTCTCTGGGTGTGAAATCCCGGGTTCACATCGACGAAGTCTTCCTGCTTGGGCTTATATTCTGACCGCGTTGATCCAGTGCCATGAAGCTCTCTCCTCGCAGGCACAATCTTCCAGGTGGGCGTGCGTGTCTCTGCAGAGACCTGTAGCTCCCGGACACACCGTCCCTTTCCTCACTTCCCAGCGCAGAAGAAGCGGCTCCGCTAACATTCGCGTTAAGCTGGAACTCGACCCTCCTTGTAGGTCCGGTGGCAGAGGGTAGGCGGAACAGATTCGAAGGAGGGGCAAGCCCTTCCTCCTAAGGTCTCTGTCTCCTGGGAAGCTCCGCACCCCCTCCCGATCGGCTGGTGAACCACTCTGGCGGGGGCGGGGCTTTCGGGAGAATCAGAGGTCAAGTCTATCTGCGGGCAGAATCCCGTCCTGAGCCCCCCCAGGCTGAAGTTCTGCTGCTTGTGTAGGGAGGTCCTCAGCTGCTCCCTCCGCCCTTTGGCCACACTTGTCAACTGTTGTCGCTCTGGGTACATTGTTTAACTCAGGGCTGTGTGTGATTCAAATACCCCTGGGGCCTCCCTGCCCCCCGGGGGGTGGGGGGGAGGGGGGTGCGGTTTGGTGCATTTGACGCAAACACTCTGTGTGATGGGTTAGATAATTCAGAGTTTTTCTCATAGTCCCTGAAAATTCCATTCGGAATCTTTGGGTTTTGTTTTTTAACGTTTTGTCTTTATTTTTACTTTTCCATTGTTCTTCTCTCCTTTCCCCGCTCCCCCATGCACTCCACAGACCCCGGGAGAATACACTTCCGTTTCCCTGTGACTTCCCTCATTGACAGCAGTATGACCCGCCAGCCCCTGACCCCCTCCTCTGTTTTAAAGCCTTCCCCTGAATTCTGGTGAAGAAAAGTGTCACCAACCCATTTCTTGAATAAGAACGTCTAGGATAGGTTGGGCTCACAGCACCGTGACCATCTTTGCAACGGTAGAGATTCTCAGTGGTGATTTCTGAGTCTTTCTGGAAGCTTTAGCCTATGGGTACGTTGTGTGTACACACTCATTTTTCTAAGGCACTCCTTATTAGTTCTTACAAGATTTTCAAAGGTATCTGTGACCCCAGAAATGAGAGCCTGAGCTTTGGAGTTAGATGTCCCATTTTGATTTAAAATTAAAGTCTCCGGGGTGCTTGGGTGGCTCAGTTGGTTAAGCGTCTGCCTTTGGCTCAGGTCATGATCCCAGGGTCCTGGGATCGAGTCCTGCATCAGGCTCCCTGCTCAGTGGGGAGTCTACTTCTCCTTCTCCCTCTCTGGTTCTCTCTCTCTCTCTGTTAAATAAATAAATAAACTTAAAAAAATAAAATTAAAGTCTCCATTTCTATGAAAGAGGCGCAAGCCTTGAGCTTTCACTTCGACTTATCAACCATCAATAGAGCCATCCTTGGGTTCACAAAAGGAATAAGAAAATGAAAAAGAGGCAGAGCATCCGTACCCCCATTCCCCAAGGCAACCGGGCATGAGCTGGAAGAATGGAAGGGAACGAAAGTGAACTGGTTATGTCAGTGAGTCTATTTCCAAATACAAGCAACAGAAATACCCTCTGGAAGTGGATTTCGCAATAAAAATACCCAAGCGTGGATGTCTCCAAGGGGGATACTTCAGCAGCTCGGTGACACTGCTGAAGACCCAGCTTCTTTCCAAACTCAGCCCGGCTTCATCCCGGGCTGGTCACCTCGGTCCCAGCAGCAGCTGCAGTGGACCCAATAGCATCCGATGATAACGGGGAGAACCATCTCCTGCCATGAGTCTCTTAACCAGCGACGAAAGAGCACCCAAAGCTCCCCATCAACTTTTGCTCGTTTCTCCCTGGACGGAATTATGTCACGTGTTCCCACCTAGCCCAATCACGGGCGAGGGGCGTGGCACTGCCCACACTGGCTGGGACCGAGGGGCTATGTAGCTGTCACAGAGCGAGGTGGCTATCGGGACAAGAGTGGGTTTCCTTGGAGGAGTGATGGGATGGGCAGCCACGTGTGCTACAGTGAGACTCAACGATCTGATCTCTGGGTGATGAAGACAGGGTAGGGGGCGTAGGGGGTTGGTGGGGGGAAGGGAACAAAGGGCGCAGCCAAGGAAAGGGAGGAAAGAGATGGGCCAGACAGCTCTCCCTGCTCTCAGGACGTTCTGGTTATTTCTTCAAAGGCCTCGGGTTAGGTAGAGGCTGCGGGAAGTGCTATCTGAGTGGCCATGAGCGTGAGTGTGTTGAATATGCTGCTTCCCACCAGGGGAGACTCTCTGATGAGGTCTTACTTGCTGTCTGATCACAGCCCTTTCTGCTTCGGCATTTCCATTCCAATTCCTCTTCCATCGCCTTTCTCTAACTCCAAACGTGTCCTTCCTTGTCTTGGACTCTTTAAAGCTCTCTTTGCTTTTCATTTCTTTTCCACGTCTTTAATTTTTCTGAAGGTCTCAAGAAATAGTTTCATCAGCTTTAGTGTGCGGTCTAGACGCTCCAAGTGGGAAGGAGACAGCTGCAGATTTCAGCCCAGATTCTGTCCTGCATGGGTTTACGGAACGTCGGGTCCAGTCACAGGAGCCCTCTCGGACACCTGGTGTCCTGAAAGAACGGAGATGCCTTCCCAACAAAGGATGCGATCAATCACGCAGATCTTGCCTCGGATAACCCGAGTCATCTCTGTCTGTAAGGCACCATTTGCATGCATTTAAAAACCGAATAGTTTGCAGGTAACCGTGTAGTTATAAGCTCCCGACACGGCTCGGATGTCTCTGTGAGTCTCAAATGAGACTCCCACATATTCCACGTGAAGCTGCTCGAGGGAGAGTGTTTGAGGACCTGAATCCGAAGACAGCTGCCTCGGGGCCAGGGATCCCGTGGGGTTGGGGTGCAGGCTGTGTGTGGGGGGTCTGGCCTCTGCGCTGGAACCACAGATGGCATGCCTGTGGCCTGCACCTCAGTGTCTGATGTTGGGCAGTGGCAGTGGGGAGGCTGCATCACGCAGCCTCGTTAGCAGTGACTCGGGACCGGGTCGAGTGGGAGCTGGGGCCGGAAGTGAGGAGGAGAGGGGGGAAACCGCAGCAGGTTAGCTGGCCCAGAGGACGCCGCCGCGGGTCGCCTAGTCTCTTCCGTGGTTCTGTGGTTGTGTTGGACAGTGGCTGGAGCTGGCCAGTCACCTCCGTCCCTTCATGTGGTGTCAGGGCCTCTGTGTGGCCTCTCCCGGTGGCTTCGTTTAGGCTTCCTTACAGCACCATGGCCTCAGGGAGGTGGAAATGCTTCCAGCAGGATGAAGGCTTCACAAGTGAGGACTGTAGGGCCCCTGGGTGGCTCAGTTGGTTAAGTGTCTGCTTTTGGTTCAGGTTGCGATCCTGGGTTCCTGGGATCGAGCCCCGCATCAGGTTCCTTGCTCTGTGGGAAGCCTGCTTCTCTCTCTCCCTCTGCCTCTCTCTCTCTCTCTTTCTCTGTCTCATGAATAAATAAATAAAATCTTTTAAAAAACTCACACAAGGGAGGACTACAGGTGGAATATGGTGGCATATGGCTCAGCCTGGGAAGTCTCACATAGCGTCGCTGCACCAGTCAGTAAAGCTCACATAATGTCAAAGGGAAGGGAATTAGACCCCCACCTCTTGATGGGTGGGGCAAGGTTCTAGAAGCACATGGGGGTCGGGTCGGGGCGGGGTGGGAGACATTGTTACCTCTGTCTTGGGAAAACATAGATGGCCACAACCACCTTTTCCATGCAGGGTGTTATCATTCCGTTGAGCCTCCTTCCCAGGCCAGCTTCTTTTAAGACAGCTTGGGTCTGTGACTGTGTTCCTTCCTGATCAGCATTCAGCCCCCTTCCCTCCCTGCTTGAATTTCCACTCCTCTCCCGGGCTCCTTTCTTCCTGAACCCTGTTTAATATGCAGCCCACCTCAGACGGAAAGTCTCTCCAGCTCTCCTGCCTCCCTGCTTCCCAGCCTTTCCCAAAAAGGGGTTGAGCTAGCAGTTCTAAAGGACAATGCGGAAACACCATCAGAAGGCTGATGGGGATGCAGGGCGGCTCGGGGACACTCGGGCACGTTCTTTGATCTGAGCATTGCACACATCAGTGAGATATTTAATTACATGGGGGCTGAGCGAGTGGGGGAGGACAGCGGGTGTGAAAGGCTGGGGGCGAACCCAGGGAGATAAAAATGACTCGGAGGGGCTCCTGGGTGGCTCAGTGGGTTAAAGCCTCTACCTTCGGCTCAGGTCATGATCCCAGGGTCCTGGTATCAAGCCCCGCATCGGGCTCTCTGCCCGGGAGCCTGCTTCCGCCTCACTCTCTGCCAAATAAATAAATAAATAAATAAACAAACAAATAAATAAATAATCTTAAAAAAAAATGACTTGGAGACCAGCAGAGCCTCTCAGGGAGTATTTTCCAAGCCCACGGGCATGTCGGGACTGTCCCAGATCACCTGTGAGTGATTCGTTGCTAATTGTCACATGGCCCGGTGAAGGATGATAGTAGGCAACAGGCCTAGAATCAAAGCCTTTAATAATAATAACAATAATAATAATAGTGTTATTATTTAATCAACAAGAAAGAGATCCTATTTAGAAGCCCAGAGAATGATGGGAAAGGGAAGGTCAAGATGGCGACCTTCGGAGGCACGATGACAGAGAACAAGGCTGTTAGGAAGGGCAGACTCACGGAGAAGCCAGGAGCTTCAGGCCAGAAGAGACCTGTTCGTGGAATCACTTAGGACCCCTGAAGTCACACCAGGCTCCCACCCTCTCCCCGCTGGGCTATTTATCCTTTTTTTAGGTGGCAGTGAAACAACCATGCCCCACAGGCCTCGGATCCTTTTATTTCTTTGTGATTCTGACCCAAGTGTGGTTTCTGGCTCTGTCATCCTCTGAGCTGTGTGACTTTGGGGAAGTCACTTAACGTCTCTGAATCTCTGTTTGCTCTCGGAAGCTGTGAAATGGTGACCGTTACACCTACCTTTGTGCTCTGATAAAACGAGATGATATGAATAAAGCATCTAGAATAGCCTGGGCTCCAACTGGTGCTTCGTCAAGTCTGTCCTCTTCTTGTTTCCTCTTCATTTACCTACGAGCGAGCGTCTTCGTTTCATTTGGAACCAGTCCTGAAGAATGTATTTCTTTGGCCAGGTGTGCGTTATTTAAAAAGCAAGGCGTTTACACTCAAAACATGGTGATATGAAAGGGCAGGTAATTATCTCCCTGGGGGATTCAGCAGAGGAAGATTCCTTTTCCTCCTTTTCTTTTTATATCTGGGGCTTCCAAACCAACTTCTCTGCAAAGCGGGGGGAGGGGTCTTCCCCTGGCGAGTTGAACGTCCACCTACCCCTCCGCCCCCCCAAGGAGCAGATCTACGTGATGAGCCATGGACGTAGCCCACCCAGCATCCTGGTTTTGGTCCTTGGATCCGGGATCCCGGATCTCCTAGCCGGTCACCTGCTGCCATCACAAGCTCAGGAAGGGATGTCTGGCAGTTTCACTGCGGAGTCTCGGTCAGTGAGGCACACAGGGGGCCTCGGAAGGCAGAGTCCATGTGCCTCCTTCATGTCCAACACTTTGTGAACACACCCCACAGATCACATCTCTTCCTCTCTCTGGTGAAAAATGCCCTCCGTATCCACAGGAGGCCTCTGTTCTCAGGCAGACGTGCCTTTCTCCTCTGAGGCTATGCAATGCCTAGGACACAGAGGCTCTCCCTGGGTGTTGACGTCTGATGATTTAAGGCCCACTGCCTTCCCCGCCGCCAGGGCCCAGGCCCTGCAGATCTGGCCACTTCCCTCCTGCTCACATTCCTACTTCGCAGCCGCCAGCCCGGCCCAGAGCGGGGCTTGCTGGATATTTGTGGATCTGAATCAAATGGGTATAAGGCAAAACTTTGAACATTTCCAGCCCTGCCATTCCGTGATTAATTGTTACAAAGGGCCCACCCGGTTAACTTCATTTTCAGAATCTAATTAAGTCTAAAATAGATGTTGTAGAGTTAGAAATTTCACATTACAACTCAGATGGACATAAAAATGTTACTGAGAATTTTCTCTCTAAATGATTCATTCTGCTTTGCAACTGCATTTCTTTTTTACTTAAAATTGCCTTTCAAATGAACAGGCTCTGGAATAGGGAAAGATTTCTTAAATGTAACACAAAAAGCACTCACCATAAGGGGGAAGTTGCATAAATGGAACTCCACTAAAATGGAGAGCTTCCGATCATCAAAAGATACCCCTTAATGGTGTGAAAAAGAAGTTACAGACCGGGAGAGGATATTTATAATAAATACATCCAACAGAGGATTTAAAGTACAGCAAGAACTCAGACACACCCATCGACGAAATTGACAGCTCGACAGAAAATAGAGAAATGGCACTTCCCAATGAGGACGTTCAAAAGTCCAATAAGTATACGATAGGGGGCTGGTGTTAGCTCCGGGTGCCACAGCGGAATGGCAGTCACGCACTTATAGCCCGGGTGACTTCAATTACAAAAGTAAAACTCGTTTTTCATAGTTCTTGAGGGTGGAAAATGCAAGATCAAGGTGCTGGCTGATTTGGTTTCTGGCGAGAGCTCTCTTCCTGGCTTCTAGATGGCTAGCGAACTTGTTGTGGTGCTTTCCAGGGTAGAGGAGGAGAGCGGGGGAGGGAAGGGGAGGGAGAGAGGGAGAGGCTGTCTCTGGTGTCTCTTCTTATAAGGACACACTGTATATGGTGAACTGAAATGGGTGCCTATGTCTGGAACAAAAAATGTCCGAGAATGTTCATAGTAGTCCTGTTTGTAATTATTGGAAACCACAAATCACGCCCAGGCCTTTAGCGCTAGAATGGCACTGTGGTGGGCTAAACCGTGTCCCCCGCTCCCCCACAAATTCCTAGGTTGACGTTCTAACCCCCCAGTACCTCAGAACGTGATCGTATTTAAAGCTAGGACCTTTAAAGACACAGTCTAATTACAAAGAGACCTTTTGCATATACCCTGGGCCGGCCTGCCTGATGTCCTTTTTTTTTTTCTAAGATTTTATTTATTTATTTGGAAGAGAGAGAATGAGAGAGAGAGAGAGCGTGAGAAGGTGCAGGGTCAGAGAGAGAAGCTGACTCCCCGCCAAGTGGAGAGCTCGATGAGGGATTCGATCCTGGGACTCTAGGATCATGACCCGAGCCAAGGGCAGTCGCTTAACCAACTGAGCCACCCAGGCGCCCCATGCCTGGTGTCCTTCTAAGAGGAAATTTGGACACACAGAGATACCAGACGTGTGTGTGCACACAGAGGAAAGGCCCTGAGGACACGGCACGAAGGCATTCGTCTTGCAAGCCGAGGAGAAAGAGAGCTCAGGAGAACCAGCCCTGCAGCACCTTGAGCTCTGAATTCCAGCCTCCGGGATGGACGTCTGTTGAGGAAGCCCGGCAATCTGTGGTATTGTGCGACGGCAGCCTGAGCTGACTGAGACAGTCATACTCCCTTCGTGAGGTGCCGCACAGCAGTGGGCACGTGAGCCGCCGTGCATCCCACAACAGATGGGGTCCTGCACACGTGACGGGCGTGCCTCACGAACATGACGGATAGCCCCAGGAGCCAGTCACAAAAGAATACCAACTGTACCTTTTATTGCAGGAAGTTCAAAACTGGGCAGAACTAGTCTACACTGTTTGAAGCTTTCACTGAAGTGTATCAACCACACAGAAAAGTGTATCACTGACTAAGGGGGACTCCAGGTGCTGGTCAGTTCTGATTCTTGATTGGAGTGCTGATTACATGGGTGTGTTTACTTTATCATGAAAATGCATCAAATTGATGAACTTTTCTGACCTTTTGATAAAATCTTTACCAAAAACTTCATATCCAACTTTGTCCTTCTACCAGGTTAGAGTTCCCACTCCCTAGTGAAGTCCTATCCCCTCAGGAAGGCCTTTTCCCTAGTCTTTTTCTCTCAATATGAGAGCAGTTGAGGAGGGTTCCACAGAGTTGTCCTTTGCAGGTTCCCACTGGTCTGGGTGCTCATCTGACCCATCTTTGGGTATTGGCTCTTGTCCCTGCATCCCCTGCTCGTGTCTGTGACTTGTGTCATCTGTAGTCTGTTTTCTCAGCATGGACAATGGACTGGAATTTCTTCCAGGGAGACTGGTTTGGCACCCACCAGCGTGTGGCATGCCTAGGGCGATACAGTGCACAACCTATACAATGGTCCGTGGCAGGCCTGATTCTCACCTCAGCTCCTGGGGTTCTGTGCAGCCTGTGAGATCTAGACATGCTCTCCAGTTGCCCCCTACCTTACCTCAGCCCTCAGCTACTGCCACTGCTGGGACTGCTTCGCCTTTCTCTATCCCTCACAAAGAATGAAAGATAGACATTCCATAGATCTCTTCTGGAACGGGAAGATGTAGGAAGCCAGGACAAAGAGAAGTGGCTGTGAGTTGGTTCTGTCCTTGTGGGGGAAGCCAAGGAGCTGTTCTCAGCACAAGGAACAAAGGGAGAGAGTAGTGAGTCTTAGCTCCCATTTCCCTCGCTGGCAGGTCCCCATCTGGGCTTGAATTACTTAATCCAGCAAATTCCCCTTTTGATTGGGGATGGTTTGAAATAGGTTTATGCCCTCGACAATCAAAAAAGTCCTGACTAATACATCCATTGAAGTTTATTCTTTTTTTTTTTTTCCTCCCAGAGAAGCAGACTTCCTTCGAAAGTGAATTCAGACTACTGGCTCGAAGAAAACAGAAATATTTGTTCAAGATATAAAAGCGTGAGTCAGGTTGGCCCACCTCTTCACCCACTTCCCTTCTGATCATCCAGGTCATCCAAAAGCGGGACTTGGCCTCAGCCTGAGTACCCTGCTCCACAAAGATTAAGACAGAGAATTAGAGAGAAAGAGAGAGAGAGAGAGAGAATTTAGCTAGTGTTCAATCAATAGCTATTTGCTCAATGAACAGATCAAATGAATATGACAGAAGAACACCAGGAAATACACTCACTGACGCGGGGTTTATTACCTTAGGGGCTGGTTTATCTTACAGGGATGATGAAGCATTTCTGGGAACTGTGGTGGGGCTGACAACAATGCAGGCGTTGGCGGGAATGTGGATTAAAGCGTTTTGATTGCAGGGGCTGATCTAGTTTTCAGTGTTTCCCCATGGTTACAGCTCGAGACTCTGCTGACCTGACTGTTTGTAGAAGCACAGTCTTCTCAGGAGCCCCCGGGGACAGTCTTTTTGGGAAGCCCGTGTCAAGAAGCCACGGTGATCTATATCACCACGGGATGTGACGTGTCCAATGGGAAAGATATAACAGACATCGGTGGGGGAAGCAAAGTCTCCAAAGTGACGCTGGTTATGGAAACACATGGAAATGGTGAGAGAGAGAGAGAGAGCGAGCAGGAGGTAACCCAGCCTGCCTCCAGAGAGAGGTAAGGCTTCTCCGGTCCCCTGAGTCCCCACAAAGATAGCCTCACAGGGCAAGGGCTCTGCTGGGCACCCGATGCCCTCTGCCATTCTCACGGAAGGATTGAGGGGGTTTCTGTCTCCTATGTTTTGAAGACTGGCTATATACCTGTGCATCCAGCAGGTGTAAGGGATCATATAAAACAACTCCAGCACGCGAGTGTTCCACCTGAAAATAGGGGAAGGTCTGCTTCCCAGGAGCATCTGTTCCTGCAAGGGGTTCAGCTTTGAGTTCGCTAATGATACGTATTGCTAAATTCGATTCCAAACTGCCTTCACAAGTTTATACTCTCCCCAGGGTCTGCCTCAACCCATTCTCAGCATTAGATGTGAAGATTTTTTAACAACACGTTTCCTTATTTGATAGATACTAAGTGATATTTATTGTTGGGTTTTGTTTGCATTGATATCTGTAATAGCATCTATTATATATTCATTTCTCCATATCCGTTCTTCCCTCCTTACGGTTTTGTGCCAGTAAGCATGGGCCAGGAAGCAGAGGTGAACGTCTCTAAGGTAGAGGAAGGTCGTTATGGTGTGAATTGAAGATGTCATTGCTCTGCTTTGAATTTTGAAGCAGACTTGAAATCTCACAGCAAGACAATGGTCTGGAAAGCTAGACTTTTCAGAAAGAGAGATAGAGAGAGAGAGAGAGAGAGAGAAAGGGCTTTCTTAAAACTACCAAGACTACAGTTTTCTTTGCACATCAAAAAAAATCAAGCTCAGAAAAGTTGAGTGATCATTTAGTGAATCACAGAGAAGGGCAGAATGCAGAATGACAAAAGGGGAGTTTCTGCCTCACAGGAAGAACAGCTATTTTGTGACTTGGGGAAAGGAATGAAGAACAGGACAAGATAAGCAGGGGTGAGGTTCTGAGGGTGCTAGTTTTCTCCACCATACCCATGGGGATCCAACCCCAGTGGGGAAAGGAGGGTAGTTTTAAGGACTCCAAGAACACCAGGGCAGAAACCCCCACCTCCCTAGGTATAACCTAAGGAATCTTGATATCTTTCAGAGGAGCCCTTGGGTCAACCTGACATCGAATCCATCATGGCACCCAAGTCATGGAGTAGAAATGATTGAGAGAGGTGCTTGGGTGTGAGATAGCATCCTTTTTCATAATGTATGGTCAGCATGAAATGTGGAAGAGGTCTAGAAGTTCCTATGTGCCAGAGGAGGACCCCCAAAGTAGTTGGGGTGCTACCTGGGAAGTTCACTAGGACATCACCATGGCTAATGGCAACATGACCAAAGCTACAGGATGGACTTCTCAAACTGGGGATCCAATGGCTTTCCCATGCAGTCCTCTAGGAATCAGGAGCCTCCATGAGAACCAAGTAAGATCAAGGCAGCCAGGTAGAGCCTCCAACCTGCCAGCATCATACAATTGAGACTCAAGATTTGAAGATAGGAAAACTTTGCTTGCAACCAGTTACCATCTTGGAATGAAGAGGGAGAAGGAAAACCTTTGCAGTTATGGGGACACCCAAAGATAACGTAATTATCCAAAAGGAGATGATTTTACCCCAGCAGAGCCTGAGATACCATAATGGCAAGAACAAGAAGCTTTTGCCTGCAGTGAAATGGGGCCTCGGGAGCTGACTGGGATTTTGTTGGCAGTCCCGTTTTGCACGTCTGCATAAATTCCACCTTCACAAGATACCCGTGACTTCTAGAGTAACATACGTTATTCCCTCCCCCAATTATAATGGCAATAGGGTTTCATTTTAGAGAGTTTGGGGCACAACATTGTAAAGAAGAAATGAAAATCAACCCATCATCTCACAAACCATAGATAGCCAGTGTTATCATCTCGGTGTATTTCCTTCCTGTCTGTTTCCTATGTATGTTGTTTGTTTGTGTGTGTTGTCATGATTGCACACTTGTGTGTCTTATTTGTGGACAGGATTCAGTAATGTGTAAGGCGCTTTTGCTTGTGGGAAATAATATCTGCCACTTCGTGACTTTATCAACATTAAACAATGAATAGTTCTAAATGTTCACAGTAGTCATTACCACCAAATCGAAAATATATGAAGTTAACAAATTGATTTCCCCGAATGCTTAAACATTGACAGAAGTATGATCAATTAAACTTCCCTAAACATTTGATTACAAATCTCCAATACATCAGATTTGCTCATGTGCTTTTAAGTGTCTTAAAATGGGGACAGAACGTGCCCAGGATTTGACAAGGATTTCTGCACTGCCCAATGCTTATATGAACACAATTAACAAAAGTGCCGAGACCGTGAATTTATAGTCCCTCTTCATCATCATCATCATCATCTTCTTCTTTTTCTTCCTGTGTTTATTTCCCTCCAGGGATATAACTTTCCTTCCCTCAGGCCACAGAGCTGGGGGACCCTCTGCACTGGGATGACTGGGATTGGATAAGGGACAACAGGTCAGGGACTTTTCAGATTATTGATGCTGACAGCTCAGACATGGTTTGATTTGTTGTAGACCTTGTCTTTGCCCCCGGAATGACAATTACTCTGGTGTTTTTCACTCTGTAGCCTGACCTGTTTTCAATTGTCCAAGGGAAGGGATGTTGGGGGAGGGGTCTGGCCCGATTTAGATAAAAATCTGTCATCCTGAAACTACAGCCTCTTTCTCACTGACTATTTTGACCTCTAATATTGAGATTCTTGCTTTTCCTCCTAACATCATTTTGTGATTTTAATGGCTGCATAATATTTGCTGGGATGGAGGCACCATCATTTAGTTAACACATTTACCTAACCATTAGGCATTTAGATTATGTTCAGTGTGGTTTTCATTAAACTCATCTCCCTTCGAACAATGCTTGTTTATGAATCTCTGCACATCTTTCTACTTTCTTGGGTTAAACTCATAGAAGGGAACTTCCTAGAATGATGGTTACAAAGATATTCAAGGCTTTTTTTTTTAAAGATTTTATTTATTTATTTATTAGGAAAGAGAGAGAGTGAGAGAGAGCATGAGAAGGGAGAAGGTCAGAGTGAGAAGCAGACTCCCCATGGAGCTGGGAGCCCAATGTGGGACTCGATCTCGGGACTCCGGGATCACAACCTGAGCCGAAGGCAGTTGCCCAACCAACTGAGCCACCCAGGCACCCGATATTCAAGGTTTTTAAAAAAATACTTTATTTATTTATTTGAGAGAGACACCAGCTGGGGTGGGAGGGGAAGAGAGAGGGACAAGCATATTCCCTGATGAGCAGGGAGCCTGATTCAGGGCTCCATTTCAGGATCCTGAGATCATGACTTGAGCCAAAGGCAGACACTTAAACAATTGACTTATGATATGTAATGCCAAATTGCCTTCTGGAATGGCTTGGTAGGCCTCATTGTTCTAGTGTGGTCCCACACAGAATAGGAGAAGGCATTGCTATCCTCCTTGGAGCCAGGGAAATCAAGACAGAGCAGAGCAAGTTGACTGAGGAGACAGTTACTATTGGAGGTTCTGGTGAAGGACAGTCCATGCCAAGTTTCCAAACATTGCCTGTGTCACTCACATATGGTAACTAATAATCCCCACCCAGCCTGATAAGGTCAAGTATACTTAAGGGACAGTGGAAAAGAATATTTGGACAGTTCCAGAAAAGCTGGAACATATTATCATTAGCTATTCATACCTACATTGTCCAATATGGCAACCACTAGTCACATGTGGCTATTGAGCTAGTATGACTAAGGAATGGAATTTTTAATTTATTTTTAAATTTTCATTAATTTAAAAATGGATATTTGATTCAGTTATTAGAAAAATTTTAGGTATGTTTGGAACAAACCCAGTGTGTGAATCTATTTTAACTGTAAATTTTAGGAAACCTAACTAAATACAGATTAAAATTTCCAATGACAATTTAGTATCCAAACTGAGATGTGCTGTTAAGTGTAGAATACACAATGCATTTCAAAGACTCAGTATGAAAAAAGAATGTAAGCTACCCCATTAGTAAATATTTTATATTGATAATGATTATAATGATAATAGTTTGGATACATAAGGTTAAGTAAAGTACATCATTAAAATTAATGTCACCCACATTCCCTTTTTAAAAATAAACTTTTAATTTTAGAATACTTTTAGATTTGGAGAAAGATTGCAAAGATAATATGGAAAAGTCAGAAATGTCCCATTTCCCTATAATCAATATTTTAACATTAGTGACATTTGTCACAACAAATGAGCCAGTATTGATACATTATTATTGACTAATCCTTTATTCAAATTTCCTTTGTTTTTACCTAATGCTTTTTTTCTGTCCCAAGATCCCAACCAGAATACCACATCACATTTAATTACCACATGTCCATAGTCTTGGTTGTGACAATTTCTCAGACTATCCTTGTTTTTGATGACTTTGACAGTTTTGAGGAGTACTGGTCAGGTAGATCATAGTGTGTCCCTCAGTGGGAATTTGTCTGATGTTTTTCTCATGACTAGATTGGGGTAATGGGTTTTCTGGAGGGGACATTTTTCTCTTCTCCCCCAGATATCTGTTTATTCAATCATTTATTAATATCAATATGGCCTCATGGATATTTATTTTAATCTTTATGTTTTTATTTGATACTACTTTACTCATGCTGTTGCTCAAATTTTTCTAGCTTTGGCATGGAAGCTCTCACAGTTTGCTCTTGTGTTCCTTTGACAGGCCCCCATGTCCCCATTGTGGAGTTTGGGGAGCTTTCTTTCTTTATTTCTTTCTTTCTTGACAGAAAGAGCACAAGCAGGGAGAGCAGCAAGCAAAGGGATAGGGAGAAGCAGGCTCTTCACTGAGCAGGGAGCCCAATGCGGGACTCAATCCAGGACCTCGAGGTTCATGACCTGAGCTGAAGGCAGATACTTAACTGACTGAGTCACCCAGGTGCCTCTTTTTCTTCTTCTTTTTTTTAAATGTGGCTACTAGAGATAGTCAAAGATGGTGGAAGAGTAGGAGATCTTAGTTTCATCAGATCCCAGGAATTCAGCTAGATAGCTATCAAATCATCCTGAACACCTGCAAACTCAACCAGAGATCTAAGAAAAGAATAGTTGCAACTCTACAAATAAAAAGCAACCACTTTCTGCAAGAATGACAAGATGGAAAACTCACCTCAAAAAAGAGAACAAGAGGCAGTACTGACTTCCAGGGACCTAATCAGTATGGATCTAAGATGTCAGAGTAGAGTTCAGAAAAATGGCTATAAAGATCCTAGCTGAGCTTTTCTAGCTGGGCTTGAAAAAAGCATAGAAGGCACTAAAGAATTCTTTTCTGGAGAAATAAAAGAAGTAAAATCTAATCAACTCAAAATAAAAAAGGCTATTAATGAGATGCAATACAAAAATGGAGGCTCTAACTGCTAGGATCAATGAGGCACAAGAGACAATTGGTGATATAGAAGACCAAATGATGGAGAATAAAGAAGATGAGAAAAAGAGAGAGAAACTACTACTGGATCATGAGGAATAATCAAGAGATAAGTGATACCATAAAGTGAAACAATATTAGAATAATTGGGATCCCAGAAGAAGAGGAAAGAGAGAGAGGGGCAGAAGGTATACTGGAGCAAATTATTGTGAAGAACTTCCCTTATCTGGGGAAGGAAGCAGGCATTCAAGTCCAGGAGGCACAGAGAAGGCCCCTCAAACTCAATAAAAATAAGTCAACACCACGACATAATAGTGAAACTTGAAAATCTCAGAGACAAAGAGAAAATCCTGAAAGTAGCTTGGGACAAGAGGTGCATAACCTACAAAGGATTAAGAAATATTAGACTGGCAACAGACATATCTGCAGAGACCAGGCAGACCAGAAAGGACTGGCATGATATATTCAAGGTATAAATGAGAAAAATATGCAGCGAAGAATACTTTATCCAGCAAGAATATCATTAAAAATAGAAGAAGAGATAAAAAGCTTCCGGGACAAACAGAAACTAAAAGTATTTGTGGTCACTAAACCAACCATGCAAGAAATATTAAAGGGGATCCTTTAAGTGAAGAGAGAGCCCTGAAGTAGCATAGACCAGAAAGGAACAGAGACAATATACAGTAACAGTGACTTTATAGGTAACACAATGGCACTAAATTCTCATCTTTCAGTAGTTACTCTGAATTTAAATGAGCTAAATTCTCCAATCAAAACCACAAGGGGTCAGATTGGATTAAAAAGCAAAACCCATTGATATGCTCTCGGTAAGAGACTCATTTTAGACCCCAAACACCTCCAGATTAAAAGTGATGGGGTAAAAAATAATTTATCATTCTAATGGACATCAAAAGAAAGCTGGGGTAGCAATCCTTATATCAGATAAATTAGATTTTAAACCAAAGACTGTAATAAAAGTTGAGGAAGAATACTATGTCATAATAAAGGGTCTATCCAACAAGAAGATCTAACAATTGTAAATATTTATGCCCCTAACATGGGAGCAGCCAATTATATAAACTAATTAATAACAAAATTAAAGAAACACATTGATAATAATGCAATAATAGTAGGGAACTTTAACACCTCACTCACTACGATAGACAGATCATCTAAGCAGAAGATCAACAAGAAAACAAGGACTTTGAATGACACACTGGACCAGATGGACTTCATAGATATATTTAGAGCATTCCATCCTAAAGCAATAGAAAACACATTCTTCTCGAGTGCATATGAAACATTCCCCAGAATAGATCAAATACTGGATCATAAATCAGGTCTCAACTGGTACCAAAGGATTGGGATCATTCCCTGCATATTTTCAGACCATAATGCTTTGAAACTGGAACTCAATCACAAGAGGAAATTTGGCAAGAACACAAACAAATGGAGGCTAAAGAACTTCCTACTAAGGAATGAATAGGTCAACCAGGAAATTAAAGACGAATTTAAAAAATTCATTGAAGCAAATGAAAATGAAAACACAACTGTTCGAAACTCTTGGGAGGCAGCACAGATGGTCCTAGGAGGGAAGTCTATAGCAGTACAAGCCTTTCTCAATAAACAAGAAAGATCTCAAATACGCAATCTAACCTTACACCTAAGGGAGCTAGAGAAAGAACAGCAAATAAGCCTAAACCCAGCAGGGGAAGAGAAGTAATAAAGATTAGAGCAGAAATCAATGAAATAGAAACGAAAAGAACAATAGAACAGATCAACAAAACTAGGAGCTAGTTCTTTGAAAGAATTAATAAGAGTGATAAATTCCTGGCCAGACTTATAAAAAAGAAATGAGAAAGGACCCAAATAAATAAAATCACGAGTGAAAGAGGAGAGATCATGGCCAACACTGAGGTAATACAGACAATTATAAGAACATATGATGAGCAACTATATGTGAACAAATTAAGCAATCTTGAAGAAATGTATGCATCCCTAGAGAAGTATAAACTACCAAAACTGAAACAGGAAGGAATAGAAAATCTGGACAGGCCCATAACCAGCAAGGAAATTGAAGCAGTAAAAAAAAAAAAAAAAAAAAAAATCTCTCGGGGACCTGGGTGGCTCAGTTGGTTAAGCAACTGCCTTCGGCTCAGGTCATGATCCCAGAGTCCTGGAATTGAGTCCCACATCGGGCTCCCAGCTCCATGGGGAGTCTGTTTCTCCCTCTGACCTTCTCCTCTCTCATACTTTCTCTCACTGTCTCTGTCTCAAATAAATAAATAAAATCTAAAAAAAAAAAATCTCCCAACAAATAAGAGTCCAGGGCTGGGTGGCTTCCCAGAGGAATTCTACCAAACATTTAAAGTAAAATTAATACCTATTCTTCTGAAGCTGTTTCAAAAAACAGAAATGGAAGGAAAACTTCCAAACTCTTCCTATGAGGCCAGAGTTACCTTGATCCCAAAACCAGACAAAGACCCCACCACAAAGGCGAATTACAGACCAATATCCCTGATGAACATGGATTCTCACCAAGATATTAATTCTCACCAAGATATTAACCAATAGGATCCAACAGTACTTTAAAAGGATCATTCACCATGACCAAGTGGAATTTATTCCTGGGCTGCAAGAGTGGTTTAGCATCTGCAAATCAATCAATGTGATACACTACATAAATAAAAGACAAGAACCATATAATCCTCTCAATAGATGCAGAAAAAGCATTTGACAAAGTACAGCATCCTTTCTTGATTAAAACTCTTCATGGTGTAGGGATAGAGTAAACATATCTCAATATCATACAAGTCATCTATGAAAAGCCCACAAATAAATATAAATAAATATCACAAATAAAATATCATTTTTAATTCTCAAGAAGCTCTCAGCTTTTCCCCTAAGGCCAGGAACATAGCAGGGATGTCCACTCTCACCATTGTTGTTCAACACAGTACTAGAAGTCCTAGCCTCAGCAATCGGAAAGCAAAAAGAAATAAAAGGATCCGAATTGGCAAAGAAGAAGTCAAACTCTCACTCTTTGCAGATGACCTGATACCCTATGTGGAAAACCCAAAAGACTCCACCCCAATATTGCTAGAACTCATACAGGAATTCAGCAAAGTGTCAGGATATAAAATCAATGCACAGAAATCAATTGCATTTCTATACACTAACAATGAGACAGAAGAAAGAGAAATTAAGGAATTGATCCCATTTACAATTGTACCCAAACCCATAAGCTACCTAGGAATAAGCCTAATCAAAGAGGCAAAGGATCTGTACTCAGAAAACTATAGGAGAGTTGAAAGAAAGAAATTGAAAGAAAATGAAAGAAATTGAAGAAGACACATAGAGATGGAAAAATGTTCCATGCTCATGGATTGGAAGAACAAATATTGTGAAGATGTCTATACTACCTAGAGCAATCTATACATTTAATGCAATCCCTATCAAAATACCATCGACTTTTTTCACAGAGCGGGAAAAAATAATCCTAAAATTTGTATGGAACAAGAAAAGACCCTGAATAGCCAAACGAATCTTGAAAAAGAAAACCAAAGCTGATGGTATCATAAACCCGGACTTCAAGCTCTATTACAAAGCTGTAATAATCAAGACAGTATGGTACTGGCACAAAAACAGACACATAGATAAGTGGAACAGAATAGAGAACCCAGAAATGGATCGTCAACTCTATGGTCAACTGATCTTCAACAAAGCAGTAAAGAATATCCAATGGAAAAAAGACAATCTCTTCAACAAATGGTATCGGGAAAATTGGACAGCCACATGTGGAAGAATGAAACTGGACCATTTCCTTACACCACACATATAAATAGACTCAAAATAGATGAAAGCCCTAAATGTGGAGACAAGAATCCACCAAAATCCTAGAGGAGAACACAGGCAGCAACCTCTGTGACCTTGGCCACAGTAAATTCTTGCTAGACATGTCTCCAAAGGCAAGGGAAAGAAAAGCAAAAGTGAAGAATTGGGATTTCATCAAGACAAAAAGTGTTTGTACATCAAAAGAAATAGCTGACAAAACCAAAGGACAAATTACAGAATGGGAGAATATATTTGCAGATGTCATAAGATAAAGGGCTAGTATCCAAACTCTATAAAGAACTTATCTAACTCAACACCCCCAAAACAAAAAATCCAGTCAAGAAATGGGCAGAAGACACAGACGTTTTTCCAAAGAAGATATATAAGTGGCCAAAAGACAATGAAAAAACGCTCAACATCACTTAGCATCAGGGAAATACAAATGAAAACCACAGTGAGATGTTACCTCACACCAGTCAGAATGGCTAAAATTAACAAGCTAGGAAACAACAGATGTTGGTGAGGATGTGGAGAAAGGGGAACCCTCCTACGCTGTTGGTGGGAGTGCAAGCTGGTATAGTCACCCTGGAAAACAATATGGAGTTTCCTCAAAAAGTTGGAAATAGAGCTACCCTACGACCTAGCAATTGCACTACTGGGTATTTACCCCAAAGATACAAATGTAGTGATCTGAAGGGACACATGCACCCCAATGTTTATAGCAGCAATGTCCGCAATAGCCAAACTATGGTAAGAGCCCATATGTCCATCAACAGATGAATGGATAAAGAAGATGTGGTGTGTATACACACACACACACACACACACACTAGAGTATTACTTAGCCATCAAAAAAACCTTACCATTTGCAATGATGTGGATGGAACTAGAGGATATTATGCTAAGTGAAATAAGTCAATCAGAGAAAGACAATTATCATATGATCTCACTTTTATGTGGAATTTAAGAAACAAAACAGGATCATAGGAAAGGAGAGGAAAAAATAAAACAAGACGAAATCAGAGAGGGAGACAAACCATAAGAGACAAATCATAGGAAACAAACCGAGGTTAGCTAGAGAGGAAGTGGGTGGGGGGATGTCGTAACTGGGTGATGGGCTTTAAGGAGAGCATGTGATGTAATGAGCACTGGGAGTTATATAAGACTGATGAATCACTGACCTCTACCTCCGAAACTAATAATACATTATATGTTAATTAACTGCATTTAAGGTTTTTTTTTTTTTTAAATGTGGCTACTAGAAATTTTAAAATCACATTTGTCTTGTGCATTATATTTCCATTGGACAGCTCTTATCCGGCTCCTCTCATATGCGGAGAATTGGCATTCAGAAAAGTCTTGACTTTGGGGCCAGCAAGAGGGTCTAAATCCTATAGGCAACATAAATCTTGCATTCAGTTAATTTCCCCTCTTCGCTTTGGCTGCTGGGAAGCTCAGTGCCAATATTGTGGTTTTTATCTAGGCCTATCTTAATATTCTGTTTCCTTCTGAATGTATTTACCATTTATCTTTATTTTTTCTGTTGCCTCAATTCCAACAATTAATCATTTTTATTTCTTTGTATTGTGCCTAATTTTGTTAAGCCATCTTGAATCCCTTATGGAATAAGGTTTACAGGACAAGGCTGATGCTCTGCCCAGATCCCTCAGGTCTCCTTTTACTGGTGTGTGTGTGTGTGTGTGTGTGTGTGTCCCTGCCATCATTTCCTGTAGCCAGTCCCTGAGCCTCTTTTTTGGACATCCAGTCTTGGGCTATTAGAGGAGGTATCGTCTGAGAATTTACACCCCTCTGGAGCGACCCTGAACCGATAACTTGTGGGGTGTTAGAATGTGCTAGTCTTGCCTAGGTGCCCCTAGGGCAGTCCCTAGGAGCGGTTCTGAGGTGCCCCCTACACTGCAGCGCCCCCTATGGGACCAAACTGAAACCACTACCCTCCATGGGATTTTGCCGGGGATGGTACCTCGGTGAGGCCTCCCCCCCCCTCCCCCCCCCCCCCGGGCAAATCCTTCATAAATCACCGACACGCTAAGCTCATCTCAACGTCCGCTTGGGGAGCCTGACCCAAGACAGCCAGTGACACATTAATAAATGTTAAAATAAATTCTCATTTCTCTTGGTACATCAGCCGGGAGTCGGACTTGAACAGCAGGTGGGATCCCTGTAAATCATGGATGGTCACTTCTGTGGGGGCTGGAACCACCTCTGAGAACGGGGAGCGGGCTTCCAGGTGCCTCCCTGCTGCTCTTCCCAGTACGCAGGGGTGAGGCCAGAGGCCGGAACGGTGGGCGCTCAACGGGAATAACTGTGTAGTTTCTCCAGGTGTGTCGGGTCCACACTCCAGGTCCACCTCCGGCCAAGGGGAAGGAGGAAGAAGAGTGGGGGTGCCCGTGTCCCACAGTGCAGGGGGCAGAAGGGAGGGGGGTTTTGGTGCTGCCCTGTGTGACCACAGAGAGGGTTCTTAGAACACTGCTCCTTCCTGGCAGCTTCAGAGACGAGTACTCTGGCCTCTACTGCTAACAGCTGGGGAAGTGTGTGTGTGTGTATGTGTGTGTGTGTGTGTGTGTGTGTGTGTGTGTGTGTGTGTGTGTGTGTTGCCTGAACTACTCAGAAGCCCTGGGAGCTCTGAGACATCTGAGAAACTTCCCAATTCAGGTCCTGCCTTCTGCACAAAAGCAGAAGAGGGACACATTGGTTCCTCCAAGCAAGTGGGTCAGAACTTATCACCACCAGGGGCTTGCGTCTGGATTCTCTGGGGGTCTCCTGGGCAGGGCGCCACCTGGTGGTGGGCGCTGTACGGGGCGGGGAGCTCATTCTTTCCTCCCCTTCTCTTTCTCTTTTGCACAGCTGGTGTCAAGGGAGGTGGGGGCCGAAGGGGCTGGGGGGCTGGGAATGGAGATTTACCCTCTGCAGCCTCAGACCTCCCTGGCAAGCCACTGCCTTGGGCGCATTTGCTGGCTTGCTGTGACAGAACGCTTGGCTGGGGAGGCTGGAGCCAGATGCTAGCATTCGAGCTCCAGGTTCATGAGATACCCCAGACCTGTTATTACAAGTCTCTAAGCCTCAGTTTCTCACCTCTGAAGGAGCAATCAAAGGACTCTCCTTCCTGGGTTCTTTGCAAAAAAAAAAAAAAAAGATTTGAGATGATGCATTATCTGAATTTGGGTTCCCCCAAAGCAGATTCCGAGAGATTGAGACGTAAGTAGTTTATTTGGGAGGGACCTCAGGACACAACCCTTGAGGAGAGGGGGGAAGAAGACAGCGGGAACGGCATATCCCACGCGTGTGCTGCATTGGGCCCCGGGGCACCTCTGTACTGTCCTTCTCGGTACTACCGAGCCTGAGGCACCCCTGTCTACACTGATTCCCAGCAGTCCCTGATTGAAGCTACTCCTGGGGTGCCTTAATGGCTCCGCTCTTCTGGCTTCTTCAGAGCTTGGATCCAGTGGGCTCCAGTAGCCAGGGAGCCTCCTAGGATAGATTCAGAAATGACCGCATTTGGAAGTTGGGCCAACATGCATAGGGAGGTGGTACGGATGGGGTTTGCCAAAATCTTCTGTATGCATATTTTTAGGTTCTCAGGACAGAGTGCGGGACTAGTAACATCTCAATAAATAATGGCTATGAAATAATAGACACATCAGGGGTCCAATCCAGGCCCCTCTTCTCCACCCAAAGTGTGACATGACTGATAAACTAGAAGGGGCCAGAGATATGCTGTGTGCTGTGGGGAGTGCCAGAAGCCGATGGCCCTACAAGCAAGGGTTTGGTTCCCCCATTTTACAGACAAGGAAACTGAGGCTTCCAGAGTGTGAGAGCCATGCCTAAGGTGACACCAGTGCCGGTCCCCTGGGAGCAGGAACTGTTGTTCCTGCCTGTGCCAAGATTCTAGGAACTTTTCATCCTGTGCTTGGGTGAAGATGCAGACATTTGTTGCCATCTGTGAAATGTCAAGGCTGAACCTTTTATGTTCCGCCCTGAGTCTGCACCCGAAGGTGAATCCATCCGAGCCCCACAGCTGCCTCCAGTCCTGGAGACTCGTTGGGTGTCCTGGAATAATAACAAAAGGAATAATTCTCCGTGGCAGGGGAGAGTAAGGGAGTAGGTTTATCCTTCTCGTCCTGCACGATTCTGACTCGAGAGAAAGGAGGAGGGAATTGGTGGAAGTAGGAGAAGTTGTGACCCACTCTCACTCCCTTCCTGGCGTGTTTACACGTGGGAGCTGCCTGCCCATAGGGTCTGCGGCATGTCTACCAGGAATCAGAGACCCAGGGGCAGGAATGGAGGGTCTGCTCAGCTCTCCCCTCCTGAATGTCACAGCCCCAGGTCAGGAAAAGAGGAGCCCCAGCTGTAGGTGAGGCGGCGGGGAGGAGTGAGGGGGCAGAGAGCAGCCAGAGGCAGGGGGGCGGGGTGTGCAGGCGGGGCTGCCCTCAGGGAGCGGGGTTCTTTATTACTCTACTGGGCAGAGGACAAAACTCATCTTTTATGGCCCATGTTCAGCTCTCAGTTGGAGCCAGAAAAGCTTTTCCTTTATTATCATTATTTTTATAAAATATTTTTATTGCGATAAAATATACATAACATAAAATTTGTCATTTTAACCATTTTTTCAGTGGCATTAATTACATTTACAATATTTTAACACCATTGCCTGTTTCCAAAACTTTTTCATCACCCCCAAAAAACTCCATACCCATTCATCAGTAACTCCCCTTGCCCCCTTCCTCCGGCTTCTATGTACTTTCCGTCTCTCTAACTTCGACTACTCGAAGTACCTCATGTAAGTGGAATCAGACAGTATTTGTATTTTTGACTGGCTGCTTTCACTCTCCTTTTTAAGATTTATTTATTTACTTAAGAGAGAGAGAGAGAGAGAGAGCAGGGAGGGACAGAGGCAGAGAGGGAGAAAATTTAGCAGATTCTGCACTGAATGTGTGTGGAGCCCGATGTGGGGCTCGATCCCACGACCCTGAGATCACAACCTGAGCTGAAACCAAGAGTGGGCCGCTCAACCAACTGCGTCACCCAGGGGGCCCAGAATTTCCCTCCTTTTTAGAGCTGAATAATAGTCCCTTCTATGTTTATACCACATTTTGTTTATCCATTCATTATGATAGCCGTAAGTGTTCCTTGACATCTATGCCCAGCTATGCACATTGGAAAGACAGAGAGACGAGGAAGTCACTCAGCTCCCATAGGATGGTTTGCTTGGGCCACTGAGGCCACCAGCGTTAGTCACACCCTTTGGTGATGCTTCGAGGACAGCAAATGGTGAAAGTAACATACACATGTTCCCATGGAGTTATGCATTTGGTCCTCGGAGGTGACAGGGACAGGCTATGTCTTCCATGACAGCAAGGGCCAGGCCTGCCGGGTCTCCACTCTCACCTGGGCTCCCTGTGGCCTACTGAGTATGCTGATACTCAGGAAGTACTTTGCAATTGTGGACCGAGAGAGAGTGCTTCTCCATCTTGGAGTCACTCTACAACCAGTAGTGTTTGTTGAGTGCCTCCGCCTGCCTGGTGCCTCGCAGACATTCCCATTCCTCCTCGCAGCAGCCCTGCAAGGACAGGCGTGATTGTGCCTGTTTTAGCAACAAGAAAGCTGAGTTTGAATATGTAACCCAAGGTAGTACGTGGCACCCAGGACTCTGGTTGGAATCTGTGCTCTTGGAAGGGTGTGGGGAGGAAGTACATGCTTTCAAAATCTTTAATGACAATGCCTAGGAGGAGGTACTGTTATGCTTCCCATTTTATAGGCAGGAAAACTGAGGCCTGGCAATGGCAGGGCTAGTATTTGAACCTGACCGGTCTGGTTCACTGCCCACGCCCACTGCCCAGCGGATGGGCCCCATTTCTCATTCCCTTCTGTAGGAATCACTCTTCAAGTTCAAATGTCCAACGCTGCTGGGTCTTTGGGTTCCCTCTGAGAGCAGCTGGCAGGATGGAGTGAGTCTACAGGGACTTTGCCATCTCATCTGACTAATGAAGTATGATTTGGGGGCTCCTGAATGAGGTAGACGTGAGTCATAATGGAACCCCGTTACCGCTCTGGGTCATGGATCTAGGTGTAGAAGGGCTTGCGGGGCTGCCTGAGATGGGGCTGGGGCATTCCTGCAGGAGCCCCTGTCTGCCTGCTGCCTTCCCCACAGGAGAAAGGCTCCTGGGCCGTAGGAGAACCTGGAGGCCCCTTCGCACACCCAAGAAGCAGGAACCTTGGACGCCCTTCCCTCTGCGCAGCGGTTCTCTCCGTGCTCGCAGGTGCCACGACTTCCCATTTCAGCCGGGTGGTCAAGGGGGAGGCAGCCATCCCTAAGATACCCCTCCCTCCACATCCCGCCCCCGGAGTGAGCCAGACTCCAGGCAGTGGGAGAGAGGGGGCTTGCAAAAGGTCAGGGTTGACTGCTCTGTCTTATTTTCAATCATCAGTGATTGAGGCACTCACTGAGCCCGCGTCCCTGCCCCAGAGCCCCTGCGGGCTCTTGGGAAGGAGTCCTCCTCCCTAGCTCTCCTGCTGCATCTTAGGTATTATCTTCCCCCTCCTACAGATGAGGAAACTAAGCTCACGGGGTGCAAAGCGGAGCTCAAATGCAGACTCAGGTTAAGCCCTGGTCCTCTGCCTCCTTGGGCAGGGGGAGGCCTCAGGGGGGCCTTTCTATCTCGCGGGCAGGTAGGCAAGTCAAGTAGGTGGGGGGGGCGTGTCCGTGCGGGGGAGGGGGTGGGACTGTGGCGTCGTGGATGGAAGGCAGAGGAGATGGGCCCTCCCTCCTGGGCGCCACCCACAGCTGTCCAGAGCTCCTCCAGTTTCTCTGCCAGAGAGCCAAACCCGAGGTAAAAGGCAGGCCCGCGTCTGCCCCAGGTCAGGGCAACCAGGCCCCACAGCTGCAGGGGTCTACCTGGAGAGGCGTCCAGTAGGAATGCCAGCTCTCATGGAGGCACAGGGGCTCTTAAAAAGAAAACAACCTAGGGGCACCTGGCAGCCTCCGTCGGAAGAACATGTGACTCTCGATCTCCAGGTCGTGAGTCCGAGCCCCACATTGGGTGTAGAGATTTCTTAAAAATAATAAATAAATAAAACTAAAAAAAAAAAAAAGAATTCAGGGCACGTGGGTGGCTCAGTTGTTAAGCATCTGCCTGCAGTTCAGGTCAGGATCCCAGGGTCTGGGGATCGAGCCCCTCATAGGGCCCTCTGCTCCGCGGGGAGGCCGCTTCTCCCTCTCCCATTTCCTCCTGCTGTGTTCCCCTCTCTCTCTGTCTCTCTCTGTCAAGTAGGAAAGGAAAGGAAAGGAAAGGGAAGGGAAGGGGAGGGGAGGGGAGGGGAGGGGAGGGGAGGGGAGGGGAGGAAAGGATGGAAAGGAAAGGAAAGGAAAGGAAAGGAAAGGAAAGGAAAGGAAAGGAAAAGAAAAGAAAAGAAAAGAAAAGAAAAGAAAAGAAAAAAAGAAGATGCTTTCCTTCTAAAAAAGAAAAATTCAAAAGCCGGAATATTGTACAGTCTTAAAAACACACACACACAATCTGAAGGTCATAAGGGCTACGGAGAAATTCCCCAGAATGTTCTCAGAGCCTGGGCTGGAAGCGATCTGGAAGGAAACCACAGGAGTACAAGATTCTGGCTTGTAATTCAGTTCAAGGGAGTGTTTTGGAAAGCTTGTCGTGGGCACATCTCTAGGACCCCAAGATAGCAAAATTCTGTAATTCTTACTACCCTGGGGAAGGTTACATTCTATTGCTGCATGGTGGATTTTGGAGCCACACACTTGGCCTTGATCTTGGTTCTGTTTCTCACCAGTGAAGTAGCCTTGAGCAAGGGACATAAAGTCTCAGAGCCTCTTCTTCCTCTTTGTCAGAGGGTGGGAGGTAAGGCTGGGTGCCGCTGGCGAGAGAGGACTCGATCTCCGAGTCCTCAGTCCATGGCAGTTACTGCTATCCTTAACTTTAATTATATGGCAGAGCAGTTAAAAGTCAATTTGTCTGATAAAATACAGAGTGCCCAGTTACATTTGAATTTTAGGTCAACGACAAATAATTATTTCAGTACAAGTCTATCCCCAATATTGAGTGAGACATACTTATACTGAAAAATTACTTGCTGTACTTGCAAGGATGTAAGGGAGTGGTTGGGCCCTGCCTCAGAGTCCAACCACCCAAGTTTTGGAGCCAAGTAAGTCCTCCTTCCGGGGGGAGAGAGCGTTTATAGCTGGTCAGGGAGCTTGCCCTCTTGTTTGCCTGCTGCCTTCCCTGCCCCCCAGTGTGCCCCAGCCCAGTTCTTACCCCATAGACCTGCCACCGTCCTGCCTGGGATTCTGCCTATTCCTGCCCCAGACCCTGGACTCTTTCCATCTTTCATTCCATCTTTTATCTTTATCCATCTTTCATTCTCTCCTGGACACCAATTCCCATGGCGGAGGGTGCGTGCCCACCGTGTGCCAGGCAGACCTTACGCCGTGTCTGCCGCAGTCCCATAGGGTCCTCTGATGCTGGGTCAGGGCATGAGCATAACAGGGCCCTCCCTGGAGCAGCCAGAGCCCCTCAGAGTTCCTGGTGATGGAGAAGAGAGACATCTCCCCAATCACAGACACTGGAGAGAGACGATAGTGTCAGTGGCCAAGATGGGGCTTCCCCTATTTCAAGTCTGAGCTAAAGAGGCACATTTTCATGAGAAGTGTATAGGTGGCAATGTCTTCCAGAGGTCCGTCCCAGCCCTCTCTCTCACCGCATCACTTAATCATTTGCCTAGAGGGTCAGAAGGGAAGATTTTGAAGTTTGTTTCTTTGGGGTTGAACTTTTGAATTCTTGGTAACACTCCAGTTGGTTTCGGGATGTTTCCCGCCATTCCAGCTTCCTGAACCTCACGTTCAGATTTGGTGTTGTTCTTTGGGGTGGCCCAGGCTCCCTACATTTTATACATTAGATCAAATTCTGATTGGAGGACCACTAAACTCCCAGCAGGTGAATTTGGACAGCCAATATGGCAGAGATATTCCAAACGGAATGGACACAGCGCCAACCGGGGCTGTTCGTGGTTCTCTATCTTGGGAAAATGTCAGATCCTTGGATCGGATTCAAAAGCGAGGAGAAGGCAAACCAATTTCTAAAAAGTGGATAAGAATCTTCACAAAGGAAGATACACAAAGAGCCAATAATCACATGAAAAACTCGATCTCATTGGTCATCCAAGAAATGCAAATTGAAACCACGATGGGAAGGCGCTACACACCGATTAGAACAGCTCAAATTAAGACTGGCAACACCAAACATTGAGGACATTGGAGCAATCTGAACTCATATATTGCTGATGGGAGTGTAAAATGATACAAAAACTTTGGAAAAAATGGGATTCTTGTAAAGGCAAACATAAACCTTTGTCTACCCTATGACTTGCAATTCTATTTCCAGGATTTACGCAAGAAAAACAAAAACATACGTCCACATATGGAAATTTTCCTTTTTTAAAAAAAGATTTTTAAAGTTTATTTGACAGAGAGAGAGAGAGAGAGAAACCACAAGTAGGCAGAGCAGCAGGCAGAGGTAGAGGGAGAAGCAGACTCCCTGATGAGCAGGGAGCCCGATAGGGGACCGGATCCCAAGACCCTGGGACCATGACTTGAGCTGAAGGCAGAGGCTTAACCTACTAAGCCACCCGGGTGCCCCACAAACAGAAATTTTCATGACAGTTTTAATAAAGTCTCTCAAAACTGGAAAGAGCTCGGGTCAGGTGTCCATCAGCTGGAGAATGGATGGGTGGTGGTCTAGCCGCGGAACCGGATCCTGCTCAGTGATAAAAAGAAACAAACTAGTGAAAAGTGCTGCAATGTAGGTGAATCTCACAGCTGAGCTGAGCAGAAGTCGACGTGCACGGAAGAATCCATAGTACGATCACACTTATATCAAGTTCTAGAAAAGGGCAAACCGACCAACGGCAAAGGACAGGGACAGTGGTTACTGTGTGTGTGTGTGTGTGTGTGAGCAGGGGGTAGTATGGCATGGAGATTACGGGGATGATGGCTTAGAAACATGAGGGAACTTTTTGAGGTGATGGAAATGTTTTGAATCTTAATAGGGTCTGGGTTTCGTGGCTGTATTTTGTCAAAAGCGATCCTACCGTGATCTCATTGCCCATAAGTTATACTCTAGACAGAAGACAGCAACACTAACCCCTGTGCCCTGCATAAGCAAACTGATTAAATTTAAAACATAAAAGAGAGGGGAAGAGAACACGTTTAAAAAAATTATTTTTAAAGATCTATTTATTTATTTGAGAGAGAGCACAAGAGAGAGCAGGGACGAAGGGACAAGGGACAAGGGAGAGGGACAAGCAGACTCCGTGCCGAGTGCAGAGCCTGACACAGGACCTGATCCCATGACCCCGAGATCATGACCTGAGCCGAAATCAAGAATCAGATATTTAAACGACTGAGCCCCCCCAGGCGCCCCGAGAACACATTTTCAAATCTCTTCTCCTTCAAAGTGGGATGCCCGGCGTGTCTCCCCCTATTCCGATGGAGAAGCCTCATGTTCCAGTCTCTGCACGTATTCTTGTCCATCCCGTTTTACAGATGAAACAATTGGGGTTCAGAAGGATTAACTAACTTCTCCGGAGTTATACCTGGAGTTGCTCGTCCCAGTCGCGACCCGCATCTGTCTGTCTACATAACCCTCGCCGGGCTCCGCGCCTGGACGCCCACGCCAGGAGCTGCGCATGCGTACCCCGAGGGGCTGGGTCGTGTGCCCGGAGACGAAACAGATTTTACTCTTTGAGGATAAAGTGAAATAATTACACTTTATGAAAACAAACAGGCTGTGGTGTAGCAAACAAATTTTGCATACACTTTATAAAAATAAAAATATTAAAAAAAAAAAAAAAAACCTCCCCCTTGCAAAAGGCGGTATTACGTAACAAGAGATGCCCCAGGGTGGAGAGGCATTCTCATTGTGGCCACCGAGACTTTTGTGGCTGAGTCTGAGAACTAATTCGCTGCATCATTATACCATCGTGCCACGTGTCTGGGCGCCAGCTCTTGTCTCCTGCTCGCCCAGCAAGCAGGCTCTAGCCTGATGCTCAGGGGCATGCACACCTGACCGGGAGCCGGTCCCGCCCTTGGTGTGGCTCAACCGGCTACGTTCCCTGGTGTAATTTACCAGCTAGACAGGCAGAAGGGGACACCTAGCTTCTAAACATGCTGCATTAACCCTCACCAAACTTATAAGATTATATGGTAGGATCGGCAGGCCCGGCCGGCTCAGTTGGTGGAGCATTTGATTCTTGATCTCGAGATTGTAGGTTTGAGCCCCACGTAGTGAGTAGAGATTATTTAAAAATAAAACCTTAAAAAAAAAAAAAAGAGAGAGAGAGAGAGAGCGAGCCCATGGTAGGATCTATCAGCTCAGAGAAGAGGAGCTTCTCTGTATCTTCTTCATGTGCAGGAGATTAACGTGTTAGGGAAGGATGGGATGTTTTCCCATGGCCTTCATTGCTTATCAAATGTTGTATGCGAGTACTATCTTCCACACCGCTTCTAGCTCTTTGTCTGATCGGGCGACTGGTCCAACGTGGGAACCTTGGAAACGGCGCAGAGCGCGGGTCCGCAAACTACAGCAAAGGACCCGTGTGCTTGTTTTTGTACAACCTGCGAGCTGAGCAGCATTTCTGCATTTGGAACGGGTGAAAAAAAATAAAAAGAAAAATAATTCGCGCCGTGAAATTTATGTGAAATTAAAATTTCCGTGTCCCTCAGGACAGGTTTCCTAGAACAGAAACACGCTCATCCGTTTACGTGGGGTTTATGGCTGCTTTCGAGCGACAACGGCAGCGCTGAGTAGTGAGAGATTGTACGGCCCACAAAGCTTAAAATAGTCACTGCTTGGATCTTTCCAGAAAAAGGTTGCCAAGCCCTGCGGTGGAACAGAAGCACGTTGCCCAGAGCTCATCAGGACTCTGTAGGGAGACAGAATTACCCGGAAGGATCTCTAGGGGGCGCTGCTTCTCCTCTCCCAGCAGCGTGTGGGTGGTGCTCCCAAATTCGACTGTCCCAGGTGATAGACACACAGTATCTAATACTAAGACTAATGAATACTGGTACTAAATCTGTGGGACCCCCCCTCTTATAACGCAGGTGCTGGGGAGTCAGGACTCGATCGCAGAGGCAGAGGCAGGCACGTCAGACGGGATAGAGCCAGATCTCCCTCCCTTGGCACGAGTTGGCAGGACACCTGGAGGCAAGGCCAACAGGCCAGACCTCACTTGAGACGGGCAAAGTCCCGGAGGTCAGCACACAAGCGGGACAGGGAGTTTAGGGTTCAACAAGCGTGTCTGAACTTCACACCCCTTCCACTCCCCGCCATTGCTGGGATGGGACTCAGGGGCAAGGTCGGAGGTGGTGGTGCAGTGAAGCCTTTAGGGGTCGCGCCCAGATTCCCGCGACGCGCCTGCGCATCTATTCCCCAGCTGTTGGGAGAGTGGGCTGCTCACATCCCACGGCTGTCTCCTTCTCTGGGTCTTCCGTCTTCCACACCTGCCCCCGCAGCAATGGGGCATCTGTGTGTGGCTTGACTTGGCCACGCGGAGCTTTGCCATCTTTTGCGGGGGGCATTCTACAGCGGTAATATCCTTCCTGCTTATTCAATCTCGGAATTCATTTTCGCACCAAAGACATCACATAAACCCAGACAATACATGGTGGCTCTGTGGTTATGACCTGGGGAGATGAATCGCGTCATTCATCCCCGAAAGTTGTGTTCCTTATCAGCCTCATCCGGAACCTCAGACACAGAGCGGTTGCACAGCTCCTGGAGGGGTGGGAAGTTTGCTCTGGCTTCGATGGGCGTCTGGAGGTGATAAACTTGGGATGAAAAAGAGAGAAGACTTCCCTCCCCATACACTCTCTGTCTCCGTCAGCCCTTTGGCCCTTGGATAGACTTCAATATCCTGTAGGGCTGATTTCTGTCCTACGTGTTGGGAATCCACCTTTATATACCACATGCCCTAAGAAGTTCTTGGTGGCCTTCTGCAGAGGTGGGGGACCACTGAGGAGCCCCTGAGTGGGGAAAGCAGAGCGCTGAGAAGCAGGCACTCTGGGATTATAACAGAGCAGAAGCATTTGGCTACCTGCTGATAAATATTAGCCCCGGTCCCTCGTGGGTGCTGGCTTTGTGGCTGAGATTGCTCATTTATCTTAAGAAGGGTGTTCCCTCATTTCTCTATGGTGTAGCACTGGTATAATAAAGAGAAGTTTTAAAAAACAGTTAAGTACAGCATAATTCCAGTTTTTTACTATAAAATAAATAATTAGTGTAAAAATAGGCTGGAAGAATTTGTGCCAAAATGATTGCAGGACATATGTTTGGGGAGTGGGGAGATGAGCTCTCTTTCCTTTCTTCTTTATTTATCAATGTTTCTGATCCTTCCACCAGGGCTGTAAGTGATCTGTGTCCAAGCAAGGGTGCAAAGATGATTCTTTGTAGCCAAGTGTCGCTAACCAACACAAGAGCCCTCTTTGGGAGGTGGCGACAGCTAGGAGTGGGTGCCTTGGGCTATGCCTCTCAGGCTGGACGAGACGCCCTTTGGAAGTTGGTGATTCAAGCCTTCCAGAGCTTAAGGGGAGAACTACTCCCCTTCATCCTCGAGTGATTCCGAAGACCAGGACCGCCGCCGACTTTGGCCGTATGGCATAGCAAGGAATATGTTTTTCTCACGTTAAGCTGATGAGCTAGCGGGATGGTGAAGTTCTCCAGTGTCACCCAGCGTATCCTGGCTGATACCATCATTTGAGAGGAAAGAAAAACAGACTTTCTTTTGACATGTGTATCTAGGAGGCGTGATGATTTTTTTTAAAGATTTTATTTGTTTGACACAGAAAGAGCAGATGTAGGGGGCTCAGCAGGCAGAGGAGGAAGCAGGCTCCCCATTGAGCAAAGAGCCAGACACAGGACTCGATCCCAGGACGTTGGGATCATGACCCGAGCCGAAGGGAGATGCTTAACTGACTGGGCCGTCCAGGCATCCCTGAGGCATGATGATTTAACAATCTTCGGCATTAGGGGATAGTGCCCTTATTACTGCCGATTGTGGAAATTACAGAGCTACCCAAATGGAAGAGAAAAAGTAGAAACGTGGGATCTGGGTAAAAGAACTCAAATGGCAATGACTTATGAGACCTGCTCCTCGGATGTTCCTTGTTCCCAATGGCCAGGTGGCTGGGACAGTTCTGCATCTCATTAGGTACATCGCCTATCCCTGGCTTGGGTTCCTGAAGACGGTGAGCTAGAGGTCAGTGTGCAGGAGGTTGGTTGGGGAGTGCTCTCCGAGTAACAGCCCGAGGGAAGGAAGTGATGGGAGGAGACAGGAGTGGGCAGATGAGAAGCCAAACCTCCCTGGAGTGTCAGTGGAAGCCTCAGGCAACACTGGGAGTTCTGAAAGTGGGAGGACCCCTCAGAGCTCTCCCTGGAGGGCCTGGTGTTTACCTCGATGAGTCCCTGGAGGTGGTGCCCCAGCTCTGGACCGGGTGGCTCTCTTCAGCAGCGGCAGGCCCTAGGGGAGACCAAGGCATTCAGATCCAGCCCAGGGGCCAGGGGCGGCTCTCATGATGAATATAGAGAACTCAGTAGGGCAGCCTACAGCAGTGGCCAGATTTTGGAAGGTGCATTACCCTCAGGGGTAAACTGTCATTCAGGAGAAGCAATAATAACCGGGATTGATGATTTATCCTGGTGGCTTAGCTCAGTCACTAGCAGCTCAAAGCTGTCCTCGGGAGGCTTGAAGAATGGGCTGGGATCTGGGGATTTGGAATGCACGCACACATACTCACTGGCCTTTAGTAAAATGCACGCTTGGACGCGTTTCACCGCAGAAACGATTTAAGTCACAGCCGCCAGGGGGCGCTGACCCTACCGCTGCACCTGCTGGGCCCGACCGACTTTGCCCGGTGGGCAATCCTAACCAAACAGGGACCAAAAGGACACGGGCTCCATCCTGACTTCGGAGCCTCCTCCCTGGAGCTCCGGACCTCAGAGAGCAGCCAAAGTCAGCATCAAAAGGAATCAACTGGCCCATCGGTTTTATATATGCACAATATATATGTGTGTATACACATACACGCGGTCTCCATGAGCAGTTCGGAAAATATCCCTTTAGGAAGGTCTATCGTTGCAGCAATAGAAATGGATATTCCAAGCCCACCCTAAGAAAGTATTCATCAGGGCCCATCCTGTGTATGTATATATAGTGCGCGCATATATTATACACATACAAATAGATATTCTTTCCTATGAAATGCCCAAGTGTCTCATTTAAAATTAATACTCCCTGGCTTCTTTGGGTCAATGGCTGCGCAGAATCTGACAGTGCCCGCGATGTGGGGGGTAGGAGGGGAGATTTGAACAGAGTAGCAGACTTGGAGTGGCTAGCTCCTAATTCTGGGAAAGGACATTTTTGGTGATGAAAAAGTACCAGTTAAGGAAGGCAGAAGAACAAGGCTTGGTCTCAGCTCTGGCCCCACGATCATGTAGTTGTGTGATTGTAGACAAAAGGCTGAAATCTCTTCGGCCCTTGGTTTCTATCTTGGGAAAAAGCAGGGAGAGTGAGTGTGTGTGTGTGTGTGTGTGTGTGTCACCAGGAATACTTAATGTGCCTTCCAGAATTACAAATACTGTGATTATATGAAAATTAACCAAGGTTAGCAGTTATTTGTGTTCTCCTGCTAGATAACACAGGGCTTGAAAAGAGTACAGCTTACTGACCACCTTGCTTTGGAGCATAAGCAGATTTACAGAGACTTTCGAGGCTAGTAGGTTTGCATCACATTGAACTTCAATGTCTGGACCAGGAGGAGGGGAAGGCTATCACCCTCCCCTCCTCCTCTCTCACGGCTGGCCTCCAGCCTCTGCTAGAGAGAGCCCTGGATTCCAAAGAGCCAGATGGGCGGTTGAAGCTTTAGGGCAATGACCCAACCTCTCCTTCAGCTTCCTGTGAGAAAGGGGTCTCATGTCTTTGATATCATAGAGCCATCCCAAGATAAAAGGAGGCCGCGTATTTTGGAGGTTCCTTTCCACTAGTGCACAACAGTTCTCAAACTTGAAATGCATCAGGGTCCCTTGGAGTGCTGGCTAAAACAGATTGCTGGGCCCCACCCGGAGTTTCTGAGTCAGTTGGTCCTGGATGGGGCCTCAGTTTTGCATCTCTAACCAGTTCCCCTGCGCTGCTGATGTTGCTGGCCCAGAGACCCCACTCTGAGAACTACAGCTCGAGGGCAATATCAAGTATTCACTGGAAAATGGGGAGGACATGGAGCAAGGGAAAGTAGCTTTTAAAATCTTTTAAAGAGGTTTTAAAAATGGTTTTTAGGTTGAGTCAATTTAAGGACTTTTCATCCATCCTTCTTCTGAAAACCTGGAAGAATCTGAAACTACTGCCCAGCAGATATTATACCGTGGAAATCAGAAGTAAGGAAAGCCTTGTGATTATGAACTCTTTAGCCATCAAGAATTGACCTTTAAAAAAAAATCTTGGGGCACCTGGGTGGCTCAGTGGGTTAAAGCCTCTGCCTCTGGCTCAGGTCATGATTCCAGGGTCCTGGGATCGAGCCCCATATCAGGCTCTCTGCTTGGTGGGGAGCCTGCTTCCCCCCTCCCCCTCTGCCTGCCTCTCTGCCTAGAAGTGATCTCTGTCAGATAAATAAATAAAATCTTTTTTAAAAAACCTTATTAATGTCAAAATAATACCAGTTTTTAAAACAAGCTTTTGAAATGTGCTCTTATGCTAACACTTATATATAAAAAGGAAATCTACATGTTTTTAAATATGAGTCATTTCCGTGAAACATACCTGCCTCAAGGGATATTACTGACTTTATTTACCATTTTGGTATTTTACCAGCTGTTTCACAGACTGTGAGGCAGGGGACCGAAAGACAAATAACATAAAGCCCTGTTTACCGCAGTGACAAATGTCAGTGAGGCTGGGGGTGGGGATGGGTGGTTGCTGGAGGGCAGCCTAGTGAGAGCTGAAACATTTGCCATCAGGGCAAGTAACATAGTTTCCATCCCCTGCCTCTCCTAGACAGCGAGGGAAGATGGACAGCATCACCCCTCTAACTCTGGAGCAGCCCTCTCTCACATTTCAGGGCAACAACCTGTAATTCTTGGATTCCTTTTCCTAAATTAAATAAAAAGCTACATACGCATCTCTGGAGGAAAATGTCTATATTAAAAGCCAAAAAAACCACAGAAGTACAAGAAACGCCCACCAGGCCACGTCACTGGATAGATCGACTTGGAAAAGGTTCATAAAGTTCATTTTTAGCGGTAACAATATGTGGGTGTGAAATCCTTCCCATGCCTCCCCCCCTCTTAAATAAATTAAAAAACAACAAACTCCAAATACTATGTTTGGATACAAAGAACTTCTCTTCCTACAGCAATAGCAATTTGCTTTTTTTTTTTTTTTTTTTACTAAAACTTTCATTTAAAACAGGTATTAAATATATAAAACAAATACACAGGATTTGGTCATTTTCTGCCGTGAATATAGGGCACGTGGGTGCGGGGAGGGAGGAGGGCAGGGGGGGGATACAATAGAGGGGAAAGGGCGCCGTTTCCCTCCTGTCTGTCCTCCAAGCTGCGGATCCCACCCTGCCGCGCAAGGGCTGGCACCTGCCTTTCTTCGGAACGACGCGCGGGCACGCAGGTCGCTGGGCCGAGCCGCTGGGCCCCCTCCGGCCGCCCCCTCCCCGGAAGAAGAACTAACGGTCACTACAGCACGAAGCACACCGGCCGAGTCTCCCGGCGGGAAAGGCACCCGAGAGCGCGGCCACTGGGCGGACGCGGGGAGGAGCGGGGCGGGTCACTTGGCCGCCGCCCCCGAGGTGACGGCCGCGGCAGCAGCGGCGGCGGCGGCAGCAGCGGCGGCAGCGGCGGCGGTGGTCCCCGTGGGCACGGTGGCTGGGGGGGCGGCGGCGGCGGCGGCGGCGCTGGTGGTGGTCCGGCGCTGCTCCATGCCGTTGGGCAGGAAGCCGGCGATGATGGGCACCGGCCAGATGAGGGCGGCCACGCTCCACACGACGATGACCAGGGTCATGAAGCAGGCGACCAGCGTGGACTCGATGGGCTTGCGGTTCAGCCGCCAGCCCGGCTCGCCCTGCAGCTCCTCCAGGCTGAAGTCCAGGCAGCAGAAGTGCAGCGGCTCGCCCTGGAGCCACAGAGGCCCGGGGGGCTCGCCCGCCGGGTAGGCGGGCAGCGCGGTGGGCGCCCCGGCGGAGGCGGCGGCGGCGGTGGCGGGCCGGAGGCGGCCCGGGCGGCGGCCGCGCACCCAGCCGCAGCCCACGCAGAGGCGCAAGTCCTGCTGCGCGCCGCCGGCCGCCAGCCCCAGGTGCTCAATGAGCAGCGGCGGCCCGACGCGGTGGAAGGCGGCGGCGAAGAAGGCGCGGCCGTGCGCGTTGGTGGAGAAGAGCAGCAGGTCGCACTGGAAGCCCCGCGGGCGGCCCCAGCGCACGAGCAGCGAGCTCAGCATCTGCCGCTGCACGCTGATGTTGCACGGCGCCGCCGCCGCCGCCTCTTCTGGGCCCGGGCGCTCAGGGGGCCCGGGAGCTGCCGAGGCCAGCAGCCGCGGGGCGGCGGGCTCGCCCGCGGACGACGCGTTGACGGAGGCGTTGGGGGGCGCCCCGCCGAGGCCCGGCGCGTCCGCGGCCCCGCCGCGGGCGGGCGGCAGCGGGCAGGCGGCGGCCAGCAGCGCGGCGAGCGGGAGCAGCATGGCCTGCGGCGGGCGCCTACGCGCGCGGGGCGGGCGGCGGCTGCATGGCGCACGGGCGACGGGCCGGCGAGCGGACGGCAGGACCGCGGGAGCCGGCGGCCAGGCGGAGTGGGGGCGCGCCCGGCACTGGCAGCCCTCGGGGGCGACGCGGAGGTGGCGGAGGCGGCGGCTCTCTCTGCACCGGGATCCCTCCCGGCCCGGCTGCGTCTGGGGTTCCCCGCCGCCCCCGGCGCGGGGGCCCTCGGACGGCCGGGCTGCTCTGCAGGGCCCGGCGCTCGCCCGGAGCAGGATTCCCCGGCTCGGCTCCGCCCCCCGCGCGCCCCGCCCCGCCCCGCCCTCCGCCCTCCCGGCTGCAAGACTCAGGCGAGGGCGGGGTTCCACGCGCCCGGTGGGGCGGGACGCTCGCGCGGGGTGCTGGGCTGGGACTCTGCGGCTGGCGCGAGGCGGGGCGGGCGGGGGGAGCAGAGTGTCGTAGGAACCGCGGGGCAGGGGAAAGGAGAGTGGCCCAGCCGGGGGAACCGGCCCACGCGTCCGACTCCGGGGGCGGGGGTGGTGGGGAGAACTGGCCGCGGGAGAACTGCGTCCTGGGAGGGAGAGAGACCATCCCCTTATCTCGCGGGAGGGGGGGGTGCTGCGAGGTCTCGACTTAGTGCTCACCGAGACCCCTCTTGTTTTACAGAAGGGGAAACTGAGACCGAGAGAGGGCACCCGAAGGCCACCCTCCAAGGCAGAACGAGGCCACTAGGCTTTCTACCTTTCCACGGTAGAAATCTCAAATCTCAAATCCGCAGAGTTTGTTTTTTAATCCGCCTCGGACACAATAGACCCACTTGGTATCCGCAGGGCAAGCGGCACCCTAAGGAAAATGCCTAGAAGTCTACGGAGTTTTGGGTGGAGATGGGCTGGTGGGAGTGTGAGCCCAGCAGCGGTGATGCTCCAGGGGTCCAGATGGGGAGTTTCACTCCCAGGAAACCGCTCAACCGCTCCTCCGGAGCAGAGCTTTGCTCGGCAGGCAGCGGAGCATTTGTCTGTGGAATCCGTGTCAAGGTACAATTCATCCCCGTTAGGACAGCAGGTTGGGCGAGATCGGTCAAGAATAAGGAGCCACGATCAGATTTACACTTTTAAAAACACTTTCCTAGTAATGTGGCCTCTTACACTTGGGGCGGGGGCCCGGGGGGGCGGGGAGGGTTGATCACTGATGCCCTCTAAGGGGACTTTCCTATCCTATGGTTTGAAGCCATTGTGCTCCGCCAACACCCGCTATTCCTGAGTCTGAGACCAAAGGGGTGGAGGGACCCGCAGAAGCAGCGGACAAAATGGCCTTCACAGAGGTAAGTTTCCTGAACAGAACTCCATTGCTAGGCAGTGTGGCGGATTACATTTCTCGAAGCTTTGTCCATTATTTCTAACAATGAGTGTAACCAGGTGGAGAAAGATGCAAAAACAGCCTGGAAATATCGGAACCTACCTGGCCTCTTCCCAGCTGGGCAAGTCATTATTCTGATTTGGCCTTTGTTTCTCCATCTGAACAGTGGGGGTCAGTGGTACCTGTCTAGGAGGGCTACTGTGATAACTATGTCCGACCCAGTGTCTGTCTGTCCACAGATGTGCTCGGGGCCGGCTCCTATGATGTTCTCGCTATGGGTCCTGCCTGACGTGGGGGTCTGGGATGGTCCTTGGTTTCTATAGAAATGGCTAATCTCCCGGAGGAGCTAGGACTCCCCTTTTGTTTATTCCTTTTCTGCTGGGAAGTGATGCTCCCAGAAAGAACAATGTGTCTTTTCATGCTTTTATTACACATGACTCTTCCTCCAAGCCTTGCATGTCGGGAGCAGAATCTGTCTGCTGCCCCATCAGGGGGGCCGAGCAGTGTGACTAGTGATGGGCCCAGGAACATCAGGGCATCTGAGGGCCGAGCGATGCTCAGTGGATGCTTCAAGGGGGGCATTCTAAGTCTGACTCTTGATTTCAGCTCAGGTCATGATCTCAGGGTTGTCGGATCGAGCCCCGAGTCAGGCTCCATACTCGATGTGTCTCCCTCTCCCTCTGTTCTGCCCCTCACCCCCCATGCTCTCTTTCAAATAAAAAAATAAATAAATAAAATCTTTAAAAAAAAAGATGCACGTTTTGTAAACACATATGAACATGTTATAACATATTATATATGCAATATGGCTGATATTCTATGCTTATATTCATGGCTTATATTCTGTGTCACATTCTTTTCCATATTTGAAATTCTCTCAAGTTGATTTGTTCTTGATTTCTCTGAAGGTTCCATCTTTGAATATTTGTTTTCTAAGGGGTGAGAATTGTTTTGGAAACTGAGTCTGAAGTGCTGTCTTTTTTTTTTTTTTTAAAGATTTTATTTAATTATTTGACACACAGAAAGAGAGAGATCACAAGTAGGCAGAGAGGCAGGCAGAGGGGGGGGGAAGCAGGCTCCCTGCTGAGCAGAGAGCCCACGGGGCTCGATCCCAGGACTCTGAGATCATGACCTGAGCCGAAGGCAGAGGCTTTAACCCACTGAGCCACCCAGGCGCCTCCTGCAGTGCTGTCTTACATACGCCATGATCTGCTTCCCCTAGTCCTTCAGTTCAGTTGACAAAATCCTGCTGTGATCCTACAGGATAAACAACACAGGACATTGAAGTTTGGGATAATTTTTTTTTAACAGAGGGATATATTGTTGGACTTACACACGTAATTCACCATCAGCTATACAGTATTTTTATATGAGATAATATGGGTTTGTACCATTTGTGATAATATCGGTTTGTAACATATTATAAACAATAAATAATATGGGTTTACAACATTAAAATAAGGGGAAAATTTCATCTGTATGTTTTATTACCTTCACAGAATAATAAAAGAGTTACGTATCTAGAAACATTAAAGACATATAATAGTATCGTATGTTATAAACATACTCAGTATATTGCATTGTAACCACATTATATGAAGGTTGGAAAACAGTGAGGAAACAGCGATACCTTCCTGCGTAACCTCCCAGCTACCTGCCTTCTTTCCTTTGCTGTATCTGTGTCATCTTTTTTCCATTTTGCATATTCTCTAAAATGTGCAACTATTCTGGGGAAAAAAAAAAGATAAAGTCTCACCCCCTTGTGCAACCATTATGGCTTTGCACTCTACCCTTCAGCCTCCGACAAGGGACCCGAAGGGCCAGCCAGGGGCATGGGGTGCGCAACACCCTGTTGCTGACTGAGCAAGTTGGCTGGTTAAGAGTGCTGCTTGAGCTATAGGCAGAGACCTGCCCCCTGTGCTGTGTGTGGTTCCCCCGCCCACCCTCGGATCCATCTCCTACCACTGTCCCTTCCCCTCGCTGGCTCTGTTCCAGGCACACTGGCTTCCCTGCTGTTCTTGGAACACGCAGAGCAAAGTCCGCTTTTGAGCCAGACTCAAGGCCTTTGCTGTTTCCTCTTCCCTGGACACTGTTCTCTCTGACATTTCCTTTGCTTGCTCCCGTGCCTCCCTTAGCTCTCTGCTGCAAGGGCAGCTCCCCAGGGAGGCGTCCCTGACCCCTCGTGTAAAACAGCACCCATCCCCCCTGTCCCCGTCCCCGTCACCATCTTCCGGTGCACTGTTCCACACTAGTACTCACAGTCAGCTGACGTGCTGTCCGTCTTTCTTCTTTGTTCAACGTCTCTTCATTGGGATGCCTACCTCCCCAACGCAGGGCTTTATCTATTTTGTTCCACGGAATGGTATGGGGCACATAGTAGATGCTCAGTAATAGTTGGTGAGTGAGTGAATTCAAAAGACTGTGGGTCTGGCTAGCAGGCTTTGGGCGGGGTTTAGGGAGTTGACATGGACAGAGCCACACTGATGCCCCTGCAACAGGACTGCTGTGTCCCTACCAGCCTGCACACCTGACCTTGTGCAGGGCCAAGGCCCCACTGGGGAACCACCTGGTTGGGCCAAGTGTGGCGTGGAAGGCTGAACCGATCTCATGAGCCCCGCTCCCGGGCATGAGCCGAGGGGCACCTACCAGTGCAACCTGGATTACTAGCGACATTCTAGATGAGTCCAGTTCTTCCTTCCATGGATGTAAAGGAGAAAGGGAAACGAGGCTCCTTCCCTTTCCCCCAATCCTGTAATTTTTATAAAACAAATGGAAGACATCTCTGTTTTGTTCCTAAAATACAGAGAGTGAGTTTTTCTACATGGACTATATTGGATAGAAAACAAGCATCAAGGATTTCAAAGAAAATAATCAGCAACAATGCACGTAATTTCATTCTCTTCATTTCCGACGCCCCTCCCCCGCGCCGGCTAATTTTTCTGCATACTGCCTATGAAGTTAAGACTTGACAAAAAGATCTCTTTGGGTTATTTGAATTCTTTTCATCCGATGGCCTCAGAGTGCTACAGGTACAGTAACTCGTGAGTCCTCTCCTATTATGTGGGTGGAATTAAGATATTATTCCCACACACTGTAGACTGAGAAATAAGCAAGAACCACAAAAGAATCGTAAAAATAGGACAGAGAAGAAAGAGAAAGGCTTGGAAGCGAGTGGCTCAGCCACATTAGAGTCACTGGGGAAGGTCGCTGGGTGTTGGAGGGCCTGGGTGGCGGGGGGGTGGGGGAGGGTAGTCATCAGGGAAAGGTGGAAGGATGCTATTCAGGTCTGCATCCCTGAGAAATCCCATTCCTCAGATGGGACACTCGAGGACCGGTCACAGGAGCGGCTGA
>CM052799.1:12068984-12111109 GCA_028533885.1 Nasua narica
CACCCCAGCTTTCTTTTGATGTCCATTAGCATGGTAAATTGTTTTCCACCCCCTCACTTTAAATCTGGAGATGTCTTTGGGTCTAAGATAAGTTTCTTGTAAACAGCATATCAATGGGTCTTGTTTTTTTATCCATTATGATACTCTGTGTCTTTTTATAGGGGCATTTAGCCCATTTACATTCAGGGTAACTATTGACAGATATGAATTTAGTGCCATTGTATTGCCTGTAAGATGACTGTTAACTTATATTGTCTCTGTTCCTTTCTGGTCTATGTTCCTTTTAGGCTCTCTTTTTGCTTAGAGGATCCCTTTCAGTATTTCCTGTAGGGCTGGTTTGGTGTTTGCAAATTCTTTTAGTTTTTGATTGTCCTGGAAGCTTTTTATATCTCCATCTATTTTTAGTGACAGCCTAGCTGGATATAGTATTCTTGGCTGCATATTTTTCTCATTTAGTGCTCTGAATATATCATGCCAGTCCTTTCTGGCCTGCCAGGTCTCTGTGGATAGGTCTGCTGCCAATCTAACATTGCTGCCTTTGTATGTTACAGATTTCTTGTCCCGAGCTGCTTTCAGGATTTTCTCTTTGTCACTAAGACTTATAAGTTTTACTATTAGATGATGGGGTGTAGACCTATTTTTATTGATTTTGAGGGAGGTTCTCTGTGCCTCCTGCATTTTGAGGCTTGTTCCCTTCGCCAGGTTAGAGAAGTTCTCTACAATAATTTGCTCCAGTATACCTTCTCCCCCTTTCTCTCTTTCTTCTTCTGGGATCCCAATTATTCTAATATTGTTGCATCTTATGGTATCACTTATCTCTCAAATTCTCCCCTCGTGGTCCAATAGTTGTTTGTCTCTCTTTTTCTCAGCTTTATTCTCTGTCATTTGGTCTTCTATATTATGATTTCTTTCTTCTGCCTCATTTATTCTAGCAGTAAGAGCCTCCATTTTTTATTGTACCTCATTAATAGCTTTTTTGATTTGAACTTGATTAGATTTTAGTTCTTTTATTTCTCCAGAAAGGGATTCTTTAATCTCTTCCATGCTTTTTTCGAGCCCAGCTAGCACCTTGATGACTGTCATTTTGAACTCTATTTCTGACATATTACTAATGTCCATATTAACTAGGTCTCTAGCCATAGGTACAGTCTCTTGTTCTTTTTTTTGTGGTGAGTTTTTCCGCCTTGTCATTTTATTGAGATAAGAATAGATGAGGGAGAGAAAAATACTCTGGAGTTCCGCAGTTTTCATTGATTGATGAACTTGGTCTTGGCTGGATATTCTCGCTGATCTTCTGGGGGAGGGTCCTGTTGCTGTGATTCTCAAATGTCTTTGCCCGAGGGGGAATTGCCCCTCCCTTGACCGGGGATAGGCCAAGCAATTTGCTGAGGTTCGCTTTCAGGAGTCTTTGTTCCCTGATCGCTTTCCGTACCGCCCTGGAGGCCAGGAATGCAAATGGCGGCTCCCAGTCTCAGGCCGGAGGAGCCGAGTGCTCGGGGCCCTGCTCCTCAGCGCGCCCTCAGAGGAAAGCAGTCAGTCCCTCCCGTGTCCCTGCTCCCCGCCCAAGGTCCGAGCTCAGCTGCCCATGGTGGAGCGCCTCTATCTCTGGCGCGGCCCCGTCTGGAGTCTCCAAACCCAGCAGATTCCTGCTGCGCGCTCCTGCTCCAGCGCCGCTCCTCACAGAGGAGGAAGGAGGGGGTCTCTCCGGAGCTGCTTCCTACAGGGTCCCTGCTCGATGAGCCGCAGCTGGGTTGTGCCTCGGATCACGGTCCACGGTAAGCCGGAGCTGAAAGCACACTGCGCAGCTCCTTCTCTGCCGCCGGCTTCTCCGCCTTGATACCTGGGAGCTCCGCCGCACTCAGACACCCCCAGTCCCTTTGTGACCCCACGGGTCCTGAAACCACACTGTTCCCGTGAGGGCTAAACCCCCCGCTTAGCCTCTGGAGCGATGTCCCTCAGCGGAGCAGACTCTAAAAGTTCCAAGTTTGTGCTTTGGGGCTCTGGGGCTCTGCAGCTGCCGGGAGCCGGCCCCTCCCCCCGCGGTCTCTCTTCCCTTCGCTCTGGATTCACTTTTCCACAGGTCCTAGCTTTCGGAAAGTGGTTGATTTTCTGCTCCTTGAATTGCTGTTCTTCCTCTCTTCTCTCTCCTGTTGAGTTTGCAGGCTTTTAGAATGGTTTGATAACTATCTAGCTGAACTTCTGGGATCCGGCTCTATCTCAACCTCCTACTCCTCCGCATTCTTGCTCCTGTCTGGAAGATTATAATCTTGAGTCCTGTAAAGTAAATGATAGGCCTATGGTCAGGGTTACTTGTAATTTAAAGGAATCTTCTGGTGAAGTCTTTTGTAATTGGATTAATTGTCCTTGGACCCGAGCCTTGGGCACACTGTTTCTTAATGCTGAAAATGTCTTTCAGGATTCATTTAGGGTCTTGGAAAACAGCCCAGGTGGCAGCCAGAGCCTTGGGAGGGAATGACCCACTGAGTTTTTATCAAACAGGACCGTCTTGTGTTGCCTTTGGCCTTAGATTATTGATTCTCAACTTTGGCTGCACATGGAAACCCCCCCCAGAGAGCTTTAAGAAATATTGATGCTGGAGGTGGGGGAGTGGGGGGGGTCCCACCCCAGAGGTTCTGATGTTTCAGCTTAGATAATTTTAGCCTTTTCTATTCTCAGAGTTGACCTGTAGGGTGTGAAAGAAACAAGTGTTCTGACGCTTGTTACACATGTGAAGGCAGACTATTCGGTGGGACCACTACAATGGGGACTTGCAATAGGGGAGAAAGACTGGGCTCAAGTCTGAATACAGCCAAGAAAAGCGGGGACTTACAGCCAGGGAGCAGGGTGGAGAGGTTGGAAAATTATTGAAATTGTAGGGTAATCAGTGGTTGGAAAATTATTGAAATTGTAGGGTAATCCTTTGCTCAAGTGACCCAATAGGATTCTTGCTGAAGGCGGTTCCGAGTGATCAGACACTGCCCTATCAGACGAGGAACCAGAGCAAGGTTTGAGGGTGACTGGAAGTTGAGGATAGGGGAGTTTGGCTAAACTATCTTGGTAGCATTCTTGCTAATGCTTGGGCCATGCAAAGACAGACACAGAAGTCCAAAAGTTGAGACCTCAATGGAAAGAGGATTCACAGGAGCCTGAGTGCAGTTGGGTCAAGGACACTTTCTTAGTGGAAGGTATGGCGCTGGGTAGAGAAGGTTCTGGGTGACTCCAGGGAGGAAGCCTATGATACATTTGCTACCAAGATGTTGAGTTCAGTCCAGACCCAGGGCAGAGGTCCCTTCTCTACTCTCCTCCAGTGAACCCAGGCCCCTCTCGACTGAGATTGTTGTGATGACAGTGGGTGGGGGGAGGAAGACGAGGGTGAAAATCATATGGCTGGGGAACATGGCTTAGTATCTCTGAGGCTGTTTTTTTGATCTATAAAATGGGAGATAATATTAATAATACCAAATTCACAGATTTCCTGGAAGCCCTAAACAAGGAAAGGTGTGTAAACCATTTAGCATAATGCACACACTATGATTGCTCAAATGTCCTCGTTGTTAAAAAAAAAAAAAAAAAAAAAAAACCACAACCCAACCAAGTAAATTTGATGATCTAATCGGCTTTATTAAACGATTCATGATCTGGGCAGCAGCCCAGCTAGCAAGTAGAGGGGAGCAGCAGGAAAGGAAAAGCTTTTAAAGCCAGAGAGAAAGCATTCAAAAAAGGAATTTATTAGCAAGGGCTGCATTGTTTAGGCAAGACCACCCTCCTAAGGGGGTAGGGGTCTCTCGGTGGATTGCCTGCAAGAAATTCCAATGTGTCTGGGTAAGCGTTGCATTCCGGAGGGGGTTGAAACTGCAGTTAGGCTAGGTGTTAAATCTTGGGTTAGTGACGTTGGACTTAACTTAATTAGCTCCATTATGGCCCCATGGTTTTCTTTTTAACACCATCTTTATCCCCAATTATTGCAAGCTGCCTCAGAAAGAGTATTTGTGACTTTTATAATCTTCAATTAAAATGTGCCCATCTGAGCTTGGCCAGCGAAGAACAGTGACATCACCTAATATTCTCCGGGCCAGATGGGCCTCTCTTTTCTGGAAACCGGTCGGGGACCTTCAGGGACCACAACCATGAAAACAAATCCCTGGGCTAAGAGCCTTAAAGGTGCAGCCACCCCCACAAAGGAGATCCAGGCCCGCCTGAAAACCCAGCGTGAAAGAAGAGGTGTGCTCGTTAAGCTCATTCCAGCCTGTGTAAGGCGTACAAATTGGAGGCAGAGGAATTTTTTTCAAGAAAAAAATTAGTGCTTCTCTTTGGAGAACAGTGAAGTTTTGTAAAATCCCCAAATTGTGTAAAATCTCGAGAAGAAGAAAAAAAACTATCGTAGGGCTGAAAATTTAAATAGCCACAGCTCCAAGGACTCTCTTTTCCTTGGATTTTGATGGAATCAAGGTAAGGTGGACCCACAGCAGGGAAAGTCAAATGGGAAGCTCAAGGTCATCTATTCACATTCTATTCCAGTGAAGCGAAGGGGAAATTGACACACAACCGAGGGCAGGCTTTGGGCTAATGTCCAGTCCCAGCTGGGTGACGTCCCCAGATGATACCCTCTGGGCCTGTCATTGTTCATTCTTTAGCTTTTACATTCTGCAGAACCTTGAAAAGAATATTTAATTTCTTCTGATATTCAAGAGTACCCTGTATGTGACATCCAGGGTGATATTGCCTCCATTTACTAGATGTATCATAGAAGATATATTCATTGTGACTTTCTTCCCTTTTAACAAAACTTTTTTTTTTTCTCAATATCTATTTCTGTCTCACATGACTCAGAAGAAGAGTCTTGCTCTTATCCCCAGTTTCCAGGATAGATCCTGATTTGATAACCTGAATTCTTCCCAATGATTGCTTAGTTAAGGACACATGCCTCAATTTCAGCTGACGAGAAGGGAGAGGAAATTTTCTGGGTGCCTCCAGGAGAGTCTGTTTTGCTCCCAAGAAAGAGTCAGCTTGGAAATTTCTGGGTCTGAATATGGCTCCAGGCATTGCTGCTGTGATCTTGCTCCTAACGCAACAAAGAAATCCCTTAAGACAATAGTGCCGTGATGGAAAGAACCTGGATCCTGAGTGACACAGTTATGTTTCTGAGTATGCTAACTGGCACCTGACCTGCGGACTTCAAGTGAGGTGGAGGAATGATTTTTTGTGTTGCAAGTGCTGGATGAGGGGGACTCAGATGCTTGGGACACAGAGGTTAAGTGCACTGCTTGTGATCACCAAGCTGTTAGGTAGTAAAAGACCAGACTGAAACCTACATTTATATCCCTACTCCTTCTCCAGCTTTCTGCTTTCCTCCATCCCAAAGTGGCCATTTTACTCTTAGGAAATTAATCATAGGATGTCCCGTCATTGAATTGAATGCCTACGTCTCATTCGGCCTCAGGGCACTTAGTAAAACAATGGCCAGCTATGGGCCCTGGCCATAGCATGAGCCCCACATGGACAGATGTGGACGTCCTGCCTGTCTCTCTGATTTTCCTCCCTCTCTCATCTTTGCTGAAATGTCCGCCCCATACCTTTTCTCAGCCTAGGTGTCATATATTCCAATTTCCGGTTGCTCTGACACATGCAGAGCTGACCCACCTTTTGCTTTGGACAACCTGGTGGCATCTACATGTTCTTATCTTATCCCCCAAGGTGCCTAATTGCACAATGATTTTACACATCTGCTGTACCATGTGCTTTCGTCTACAAGAATAATGTCTTAAATCATTAGTGAATTAGTTTCCCTGCTTAATAAGAAGTTTCAGTGTTGGGAGCTCCAGGACTAGTTTAGCCATTCCATCCTGCGTCAAGGACCCTGGCCCTTTCTTTCCTTGTGTGTTCCTTACCATGCTTTGTATACTGAACACGTTCTTCCCATTGTCAAAAATGGCTGCCATTGACCCAAACGCACAGAAGGTACAGAAACAGGAAAAGAAAGGGGACAGAAATCCTCACGCCTGTCTCTCCCTTATTTTTCAGAGAAGACAATCTCTTCTCAAAGCTGCCTGAGAATTGGCCACAGAGCTGGTGATATAGTGGAGAGGGAATTTAAACGCGACTCTAGACTGTCCAATAGAAATATAACACGAGCTACATGGGCCATTTAAATTTTTTGTAGCTACAGTTAAAAAGTAAAAAACAGGGGGCACCTGGGGTGGCTCAGTTGGTTAAGCGACTGCCTTTGGCTCAGGTCATGATCCTGGAGTCCCGGGATCAAGTCCCATGTCCGACTCTCGGTTCTGCGGGGGGTCTGCTTCTCCCTCTGACCTTCTCCCCTCTCATTCTCAGTCTCTCTCTCTCTCTAATAAATAAATAAAATCTTTAAAAAAAAAGTAAAAAACAGGTGAAATTCATGTATTTTATTGAACCCAGTGTATCCAAAAGATTATTTCAACATGCCATCAATCTATGAATTACTAATGAGATCTTTTACATTTTTTGATACTAAGTCTTTGAAACCCAGGGCGACCTTTATACGTAGACATTGAGTATATCTCGATTCAATCACTATCTTTTCATTGGAAATACTTGATCTGCATTTATATTTTATAAAATTGACATTGAAAAACAGATATACATACCCAAATTGTTCCAAATAGACTAAAAGTTTCCCAAGGGCTGAATCAAGGAGCAGTTTTCACATTTCTAATTAAATGGATCAAGTTCAATAAAATAAAAAATCCAGTTCCTGAATCACGGTAACCTCATTTCAAGTGACTAAATAAATGTATGGGGCACCATAGTTCTGGACCCTATATACCTAAGCTCATTTTAAGCAAATTCTCTGTGCCCTAATACATAGTAATGTGTTAGCAGGTGTCCACTTACATTTTGGTGGTACACAAATTCCACAGTTAGAAGACTGGCCTTGAAGTTTTTGCCCTTTTTCCAATTAGCTCTGTGACCTCAGGTGAGTCACTGTGCTTCTCTGGGCTTCTATTAACTCACCTATTAATGAGGGACTGTGATCTTCAGCATCTCTTCTAGCTCTAAAATGATGTATTATTTCTCTCTTCTGGAAGGGAAAGGAATGAGGACATAATTAGAGCCCTGGGCACTGACGCACACACACGTACTCTGCGGTGAAATAGATGAACATTGATGTGGCTAGTCTCGGGGATCTGCCGAGATGCTGTGGGCAGACAGACTCCCATGGCATCTCTTCCTCTCATCCAGTACTGGGTCCGCTTATTGTATCTTTCTTCAGAATGCCCGGGATAAAAAACACTGACGCATTGTCTGGGCTCTAAATTCCAGGAAACATTGCTACTTTATTCCCTTTTATATGCCACCTTTTAAGGAAGAAAAACCCTCTATGTGGACAGAAACCCCTCCATTGGGATGAACCATGGCTCTGAGTCACTGGGTTCCTGGACCAGGCTCTGTCCTTTTATATATGAAAGAAAAGAAGGGACTCTTGGCTCTCCTCCAAGGAGTGTGTTTATACTGTGTGTTCCTGGCTCCCCGAAAGGGGCTTTTGATTTATTAGATAGCATAAAACCTCAACTATATTTTAATTCCAGAGCTACAAAAGAATGGTCAGGGGATTCAAATCAAACCGAAGAATAACTATTGAAGCTTGAGGCTCAGCACTCCACATAATAATTGGGTTTGACTCAGAACTTGCCTTTCGAATGGAGGATGTGGGGCTCTCAGTGGGAGAAAATTTTAGGGCTCTGTGGGAAGAGCCCAGTTCTTAAAAACAAATTCCCCAGACTGGTGACTTTTTACGACTAGTGGTTCATTTCTTTGGGTCCCCTAAGGTAGGCATAGTGGAAATAGCCTCCTGGCCCACAAATGGGAGAGTCTAGCCTCAGATTTGAGCTTTAGAGAAGAGGGTAATAAGAAATGAAATGGGGACAGAGGGCAAGAAGGGGCAGTGGGGGACTCAAGAGGACACTAAAGGAAGATGCCAAAGGTTGTCAGCCACGTTATATGAAGCCCGTTGTCATACTAGAGGTTATACAGACCAGGAAATACACAAAGAACCTGTCCCAGGTTATGCTCTGCTTAAAGGAAACAGGAGTGTGGGGTTTAGTTCCCTCGTTTCTTTCATCAGAATGGCAATTGGCTTACTTATTCATCTATTCGTTCACCTTCTCATCCGTCAATTGTGGCAGATAGCTTTCAAAGATAGACACCACCAATTCCCGCTAACGGGCTCTGCGATTTCAATGCATGAATGCTTGGGGAAGGGGGGATTCCCCACACCAACAAGCAATTCCTCGGTACCAGGTATCCTACAGTTTGACTCAGGTCTGACGCTAGTCTACCCCGAGGCAGCATGAGATTGATTGCACGGGGGAGGGTTTGGTCCTACAAGACCACCTCCCCCGCAGACGCCAATGAGAAGTCCAGGTTGGAGGTTCCCGTGACCCCTTCCTTGACTTGGATTAATCTGCTAGGGCAGCTCACAGAGCTCAGGGGACCCGTGGGCTCGCTAAATGACTGCTTTATTAGAAAGGATATTAGAGGATGCAAATCAATAGCCAGATGAAGAGATACATACGGTGAGGTCCCAAAGGAGTTTCTGTCCTTGTAGAGTTCGGGGTCTTGCAGGGTGGCAGGCAAAGTGCTCTGGGTCACCAATCCGGAAACTCTTTGAACCCTGTCCTTCATGGAGGCCTCACTGCATAGGCATGATTAATGAAATCATTGGCCACTGGTCATTGATTCAGCCTCCCATCCCCCTGGGGACTGAAAGTTCCAACCTTCTAATGCATGGTTGGTTCTCATGGCAACCAGCTCCCCATCCTTAGGTGTGGTGCTAAAGTGACCTTGTTAACATAACAAAAGACATCTTTATAGCTGCCAGCACTTAGGAAATTCCAAGACTTTTTTGGTTTCTGGGCCAGAAACAAAGACAAGAGACCAAATGTCTATTTCTTATTATAAATCAGAATATCACAACTGCCCACCCTGTGCATACATGCCACTCTTTCCATCAAGGGCTCGGTTTAGTTTCCCCTCCCCTTGATGCCGTGGAGGGCTGGTTTGGGACTTGCTTTGATCAATGGAATGTGCTAGAAGTGACACGGATTCAGTTCCCTGTCTTTAGGAGGCAATGTAAAGAAGCCCGGGATAGATTACTGGATGAGAAGCCACGTGGAGAAGGACAGGACATGCCGAGGAACCTGAGGTCCCAGACTCTTCTGGGACCTTCCCACCCCGTCTGGATGCAGGTGAGTGACTGACCCCAGTTGGTGCCCCCGACAGATCAGCTTTGAACATGGCCCATATTCACAGAATCACGAAAATTTTACGTTGTTGTGGTTAGAAGCCAGGATATTTTGGGGTGGTTTGTCGTCCAGCAGTACATAACTGAACGTTTACCGTATGTTTTTGGCAGCTATATTTAAGGGGGTTCCCTTTTACTCCAATTTTCTAAAATAGGTTTTTGACCATAAATAGGAGTTGAAATTTGTTAAATGATTTTTTTCTGCCTTTATTGAAATGATCATGTGATTACTTTGCTCCTTTGTTCTATTAGTCTTTGATTTGCTATGAAAATTTTTTTGTAGTTTTTTTTAGCAGAGGGCTTGCACATTTTTCATTAAATGTATTCCTAAATATTTTGTCTTTTGATACTCTTATAAATGATATCCTAAAAATGATTTATTTTCCAATTATTGGTGACATTATATACCAAGAATGTGGATTCTTATATATTGACCTTGCATTCTGTGGCTTTGCTAAACTCGCTGATTAGTTTTAGTAATTTTTTAAAGATTCCTTAGGATTTTCTATATACACAATCATATTGTTTACAAACAGGGATGGCTTTACTTCTTCCTGGCCAAGTGTTTATGCCTTTTGATTTTTCTTGCTTTATTGAAATTGCTATGATTTCTTAAACAGTGGTGGATAGAAGTGGTAAGAGTTCATATTCTTGCCTTGTTCCTGCTCTTAGGGTGAAAAGTACTTATTTTTCATCACTAAGTGCCATGAGGGATATTGGTCTATATTTCTTTTGTAATATCTTTGTCAGCTTTTGATATTAGAGCAATGCTAGCCTCATGAAATGAAACCTCTCCTCCTCTATTTCTTGAAAGAGTTTATGTAAGATTCATATTATTCCTTCCTCAAATGTTTGTAGGACTTCACCAGTAAGCCTACAGTTTTCTTCTAGTAAACCCCCTTTTCTCCCCTGAAGTATAAATTCAACAATCTTGCAGATCCAGGTCTATTCAGATTTTGTTTCTTCTCAGGTCACTTTTTCCACTTCTCCAGCTTTAAAGATCAAAACCAAAAATATACTTGTTGACTATTAAAAGAAAGGCAACAATGGCATAATAAGAATTCCTATAGCTTCTTAGTACAACAGGACTATGCAAGGTAAAAGGAGCATATTGGGTGGAAATGCATTTGTAGAGAAAAGTTCAAGAGACCAAGATGGCGGGGAAAAGGCAGCCTGGATGAGAGAGCTGTTGGAGCAGAAGAGTGAGAAAGTTTTAGGAGTTTTAGGCTACTAAAGAGTTGAGAGCAGAAGACTTTAATGAGTTGTTATGGCCTAAATAGGATTCCCTGGTATCTGAAAGAAACATGCATTAAAATTAAAATTTGTGTCCGTACCAAGCTGAAGTAAAGCCCTTTGGGACACCACCCTGAATGTCCGGGACACAGGGCAGGAGGGATGAATGCTTTGTAGGCCTTGCAATTTCTTTGCTCTATTTAACTTCCTGAACTTCATTAAAATAACTTTTTTCCCAGGGGCACCTGGGTGGCTCAGTCAGTTGAGCATCTGCCTTCGGCTCAGGTCATGATCTTGGGGTCCTGGGATCAAGCCCCTGTTCAGTGGGGAGTCTGCTCCTCCCTCTCCCCCCCAACTCTCTCTTAAATAAATAAATGAAATCTTAAAAAAAAGCCTTTTTTCTGAATTTCATTAAAATAATTTATATACTTTGCTCCCATTGGTTCATAATACATTGCTCCAAAACTTGGTGACACACAGAGCCATTTGTTATTGCACTCATGGATTCTTTGGGTCAGGAATTTGGACAGGACACAGTAAGGGAAGTTGTCTCTGCTCCACATGATCTCAAAGTCTCGATTCTCTCGAACAACCCTTTTGCTCTGCCCACTATGCCTTCCAGGCCCAGTCGGTTGAAAGTCTTAGCTTCCTCAACACACTCTGCCTTTCTCTTGCCAAGGTCCTTCCTCCACACACACGTGCTTCCCAGCCCAGAGTGCTCTTCTCATATCTCCTTGGCTGATCAATTCCTTCACTTTCTTTTGGGGGCTGGTTAGATGGGATCCTCCGTGACCTTCTGCACGGGCTTAAGTGCCCCTCCTCTAGGTTCCCATCATTCTCTGTACTTCCCCATCATAAAACACATCACCTGTAACTTCCGGATTCTAATGTCCAGCTCCCCAACCAGGTTGCTTGCTCTGTGAAGCCAGAGATGGCCTCTATCTGTTCGAGGGCTGTCCCTGGCAACTGGCACGGGGCTCAATATCTATTTGTTGAACACATTAATAGACAGACAAAGCAGACTTTGTTATTCTCATTTTACAGAGGTGAAAACAGGGTGGAGGAGAGTAAGAACCATGGTCATGGTCTTACTCTTGGTCATGGTCTGTTCTTGACAAAGCTGAGTCTAAGTGCAGGTCATGCCGCCAACCCAACGCCCACGTGCATTCTGGAAACAGGGCCTTAGGCAGGTTTGTGGTAACCCCCCACAGCTTTGGTGCTTGCTACTCTGCCACCTGTGCCCACTGTCTTTCCAGCCTGGACATGCCAGGCAACTGGGACCGTGGCCGAAGAAGCCCTGGTTATTTAACTTATTTTTATTCATTTGCCCATGAACCAGCTAATAGGAGATTATGCCATTAACTTGTCTTAGTAAGTGCAGCCAGGGAGATGCACATTCTATTCCCATGATTAAGGCTCCTTTACAACTAAAATATTGATTGCAATTATGAAATTATGCACAGGGAGGGTGCTGGGAAAAGTCGCAGTAGAATGTGGAGACAATAGGCTTTTGTGAGAAGAGGAGAGGGTGGCAATTCTGTCTTCTGGTGTTGCTGGCATTCTTCTTTCTAGAGTAGTGACAAATTGTTTTCTTTTTCTTTCTTTTTTTTTCAACTGGGGAAAAAAGTACCCGCAAAGTACTTAAATCTGGGGTAGAACAAGCCTGACAGCCAGACAGCTGGATCACCCTGTCTCTTTAGCAGCTGCTATTAATGGGTGTTGAATCAATACTATTGAAACCCCGGTTTTCCCAGACTGGACCCTTTCTGATGCCCAGGTCTGATGCAGGGAGAGCTGGGAGATGAGGCAGGGCTGGACCAGACACAGCTAGACCTGTGAGACAGTAACCAAGCAACAGAGCACCCAGGGACTTGTGGCAGGATGGCAAGCAGAATTCAAGATGGCAGCCCCTCAAGGCAGATAAGAGCAAAGTCCTGAAACAGAGAGCTCAGAGGGCCAGAAAAGCAGGAGGGAAAAAGCACCGGGTTTCTAGAGATAAGAAATCCAGATGGGCACGGGAATTTCTGAATTCCGTGGCAACCTAGTAACAACGAACTATCCTTAATACAGAAGCCAGATCCTAGCCCACAGAGGAGCTTCCCATACGCTTCCTTTTAAGGATGAAACCATTTTATTATCTGATAAATAACACACAGGAGCACTTAACAAATGAAACCATACAAGTGGCCATTAATCATATGAAACAGGTCTCAGATTTTTTAGTCATCAGGGAAATGAAAATTGAAACCGCAACGAAAGGCCATTTCACATCACTGGATGGCTAATCTCAGAACGGCGCCGCCTGCTGGAGGGAAGGCAAAATGGTAGAACCACTTTGGCAAATGGTTTGACAGGTTCTCATAAAGTTGAACACATAAATGACCACCCTATGACCCAGTAGTTCTATTCTTAGACATTTAAGCAGAGAAAAACGAACACATGCCCACAAAATGATTTGTATATGAATGTTCATAACCAATTTTATGTATAAAGCCCCAAACTGAAAACAACCCAAATGCCCATCGACTGGAGACTAGATAAATAAATTTTCTATATAATGAAACACATATGGTAACTTAAAAGAACTAATGGTATATGCAAGAGGGAGAATGAATCCCACAGCCATTGTGCTAAGTAAAAGAGTCCGCAGTTATTTCTAGAACAATTCTAGTCAATTCAAGAACGGTTGAAAACTGTGGTGATGGAAATCAGAATGTGGTTGGGGATGGAGAAAGTGACTGGGAGGACATGAGGGAAACTTCCAGGATGACAAAAATATTTTATATTTCATTTAGGGTTATGGTTCCGAGAGTGTAGACGACTGCCAAAATCTATGACTTAAGATCATTGCCCTCTGCTGTGTGCAAATTATATCTCAGTCAAACAAAGCCATAGGCAACTTGGAGTCTCCAGGTCTAGGATGATGAATACGAAGCTCACCTACCACTATCTCCATTTCTACTCCCAGGGCAGACATTATTAATTGATTTCAGCATTCTGTGCCGTTGAGCTTCAGTGGTGCTTCAAAATAAGCCACAGTGTGACTCCGTGAGCAGCTTCTATCAATCTACCAATCTGTTAGGGTCAAAGCCGATGGAATGGTATTACTGCTGCTGCGGTCATCGGCTTGTTTCTCTAGTCTGGGGAGGCCTGGGGAAATTCAACTTTTTTTTTTTTTTTTTTATAAAAATGATGATCCCATTACAGAGAAGTGTTCCTTCTACTATGTTGTCCTAGGTATAATTTAACATACAAGTGTGGGTCCTGCTTCTCTCCTTCTAAGCATTCTTCTTGGTTACTAATAGCTTTCATCACCTCTTTTTATTCTTTTAAATGGTGGCCTAATTCTCTGAGGCGCTGCACTGTCATTTACTGACACTTTCCTATGGTGCCAACCACCTGTCCTCCCTTTTTATTCATACGATATGGGGGGCAGGGGTTGGGGTTATGGGATGTAGTAAATCTTCACTGAGTGCCTGCTACAAGTAGGCACTGTGCTCAGGATTTTACTTCCACTGCAAGGCCAGTTCTGTCTGCCTAGTGGTTTGTGACCAGGAACCAGAGTACTGCCATTGGTTGAAACACTACCCACATTCTTAGCACAAGGCCAGGTCCCCAGAAGAGGCTCAATGGGTGCCTCTTAATGAAACAGAGGTCTCTTCTTTGAGAACTCACTGGAAGGAAGAATTGCCTTGAGACTCTCCTTAGTGTAGTTCACAGGATTTGAGAAATGCAAACACATCCTCACTTATTGACTGTATGCAAGACAGAAAAAAAAAAAAAAATCTCTCCTTGGACGGCCATCTTGGAGAAAAGAAGTCCAGAGCTCCTCTGCTGCGGGTAAGGGTTGGCATCCACGCTTTGCCGGCCGGCAGTGGCTCTAAGACTGTGTGGTCACAGAGGAGGATCTTGACAGTGGAGCAAGCCCGGGAATGAAGCTTTTCCACCACCAAAACATAGATCGACTCCAACCCATCCTGTCTGAGCATGTCGCTGCCCACACTGAAACAGGCAGCATCAATTAAACACCCCTAAAAATACCCTTCACAGAGGAACTCGTGAGAACAAATTGCCTTGACAAAAGTTATTTTCCCCAGGATTCCTCCTCTCTCAGAGGCTTGAGGGAGTTTGCTTGGCCAACTGGTCAACCAGCCCTGCCCAGGATTTGGGGGGGTGGAAATCCTGGAACCTCCGAGCTTCCTCTTTTGGTCTCCCCTAACAGCTGCTATTCTGCCTGGCACTTTACAGTTTATAAATCCCTTTCACATATTCCCCTCCCCAGAGACCTTGTGAGTGGGCTATTATCCTTATTTTACGGGAAAGGAAAAGCAACTGGGAAGAGGGAGAATAAAGGCTCCAAGACATGTAGTTAGTAGAGGTCAAAGCTAGAACCTGGATGATGGTCTTCAGAGCCCTTTCTGCCCTCCTTTAGCTCCCGGGCACAGCGGTTACCCTGGACACATCCCCTTCACTGGGAGAGCCCACCATGGCCCTTGAAGAACAGCACTGAGCTACTCAGTCCGGGTCCTCCACCTGCTCAGGGGTCTGCTGGTCGCCCCAGCAGTGCCATTTAGAGAACAGGGGCCACCTCAGCCAGGGCACTCCAGCTCCTGGGTTTTTGGCTGTGTGCTGCATAGCACAAGCTGTAACCATGAAACTTAATTTTCTCCTTCCCACCTTAAGTCTTTCAAAAAAAAAAAAAGTTCCAGCTAAATATAACAAGGATGCCCTTTGGCACATCTTGCCAATCCTGCAGGTGACTCATAGACCTCCCTCAAGACACCCAGGGGTACAGTAGATGCCATGTAGTTAAAAATACCCACTGGAAGGTGCTGGAAGGTGTCACAGATGGACCTAATGAGCTTGCCCAGACTTGCAGTAAAGTGGGCTGAGTGAACCTGGCAGCGGGTGGGTTTCCAAGGGACTTCCTCTGGGCCTCGGGTCTGGTTATCAAACCAGGTTACCAGCCTTCTCAAACACCCACAGAGCTGACCAGGCGGAAACATGGGCAAGAGGTCAGAGCAGCAAGGAGCCAGCCTCATTCCGTGCACAAATGCTGTTCTGCAGAGTCCTCCTCATCTGACTTACCCCAAAAGCACTGCCTTAGACTAGGGTTTACTGAGGCAAACGTAAGGGGGCAGAGGAATCAGGATGATGGGGGGAGGCTGGGCAAACATGAGGGTTCAGTTCAAGTCTTGTCTCAGTGGACCTTGGAGACTTGAATTGCTTCACCTAGAGGTAAGGACTTTGGCCTTTATGCACCCGTGTCAGTCACCGCTGGCTGTGGGCTGCCCCTGGGGAGGGCAGAACCTTCCAGGCTTTTCTAGGTGAGGTGTTCCCTTCATTGGGAATGATTCTCCAGAGAAGGGAATAGCTGTGAGCCATTAGTGGCTGACACAGCATTTGGGGGACAGGTGCACCGGCCAGGTAAAAAGCAGCTCGGTGAGACACCACCTGCCTCTACTAAGGGGCAGGTTTCTTGTCAGCCTTAAAATCAAATTGATCAAGGCATCTGAAGTCAAGTCCTTTGCTCATAGCAATGCATTATTTTCTACCTGTCCCAAAGGCAGGAGGAAGCCCAAATATGGTATCAACCCATTTATTGCTCATCTGGCTTTCTGTCTGATTTTCTGAGCACGGGGCAATCCCTACGATGGCAGAAGAAGGAAAAGCATAATTATAAGTGGCTACTCTTCCCCCTTACATGCTCGGCTCCCACCATCCACGCCCCCTCTCTCAGGGCACCTATCTGAGCATGCTCATTTGCCCCACACTTTAGATCTAGTTCTTACTTCCCAACTGCATTGGCTCTATCAGATGTCTGCCCAACAGCAAGAGTCTTTCACAAGACCTCGACTCAGTTCACCCCAGGCTGTCACCTCCGGGAAGCCCCTCTTTGCACTGCAGCCCCCGCTGACTCCTCCCACAGCAGAAGTGACAGCAGTGACCACAGCCCACCTTCTGTTAGGGTCCCCAGTGGAAGCTTGGGAGTGAGGAGGGCACACTGCTGAGCACCGTGCTAAGCGGAATACGCATACATTTATTTGCTCATTTAGCAGAGTGCGCATCTATCAGTTGAGATAAGTTTGGTCGTCAGTAACATTCTGAGTTCCAGGTAGCCTAAAGAATAAGGAAGAATCATTTTCTATAGAATGAGAAATCTAGAGCTCAATCAGTTCAAACCATCGTCAGCCTCTGCATCCGGTTCACACAGCCTTAGCTGGTGTCTCAGACATCTTTCCCTAACATACCTACTCCGTGTGGCCTTTCTCTTTAGCAGCATTCCAACTGGACTGAATTCTTGACCGAGCGGGGTGCCCCAAACTGTGATTTCTGAGGAATCTTGAGTCCCTGTGGTCCTGCCTGTATGGGGTTGTCGAAGTCTTCCATTAACTTTTTTGTCCTAATGGGCCTGACTTAACCAGGTGTCACCCTCCCTGTCGTGTAGGCAGCATTGCTCCCAGGCCTGTTATTTATATAGCAGCACCTGTCACTGCAGCCTACTGCTAACCCTCTTTATGCCTGTTCACCAAGTGGCATGAAGGCATTGACATGGACAGGTGGCAGACTCAGTTTTCAATACAATGGCACCCTTCTTTTGTCTTCTTTCTTGGGTGTTTGCCCTCAAAGCCTGCAGAGATGAGTTGCAGAAATAAAACACCAGTCTGGATCCCACTGGGAAACTGAATTCAACTCACTTGATTTCAAAGGAGAGACTCTGGTGGGAGACCACTTACAGAGGGGAGGGCAGGTTAGGGGACCTAATGTAGGACGTCGAGGTACACAGAGACTAACACAGAGCAGAAAGCAGGTACCACCCCTTGGTTTGAAGGAAATAGTGTACTTGAGCCCAGTAAGGGTGGAGCTGAGATGGGGGTCACTGGACAGCAGCCATATTATGGGAAAAAGTAGCCTCTGGCAGACATAATGGGGAAGAAATGCCCTGCTCGCTCTCTCTTCTGGCTCCCACTTACCTGCTTGTGCCATTCTCCTGGCTGATCCAGAGACTAGCCAGCACGGAGGCCAAGAGAAACAGTCTGCAGGGCTATATAGCAGGGCAGGAAGTGGGAGAGTGGATCTTCAAGAATAAACACAGAACAATCAACACACATAGGAAATAAAATCATTTGCCAGTGGGTGGTTAGGTGTCGTAGCAGGGGATACCATCCCACTTCTATCCACTTAGTTGCCCAGACCCAAGTATTCTGCCTGTAGGATACCCAGCCCCATATACTGGTTTCTAGCTCAGAGCATAGATTCAATCAATGGGACAGCAGCCCAACCTCGCAAGGGGTTTTCTCTAGCCAACGCCATTACTGAGTCTTTCTTAAACACGCTAACCTTCTGTAAGACCAGTGAATGCCATATTTTCTATCTGGTTTCCCTAGTTCTTTAACTCTAAAGTAAATTCCTTGCTGAGATGCAGTGTGCTGTGGAATACCTCAGTGGTGGAGTAAGGATTCAGTAAATCTACTGATGATGTTGTTGGAAGGAACATGGCACCCATGGAAGACAAATTCAAATCCAGAGTGGGCTCTTATTACCTAAGGACAAGTCATTGCCTTCTTCAAGATAGAAGGGGACCAGTGTCAACAACCTGCCTCTGGGTACCTGGCTATTCTTGTGAAGCAGGTTCTGTAACAGGCGCCCAGGTCTCGTCTTTGTTGTTGGAAACTGGGGAAACAGTAATGGTGGTAGCCAGGTCAGTTTCATAAGGGGGACTCTCTGTTGTTGAGCTCACGTACGATCTGTGTCAGGGCCAAGATAGTCCCTTTGTCTGCGAGCCCAGTGGGGTGGTAGAGGTGATTGATATCCATAGTCGTATTATCCATCTCATTTTTGAAAGCCTCCTCCCCAGAAGAACCCCTTTCATAACTATCTACATAAGGCACAACATTACCACACACTGTGCACCCATTCTAAGAGGCCCATTCCAACATCTCTCCCCCCAAAATTTCCTTGACACTAAGCCTACAATGTTGTCCCTTCCAAATTTCTGACCAATTAGTCAAACCATTTGCCATAGCCCATGAGCCAAGATGAATCCATTCCTCTGGCCATCTTCTCTTTCAGGAAAAGTAGATAACTCAAAGTTCTTTCCTCCGGGAATTTTTACCTCTTATTGTTCTTCAAAGCTACCTCTGAATAAGTTCATAGAATTTCAGAAAATAGATAACCATCCGTAAGCTACACTTGATCATCTTTCTTTTCAGCCAATAGCCTCAGGAATTCCCTATGAAGCTGTAGGTGTGGGTTGAAGGAGAGGTGGCAATTTAACTAGAGAAGATACATCTTGTTCCCACAACTCATCAGTGGCTTCAGAACTGCTCATATTCATTTTATATGTACTGTTTCCACTTCCACTGTGCCTGCTTTTACAGCTTGGTATATTAGATAATATCCAGTTATTCACGGGAAGTTCAGATCTCATGGTACTTGGTACCTTCAGTCATGCATTTGGTCTCTATTAAATCTCAGAAGCAAGACAAGAATTGTTTCTCAAAAGACAAATGATTGTGAAGAAGACTCAGTTCTTCTCTTAAACTCTTGCGCTTGCACTGTAATTATCCTGTTGCTGTATACTTTGTCTACCATACCTAGGGTGAGCAATGTTGGATCCTCTGGCCATTAGCTCTGAGAGACAGAGCTTCTTGAATCATAGCTTGCACTAGCTGGAGAGCTGATTCTTACCCTGGGCCTCGCTCAGTGCTGGTTGTTTTTTGGGTAACTTGGTTAATAAGTTGGAGGGACACATCCAATCATAATAGATACACTCTCTTAAATACAATGAAGCCCAATGTGTATTATGCCTTTTTCTTAGTTTTGGATGCAACTACTTGCCTTTCACTTTAAGGGAGTTATTGCATCATTTCCCAGATTATTGTATCTCCAGAAACTTCACCAAGATGTCAGATATTTCCATGTGATTTCTCTCTCACCTTCTGGCTTCTTTGTTTCTTAGCAAAGCCTCTTGGAACACTATCTACTTCCTGCTTTTTAGATTTTAGAAGCATGTATTATTGGGGGAGCATATGATATCTTGTGGGATGGCAAAACAAGGAAGATCCCTATAGACTAAATGATGGCCCAGAGTAAGAAAGTTGACACAACCCTGAGGCAAATGGTGAAGGCGGACTGCTGTCCTTGCCAAGTGAAAACAAACAGCTTCCAGTTTTTCTGTTTATTAAGATGGGGAACATTTTTTCCCCCTGAATGAACAGCTATAGTTCCAGAAACTATGTGTATTTATTGCTGGTTAAATATCTATGTTTGAACAGTAGTTGCAGTTGGGGTCCTCTTCTAACTAACCTTACGGTAATTTGTTGTCTTTATCCAAGACCCATTTTTAAATCTTCATAAATTCTTTGTAAAATTGGTGAGTTAAATGGGGGGATAGGATAGAAATCAATACCCCTACATCTTCTATATCTTTGAATATTTTTAACATTAATTTCTAATTCATATTAACTAATTTTGGTAATTTTCTCATGGATGTAGACTTGTTTTTTGGTTCATAATTTTAGATTGCAAGAGAACTCCAGGGCCTCCTTCATGACTTTTTGTACTATAATTGCCTTTAATCCAAGGTTGGAGAGTCAGTGGGGGGATTCTTCTTCTTGATGAATGTGCTTATTCCAACTGAATACTAAGGAACTGGGAAATTAGCCATTATGTGCTAGGGTAGAAGTGTGTAAGATATCAGCAGGCTGACTGGGGTGGACTAGTTCTTTCTGGTTCCAAAGGACCATAGTGGAGCCCTGAGTCCCTCAGAGTAGATGTCCAATTCTCTTCAAATGGTCTGACAATTTCCCTTTTCCCAGGACATAATTACCCTGGGGAACAGTCACAGGTCCCTTTGGGGGTGTGGTAATCGCAAAGAGTAGATTTGGATTTCCCCATGAAAGTGACTTCTGTAGGTGACATCATCACAGGGCCTCAAGCAAGGCAGGAGGAACTTCTTCCAACTGGGGAGGAAGGGACACTTTATGGCAAGAGGGGATTAGTGCAACTTGGTACCTTTCTCACTAAACTTCCCAGTGCAACACGAAGGAGCCAGTTTGTCCCAGGCTAGTTATAAGACATGATGTACATTCTTTTGATATTATCATATTATCAAGGGGCCCTGGGTCTTCTAAATAACTCAGATTTGGGAATGGCTCTGTGGTGGCTCAAGGTAAGCTCTAGGTGGCCAGACTAGAGATTTGGGGTTATAATGTCAATAGGATTGTAATTAGCTGCCAGCCCATTTGAGTCCATAGACCCCATGATCACTTGGCTACTCCCTAAACCTTGGTGGTCAGACTACTCTGAGTGCCTCCCCAGCCCCTCTTCTGACTGCAGACACCCTGAAGCATCTTCTAGGAGCTAGTGTTACCTCTTGGCCTCAGCCAATTCTGTATCCCTCCAACCCGCACTGACATCAACCCCCATTTCAGTGCCGCCTCTCCCCTGGCATGTCCAATCTATAGGTAAGAGCTACAACAGCACCTTCCCAAGATTCTGATTCTTTCCTTATTGACGTAATTATCAATACTTTGGCAAGGAGAGTGTCTCCGGGGTCCTTTCAAGATATGTAATTAGGGAATAAGTAAGCAGATTTCATAGAATTAATCCAGTCCAACATTTATAGCTCTTTCCCCTACATCAGAGCATCATAACTTTGGGTATACATTTTTGTCACCTGAGGGGCTCTGAGAAATACTGATGGCTCGCCCCCCATCCACAGCTATTTTGATTTAATTGGGTCTGCGGTGCAACTATGGACTCAGTAGTTTGAAAAGCCCCTCAGGCGATTAAAACGTGCAGCCAGGCTTGAGAGCTGCTGTCCTATATTACGCCACGGAATTTCTGGAACTCTGTTTTATGTTGGCTGTCAATGAATCCAGGATTAAGTCGACCAATCAATTAGAAAGAGTAATTAGAACTGCAACCAATTGCTCAAGATAGCCTGTTAAACACAGAATCTCCTATAGACAAGTACAGTCTATTTACATGATGTTCCTCCTTCCTTTGTCTTGCGCCTTCAGAATTAATTCCCATACACACCTCCATGCTTCTTTCTGGCATCCGCTAGCAAGTTCTTGCAATTCTTTTGATATAGATACCTCTTCTTGCCAGGTTTGACTTTCTAGGTAGCCTCCAGGGACTGTCAGGGTCTGATTCTGCTTATAGGTCTCAAGATAATCATTGGCGCTAGCAGGGGCTGAAGGGAACTTGCAGAGAATTGGGGTTCCCTGGCAAAGCAACCTCTGTGGGTGAGCCATCACAGGGCCCCAAAAGCAAGGTAGGGAGAGCTTCTGCAAACAAGGAAGGAAGAGAATACTGTTCTGACAAAGGCAAATACTGTTCAGACCAGTGGGGCTTGGCACTGCTCTCGTTAAGCTATCCAGTGTAGCTGGAGGCAGCCCGTTTATCCCCTCTGGCCCTGAATTCCTCACCCTTTTCGTATCTTTTGATGGCAGCATAATTTAGATCCCTCTGAACTTGGCCTTCAATGTGCTCTTCAAGGTGACCCCAGGAAAAAGCTGAATTCACTGTTTTTAAGACTCGTGGCTTGGACTGCCAGGTCCCATTCCTTAATGCTAGCTGGCTCCTGAGTGTCGCTCCTTCCAACTGGGTCAGAGAACCAATCCCACATCCCCTCCCACCGCCAAGGTTCTGTAGCTGGCAATGACTTCTGGTCCCAGTGTCTGGATAAGTCAGTTGTCTGACTGTGAAAAGCTGACCCTGAGTAAGTAGAAGAGGTGTTTATTAAAAACATGTACCACAGCTCCCAGAAGTGTCGAGAAAGCTGGAGAATCATGCTCAAGGCTATGTTTTCAGAATGACGCTGCAGAATTGACCTGTTAAGGACATCATCACCTCCAGCACTCAAGGAACTTCCCTCCCGCCCAACCATGGAGGCCACTTCTCTCCAGGAAGTAATCTTGTATCCATGGCTGACCCTGAAAGCCAGATGCCTCTGCCACTATCCTGCTGAAGGTTCTGGATGTAGCCTCCTTTTTTGTATTGCTTATTTCTGAAATCAAATCTCAAACGATGAGTCTGAGAGTTGGCACAGAGGTTACGTGCCTGTGTCTCAGCAGCAAAGGAGGCTGGGGAACTGAGATTTCTGAATTCTACCCTCTAAGAACAGAATTCATATGAGATTTATCTTAAGAGGTTGGCTGGTGTGATTGTGGAGGCTGGCAAGTCTGAAATCCTCAGGGCAGTCCAGCAGGCTGGAAATTTCCAGACAGGAGCTGGTACAGGCTGTCTTAAGGCAAAGTTTTTCCTTCCTCAGGGAAACTTCAGTTTTGTTTTTAAGGGTTTTCCACCGATGGGGTAAGGATCACTCCGATTATCAAAGACAATCTCCACGTCTATAAAATACCCTCCATAATGACACCTAGATTAGCATTCGACTGAATAACTGGGTACCATAGTCTAGCGAAGCTGACACATAAAACTAACTGTCACAGCTGGTTATTTCCCCAAATTAGCAGTGGTGTTCACAAGATACTGGGAAAAATAAAAGAAATCCGATATAATAAAAGCATGCCCCCCCAAGGGTGTTGGGTAGCCAGAAGACAAATGTTTAAAGCATACTGCACACACTTGGCACTAAAGAGGAGATGGTGATGATGAGGATTGCCACTACAAAGACAATGTGTTGGGCTCCTACCATGCAGCAAAGGGCCAGCATGTCACTATCTCATTTAATCCTCAATAATTCTATAAAGTGGTTGCAATCATCTCCATGTTATCAATAAGGAGTCCGCGGCTCAGTAAGGTCAGTCTCACGGGCACAGCTCAGGTGGGGGAGAGAGGAGTGAGGTCTGCTCTGCTGCATTCCAGAGACCATTGCCGTCCACCCTGCAAGCTGCCTCTGCAGTTGTCATATAGAGCCACTTCAGCGGTTTAGCCAATCCTCAGTATTTGTACTAAGGAGGGGAAGAAGGAAATCGGTGAACGCAGTGATTCTACGACTTGGCTGTACATGAGCATCATCCAGAGAAGCTGTTAAAAGCACAGATTCCTGGGCCCCACAAGCAGAGATTCTGGTCTAGTGGGTCAGAGGCAGGGCCCGAGATTCTGCATTTTTAACAAATTCCCAGATGCGGCTGATGCTGTTGGTCTGGGACCAAACTTTTGAGTAGCGCTGGCTTGAAGAAATCCATACCTAACGCAAGCATCTCTCTCCTGTGAAACCTTTAGCGGCAACATCTATAAATAGCAAACAGACCAACTGGTACGCCACCTCTCCTCTCTTGCCTGGGGCTGACAGTGAGATGATCAGAAGTCAATGGGGTATCAAGAAAGAGAAAAGGCAACAAAGGACAGCCTGCTAATCTCTTGTCAGAGAAGAACTGGCTGTCAGAGAGAGAAAACTGGATTTCAGTTTTGTGAGCCCTTCCATAAGCCTACAGACACTCTGGCTCCTTGTTCTGAAGGACCCCTGGTAGATAAAGCATTGGCATAGTGCCATTTTTCTCATGGAGAAAATTCAAGGCTGAAGTTCAGATCTTGGAGAAGAAGAGAGGAAGGGCACAGCATCAGTGGGGACTGTGGCCATCTCACTTGTACCAACTTCTGCTCAGGTGCATGCTGGTTACTGGTAAGGAGATCCCGTTGCTCTCTGGTGCTTACTGGGTTGGGGATTTAAGACCTCGTCCTGAGAGGTACCAGAAGTAAATGAGAATTCAGAAAATGACAGATGAGTCCCCATTCAACCACTTCAGTGATAAAACATCTGAGTCTCGATTTTGTCACCTGTGAAATGGGGTAATACAACCGCCTTACAGAGAAAGGTTTCAGTGAGTAGCTGTAAAATTTTACATCGCTTTGCCGCCTCATTTTGTGTGACTGAGACTAAAATTGAGCACAAACTGTGCGCCTCCTTTCTCTGGAAGGAGGAAGTGGGATCGCTTCCAGATCCTTTAAGGATTTGGAAAGTCAGGACTCGATCAAATAAACACCTGGGTGAATACCAGACAATGTAAGGAGAAGGGTTTCTTAGCTGGAGTCCTCCGGAAGGCAAGGCTGAAGCAAAGATGACATCACTGACATTTTGAGAAGGTGCCTAGGCTGGGGTGGTGAGAGGGAGAAAGAAGGGAAGTGGGGATGGGGAAGAAAGGATGGGAAACAACGTGCAACTCGTGATCACCTTGGATACTACTTCAGGACCAGCTGAGAAGGGACAAAGCAGGGAGCCTAGTAGACGTGTTTGTTCAGCACATGGGACTTCTCCAAAGAATTGCAGGGGAGAGCTACCCTTTACCGTCATCCATGGAAGAATGAAAGTGCAGATTCATCTGTTTGGCTCTTTCCCATCACCTGTTCCCCTTGGTCAGGGTTCACCTCATAGGGACTTATTCCCCCCTCGCAGTTCTGCACTGCCTCGTCTGGCCCCTTGGAGGCCACCCCGGGTACTCTGCAGTTTTTCTAAGTCTGGAAATGGAAGGTGACCCTGAATCAATTAAGTGGCAGAGGGATGCAGGGCTCTCTTGGGCCAAACTTGGGCCACATGGCCAACCCAGGATTACTCTCACTTGAGCCAATGACCAAAGGAGTACATGGGATGAGAGTCCACAGGAAACGTGGAGTGAGGATTCCAGAAGGAGGGCAATGGATCAGAGCAACCTAAACAACGGGTTCATGCTTCAGTAGAGGTCAAGGCCATCCCCGGTGCTGCAGACCTCTGACAGGTGTGGGTCACAACACAGTGGGGAACCCAGACCTGCTGCCTGCAGATCCCGACCTGGAGAGTTCAGCTCCTTTCTGCCACCCTACCATGTTTCACTCTCCACTAGCTTCTTGGTAAGACATTTCCCAAGCTTTTCTCTCAGAATGCTTTCCATTATTTTTTTAAATTTATTTTATTAAAAAAATTTTTTTAGAGATTTTTATTTAATTATTTGAGAGAGAGAGAGAGAAGATGAGCAGAGAGGTGGGGCAGAAGGAGACTCCCCACAGAGCAGGGAGTCCAAGGTGGGACTCAATCCCAGGACTCCAGGATGATGAGCTGAGCTGAAGGCAGATCTTAACCAACCGAAACACCCAGACATCCCAGGATGCTTTCCATTCTTTATGTGCCTTGTTCCTGCTCTTCTTGTGTTAAAGGTAAGGTCTAGGTCCCACCTGCTCCCAAGCTTCCTCTTCTTGGGTTTCCTGTCCACTTCTCCATTTTTTCCCCAGAACCTCAGTAATAATTACAAAACAAACAAACACCCTAAACCTTAGAACCAGAGTTCCCATTAAGACTACAATTAGGGTCTAATTGGATTCCTAGCGGGGGTCATCTAGAGACTACAAAATAATATAGTAATGCATCTGTCAAATCAGTGGAAGACAAGTGACTTAAACTCATTAACCTCTCAAAACACGCAATTTCAATGTGGATAGACTTACTGTCATTGGTCCATAAAAACACTCAAGAACTCAGATATAAGTCTCTTTAGATCTGAAAATTACGGGTATTACAGTATAATATGGCAGAGGGAACACAAATCAGCATGTACCACAATTGCATGCTTTTGCTCTAAATACGCATTAAGCTTAAGCTGCCTACTATACATTTTGCACCAAATTCTGAACATTCCACCCACCTCCCTTATTCAAGAATCTCAGGTATGTGTAGCTGCAGCTCTTGAAACTTCTGCAGCACTCTCCTGGGGAAGAACCTAGGCAGGTGTTCCTGAGCCACACAATCCAACTCAGCTTGTGAAACATATAGATCATTAGTGATGTGCAAAGTGTTGTTCTTGAGGCTCTAGGAGACAACAAGAAGTGAATTCCTGCTCTCTCTACTCTCTACATGCACACTCTAGCTCATACCTTGTCACTAGCATTCACTGGAGCTTAAGATGGGTTTTGGAAACCCGCACACCTGGGTTAAAATCCCGGCTCCATCATATACAAACCTTATGACTTGGACAGGTTAATTTTTATGCACAGGTTTCCTTATTTGCAAAATGGGATATTAATAGCGCTTAAGTTTTGAGGTTATTGTGAAAATAGAATGAACATTAATACATGGAAGTTACGGGGCACCTGGGTGGCTCAGTGGGTTAAAGCCTCTGCCTTCGGCTCAGATCATGATCTCAGGGTCCTGGGATCTAGCCCCGCATTGGGCTCTCTGCTCAGCAGGGAGCCTGCTTCCCCTCTCTCTCTGCCTGCCTCTCTGCCTACTTGCGATCTCTCTCTCTCTGTCAAATAAATAAATAAAATCTTTTTTAAAAATGAAAAAAAATATATATGGAAGTTACTTAGCAGAGAGGGTAAGTAAGTGGGGTACTTATCCACTTAGTAAGTGGGTAAGTGAGTTCTTATTAGCTGTTGTAATTAGTATCACCATAATCACCATCCCCATCTCTTTGTAGCTCAAAGAACAATGAGACAATAGGACTGGGAATCATGAAGGTTTTTGTAGAGGAAGTAGAAGAGTGGTGCATGACTATATCAGACAGCTGCTGGGTTTACAGCATCTAATGAGCATAAAAGCAAAAAGTCCATCCTGAGGTGTGGTGAAGAACCCATGAACTTCAGCAATTGCCCCAAGGAGACATCCATTGTTTTGTCTGTCCAGAGAAGCATGCACCCTCTCTCTTCTAGGAAATGCCCTTTTCTTCAGCCTAACAATGTGGTTTCCCTGGGAGAGCCATATTGAAGTAAGACTTAAACTCCCCAACTAGAGTGATGGGTGTGAGTTGGGCATCGGACCCAGACTGTACTGGAAGAAGAGAGAGTTGGAGTCCGTGCAACTGGAAGGTCAGCCAACAGCTTAGTCCCATACACAAGGAGAAATGGTTCTGAGGGAATGCAAAGGTAGAGAAACATCTGTCAGTAGTCACATCATACCTCCATCCTGTCTGGAAAGGCAGCAGATTGTATGAAATAGATTATGGGGCTGGAGATTGGATATTTAAAAAAATAATAATAAAACAAAAGAGAGGCCTTGCGTGGATCGGTGACAATTGTTGACATATTGAATTTGATCAATTTAATTCCGAGTTCATGAGGTCCTAAAGAAAGCAATGAGTAAGAGTAAGTTTCCCGTGTGGAATCTATTTCCTTTTCTCTTTATTTCCTCTAAATCCCTCTTTACTTCACCCCAAAGACTTTTAAGTGCTCAGAGCCCCATTATTCTCCATCGGTAATTTCCTCATCTCATTGAGCTCCAGAATGTTGACTGTAGGCAGTCAGAATGCAGCAATGTCCATGAAAGGCAGGAAAATGGGGGTGAGGACCACATGCTTTTTTTTTTCACAAGTGTAGGGTTAGGACTTTATTCGGGATGGCATGGGCCGGTGGCGTGGTTATTCTACCTCCGTGCTGCCACTGGGGCATGCCAACGGGGAAAGGCTTTGACTCCCTCCCATCTCTTGTGTAATCATGGACACCTCGGATTTGGCCGGAAGTTAACTGATGTTCTCTGGCCCCTTTGCTGCTGCTGGTGGTGGGTACTCTGATTCCATTCAACCCCCTGCCCATGAAAGCTGCAGCTGATTTCCCGCTGTTATCAGAGGAGCAAGCAACCTCACAGGGCAAGCATTGACCTTGCTTCCCCCCGACACAAGTCCAATCTCGATATGAGGAAAGTCCCTTCTTGCCACAAGCATGACTACTGTACTGGTGGCATAATTTGACATTTTCTGTCTCCACAAGATGCCAAGGTGGCTGCAAATGGCCTCTCTCTTAGCCACCTGCATGGGTGGTATCAACTTGGGTTGGAGTCTCCCGATTTCAGTTCTCTGTGACCCAGTGGCTGATGTGCAGGAGTTGCACGATATGCATGCCTGCCCCATGCAACTCTCCTCTTATTTATGATGATATTGGCATTGATCCCATTAAATAACGTTTTTTCCCCATCAGCTTTTTCTCTTACTCCCCTCTTCTTCTACATCTGGCCTCATCTTTGTGGTATTTGTCTAACCCTTATAATTATGAAGTGGATGAGCTCTTTGGCGATAGATTCTTAAGAAATTCCTACCAGAGAAGAAAAAAAGAAATGTAAAGTCTCCCCTCATCTTGACAAAGAGCGGTGGTTCTATTCACATCAGTAGAGTTGCAATCAGAAAGTACGAAACAGCCCAGATTAATGCTCCAAACAGCTTCTGTGTGGGTGGGCAAGGCAATTAAAAGCTAGACATGTTCAAGTTTTTTAGAGGATGTCTAGGTGATAAAAATGCTGTCAACACATCCAAGGAGGATTCGGCCAGCTTTTGTCAGAACAAAATTCTCACGTCCGTGAAGGAAACGCTCATCTTTTCATCAAGTCTGGTGTCGAACTGGAGAGGAGTGTTAGTGGGGGTGAGGGGATGGGGGGCGAGAGCAAAGACAGCAGGTGGCTTCATGTGTAAAGGACAGCCAGAGAGATGCCCGTTAAAATCAGGATTAAGCTGTGGAGCCTTTAAAGACCAAGCTCTAAATTTCTAGATGGAGAAAGAGATGAGTTGCTTTAGGATGTCTCTAAAGGCCTCCCTCAAAAAGTGCGACGGGTCCTTCAGCACTATCTGGGTCTGCAGCTTGGAATTGCTCGTTGCCATCGTCCTAAAGTTTTGTTGATCCTCTTCTAGGTACCGGGAATGTTGGTGCGAGCTTCGTGCAGCCCATTTCACAGTCCACCATAGTAGGCATTATTGTCTCTATTTTGCAGGTAACAAGACTGGGTCTCACATAAGTTAAGAAGCATAACAAAAGTGACTCGGCTTCCAGAGGCAGGATTCAAATCTTCGGACTGAGTACTACCTCCGAAGCCCACTGTGTTCCCACCCTACCCCTTGGGGTGCCTAGCCTCTGAGAAAGCACTTTAGATTCAAAGATACAAGTAGATTAAAAGTAAAAGAATGGAAAGAAATCTAGCATGCAAATGGCACCCATAAGAGAGCTAGAGTGGCCATACAGATATCAGACAAAACAGACTGAAACACAGATGTTACTAGAGTCGAATATGAATATTTTAGAACGATAGAAGAGTCAATCCTTCAGGAAGACATACCAATTACCATGATACGTGCGCCTAACAACAGAGCCTTGAAGTCCTGGAAGCAAAAAGTAAACTGAAGGGGGAGAAATAGAACATTCAACAATAACACTTGAGGATTTCCATACTCCACTTTCTTTATTTTTAATTTTACTTTATTTATTTATTATTATTTTTTAAGTAGGCTTCACACCCAACCTGGGGCTCGAACTCATGACCCTGAGATCAAGAGTCACGTGCTCTACCGACCATACCAGCCTGGCGCCCCTTAGTACTCCACTTTCAATAATGAATAGAACAACTAGGCAGACCAGCAAGGACCAGCAAGGATAAAAAAGACCTGAACCACACCATAAACAACCAGCTCTAACAGACCTCTCTAGAACGCTCCCCTCAGAGTGTACATTTTTCTCAAGCGCACACGGAACATGCCCTAGGATAGACCACATGCCAATTTATAAAGCAAGTCTCAGTCAATTTAAAAGGTTGAAACCATACAAACAATTCTCATACAAACATCCTCCAGTCACAATGCCATCAAATTAGAAGTCAGTTACAGAAAGGATGTTGGGAAATTCACAAATACGGGGAAATTAAATTTCCACCTTGGTTTCCTCAGGAATCGATGGGGAAGAAGAAGAAGTGGCAGGGGGAATTATAAAATACTTCGAGATGAATGAAAACAAAAACATGACGTCCGCAAACTTCTGAGATAAGCTGAGGCAGTGCTTAGGGGGTATTTACAACTCTAAGTGCCCATTAAAAAAAAAAAAAAAAAAAAGGAATTGCAAATCAATAGCCTAACCTTCAGTCTTAGGGAACTAGCAAAACAAGAGCAAACTGTATCCAAAGCAAGTCAAAGGAAGACAATAAGGATTAGAACAGAAATCAATACAAATGGGGAGTAGAAAAACAAAACCTACCTTTTGTAAGCAATAAAATATCTTTAAAGAAAAAACTGAATACATTAGTACTTTGAACAGCACTTCTCTCCTGCTTTTTGAACAAGGGGCACCGCATTTTCATTTGCACTGGGGCCTGCCCACAAAACAGGAATGGTTCTAAAATGCAAGTCATATCTTGTACTTCAGCTGCTTAAAAACCTTAACTCTTCCCTGTCTCCTCAGTGCCCTAATGCAGCTTTTCAGGGCTCCTCACAGTCCTTGCTAATCCTATTTTCTGTCGTTCCTCACATCACACCTTGTACTTCCAAAGCATAGCTCTCCTTGTCGTCGCCTGGACACCTCGTGCTGCTTTTCATGCCACAGTGCCTTTGCACATACTGCTTTCTCTGTGTGGTATGTCTTCTCCTCCTGTTCTGCTTTTTTGAAAAAAATTCTTAAAAGATTTTATTTATTTATTTGAGGGAGAGAGAGAAAACACAAGCAGGGAGGAGAGGCAGAGGGAGAGGGAGCAGACCCTCTGATGAACAGGGAGCCGGATGCGGGGCTCCATCCTAGGACCTGAGATCATGACCTGAGCTGAAGACAGACACTAAACCAACTGAGCCACCTAGGCACCCCTCCTGTTCTGCTTTCTGCCTCAAATTTAGCATTCATAACACCCCCTCAGCCTTCACCTCCTCCCTGAAGCTCTTGTTTGAAGCCCTAGTTAACCTAAGGAAGGCTCTTTTTTTGTGTGTTATTTCTGTGCCTTGTTCACACTCCTCATTGCCTGGACCATGTTTTAACCGTCTCTCTACTAGGTCTCCCTGATTGACTGTAGGCTCCTCGACGGCAAGGACCTTTTCTTATTTACTGCTGTACTCCAAGAATCAGAGTAGATCAGAACCGAACCACAGGGAGAGCATAGCTCTGCTGTATTTGAAGTAGGGAAAGCATAAAAAGGGAGGCAGGTTGGTCCATTGCAACCGTGAGTGGGGAGCTGGCTTTCGGGGACTCAGGAGCATTTGGGGGAAGGAACGAGATGTTCAAATGAGAGGCGAGGTTGGCCTGCAGAGTCTGGAAAGTTCGGGTGCCCACTAGAGGCCTCTAGTAAATGCAGTTGCTCTTTGGAGTCATGAAGACCAGGAGGAAGAGTGGGCTGGTAGCAGCTCGTGTAATTGAGCCTCCATGAACCAGATACTTCTAAGCACTTACTAAACCATCTGACATTCATAGCAAGCCTATAAGGTATATGACCTACTGTCCTTAGCCTAACCATGTCAGTGGAGAGAGAGGGAGGGGAAGTAGGTGGACGCAGAAATAGCAGCGGAGCAGGGATTTGAACCCAGACTGTATGGCTGCAGAATTTAGACCCTTAACAACTAAGCTCTGCAGCCTCTCATTAAAATGTCTCGAGCGAGGGGCACCTGGGTGGCTCTGGGTGGCTCAGTAGGTTAAAGCCTCTGCCTTCAGCTCAGGTCATGATCTCAGGGTCCTGGGATCCAGCCCTGCATCAGGCTCTCTGCTCAGTGGGGAGCCCTCTCTCTCCCCCTCTCTCTGCCTGCCTCTCTGCCTACTTGTGATCTCTCTCTGTCAAATAAATAAATAAAATCTTTTAAAAAAATGTATCGAGCAGCTTCTCTGTGCTAGAGACCACACTAAATGTTTTCCGGAGAGGTATTGGCTCACTCGGCACCCTTTCCGACCTCTTTCTAAAGTAACTTCTTACACTGCAAAGACCGAAAAGCGAGGCATTTTCCAGACCCCCTGACAGCTGTGTCGTGGGTCCCGCGTACAGGATGATCTTGTGTGAGACTTTGATCTGCACTTGAGCAGAGAGGTGGGGCATCTGTCGGTTTTCCCGGCACAGGCACAGTTCTTGCATCAGCTGCTTCTGGATCCTGGACGTTCCTGATCAGGCAAAGAAGCGGCCCTTTTGGTCGACCTTTGGGTGGTTTGGGTAGTTGTTCATGGAAGCGCGGCTCAGAGCCAACTTCCTCAGCCCTCATAATAGTTCTGTAGGTTTTCTAGTCTCCTTAATAAATTCCTTAGATCTGGCTGCCTGCAGCAAGAATCCTCATTAATGCCCTTGGATTCCCTCCCCATAGGGTTAGTTGGTTGGTATCTTCACGAGGAAATTGGAGCTCAGAGTTAAAAGACTGGTCAAAGACCACACGGCTTTGTAAGTGGTAAAGCAGAACCCAGATTTAGTTCTGTCCAACTTCAAAGCCTGACATTCAACCACTATATTTTTCCTTTTCTTTCACTTTTTCTACTTGGCTCTGATGCAATCACAAGCCATTATTTTTGAGAGATCTTTATTATCAGAGGCAACTCTGTTTCTCTCTTCCTCTCTCAGTTAGCCGGAAATGTGTTCCTGAATCCGACAGCTCTAGCCGCATTGCCTTCTTGTGACTTAGCTCCATTGTCACGGAGCTAGCCCCATGCTGGGAGTTTCACACCATCCTCTAACAACCCCAGAAGGTGTGTAATGTAATCCTCCTCTTAAAAACCAGGAAAGAGACTCTGAGAGCTGTTGATTGAATACCCTGGCTGGTCAGTTAAGGTCACACTAGCTGTTGGAACAATCCTGACAATGAGATACAGACTCAAATATGGTAGGAACTCAGTTTTCACTCATCACAAGTCTCGATGGACAAATGTTTCTCTTCCAAGTGGCGAAGGAAGACCAGGAGGTTGGCATGTCCAGGGACAGGGACAGGAAAGTCAGCTGGACCAGGGATGGGGCCAGGGTGGAAGGGATGGGCAGGACCCATCGTCCCCAGCAGGAGAATCTTTACTCAACAAGCAATGGGTCCCCGAGGAAGGTGATGTGTTTAAGCAGAGGAGGGACACAGAGGCGAGGGTGGGGTGGGGGTTCCCCACTGCTGAGTGGGGAGCTGAGCTGGAGGGGAAGGAGGGGAAGCAGGGCACAGAGGCGACACTTCACACCTGCATCCCACTCTCGACACTCTCTTTCTGCCATTTGTTTTCCCACAAGTTTTCTTAAATGTAATTTTATTTAAATTCAGTTAATTAGCATGTAGTGTATTATTCATTTCCGAGGTAGAGGTCAGTGATTCATCAGTTGCATACAGTGCTCATTACATCACGTGCCCTCCTTAATGCCCATCACCCAGTTACCCCATCCCCCAACCCACCTCCCCTCCAGCAACCCTCAGTTTGTTTCCTAGAGTTAAGAGTCTCGTAGGGTTTGTCTCCCTCTCTGATTTCATCTTATTTTATTTTTCCCTCCTTTCACCTATGATCCTCTGTTTTGTTTCTTAAATTCCACATATCAGTGAGATCTTATAATTGTCTTTCTCTGATTGACTTATTTCACTTAGCATAATACCCTCTTGTTCCATCCACGTTGTTGCAAATGGTAAGATTTCATTTTTGATGGATGAATAATATCCCATTGTGTGTGCTTGTGTATGTGTGTATATATATACATACATATATATATACACACACACACACATATATATACACACATCTTTATCCATTCATCTGTCAATGGACATCTGGGCTTTTTCCATAGTTTGGCTATTGTGGACATGGCTGCTATAAACATTGGGGTGCAGGTGTCCCTCCCATCACTAGGTTTGTATCCTTTGGGTAAAGACCTAGTAATGCAATTTCTGGGTCACAGGTAGATCTAATTTTTAACTTTAAAAGGAACCTCCATACTGTTTTCCAGAGTGGCTGCACCAGCTTGCATTCCCACCAACAGTGTAGAAGGGTTCCCCTTTCTCCGCATCCTCGCCAACAGCTGTCACTTCCTGACTTTTTAATTTTAGCCATTCTGACTGTCGTGAGGTAATATCTCACTGTGGTTTTCATTTGTATTCCCCTGATGCTGAGTGAATTTGGGAATTTTTTCATTGTCTGTTGGCCATTTGTATGTCTTCTTTGGAGAAATGTCTGTGTCTTCTGCCCATTTCTTGCCTGGAATTTTTTGTTTAGGGGGTGTTGAGTTTGATAAGTTCTTTATCGAGTTTGGATACTAACTCTTTATCTGATAAGACATTTGCAAATATTTTCTCCAATTCTGTAATTTGTCTTTTGGTTTTGTCAGCTGTTTCTTTTGCAGTACAAACGCTTTTTGTCTTGATGAAATCCCAATCGTTCACTTTTGCTTTTGTTTCCCTTGCCTTTGGAGACATGTCTAGCAAGAATTTGCTGTGGCCGAGGTCACAGAGGTTGCTGCCTATGTATCTCCTCAAGGATTTTGATGGATTCCTGTCTCACATTTAGGTCTTTCATCCATTTGAGTCTATTTTTGTGTGTGGTGTAAGGAAATGGTCCAGTCTTCTTATTCTGCATGTAACTGTCCAATTTTCCTGACACCATTTGTTGAAGAGACTGTCTTTTTTCCATTGGACATTCTTTCCTGCTTTGTCAAGATTAGTTGACCAGAGAGTTGAGGGTACATTTCTGGGCTCTCTATTCTGTTCCACTGATCTATGTGTCTATTTTTGTGCCAGTACCATGCTGTCTTGATGATTACAGCTTTGTAATAGAGCTTGAAGTCTGGAATTGTGATGCCTCCAGCCTTAGGTTTTCTTTTACAACATTCCTCTGGCTATTGAGGATCTTTCTGGTTCCATGTAAATTTTAGGATTATTTGTTCCCGTTCTATGAAAAAAGCTGATGGTATTTTGATGGGGATTGCATTGAATGTGTAGATTGCTCTAGGTAGCATACACATTTTAACCATATTTATTCTTCCAATCCATGAGCATGAAAAATTTTTCCATTTCTTTGTGTCTTCCTCAATTTCTTTCATAAGTATTCTGTAGTTTTTAGAATACAGATCCTTTGCCTCTTCGGTTGGGTTTAATCCTAGGTATCTTATGGGTTTTGGTGCAATTGTAAATGGGATCGACTCCTTAATTTCTCTTTCTTCTGTCTCATTGTCAGTGTGTAGAAATGCAACTGATTCCAGCGCATTGGTTTCATATCCTGCCACTTTGCTAAAATCCTGTATGAGTTCTAGCAATTTTAGGGTGGAATCTTTTGGATTTTCCACATAGAGTATCAGGTCATCTGCAAAGAGTGAGAGTTGGACATCTTTGCCAATTTGGATGCCTTTTGTTTCTTTTTGCTTTCTGATTGCTGAGGCTAGGACTTCTAGGACTCTGTTGAACAACAGTGGCGAGAGTGGACATCCCTGTCGTGTTCCTGACCTTGGGGTAAAAGCTCTCAGGTTTTCCCCATTGAGCATGATATTCACTATGGGCTTTTCTTATATGGTTTTTATGATATTGAGGTATGTTCTCTCTATTCCTACACTGCGGAGAGTTTTAATCAAGAAACGATGTTGTGTTTTGTCAACTGCTTTTTCTCTATCAATTGAGAGAATCATATGTTTCTTGTTCTTTTTTTTTATTATTAATGTGATATATCACACTGATTAATTTGTAGATGTTGAACCACCCTTGCAGCCCAGGAATAATTCCCACTTGGTCGTGGCGAATGATCCTTTAAATGTACTGTTGGATCCTATTGGCTAATATCTTGGTGAGAATTTTTGCATCCATGTTCATCAGGGATATTAGTCTGTAATTTTCCTTTTTGGTGGGGTCTTTGTCAGGTTTTGGGATCAAGGTAATGCTGGCCTAGTAGAATGAGTTTGCAAGTTTTCCTTCCATTTCTATTTTTTGAAACAGCTTCAGAAGAATAGGTATTAATTCTTCTTTAAATGTTTGGTAGAATTCCCCTAGGAAGCCATCTGGTCCTGGACTCTTGTTTGTTGGAAGATTTTTTATTACTGCTTCAATTTCTTTGTTGGCTATGGGTTTGTTCACGTTTTATTTCTTCCTGTTTTGGTTTTGGTAGTTTATGTGTTTCTAGGGTTTCTAGGAATGCAACCATTTTTTCTAGACTGTCTAATTTGTTGGCATACAGTTGCTCATAATACGTCCTTATAATTGTTTGTATTTCTTTGGTGTTGGTTGTGATCTCTCCTCTTTCATTTTTTTCCCACAAGTTCTGAGTTACTTGGGCAAGTTCTTCTGATGTTTACTAATCAAGTTCTAGTGCTTGATCTGGAAACTGAAGGTCCTTATAACTACTGGTGAAAGAATTCTCATCATGACAAAAAATAAATGTTGCCTCTTTCTTTGCAGCTGTAGAAAAGTGGATACCATTCTACATCTTAATACTGTCTTTGCAAAAGCTGTATCTGACAAGGTCTTCTCTAAGACGCCTGGATTTTGGAGATGGTTGCAGTGCAGATATAGCTATGACCCATGTCCTCTAAACTATCTCTGATTCTAACTGTTTCCCCTTGGTATTAAGACTTAAAATGGCATCCTTCTCACAGTGAGCACTGTGTAATGTATAGACTTGTCGAAACACCATGTTGTACGTCTGAAATTGCTATATCATTGTATTTCAACTATAAAGAAAACAAAAGGGTATCCTTATTTTCCAAAAATAAGTACTTGCAAGGTTTCTTTCTTAAGCCCAGAGGAGAACATCGATCATCTCCTGTTATCTCTTTGTAAGAAAAGTAAACTCCTTTGTAATTTTTTTTTTCAAACAGAGTTTGGTAGCATGGGCTCATTTAAATTAACCCAGGAGCCTGGTAGGGAGATGCTGCCAGCTGGGGTGGGGGTAGGGGCGGTGGGGATGAGAGAGTCGGAAGCTGGACAGAACTGAGAAAGATTCTGGAGATCGAATTGAAAGGAGTTGGGAGAAATTCTGCATCGAGCATGGGAAGTGAGCAGGGAGCCCTTAAGCCTTAAGTCTTAAGTCTCCCGGACTCCTTGCTTAAACAGCATGGAGGATTGCCCAGGAAAAGAAGTGGGAGTGTGGAATGTCCCTTGGAGTCTGTTGATTCACAATTACTGGTGTCAAGAGGTCCTTTGTGCAAAATTACCCTCCTCAGTGAAAATATAACGGTCGTGGACTGTAACCTGATCAGTGTTGGAGGAAATGGGGATGGTGACGTGGGTTCCAGGTGACTCCGAAGGTGGATTTTCCTCCACAGACGTCTCAGATGACGGATGGGGACATGAACGGGAGCAGAGCTCTATTCTGGAGTCCCCGAAGAGGCGGCAGTCTTGCTGGAGCTCTGCTCGGCTGTGTCCTCTGGCTGCTGAGAGCCTGGGGGGTTAGGAGAAGGCATATTTCACACGCTGTGGAGACTGTGACATTGGATTGTTCCGAGAGAAGTAAGGACAGGGCTGAATGGCTAGGAGAAATATGCTGGGACTTGAATTCTGTGTGACACTAAATATACAAAGGGCTATAGACCAAGCCATATATAAGAACAGAACTCTGACCCACAACGTACAGCTACTAGTTCAGGAAGCAAACCCACAACTCCTGTAGCAGTCAGCACCAAGTGACTGGGATGTAATCAGTGGCTGGATGTTACTGCCAGCTTCCCTAATGTGTGTCCCCCTTCCAATTTAGCACCAATAGGAGAAGGCCAAATATGCTAGCCTAACCAACCACAGAGGATGCCCCCACTTCTAGCTCCCCCCATGTCCACACCTCCAGTCGGGGCAGCACCCTGAATCCTTCTCTTTCTCACTAGAAAGCTTCCTGCTCCTCTGCCTGCCTGTGAGTCTCTGCCAAAGGCAAGCGGTGATGGCTGGCTCCCTTGCTACTGTAAACTCTGGAAAAATAGCCTTTGCTTGTTCTCATGTGGGTGGTCTTCCATTCCTTCTGCACCTGGCTCCTTCTGAGACCTCATCCAAGCTGTCTTACTGGGGACCTGGGGAGGGGGAAGGCAGACTCTGAACTTGAGCGCTCCACTTTTCTCCGTGTTTGGGCAGAAGGCGATCCTTCATCAAGGCTGATGCCGGCAACATCTGGCCAGTTAGTCCAACATCATCCCAGGGCAGCACAGAAGTATGATTGAGTAGGAGGAGAGCTGTCTGCTGGCACAGATTCTCCAAGAAATCATTGTCTCGAGGTCCTGAAATCATTTATCTTCTTTACAGAAAGAAAGCCCACCAAGTTCGGAGCTATACAAGTCATCACTGCCTGGTGTGTTCTCCTTCCTAGACAATTTGTACAGGGTACACACACCTTTTTCTGGCACTGGGTCTGAATCCTTGCTTTATCCCTCTCCGTCCTGGTGACCTTGGGCAAGCCGCTTGGCTCCCCAGGGTCTGAACGTCCTCCTGTGTTTAGTTCATGGACATGTCCATGCTGCACGATTGGTCTGTGTGGTCCACACACTACCTGCGTCTGAATCCCCTGGGGTGTTTGTTAAGCATGCAGATTTCTGGGCCCCCCACCCCAGATCTCACAAATCAGAATCTCTGGCGGTGGGCAGGGAACTGCGGGACCGGTCAGCTCTGCGAGTGACCTCTCTACTCACCCGAGTTTGGGCATCTCAAGGTTCCTGCGTCTTGGGTAGTTGAGAGCCTACAGTGATGATCAAGGTCCGGTGTCCCTCCTCACAGAGGGCTTGTGTACAAATACAGCCAAGGCCAAGGAGATGGCAAGAAGCAGAGGAACTGAGAAAACAAGAGCTGTGGGAAGAGGAGATGAATTCCAACCCGAGAAATCCAGACACATTTGTAGGAAAGAAGTGCCTTGAGGGAGATGTAGGGTTAGGGTGAGGGTTAGGGTTAGGGCTTAGGGACATGGAGAAAGGGATAGAAGGGACCGGCAAGAGCAAAGACTCTGTCTTTGTCACTTTTGCTGCATAACCCCCCTCCCCCATTTAGTAGCTTCGAACACCAATGTGAATTATGGCATCTGAGTCCATCGAACAGCTGAGTAATTCTACACATGTGGAAGTACAGCGGGTCTTGGCCTGGCTTGCTCTGGGGCTGCAGTCAGCCGGGAGGTCAGTTGGGGAGTGGCTGCTCTCAGGCGGCCTCACTATACCCCTGGTTTCGGCTGCCTGGGCTGCGGTGATGTCGGTGACAGAGCCCGTGTTCTCTCATCATTGCCCATAGGCTACCGTGGCCACGCTATCTAGCCCAGGCTTCTGCATATGGGGGCACCTGAGTTCCGGGAGCGAGAGCAGAAGCTTGCCAGAACTCTCGAGTCCTAGACTTGGAACTTGCATATCATCCCTCCCCCCGCATTCTGTTGGCCAAAGCAAGTCACGGCCCAGCGCAGATGGAAGGAGAAATTGCTTCCACGACTTGATGGATGGACTCCAAAAGATGGAAATCTACCACAGATGCCATGGCAGGAAAATGCTGTGGATCTTCTCCAAACCCCAGAGAGCAGGTGTTTATGGGGGGCCAGGAGAGACCCGAGGGGCCGTGATTGTGAGCGTCCAAAGCCTCACTGTAACCAGCTCCCTCCCTTAGCTGTCGAGCACCCACAATGGGCAGCTGCCAGCAGAGGTCTGCCAAAGGGGAAGGGCAGCGGGAGAGTTTCCCCCAGCAGAGAGGAGTAGTATTTTTTCAGCGATGTTCCTCAGAATCATGCGCACATGGTGTTTTTAAAAAAAAAGCAGACCAGTCTTGGTGTTCTTTTTCACTTCTCTACAGACAGCTGCTCCCTTATTGGCGGCTCCCAGGGCAGACCACTCCTCCGACTGCCCCTACTCATTGTGCTGCTGTCGGAGTGAGACCCCGGATCCGTAGGTCAGGGCCCCTGGGGAATGCGTGGTGAGGAAGAGGAAGACCTTTTCCCATTGCAGAGAGGCTCCACATGGTCCACGGGTCCACTTGTTACAGTGGCAGCGGTGCATTCTAAAGCCCAATTAGATGTCACCTGCCAAAGGGATACATAGTACTGTCCCTGTTTTGTGGATGGGGGACCGGAAGGCCAGAGAAGCCCAGAGACTTGTCCAAAAGCATGCAGTTAGGAATGACCCTGAAGGCTTGACTATGGACTTAGTAGATTGATTGACTGATTTTTAAAGATTTTATTTATTTATTTGACAGAGAGAGACCCAGCGAGAGAGGGAACACAGGCAGGGGGAGTGGGAGAAGGAGAAGCCTCTGTGAGCCCGATGGATAGCCAGAGGGGAATGAGGGCTTCCTGACCTTTAGGACATTGGAGAAGATGCTGGAAAGGCAGTTATGGACCTTCCCACCTGACCCTGGCTTCACAGCGGGAAGACAAAGCCGAAGCAAGGAGGAAAATTTACGATCAACAAAGCTTTGCAGAACAATGGCAACCAGATAAGTAAGAAGTTATTCTAATTTCAACATGCATGTAAATTCTGAGCTTTATGGTTTTTATTTGGAAGTACATATAGGGAGGAGGCATGACAGATGTCTCTTCTTGGGCACTAAAGGGATCTATCCAGTCCCACCCCACTGCCCCCTGACCCACACCTGCCTTCTCCAGCCAGCGCTGCCCTCAAACACTTGAACCCCGTGCCTGTCGTCGGGTGGGGGGGCACGGATTCTTCCCGCTGGATCCGAAGCCCAGCCGTCTCTCTCTGAGCGCATCCTCAGTAACCAAGAGACCAAGTGGAGGCAGAACACACCTCCCGAGGGCCACACACACCATCTCTGCAGAGAACACCCACCGCCAGAGGGAGGGAACCAGAGAGACACCAAGTGCCCACCCAGCCGTGGGAGACCATCCCTGCTCCCGATCGTCTGCCCGGCCCCACGACCCAAGCCCCTAGGAAAAGGTATTTGAAATTGTTATTACCATTCTCCATGGCATCTTAGGGACCTCAGGGTGAGGACAGCGGCATTCGCTCAGGCAACGTACGGTCACGTAGGTGCCTAAGAAGGTGGGTCCTTTTCGGGCCGCGCTCTATGGAGGACAGGCAGGGCTGGACCGGAGGCAGGAAGAAAGGCCAGGAGGATGGAGCAGTGGAGAACAAAGAGGAAGGTATAACGGTGCGGGTGGGGGGCGCCTCACCCCCGTGCCCCTCCTCGCAGAATCCCACAGCCCCATCTGTGCATGAGGAAAAAGGCATCCGGCAATCCCAGTCCACGGGGCTCTCCTCCAAACACCTGACTGATACTCCTCCCAACTGCCAGGATCATCAAAACCAAGGAAAGGCTGAGGAATTGTCGTGGATCAGAGGAGCCTGTGGAGAAAAGGCAACTGAATGTAACGTGGCAGCCGGGAGGGGCTTCCCGGGACAGAAAAAGGACATTAGGGGAAAACTAACGAAAACGGAGTAACGAGTGAGGTTTCACGCACCAGTTAATTTCTTAGTTTTGGCAAATGTGCCGTGGTAACGGAAGACAGCACGGCGGGCGCGGGGTGTGACGTGTACGGGAGCTCGCGCTACTATCTTCGAACTTCCCTGTGCATCTAAAGTGACTCTGAGATTAGAAGGCTATTTAAAAGGGAGCGAGGAAAAGAGACGTTGCTTCCTAGCGGGGCCCTGGGGGACAGCTTTGTGGACACGGTGTCACCTGAGACGTTGAACGGAGCACAGGCTTGGGTGGGATGGGGCTTACAGTGGGTGGGGAGCCAGAGCAGAGACTCTGAGAGACGGAGGAGGGGACCTGGCTGTCACCAGGGTGCTGCTTGTCCCCCCGGAGCACGGTGATTCCTCTCCCCGCTCTAGGGAAAACCAAGTATGCTTGTTCCCCATGGAAACCTGCTCACCGAGGTTTACAACCTCTCTGTTCATAATTGCTAAAACCCGAAAGCAACCAAGGTGTCCTTCAGGAGGTGAATGGATAAATAAACGGTGGTCCATCCGGACAACGGAAGAGCTCTCGGTGCAAAAGAACATGAGCCGGCAAGCTATGAAAAGACACGGAGGAAACGCAAATGCATTTTACTAAGCGAAAGAAGCCGATCTGAAAAGGCTGAACGCTGCTTGAGTCCAGCCACGTGACATTCAGCAAAAGGC
>CM052799.1:12111209-12125130 GCA_028533885.1 Nasua narica
CTGTAAACTGTGGATTTGGGGGGGGGGGGGGCGTGAGGTGTCTCTCTAGGTTCATCGGTCCTGATGAGGGTAGCACTGTGGGGGGGGTTGTTGACAAGGACGCTGCGCATGGAGGTGGGCCAATGGGAAATCTCTGTCCCTTCCTTCTAATTTCACTGTGAACCTAAAACTGCTCTAGAAACAAAGTGTTTTAAAAAAAGGGGGAGGGAGCGCTTTGTGTCGGAGGATCCCCGTGAGTGGGCATTTCGCTCACTTCCCCCTGTGACCGAAGCCCCATCCCAGCCCTTCCCACTTTCTCCGAAGTCCTCCCTAATGGGAACATTTTGTTAAATGTCACGTGCGCACACATACTGCTCCCTGTTCATGGTGTTCCTGCCACTTAGCCTGTCACGGGGTCCCCTCCCAGGCCGGGAAACCCCGCCGAGGGGCCCCTCCGGGTGGGCCGCTCCCCTTCCATTAAGTCTGGAAGATCAGCTCTCCCAGGCCCCTTGCTGCCCTAGCAACCCTGTCCCGTCCTTACCGTGGCTGCTCTGGGAAAGGGGCAGAGGCCGAGTTGAAAATTCTGATTCTGCCCATTCCATCCTGATTCCCAAATAATTGACTTGGAGATGAAGACGAGTGCCAGCCTACAGAGCGCTCTGTCTTTTCAAAGGAGTCAGACGATGGCTAAAGGACTATCGCTGCTTCTAAGAGTGGATGACAGTGTGTCCTACGAAGAAGCCCAGTCTGGACGGTCCCCGGTGCAGACAACAGCTGCGTGATGGGACCCTAATTGGAAGAGGATCCTGCGACCTCCAAACCAATTAAATGTGTTCTCAGGAGCCAGGGACAGCTGCGTGAAGAAAGCACTTGTAATTGCTCTGGGTAGCAGGTGAATGTTTTTCTGCCACCAGAAGTGGCTGCAGCCACCGTGGGAGGTACCGACTGTGGGTGTTGTCTGGGTCTGGAAAATTGGACTCAGAAGCAGGAGAAGTGACTTTAGCAACCTGGCTTTTCCAACAGACGCTCTAACGAGGCAGAGTGGGGCTGCTGGGGAATAATTACTTCCGACTACTGGGGAAGTGGCCTGGGCCAGAAATAGGGGCCTTCGACACATGACTTGTAGAGGAGCAGAGAATTTGGGGCTGGGGGTAAGGTTTTGGAAACTCTGCTCCCAATCATGCCACTGGAACTGCATCCAAAAGTTTCTCTCGAGATGATTTCTTGGGGATAGAACTTTCTAGATCTTTTTTTTTAAGGTTTTATTTATTTATTTGAGAGAGAGAGATCACGAGTAGGCAGAGAGGCAGGCAGAGGGAGAGGAAGAAGCAGGCTCCCTGCTGAGAAGAGAGCCCGATGCGGGGCTCGATCCCAGAACCCTGAGATCAGGACCTGAGCTGAAGGTAGAGGCTTTAACCCACTGAGCCACCCAGTTGCCCCAGAACTTTCTAGATCTTGATTGTGGTTGATGGTCACGGTATTATAGTCATCTGTGAAAACGGTCATAAAACGCTAAACTTCAAAGGGTCAATTCTATGACATGTATATTATTCCTAAATTTAAGCACAGGCAAAACACACCCACCCAGGGTCCCTTGAGCCTGCTCCCCTCACCCAGACCTGCGTGGGCCTCTGCGGGGTCTGACGCTAACCTCATGTGCTGCCTACAAATCCCGAGGCTCCTTGTATAATTCTTGTATAATTCTTCAAAGGAGGAGAAACACCAGCACAGGATTTAAAAAACCCGGAAACCTCTAAAACAGGGCTCTACCATTGTGGTTGCTCTCGGAACCCTCGCTGCCTCCCGACACCTGCCCCTCCTCCCTCTGTCCCTGGGGATGTGTGAACATATTGTGTCCCCAGAGGAAGGAACCTGGAAATGAACTCTGGTGCCAGGCCCCTCGTCGGTGGCGAGATTTCTCGGGGACGCCTGTTCCTGGGGCAAACCAGCCTCCTCGAACCTCAGCCTCTCAGCGGCAAGAGGAGAGAAAGGGATGTGGAAGGGCCCACTTGGGAAACTCAAGCCTTCACCGCCTAGCTCTCTCCCCCCCACGGCTCCTGGAGGGCAGGACCTCACGTCCTTGTCCTCTGTCTCTGGATTGCCAGCAGGAGTCACCGCAGTGATGCCAGTCATCCTTTGCCAAGTTCGTTATTGCCGAACCTCCTTTCCCCTGGGGAAAGGACCAAGCTATTTTCAGGCCAGCGGGTGAACTCGGAGCGCAGTGCTGGCCTCCTCTGGAACAGCTGTCGGTTCCTGTGAGTAGGCTTCCGAAGTGACCCAGATTTCCAAACGCTCTTAATCCTCCCCGGCCCCCGGCCCCCCGGTGGCCCCGCGGCCCCGCCTACCCACCCGCCCCGGGGAGAGGATCCTGAGCACTGCCCTCCCATACCTTCTAGCTCTTTCCTGTGCAGCCCTGATGGGGCATCAGGCTGTCCCCTCTGGAGGGAAGAAGGGGGGGCACGGTGGGGAGTGGTGTTGCTTTTTTTTTTTTTTTTTTTGCATTTTGAAGCTTTTCCAGAATTGATTGGTTGGGAGCTTTTTTTTTTTTTTTAAAGATTTTTATTTATTTATTAGAGAGTGAGAGACTGAGAATGAGAGGGGAGAAAGTCAGAGGGAGAAGCAGACTTCCCGCAGAGCCGGGAGTCCGATATGGGACTTGATCCCGGGACTCCGGGATCATGACCTGAGCCAAAGGCAGTCGCTCAACCAACTGAGCCACCCAGGCGCCCTTTTGTTCTTTTTTTTAAAGGGTCCCTCCCTAATGTTGTCAAAGTGGCCAGACTGCCAGAAAAACTCTGACGCAGACACAGACTCTCGGGCCTCATCAGATTCCCCCACCTCCTGAGAGCCCCGGGGAGGCGGCACATCACACCCCAGGGTACCCGTTTCCCATCAGAGGTGCTGAGTACAGGGCCTGCGCCGCACTTGGCAGAGTGGGGCTGAAGGGGGAAGCTCACAACAACACAAATTTATTCTCTCACAGTTCTGGAGGCTGGACATCCAAAATCAAGGTGTCCCACGCTCTCTCTCATGGCCCCAGGGAAAAATCCTCCCTTGCCACTCAGGGGCCAGGATCCCCTCCCCTGACACTCTGTCCCGTGCCCTCGCCCCAATTCATGTCACGGGGCCACCATCGTCATGGGACGGCATTGGCGCAGAGCCTGCTGCAAGTCCACTGGAGGGATTTTCTGGCACAACCTGAGCAAGGTGAGCTCGACCTGAATCTGAAGACAGAGGTCAGCTTCCAGCAGACCTTGGGCAAGTCACTTCTCTTAGAGCGCGAAGCCCCCCTAAGCCCCACCGCTTAGTAGGATTAAGTTCTAAGACTGTGTATATAAAGAACAGCCCTCCACTTTCTGCAGGAAACTCCTGCCCAGGAAGATAAAGTTACAAATAACTTTATTATTTGCCTCATGAGTGTTCTGAAGAGCCTTTCACCTGAACTTGTGTTTATTACTCTTCTAGCCTTCCCAATAGCCCCTTTGTCAGAACAATAGGTTCTCAGCTGGGCTTATCAAACACTATTTACCCTTATTTTATTTTTTAAAGATTTTATTTCTTTATTTATTTGACAGAGAGAGAGAGAGAGAAACAGTGAGAAAGGGAACGCAAGCAGGGGGAGTAGGAGAGGGAGAGGCAACGCAAGCAGGGGGAGTAGGAGAGGGAGAGGCAGACTCCCCGCCGAGCGGAGAGCCGGATGCGGGGCTTGCTCCCCAGACCCTGGGATCATGACCTGAGCTGAAGGCAGACGCTTAAGGACTGAGCCACCCAGGCGCCCCTATTTAGTTGTTGTTGTTGTTGTTTTTAAGATTTTATTGATTTATTTATTTGAGAGAGAGAGAGAGAGCACACGAGTCAGGGTGGGAGGGAGAAGCAGAGGGAGAGATTCTCAAGAAAACTTCCCGTTGAGCATGGAGTCCAACACGGGGCTCAATTTCACCACCCCAACATCATGACTTGCGTGGAAATCAAGAGTCGGCAGTTCAACCGACTGAGCCACGTAGGCGCCCCACAACTGTTTACTCGTAAGCTTTATTCAAAACCTTCCTTTCTCTGTTCCCCAACCCTCAACTATTATACAAAAAACTCAGTTTAATCCTAATCAGCTCCTCACAATCGAAGACCTACCTCACACCAGACTCCCAAATCCCATAAACATGGCACCCTTGACCTTGATGCCCTGAGCCAGTGCCTCTCTTGCAGGAGAAAGCAGCGAGTTGAGTTTTGTTGGCTCTGTGGGCTATCTAGGTGGTCTTTTGCCAGGAGTTGGCAGTTGGCACCTCTCTGAGTATCTATCGCCTATATTTTAAATTTCTATTTTATAAGTATGTAAATGCGTAGCATTATACATAAATACATATTTTACGTTATATATTTGTATACTTATGTTTTATAAAGTCGACATAATGGGATAACAATTCCCTACTTCCCCCTCCACATAGACTTGTGGGTCCCCTACTCACCCCCACCCCGGCACCAAAGAGGAAAACAGAGACTAGCGAAAATTCTCATCAGCAGAACACACTCCAGGATCGAAAGGAGCAGCTACCCACTCGGGAGGTTTGAAGTCTTTTAAATGTGATATGTAAAAGAATTCTGCAAATTGCTGGCTGCTGTATAAACTTCAGGGACAATTATTAGCAGTTAGATATTTTTATCCCTCTACCCTTAAATGGAAGCTTCCGAACCAAACAGAATCCGCAAGGGCGAAATTAGCCATTTGTTGAGAAATTCTGGGCTTTCGACCAAGAGTTTCTTACCTTTTGTTATTCAGGAGTAGACACACCCTCCACCTTCCCCTGGGCTCAGGGTGGACCAGGGTGATGTCTGGTGCCGGAGGGGCCGGGGGTCAGTGCTGGGCATCCAACTCCCTCCCGCCCATCTTCAGCACCTTACCTCGTCCCCTCCGGGTGGGAGTCACAGGAGGAATTATTGTGCAGTAAGCCAAGAATCTCCCATTTCCTAAGTAGTACCCACTGAAAATTTAGTTATCCGAACTAGCTTTGGAGAGTTTTCTGATGGGCATTTTGTCCCGTAATTTTTCAATCCCTGATTACATTGACTTTCAGAGGAGGTGACTGCTCATAGAAGGTTCTACCTTCTGGAATCTGTCAAATTATTTCTTCCTGGTGTCATTTTACTTGTTTCTCTGTTTCTTGCCAAGTGGGAGTTAGGGCTCAAGTCTCAATTAGATTCATTTTTGGCAAGAATACTTCATGGATATTTTTAAAATAATTTTTTTCTGGTAGTAAAACAGATTCAAATTCACTGTAGAAAAGAAAATTTTTGTAAAGAAGTAGTGATATCCCTACCATCCCTAAATAAATATATTTTCGTCCATTTCTTACCAGTCCTTTGTTCTCTGGATGTATATAAAGCAGGAACAAGAGAAAAAAGACATAAATGTTATATTTAAAAAACAAAATTAAGCTCACGATCTCTCTGCGTGGCAATGTGTGTGCGCGTGTGTGTGTGTGAAAGAGAGAGACAGAGACAAGAGACAGAGAGAGATCCATTATTTTATCTGTTTTCTTGTTGGGCAGTCGAGTACTTTCCAACTTGCATCCTCTACATATATGATAAAGATGCTTGTGCACAAATCCTCATCCTCTTCCAAAATGGAATTACTAGACCAGTATCATGCACAAGATTTTTGACACACATTGAAAGGAGGCCCCAGCTGATTAACGTTCCCATCAGCCAGCCACGTCCAAGCCTGCCCATTTTGCCAAAACTTCACCAAACCGGAATTGTCTTTAAAAAAATATTTTCATATGGGGCGCCTTGGTGGCTCAGTGGGTTAAAGCCTCTGCCTTCAGCTCAGGTCTTGATCTCAGGGTCCTGGGATCGAGCCCCCCATCGGTCTCTGCTCAACAGGGAGTCTGCCTCTCTGCCTACTTGCGATTTCTCTCTCTGTGTCAAGTGAATAAATAAAATCTTTAAAAAATATATTCTCATAGATGAAAACACAAGGGTATCTAGTTTTAGTGTTAAAACCTGATGCTTTAAGGAAGCCCAGCAGACTTCCCTGTGCTCATTAGCCCCTCGGGTTTCTCTTTAGTAGAATTTTATCCATCATTTCTTGTCTGAAGGGATTTTTAGGCTGTATGAAGAAGAATTGTCCTATGTCATGTATGTTGTTCTTATCAAGTTGTAAAATGAAAAGCCACCTCGGGGCTCACTCACAGCTGCTCTCTCTGCGGGACGGAGGCTGGAGCGTGGACCCACTGAGCCGAGCAAGATCTATGGCACGGAGACAGCACCTGGCAGAGCGCCTGGCACCGAGGAGGCCCACCGCGAAGGTTGGGCGCATGCCGTCTTTGCAAACGTACACCCCCAGGTGATCCCAATAAGCCTCAGAACGTGTCCCCTCCTGTGACCACAGGGACCCTGTACTAAGCCGCCAGGATAACGCTCAGTGCTCAACCTGACCTCGTGTCCCTCCCTACCTCCCGCTTCATCCCTCTCTCTCCATCTGCGCCTGGTGAGTCCAGACCTGCTTGGATTTGCCTCTTGATTTTCCCTTGGCTGAACTACAGACGGGCTCCCTGGTTCACTGCGGCCTGATCTGCAAACGCCCCACCCCCAGGATCACGGTCAGGCTGAGACGCCTGGCTTAGAGGGTTGCACCTCTGAAGACTGCTGAGGGTGGGTTCTGGGATGGGTGCAGAAGGAGACTCACGCCTCCAAAGAAAGCCCAGTCCAGTCTGGCCTGGGGCATGAGGACACCCTGGGCAGACCGATACCCTGCTGTCCCATCAGGTTGATTTTTTTTTTTTAAGGTTTTGTTTCTAAGTCATCTCTACACCCAACGTGGGGCTTGAACTCACAACCCAAGATCAAGAGTCGCGTGCTCTACCGACTGAGCCAGCCAGGTGCCCCCAGGTTGATATTTAAAGAAAATTCTTTAATGGGAAGTAAATAGAAAGTAATTTTCTGTTTTCAAAAACAGTGTGCAGAGCGAGCTATTTTCCTCTGTGTTCCCAGAACATCTCTCTAACCCCTGGTTCTGAGTTTTCCATTTTTCCAACCAGACTGTGAGTGCCCGGGAGGTACAGACTTGCCCCGTTTGTCCTGGGGTCCCCCGCACCTGGGGCAGTGTCTAGCACCTAGAAGGTACTGGAATGAATTGCTGACTCTTTCTGTAAACGGCTGCAGCAGACACGTGGGCTCAATGGAGGGGCAAGAAATCCACACAGCGCTGATCTTGTGCCCCTTTAGATACCAAGGCCCAGCTCTTGACGACTCGGAGCCACTCTGGCTGGGCTGCATGCAGGAGGAGGCTCGGGGATGTCCCTGCTCCCCTCAGCTGTCCCAGGAATTCACCTCTCCGGATCTTGACTTACCTGCAGCTCACCTTGCCCAAGAGTAACTGCAACGTAGCCATTCAGCTTGGAGGAAGAGAGTAAGGGCGAGATGCTGTCTCTGGGCCCTCTTCAGGATAGATTCAGCTCCTGGGAAGAAGATTCAGGAACACACACACACACACACACACACACACACACACACTTCTGCAGCCCCAGGCTAAGAGACCAGCTCTCTAGGGCCCCTACATCCTGCCCTCACCTTTGCAAATCACGCCTGAGCTCTCCACCAAGGATCGTATTTTGCCTTTGCTGGCTTTTACCGTCTGGAACCCTGACTGATACTGTTTTGTCTGGAACTTTTCCAAGAGCTGTTCGCCATCTGGGAAAATCATGTCACCACTAGCAATGCCACCGGTGGTATTCGAGTTGCTAATTCAGCTCACCTTTCCCAGTCTGCATTTCAGAGCAGACACATGCGTGTCTGTGTCAACGGTGTTTTCAAGCAGAATCGTGCTCAGGCATTCAAGCACGTTGAAATGAATGCTGTTTTATTATACACTCCTCTCCTTTTGGTTCTCCTCCTCCCCTTCCTCCTCCTTCTTCTGCAATTAGACATTATGTTCATTTTTTTAAAAAAAATTGTGCGTATGGGTAGATTTTAAAATTCAGGATAGCAAAAAGGGTCTCCTAAAATGCCTGTTATAAAGGGAAGTCAGTGGGGCACAAGGGCTGGGGAACCGGGGCTCTAATCCTGTTCCCAGTGATCCGTGCTGCTTCTCCCGTGCCAGAAGCCGGACTCACGCTGCAATGCCGACCACAATCACAACAGGCATGCAAAACTACGGGCGATGTCATTTGTCATTGTCGCCTGTGAACTCTCCACTTCACATACGCTTTCTCCTTTAGCTTTGCCCTCACCAGTCCTGTTTTGCTATTTGATATATGGTGACACCTATCCTCACCTCCCTTTGCAGCTGTAATAAAAATCAATACAACAATAAAAAGCACTAAATTTATCTAATGAAAAAGAAACCTCTATAGATACAATAGTAACAGCTCCTCTTGGAATGGGGGTTGGCCGTACTAGGACCCGGGTTATAACGGGTGGGTTGACGGTGGAGAAATTGCTGGGTCCAGGCATCACAGAGGGGAGCCAGGCCCTGCAGCAGCCCTTTCCGCCCCGGCACCCCCGTCCTGTTTATCACAATGCTCTGTCTCCCCAAGGCTGTCATATCAGAACTCGGGCTTATTTCTGTATTCCTGTATTATTTACATCTAGTAAAGTTCATGCATTTACAGCATACAGTTGGATGAGTTGGAGCAAGTGTATGCAATCATGTAATCCCCATTATGGTCTAGACTAGAATACCCCTTCGCCCTAAGAAATCCCTGTGCCCCTGTGTCCTCACTCCCTTCCCCCCACCAACCTCAAGCAACCACTGGGTCGCTCTGTCAGTTTTGCCTTTTCTAGAATTTCACATAAACGCTCTTATATACAGTCTTCTGTGTTTGGCTTTTTTTTTTTTCCACTTTCTCGTAGTGTTTTTGAGATCCATCTGTGTTGTTCCATGAATCGCTCTCTTGTTCCTTTTTATTGCCGGCTAGTATTCCATTGAATGTGTCCTCTGCGATTTGTTCATCCATTCACCAGTTGAATATTGGGTTGCTTCCAGTTTGGGACGATTATGAATAAAGCTGCTGTGAACATTCACACACATATCTTCGTGTGGACATAGGTTTTCATTTCAGTTAGGTAAACATCGAGGAGTGGAATGGCCGGTCATATAGCCAATTCATGTTTGACTTTTTTTTTTTAAAGATTTTATTTATTCATTTGAGAGAGAGAGGGAGAGAGAGAGAGGGGGGGAGCGCATAGATAGCAGGGGGAGAGGCAAGGAGAGAGGGAGACCAGGCTCCCCGGTGAGCAGGGAGCCTCACACAGGACTCAATCCTAGGACCCTGAGATCATGACCCAAGCCAAAGGCAGATGCTTAACCATCTGAGCCACCCAGGAGCCCCAATTAATGTTTAGCTTAAAAAGATGCTGCCAAACTGTTTTCCAGAGAGGCTGCACCGTTTTGCATCCCCCCAGCAATGGGTGAGAGTTCTAGTGGCTCCACACCGTTATCAGCACTTGGTGCTGTCAGTGTTGGTCGCTGACTTGTTCGTTTGTTTTAGCCCTTATAATTGCTGTGCTGACGTGTATTACTGTGGTTTTACTATGCATTTCCCTGATGATTCATCGTGATGCTTAGTATCTTTTCATGTGCTTACTGGCTGTTTATTTATATATCTTCATTGGTGAAAAAGTCCGGCCAAATCTTTTGCCTATTTTTGTATTGGATTGTTTGGGTTTTTTTATTACTGAATTGTACGATGTTTCATTTTTAATAGGCAAAATTTTCCCCGTGACCCAGTCTGAGGAATGAAAGTCTCATATCTGCCTCAATTGCTCCATCTCATTCAGAGACAAATTGAAAAATAGTAAAATTCAGGGTGCGTCTCCATCCAAGTAGTGCTCACCATCACAGGGTTACTTTCATCCACTGTGCATTTTTAAAACTAAAAAAGTACTTGGGATCTGACCCCCAAACATGGTTGACATGAATTCTACTTCTCTTTGTCAGGAACATAAATATGTCACAGTCCTTGTGTAAGTAAACACCCACACATAAGCTGACTCCCGCTTTTCCTTTTCCTGTATCAACAAAAGTTAAGTAATCACAAACAGAGCTTGAAGAAATCTATTCTAGAGGTAAATCCCTTAGCTTCTTGATACTCCGAGTAAGGAAACCCTTACATCGGGAGATTTATGCCTTGGCTGAGATTCCTGGAGATTCTGATGCTTACGTAAAGTCCTAAACAGACCAGGGGACCTTTATATACAGTTCATTCATGCTTCTGTGATTCATCCATCCAGTTCTCGACCATGACGAAATACAGACGAAATACAATACGGATACAGACGAAAACTAATAAGTTTGATAATTGAATAATACTTACCATCTGTAGACTGCTCACTATAGGCCTGGCCCTAGAGACTTTGAATCCATTGTCTGACTCAATCCTCACATAAACCCTGAGACATAGTAACTGTTAGTATCCCTGCTTATAGGTGTGGAAGCCAAGGGTTACAGAGGAGGGGTGACTAACCGGCCCAAGGCCTCAGTGCTGGCAGGGACAGGGCTGGGTTCAGACATCAGATCCAGTGCCACTAACCCCTCTGCTACTCTCTCTCTCCCTCTCTCTCTCTCTCTATCTCTCTCTCTCTCATTCTGTTCCAGCTGGAACACCTTGGCGCTGGCACAGAGGCCCGTGTTGGCCACGCAGGCGGGCCCCCCTCACTCACTCAATTGGGAGACCTTGAAAGCTAACTCTGTGTTCTAGACTCTTCGGCCGGGGATCTAAATGTGAATGAGGTCCTGCCAAGAAGACGCCCCCCTGCACGGTTAGGGAGCATTATGGGCTAAATTGTGTCCCCCTCAAAAGAAGGCCTCGCCTCCAGTACCCGCCAATATGCCCTTATTGGGAAATGGGCTCTTTGCAAATGTGATCAGGTTAAGATGAGGTCTCTGGGGGGCAGGGCCCAATCCGATATGACAGGTGCCCTGGTCAGAAGAGGAAAATGCATGTGACGACAAAGACACACAGGGAGACTCCACGGGACAAGAGAGGCAGAGGCTGGAGTCACGAGCTGTGAGCCGAGGAACACCAAGGACTGACCGCCACCACCAGAAGCTGGGAGGGCAAGGAGAGATGCTAACCCAGAGCTTAGAGGGAGCGGGGCCCCCCCAGCCCCTTCCCTTCAGACTTGCAACTTCCCCGAGCGTGAGAGCATACGCATCTGTTTTTAGGTCCCCTGGCTTGAGGTGCTTTGTTCTGGTGGCATAAGCAAATCGACACAGGAGGCTGGACATGAAGCAGAGGCTGCTGGCGGCGAGCTCAGGGGGACGTGAGCGGCCGTAGCAGCTGACTCTGCACTCACTGTGGTGGTAGCTTCATGGCTGGAAGTGGTCACAGCGGTGCCCTGACTCTGGGTCTCGTCTGGGGGCCCGGATGAGAAGCCTATGGTTCAGGAGTGGCCCCGGAACCCCACTTCCCTAGCCCTTCCCCTTGTAAGTGCTCCATTTCCAGTATGACACTCATTTCTGTCTATTTCCGGTGCCGACTTCACAGAGGAGAAGATTCTCATCTGGCAATTGGGACGAGCTCTAATAGACAGCTGGGAGGGTGGAGGGCTGCAAGCCCGCCTTGGCCCCTGCTCTCCTTCCTCTGCCTTCCGGATCAGGCATTCTCCCATCCTCCAACGGCCTGCATTTCTTTGGTAGAGCTGACATCCTCCCAGTTCGGTTGGCAACCTGCGCTAGGTTGTTCCACGGCCAATGTGTTGACTCTGAGAACTGCATTTCCCAAGATCCCCTTCCTGGTATGGCTCTGAGTTTGATTTGGGCCAACACTAAAGTTCTGCCAGACCCGAGAGGCAGAAGCAAAGCAAAAACCCCTAAGGTCATCACTGGCTAGAAGATGGGGCAGGGCCACGGACACGCCAGTGTCTCTCAAAATTCTCCCTCCAAATGCCCAGAATCGCAGCCAGATGCTTCCCCGTGACCTCCCAGAACAGGAGCCATGGCCCCTTGGTTAGCACTTAGGATGGCAAATCCCTTCTCTGAACATCGCGTTTTTCTCTGTCCCAGAGGCACCCTGTTTTCGGGCTCCGTTCTTTTCCTCTGCGGATTATGGTGCAATCGGGTAGATGTCATTCCAAGTCTTCATCTTTCTCCTGTCTGCCTGACATGATTAACAGAGCTCAGCCTATTTTGAGGTTGGGTGCCGGGTTAGGACAAACAGGGATTTAAGGATCGTCGCAGGCAGCAGGGGCCCCTGGGGACGGTTATAGGGCTAACTGATGCTTGTTGTACATTTCGAAATGCCAAAAACCAGGGAAGATTGGAGGGCTGAGAAAACCCCCAGCGAGAAATATCAAGCTTCTCATCCTGTCTGTCTTGATAGCTTCCTTGTTTCTTAGGGGATGAGGGTTGTTATGGTGATGGACTGAATAGCGAAGGGTTGGGGTTTTTATATGATTATTTATAGGCAGGGGCACAACTTGTAGGAACCACTAGAAAAGTTTTCTTTCTTGCTTGAGACCTGTTCCCTTGATTAACACGGTGGACCACCACCAGCGAGGAGGGTGCAGGTTTCTACGATTCCCAGAGCTGGCTCAGGTTTTGTCTTTTGGGCATTACCCAAAGACCCGCAGGGAGTCCGTTGCTACCAAAGAGAGCAGGGAACAGCCAGGGCAGATGACCGACCCAGTGGCTGGGAATGGATAGGCTTTATTGGTCATTCCACCTGCTGATTTGCGCTCTAGAATTTGTACATTTTGATGCGAAGCGTGTGGCTACACTTCAAAACCAGTCACAAATCTTTGATGGGTACAAACGGCTTTTGTGGGCAAAAAAGACACAGAGCCTGGCTGGAAAAATCACTTGTCAGACCTGGGTCATCTGTCCCTAAGGCCACTCCTGGACGGTAAGGAATCCTGTCTCCTCCTCCAGGCGACATCACATTTACTCACATACTGGACAGTCCCAGGGAAACCCTCTTTGAAGCCATCACACCACTCTGTCCCCACCGGAAGTCTCCGGGCCACCCAGACCTCCTCTCACCTTTGGCTTCCATGGCTCCGGGACACTATCACATCTGTACGAGCACCAGGAAGCCTCAGGCTCGCTTCACGCACGCTGCTCTTGACTGCAGGCATTATCCTGGAAGACGGAGTCTGTAATTATACCAATCACTCTGCCGGATAGACCTGGAGTATCCCCGTGATTAATGGAAGAGATTCACTCAAAACACAAGATGTCTCATTTTCTAGTTGGGTGTACAAGCAAAATACTGGGGAAACGTAGCCTCCACCACTCCAGCTGAAATGTCTCAGCAGGTTCCTTTGATTCCCTGGGCAATTGGAAGCAGCAGGGGTGTCTGCTTAGAATCCAAAATCATATGCGGGGATAGGGGTGGAGGGAGGTGGTAGAGGCCCCAGGTGGCTTTCAAGCGAGTTTTTCGAATATCTAATTTCAAAAATGCTTTTAGGTAAGTTCACCGTAGAAAAGTTGAAAATTACAGAAAACTATTTTTAAAAAATATGACCAAAAGTCATCCGTAATCCCACCGGCCACGGGGAACCCTCCTTGGCATGTCCACTTCCTTCGTTTCTCGGTGCGTACACGTAATAATAGCTCACATGAATTATTCTGTTTATTATTATTATTAACTATTTCCAGTCAACACGTATGGAACATTAGCCCTGTCCCGGGACCCAGCTGCCATGTTGTACTGGGAGGACCTCATTTAATCTTCTCAAGTAGGTAGGAAAGGAAAGACAGTTCGATCTCTTCCATTGTACAGATGAGGAACCTGAGGCACGGAAGTGTTAAAAAGCTTGCCCAGGGTCATGCACTACTACACAGTCGAATTCAAGGGCAAGCCCTGGTAGCCCCGCCTCCAGCCTCCCGGTGGCCCCGCCCCCAGCCCCCGATTGATTACCTTGACGCCATGCTCCTGGGAGGGGTCCACCTGAGATAAGCGCTGGCTCCTTCCAGGCACCATGCGGTGTAAACCTTTCCGGGGCA
>CM052799.1:12125230-12274226 GCA_028533885.1 Nasua narica
AGGAGACCAGTTCTAAGAAGGGTGGCAGACCCAGGGGGTTCATGGAAGGACCTGGCGGGGGGGGGGGGGGGGGCCCTCCTGCTGTCGGGGTGACTCTGAAAGCAGGTCAGAAGACCAGCTTTATCACCCGGAAGGGGTACCGCCTGAAAGGGGTGCTTGCTCTAAATGGTTGTGGATCCTCGTGAGGTTGACCTCAGCCAGGTGGCAGCCGTCCTGGGAGTCAGGGGCCGGAAGAGCCCCGGCTGGGGGAGGTACGTTTGTTGCCACGGTGCCCAGGCGCAGGAGGGGGCCAGGGAGACAGGCGCCTCTGTGCTCGCTGCCCCTCAGCAGGGAGACATTCATGGGAGGGGAGATAAGCAGAGCCCCAGGTGGACAAGAGGACATCCCCGCCCCCAGCCTGTTAGGCTGAGCTTTCAGTGACAGGGATGCCCAGGCCAGCCAATGCCACACTGCCAGCCTTGGCCGGGGCGGCCACTCATCCTTAGAGCTCACCACTGAGGGACACCCCGGGGCAGGCTGGGCTGCCCCCCCGCCGCCCCCGCCCCCCCTTCATCTGTCCTACCGTGCTGATGAAAGGAAAGGGGAGATGCTAAAACGCTGTAAAGAGCCAAAAGCAGCCCGCCAAGGTAGGAGGTCCGGAGGGGTGCTTCAGCCTGCAAAAAAAAAAAAGAAAAAAAAAAAGAAAGAAAAAAAATATTATTCTCATTAATGCATGTCTCTTGAAAATTGAGCCTGTCCCCTCTGGTGACTGGGTTGTGCCCTTCTGTTGTTAGAGAAGGTGTCAGTGTCTTGGAAGCATGCACTGGCGACATTTTCCTGCTTACAATAGCTGTGACCGCGGCCAGCCTGCAGGCATTTCCTCTAGGCAGGTGGCGGCCCAGAGCTCCCAGCGGCGCGCTCTCTCACTGAATCCACACAGCACGAGGCAGGTTCTAGGATCTCTCTTGTGGTATAGATGAGGACCGAGGACGGGACCCTTGGAGAAGCCAGGGCCATGCCCAGGGCCACACCGCCACCAAGAGGCAGAGGCCAGATTTAAGCCCAGAGTCCCCTAATCACATATCACTGGCTCCTCCTTGTTGTGATTGTGTCCCTTTGTGACACTTGGAGCTCTCTTTGGCCTGGAAACCATACATCTAAATCTTCTGGGCTCATTTGGAGTCATTGTGTTCAGGCAAAGCGTTCCTGGGCTGGGGTGGGGAGGCAGCCGCTGGAGAGGTGGCACAGGGGGGTTCTGTCTGTATCCCCGCAGAGCCCGGGTGCTGTCTGGGTTCTGTCTCCCCCCAGTCCCACCGGGGGCTCCAAAGGGGAGCTCCAGGGGCGGGGGTTTTGCTGCTGACTTCTGTATCTGGAGCTATGAGAGCAGCACCCGTCAGTGCCCAGCGCTGCAGCCCCGGCCAGATGGAGGCAGGGAGGCTTGGGACACCGAGGCTGAAGTGGAACTCCCGAGCCAGCAGTGAGTGATGCTCCTTCTCCTCTGTCTTGACCAGCTTACCCCCTCCACCGGATGTTCTGATGGAGGTCATCTACACCCCGACCAGTCCCACCTCTTGCTTTTGCTCCTGACATCCTTCCTACCAGGGACGCACCATCCCCGTATCCGAGGCCCCGCCCGCATTCCTCCGTCCTGTACAAAACTCCCTACTAGCCAGCTCTCCCTCCTCCCAACTCCTAGCGCCATCTCAGCTGTGAGTGCTCCTGGATGAGTGGCCCGTGGGAGTGGACCAGGGAGAGTCAGAGCTGAGCTCAGGGGAGGGACTGATCACGGAGGCCTTGTGGAAGGTTTTTAAGGGCTTTGGGTTCCGTGCAGGTGAGCTGGGGAGCCTTTGGAGGATTTTGGCTTGTTTTTGACTTATGCTTGAAAGCGTTACTCTGCTTGCTGAGTAGAGACCAGACTTGGGAGCAGGGGCAAAAGCCAAGTGTCAGAAGACAGGGCATCAGAAGCAGGGCAGGGGGCGCTGTGGTCAGAGTCTGTCTCTGCAGCCCCCACTCTGCCCTGCAAATGTCCTTCACCATCAACAGAATGACCAGGGAGTCAGCATCGTCTATTCTGTGTTAGACCACAGAGTAGATTGTATTCGTTATCACCCAGAGCTCCCCACTCCAGCACCTGCTCATGATGGGCCCAGCGTGATTTGTCCTTGACCCACAGAAGCCCCACTGGTCTCAGAACGACTGGGAAACCCTTTGAGGCAACCTGGGGAGGAAACGGGATGAACATGATACCCGATGGGGTGCTCCTATGCTGTAAAAAGGCTTGAAACACGTTGTCGTCCAGTTCATCCGTCAAGGTCCTGGCTGGAACAGAATTCAGCCCTGCATTTCAAGAGACTTCAGCGATGGGGCTATGGCAGAGTCCACACAGGTTAAGGAAACACAGAGACCAGTCACAAATGGGGGGGAGGAAGGCTTGGTTCTGCTACTCACCATGGACCTCAGCGGCATGGAGGAAAAGGTATTCATGGACCATTGAGAGAGCTGGAGCCATGAAGGAAGGGCCACCTGATGGGAGCTGTGGTCATGGGATCATGGCCAGGGTCAGAGCAGGGCCCAATATAGAAGACCCTCTCTGGTCCTCCCCCATGCAGATCTCTGCCAGTAGCTTGCATTGGCCAACTCAACCAGGATCTGGATGGTACGGGAATCTCTAGCGATGCAGTTCTTGGGACCTACCTCCTGGTACACCAGGTAAGGCAGAGATGAGACGAGGGAAGAGGCAGAGAGAGGATAATCAGCACCCCCAGAAATGTCCTAACCCTAGGGAAAATGAGCACTTAAAAACCACACTGATTGTTCATTACTGCTTCCCGTAGCCCCGGGTTTAAGTTGCAGCTGGAGAAAATCAAGTTCTCTGGAAAGAACATCCTGGTAGGAATAGCGATTAGGTACTAAAAACCAGAGACAGAAATCCTGACTCTTGAGGGCTTTCCAAAACAGACTGAAACAATCACTGGCTTCAAATGTCAGAGATTTTCCAGAAGGCAAAGGGATAGATGCAAGACCCTTGAAGTCATTCCCAGCTCTAGTATTAACATATATGACAGTGTTTTCCAAAATGGCCTATGTAACTTTGATACAATGGAAACAGAAATCATTTCCGGGCAGTCTACATACTAGCAAATAAACTCAGGCTACTATTACGTAATCCTTTTCAGGGCAGACACGTCAGGGTAATTGGAATGGCACAGATGACTCTTAAAGTCCTCATAAATTCCAAATAATTAGAATACTTTGGGACCTAAAGGAATTCACTGTAAACTGCAAATAAACACATTGCCTTCTTAATGTAAAATATTTTTTAAAAATTAATACCTTTTAGATTTCTCTTCTCCCCCCTCAAAAAAATCTAAATGTCCACAGGAGAGCACCTGGCCTTTGGAATTGAGCAGAATTTGCAACGGATTATAAAGTCAAAGATCAATGCTTATCAAAAATCAAGTCAGCTTGGGAATCTATTTATTTTCCTGAGCTGTGTAGGCGGCTTTTCTGATAATGTGCACTCACTCTGCATTTTGGAGACATTCTGCATCAGAAAAGCACCCTATAATCCACCTTGCCTCCCAACACCCAAGCAAGGTGGGTGGCATTTTCCTCCCAGTCCTCCCTAGCTGCCCCATGGGACAAAGGCTAGGCCACAAAACTCTGGATTCACTACATCTATCCAGACATGGGAGCCTAGACCTTCAGTTTAGGTTTAGGAAACCTTCCAGCGAAGGTTTCGCTGGAATGCACCATCGTGAGCCCTGTTTCCTCCCCTGTGTCTCTTTGGCTGCCTCATGGTGTCTTTTTGCCCATTTCCCCCCTTTCTCCTCTGGTAAGGATTTTTAAAGAGAGGATTTCAAATAATAAGTGTTTGTACTCCCACCCCTTCTAGGGAGGAAGGATTTGGGGTCATTGGGTCACCATCCTTTGTTTTGTAGAATCCAGGGAATGGGTAAAAAGGAAAGACTAAAAATGAGATTTGAATGAATAGATATTTAAGACTAAGGCAGTCAGAGTGGTCAGACTGATCTATGTAATAGAGTCTGAAGGAAGGAGGAAGAGAAGACGATTGGAAAGGGAGACGGAGGGAGGGAAGACGAGGGAGAGAAAACGAGACCAGATCCCAGTGGTCTCCATCGAAAGAGGAGGTTTGGGGATCTGAGAGAGAAACACAGAAATGTCTGGGGAAAGATTTGAAGGAATTTAGTAAGATATTTTTCTATTGTTTTCAACTGCTGGCTTCTTGTTTAATTGAATGCAACTCGTCCCCTGGCATGGTCACATGGGCCTCTGGGTTTTTCCGGGTTTCATTTCTTTTCTGTGCGAGGGGAACTGGAAACCTTCCAGACTTTCATATTCTTCTCCTCCCCACCTCCTCCGGGACTTGGCTCTGTCACTCACCCATTTCCTGTCTTCTTTCTCTTCCTCTCCTTGAGTCCTTCCCCTCTGCCCATAAACACATTCAGGTCTCCCCACTGTTGAGAAAGCCGGGCTCTGAAAGGGCTTCCTGTCTAAGCTTCTGCCCTGCAACGTCCTTCCCTCTTCCTTGATTCCTCTTCCTCCTACCGGGGATTAGGCTGCATCACTGGCTCTTGAGAACGTTGGCAGTGTGACCCGGACGTGTTCCTCTCTCCCCACACTTCTGCTTCCGGGGCAACGCCTCCCTCTTCCTCTCAACCCCTCAGCCTTTCCGGTTCCGGTTCGCCTCCCACCGGCTTCTTCCTCTGGGCCAGCCCCACACCAATCCAAAGGGATTGCAGTCAAATCACTGCGGCCCATACCTGCATTGCTTCTCTGCCCCCGTTCCTTCACAGCTGCCCCTGGTCCTCCTCCAGGTCACTGGGTGTCCCCATCAGACCATTCCACCTTTCTCCCCTCTCCTGTGGGTTCTCCTTGACACTTTCCACTCCACTTTCCTCCCCTACCTGCTGCCATTCTGTCCTCCCTGGCATCCTAGATACCACGTCTCTGGCACCTCCAGCTGACCTTCTCTCTTTGGAAGCCCCACTTTTATATCTTTTCCTCTAATTATGAATTCATCCCGAGTCTCAGCACCCACCTCTCCGTTCTCGCTCCATCTCACCACCCAGTAGGCACTTTATAGGGGTCCTGTGTAGCTTAACTAAGAGTGAGTGTAGGTAACACCCTCCGTGTGTCTGATGAGTGGCCAGTCCTTAACTTCAGCGATTCTTCCGAAGACAAGAAGGCAGCATGCGCTGGCCGGTGGTGGATGCAGTCCTCCCGCCGATGGGTGGAGCTGCCTTCAGTTACTGTTAGGCCCCTGGAAATTTAAAAGGGAAAAAAGCTGTATCTGTAGATGTATATAACTGAACAGCTATGATTTCCGCTGCTTTTTCTTCCTTTCCTTTTTTCGTGTCATTTTGTTTTTGTTTTTAGTTCTCTATAGCAAGAAAAAGGACGCAAAAGCAATTCCAGGCCTATGTAAAGTCTTGTGCTAAAGAGTTAAACCAAAGCATCTCATTCATTCATTCATTCAATAATATTAACTAAGGACACTTTTTTCCTCTGTGCCCAACTATGCTAAGAACTTTAGATGATTATCTCATTCGATCTATAAAATTACTCCAAGGGATAACTGCTAATATTGTCACTATTTCATAAGTAAGAATTTTTAAAGAAATATTTACTGGGTCAGGCCCAATATACCTAATGGGGGAGACACAGAAAAAAAAATAATAACATATTGTCCTGGCATCAACAAGCAGAGGATTACAGATGCATAAACAAAAACATGCAATAAACTATTACAGGAGCCACCCTGAGCAACTGTTAGGGTCCAAATGGGCACAAAGGAGGGATTGGTCTCTTCTTGGTGTTATTCAGCTGGATGTAAATCCTGGGGATTTTGAAAAGGTTAGGGGGAAAAAAAAATGGACCTGGGACCATCATCTCAACTGACGCACTCTTTTGTTGTTATTAAACCAAGGCTCGTAGCCAACCTCCTTTCTCCCAGTCACCTCTGCTTGCAGGTGGCCTCCCTGCATCCCCATTCCTGGGTTATCCCCCAGGCCCTTGGGTCTGCACACTCCAACCTTAGAAAGAAAAGCTCAACACTTTTCATAGCATGTAGTGACTGTAAAAAAGTATACCTTCTTAGGAAAGCCAGCCATAGAAAAAATAACATGACCGACTCCTTGAGGACAGTTGCAGGGTGGTTACAAGGTAAGAATCCAAAAATAATGCTTAAAAATGAGACATTAAAAAGAATTTGTTGTGCTCTTGAGTAGAAGTAAAGAGAAAGAAGCCAGAGTTACTGAGAGGGTCCCTTGGGGCGAAGGTCCCAGAAACAGAGGGCCCATGCAGGTGGCCAAAGGAAATTTCTAAGAAGGAGGACACCTGATGGCTAGTTGTAAGTTATACACCCTTTCTTCACATCTCCAGCGCATGCTCACGCACTCACTTACTTGGAAGAAATCTACCACCATCAGGAACACCTTGACATCTTTTGGAGGGAAACAAAGGGCTGAACTTTGGGTGGGGATGAAGGCCCTGTGGCATAGAGCCAGGGGCCTAGGTGCAGAGGCAGAGGCAAATTTCACAACACCTGATGCTTCTACACTTTGGTGGGATCGCCATAAAGAAAAAGAATACGAAAATATCAAGCTTTTGACAATTTTACTGAAGCCCGTGACCATATGAACACTTCGCTCAGCCTCCCACAGCTGGAGTTTAGAGTTCATTGGCTTCCTTAGACATCTTCCCCCGGGCAGATGTGACCATGGGAAAATCAGACCCCACCTGAAAATCCCCAAGACCTTGGAGGGTGTGAGGGACTCCACAGGTCGTGCAATGGGGGAATCTGATCCAGATCTCAGGGGCCGGCCAGACAGACTGACAGCTGGGTTATAATCTTCAGGGAAGGAGAGACCCGGGTGGAGAAGGTGCTGAAGGCAGCTTGGCTTGATTCTGGGAGGGCGAGTCTGAGAATTTGTGAGCACGGAGGATTTGGGGGGCGGATGACCACAGGCCTGCAGGGTGAGATGAGCTGGCTCTTTAAAAGCTCTTAAAGCCTTAATTAGAAAATTAGGATAGCAAGATCCCCTGCCCTCGCCTCCCTCCAGAGGCACATGGTAAGATCTCTCCTCCACTCTGATTACCCTCATTTTGGAGTGCGGAAAGACGCTAATCAGAGGGCTGACATTGTACGAGCCACTTTGAGTGCAGTTGAGAATTCAGCCTGATGAAGGGAGTCGGGTGCGTGATTATAAAGCAGCGTTCTGAAGTAATTAGGGCACTGAAGGTACAGGGCTCTCCATCTAGGGGTGGGTGGACAGGCGGGGTCAGAAGAAACAGGCACAGTCTATACCGCCGGCCACAGCTCCACCACTACACACCAACCAATAAGGACAGACAACTTCTCTGCATTCCTGGTTCCTGCCAGCTTCTCTAAGAATCCTCACGAGGACCCCTTGAGGGAGGTGCGTTAGTTTCCTAGGGTGACCATAACAAAGTAGCACAGATTTAATCATTTAAAACAACTCGCCTTTATTTTCTGAGAATCCTGGATGTCAGAAGTTCAAAATGGATCTCACTGGGCTAACATCAAGGTGTTCGCCGGGCTGCGTTATTTTCTGGAGGCTTTACAGAGAATTAATTTTCTTGCCTTTTCCAGGTTCTAGAGTATGCCTTTGTTCCTTGGCTCACGGCCCCTTCCAGCTTCAAAGCCACCAATGCCAGTCAAGTCCTTCTCACGGTGACATTGACTTTCTTGCCTCCCTCTTCCACATTTAAAGACCCTTGTGATGACATTGGGCCCACTGGGCAATCCAGAATACTCTTCATTTTAAAGTCAGCTGATTACTTCCCCTTTGCAATACAGTGTAACATATTCACACCTTACAGGGATTAGGAGGTGAACACCTTTAGGGCCATTATTGTACCTATCATGGTAGGTAATATTATTATCTATTTTCCAGGTGAGGAAAATGGGGCACAGAGAGGTTGTGTGACTTGCCCAAGGCCACACAGCTAGCTGATGAGGGAGGAAATCCCTGAGTTGGGATTTCCTCAGGCCATCTGATGATAGACCCTGTATTCTTAATCTTTAAACTGTATTCCTTCCATATGTTCCTGGTTCTTTCACTCAGTACTTTAGCAAAGGCCCGTGTTGATGGCAACAGAAGGATTTAAGGTAATACAAAGAGAGCAAAGGGCCAAGAGGAAAAAATGCAGGGGGGGAGGTCATGTGATGAGGAGCGGGGCAGGGATTGCTGGGGGTATGGTTGTACCGGGAGAGGCATACTGTGTACCCTAAATCAGAGCCTAATAAGTGACAATCTCCCCGTGTTAGGTCACGAGAGACCTGGGTTCAAATCCCAGCTCTGCACTGATATCTGTGAGCCTTCCAGCCAGTGTCTTCGTCTCTTGAGTTGCTTCATCTGCAAAGTGATAGTAACAGAAGCCACCTTGTGGGTGTGGTGCGCTACCTAAAACATATATGAAACGCCCTGCCGTCCCTGGAGCACAGGCAGTGTTCTCTAAAGGCTGCTGTTTCTCGCCCTCTCTCTGGACACCCCCCTCCCCAAGGAAACCAAACTTCCTCCCATGTAGGTATTAACAGAGGAAGTGGTGGCTGGGATTTATGGATCTGAGGAAGCAGATCTGGGGGCAGGGTGGCTCCTGGCTTCACCAGGCTGGATGGGAAATACATCCAACACCCTTGATTACTTTTCAGGAGGCTGAACCTGGGGGCCTGTGATGGGTTACAGGCTGGAGGAAGGTGAAACAAACAAGGAGCTCTCTTTCATCTGTCTTGAGTAGGCCACATTCGATTTAATCAGGGGGAAATGTGGCTAAAAGAAATCTTAAAAACGCTAATGTTGGGGTGCCTGGGTGGCTCAGTCAGTTAGGCGTCTGCCTTCTGCTCAGGTCATGATCCTAGGGTCCTGGAATCGAGCTCTTCATTGGGCTCCTTGCTCAGTGGGGAGTCTGCCTCTCCCACTGCCTCTGCCCTTCCCCCTGCTTATGCTCTCTAGCTATCTCTCTCTCTCTCAAATAAATAAATAAAAAATCTTTTTCAAACCCCCACTAATGTCTTCCTATCCATTCTCTCACTTCCTTCCTCCCATCCTTGTTGCTGTTGTTGTTGTCTTAGGTGAGGTCGCAAGAGAGGGAGAGAAGAAATGAAATGCTCATGATGGTTAGAATCCCTTGGTTGCAAGCAACAGAATCCGACTCAGGCTAACTTAAACGGAAGGTGCATTTGGTGCATCCTTCCATTGGGAAGGATGTGAAGTGACACGGAATTGAAGATGGAGCTGAATGTCTGGGTCTCCGGAAGAGAGGAGCAGGCAGCCGTGGGGATCTCGACAGCGGGAGGGTATGGAGGGTCTCTGCTCCCAGGCTTGACACCGGGTTCACTGTCTTTCGGGCAAGCAGGGCTGCTGGCCTCTCCCAGGACACCTGCTGGCCCCTTGTCCCACTCGAGCATCTGCAGAAGGGGCAAGAGGGAGTTCTCCAAAAGAGAACCGGGTGGGGGAGAGAGAGGGACAGATGCCAGCAAGCAGACGGGTTGACCCATAAGGCGCCTTCTCCTGCATCTGCATGGGGATCTTTCACCCCCTCCCCTGCCCTCCCCTCCAGGGCACTCTTCCGCTTCCCATTCATCCCTTTATCCTGCAAAGTATTCTTTCCAGCAGCTACTGCTGCTGCTGCAAAAAAAAAACAGGAACAAGAAAAGTGTCATGTTTCTTGGTGCGTGGGGCGAGAGGAACACTTTCTCTATGTTTTATTCCGGGGCCAGCCGAGTCTGGCCCATACAGGGTCCTGAGCATGGTGGCCTCCTGCCACATCCGCCTCAGTCCAAGGAATAAGGCCCAGCATGCCCAGTCTGGCATAACCTCAGATGGTACGGTTGCACACAGATCTGAGAGGCCTGGCACCCTGCTCAAGGTCATGGGGCAATGTTGAGGCAGGCTCACTAATGGCTCCTTCCATTAAACAACCCAGGCCTTTGGGGGTCCATTAAGAGGCCCTCTTACCCATCAGGCACAGCATTGCCCCATCGTGGGTGAGGACAGGAACGGTAGCCCCCTGAGGTTGCCTGATGACACGGGGCTGGAATCCAGTGGTGGGGAGCACGTGCTGGCTGGGGAGTCGTGCTCCTGGGAGAGCAGGTGCTTGCGGGGGAGCTGAGCAGATGCCACTCCCTCAACAGTCGGTGTCCCTGGGGCTTAAAAAAGGAAAAAAAAAAGAGAGAGAGAGAAGAGAGACACTCCTCCAATCTCTGATCTTACAGAACAAGGCAAATTTCTCATTTTGAAAGAATCAAAACCCAAATCTGTCTTACCAGGAGACCAAAGGAAGATACAAAGTTCAATAGATTTTTTTTTTCTTAAACTGTTGGATCCTATTTGAAAGAAAAAGGCTTTCTTTCTTCAACAGAGAGAGAGACAAGGGAAATGAGAGTGCCTCCAGCATGGAGAATTCAGAAACCTGGTTTGTCCAAATGCATCCAGAACCTGAGGGAGGGTAGGCTGTTTCAGACTGTGGTTGGCAGGTCCTTTAAGCAGCAGGTGCCAAACTGGAAGAGGGCTAGGTTTCTAGAAGAACGGGGGGAATCCTATTGTCTGGTGACTTCCAGATCACCTCCTTTGCTTTCAAAGAAGGCAGAGCACAGTGATAAACTCTGAGCAAAGTTGACTCTGCAATGAGCCTCTAACCCCTACCCCCATCACTGGGCCTAATTGTCCTCTAAACAGGTGGAATCTCAACCCAAACACCTCTTTTTACCTTTATTGCATTTTATTTCTATGCCTTTTTTGCACCCTGGCTTTTCTTCATGAATAGGCCCCTTGAGTCCAAAACAAAACACAATAACCTGAGCCCAACCAACAAAAAAAAAGCAAAACCCGTAAGGTATTTTGTCAGGATAAAACGTCTGAAACCCAGACACACATTGCTTTGGTATCTCGTGTACCTCATTTTGTCTTGCTGATCTCTTTAGCCATCAACTGGTGGGAGGTTTTCAGAGTAATGCTCAAGCGCCATCTTGTCTGAGGGGCTGGCCGCCCTATTCTGAAGAAAACAGGGTCTAGCACCTACATAAGCCCCTGGCATATATTTGATGTTCAATAAATATTTGTCGGATAAATATATGGCACATTCGTCCATGAGGATGCTCCCCTAGCCAGTCGCACTGATGCTTGAGGAGCGAGTGGGTCATTCCACAACATGGCTCGACCACCCCCAGAGGTGGATATAGTAGGCACAGTGTGAGAAGACAGAAAGGAAATAGTTGCTCCCCTGGAGGACTTAACTACAGTTTGGGAGGGGAAAAAATGTACTTGGAAGTAATAGGGGTTCGTGAACTTGTAATAGAAACAGAGCAACAAGGTGGCATCTGAGATGTCCTTGTGCAAGTGATTGCACTCTTCCGAAATGCTCTGAGCACCGGGGCGTGAGGAATCCTGAGGCTCACCCCTGCCCTCCTGGAGCCTCGAATCTGGAGGGGTGAGGTAAGTGGGAGGGGAATGCCCAGAGGCAGAGGCAATTTAGGTTTCAGACTTCACAAGTAATGGATTTAATGTTGTTTAATTGCCTTAAAATCAAGGCAGAAATTGGACCAAGAATTCAGGCTCGAAAAAATAAATTTTAAGCTAATGAAATTTATTGTACGGAATCAACTTTTTTTTTTATAAAAAAATGGTATCATTTTATTTTTATTATTACTTTAAAGTTTTTATCTATTCATTTCAGTAATCTGTATTCCCAATGTGGGGCTCACACTCACAATCCCGAGATCAAGAGTTGCACGCTTTTCTGACTGAACCAGTCAGACGCTCCTGGAATTGAATTTTTAAATTGAGGCAGAAGTTGGAGATCATCTAGCCCGCCCTGTACCTCTTTTATTATCATATGCGGAAACTGAGGCTCAGGTTGGCCAATGAAAAGTTTTCCAGATAAGAAAGAGGCTCAAATCCCTAGGGTGAGGAAATCACAATCTCTATACAGTCATAGGTCCCCATATGGTGGGAAAAGCATACGATGTGGTAGCTCCTTTGTGATGTTAACCTTAAAAATAAAACTACCAGGGGCACCTGGGTTGGCTCAGTTGGGTAAGCCTTTGGCTCAGGTCATGATCCTGGGGTCCTGGAATCCAGCCCCACATCAGGCTCCCTGCTCCGTGAGGAGTCTGCTTCTCCCTCTCCCCCAGCTTGTACTTTCTCTCTCTCTCTCTCTCTGTCAAAAAAATAAATAAAATCTTAAAACAAAAAACAAAAAGCAAAACCTGCCAGTTAGTTTACCAGCATACACACACACACACACACACACACACACACACACACACACACGCAGGGGCGGGGGGGTTATTTGGGAATAGCAGAGAATTGCAGTCCTGCTCAAGCAAACCAGGGAAAACCATAGGCAAGTCTAGAAAACAAACCAGAGGAATACTCTTTTATAGAGGAAAGAGGAAAAGTAGGAAGGCCTGCTCTAAACAAAAAGTCCATTGGAGTAAACTGGGCGTTCCAAGCATAGTAGCTTCTCATTGGCTGAGTTGTGACAGTCCCTCATTGGCTGGGCTGTCGCCAGGGGAGGAGGAAACCTTTCTTACCCCTGCTAGGAGAGTAAAGTAGTAGCTACCACAGCATTAATTTCACAAGGCGTGTCTGTTCCAGTTGGATCTGCAATTGAAGATGAGTGGTAGGGCATGAGAGCTCCTCCTCCTCGTCTTCTGACTGCATTCTAAACAAGCTTATTGCTTCTTACAGTGGTCAGAGGATTTTACTTCTTATTTTTTATTTAAGGATTTTATTTATTTATTTATTTATTTATTTATAAATAAAGAGAGAGAGAGAAATAGTGCATGAGCAAGGGGGAATGGCAGAGGGAGAAGAAGAAACAGACTTCCCTTCCCCCTGTGAGTGGAGAGCCCCCCCTGGGGCTCAACCCCAGGACTTTGAGATCATGACCTGAGCTGAAGGCAGACGCTTAACCAACTGAGCCACCCGGACGCCTCAGATTTTACTCACTTTTTAAATTTTAAACTTCATACAGCATTGAAGCATGATGTGAGAGTTGATGTTTATCAAAGTGAGAGTGCACACTGACCCAGTTCTCTTTGGAAGTAACGTGGGCATGAAAGGTAAGGAAAGACCTAGAAACTGCACAGAGAAACTCCTTGGAGATTAAGGAGACCTAGTAGCTAAATGTGCCATGATAAACATCTCTCAGTTACTCGTAACCATGTAAGATGTTAACATAGAGGGACTGGGATGGAGGGAATACGAAAATTGTTTGTACTATCTTTGCAACTCGTACGATTCTAAAATTATTTGAAAATAAAAAGCTGTTTTTAAAAAAGAGAGCAGCAGGGGGTTGGGGACGTGGGCCTGGATGGCTCCGTTGATTAAGCATCCGACTCTTGGCTTCGGCTCAGGTCATGATCTCAGGGTTGTGGGACTGAGCCCCGCCGAGTTGGGCTCTGCGCTCAGGAGGGCGTCTGCTTGAGATTCCCTCTCTCTCCTTATCCCCCTCTGCCCCATCTCCCTGCTTGTGCCTGCCCTCTCTCGAAAATAAATAAATAAACAAATAAAAAATAAATAAATAAATGCTTAAAAATTTTACGAAGTAAAAAATATAGCAAGGTGTGGTAGACCGCATTTTCGAAAAATGGTTCCAACAATAGATCCGGTTCCACCTGCTGTTCCAACAGTTTGCCAGTTCCTCCTCAAGAGGTGGAGTCTGTTGTGTCCTTTGATTGGGGGTAGATTACTTAACTTCTGTGTGCCTCAGTTGCCTCTGTAAGATAGGAAATATCCTAATGTTGCTTTTACTACGAAATAACACCAGTGAAGCTCTCGGTGTTTGGAAATGTTGGATGTCATTGTTGCAGGGCACAAGTCAGGAACCCAATTATCGCCTTGGGACACAAGGTCAGAGCTGAACCAGAGTAACTTCATACGGAATCCCGGGAATTTCTTAAACTCCTCCTGCTTCAGGAGAGACTCCTTCCTGGGGGTGGAGATGCCAAGTCTGCAGGCCGGCTCTGGTGGGGCCAGGATGGAGGAGACAATGCAGATTCCGGGAGTGGACAGGAGTGGGTAGTGCATTTATTCAAGGAAGGAGGAAACCCTTATAGGGATGTGTCAGGAGGGGGTGAGCCCCTGCTTCAAGGGGGTACACCTTGAAGATTGGTTAAAGGTGCAACTGAGCAGACAGGCTCAGAAGGGGGGCAGAGGTGGGATAAGGGCTTCATCAGGCTTGTTCTCATGATCTGCCTAAAAACAGGTAAGGGTTTGTGCCGATGAGCTCCAGGAGAGATGGTCAAAAAAGTAAGCTGGGGTCAGGCCTTGAATGACAGGCTCAGGAGTTTGGACCAAGACTCTTCTTTGCTTGCAAGGACCAGGCAGAGAATTAGTCACCACACATGTGCCCCCCCCCACCCCGGGCCCCCCACTCAGCTTCCTGTCAATTCCCACCTCCATCTGGTCTCCCTATCTCTGTTCTCCTCTTGCTCCAAACCACCCACCCACGGTCAGACTTAACTTCCTCAAATCTGGCTTCTGGTTAGGATGTTCCATAGAACACCTTCCTTCCAGAACCTGCTACTGAGGGTCATGGATGCCTTAAGTTGTCAAAGGCTGTATCTGCTGAATAGAGAGAGAGAGAGAGAGAGAGAGAGAGAGAGAGCATGCCTGAGAAATAAACTGGCTCAGGTCGGGCAACGAAGAGGATGAGAGAAAGAGTCAGCCCTCTTTAATGATACCATTCCATTCCCTGAGTGGAGATAGCTCAAATCTCCTTCAACTTCTCAGTTAATATAAGCCAATAAATTCCTTTTTAAAAAAACTCTTAAGTTGATTTGGTTTATGTTCCCCCACAATTATAACTAGAATAGAGAGATACAAAGGAAAAAAAGGGGGACAACTGAAATGGGGGGGTGCCTGAGTGGCTCAGTCGTTAAGTGGCCTCCTTCAGCTTTTCAGCTCAGGTCATGATCCCGGATCAAGCCCCATATCCGGCTCCCTGCTCAGTGGGGAGTCTGCTTTTCCCTCCCCCTCTGCTGCTCCCCTGCTTGTGTTCCCTTTCTGGTTGTGTCTTTCTTTGTTGGATAAACAAATAAATTTGAAAGAAAGAAAGAAAGAAAGAAAGAAAGAAAGAAAGAAAGAAAGAAAGAAAGAAAGGAAGAAAGGAAGAAAGGAGAAAGAGAGAAAAGAGAGAAAGAGAGAAAAGAGAGAAAAGAGAAAGAAAGAAAAGAGAGAGAAAAGAGAAAGAAAAGAAAGGGAGAAAGAAAGAAAGATGGATGGATGAGAGGGATCGGGGAGAGGTTGGACAGGACCAGACTTGTCTTGTTTTCCATTTAAGTGTAAGTAGTACCCCTAGCAGACACAGTAGGTGGCCCACGATCCAAGGAAAGGTGACTCAGGTTAAAGCCAGACCCATTCTGAGCTAATCTCGGTGGTCCCTGGCCCCTTACCAATGATTGGCTCAAGAGTGGGCATGTGACCACGCTCCTCCAATGAGAGGTGAGAGGGGCAGTCTCTGGGAGGAGCCTTTGGGAAAGCCAGCGGGACCGTCAGGCTCTCTTAGTTCTGACCAGTAGGGATTGGGATGTGACACCTGGGATGGCTGCGTAGTCACCAGATGTCCCCAGGCAGTACAGCCAGCAGAGGAGATACCTGGGCCTCTGATGACATCGTATCATCGAATGCTGATAGCACGTTGCTTCAGGTGCCCCCTCTTCTCCCTCTTGTTATGTCAAGTAACAAATGAGAAACCAGCTTGAACTGGGGTTTTCGGCAACTTGCAGCTCTGATACTGCCGAGCCTGCAGGAGGCAGACTCACCACCATCTTATTTTGCTGAGGAAAGAACTAAGGCCCAGAGGGACGGCCCTTCTGTCCCCGGTGCAGGTCTTAAAGCTAAGTAATGGCAGTGTGACACAGGAGATGTACCTCACTTGTACGACACAGGCCTCATCCTAGCATAGCACAGGTTCTAGAATCTTCCGTCATTGCCTTGCCCTCATCAGCCCAGAGCCTTGTGTAGTCAGATGTGTCTACGGAAGCTCATCTGATTGGAATCCAGCAGGCAAGATTCCATCTAATTAAGCAATTGTAAGCAGGAAGGCTGTATCTCCGGAGCCTACCTGTGTTTCGAGATGAGTCTTTATAAACCCTCACTGGCTGTTGGGAAGGATGCCGGGGGTCGCTGAGACCTCTGGAAACAGGATCCTGCTGGGCCACGGTTAGGGCTGTGACCATGTCTGTTTATAGAACCCAGAGTCTGCATTTGGATAATTACCTCCTTGTAATTGTCAGATTAATATCACCTGAGCCAGAAGGTTTTTTTTTTAATGCTTAAAGAAAGAAAAAACAAAACCTTTAGAGATGCCTAACAGCTGTGAACTTGAAAAAGCCCAACTCCTAAAAATTAGGGAACCAACAGTGTGGTGAGGCCGGCGCACGGCCAGCGGTGTGCTGAGCAAGTGTGTTTGTGGATGAGGCAGAGAGAGGAGGCTGGCAGAGAACGTGCTGATTTTCCTGCTTTCCTTGCGCGCGTGCGCACACTCACCCATACACACGCACAAAGGTGTGCAAAAGCTCTGACAAGTCCGCAGCCATGGGCTTCTGAAAAGCTTCTGCGAAAGTTCAAGCTGGAAGATTCAGAAAGCAAGCTGGGGAAAAAGCAGGGTCGGAACAGAAGCTACCTTTATCTTGAACGCCTAAGCTGTTGCTCTTGTAACCCAAGGGCCATAATATTGCCGCACCGAGGTCAATGTCCGTCTCTTGGAAGAGCTTCTCAAAGAAGATGAAGGCTGGTGAGAGAGGTGCCGCCTGCCCACCGCTCACCCCGAGAGAGCACTGCTGATCTGTGCATGGGGGCCTCCCCAGCAGGTGCTCCGCTCAAGGTCGATGGTGGGGGTGGGTGGGGGATGAGGTCCTCAAGCCGGTGCTCTGAGGACGGGTGCGGAGGTTGCATACCTTTAGGGCAGCTGAGGGGCTGGGGGGGGGGGCGGGCAGAGAGTGGAAGCAGTCCTCTGCACAGGTGGGATTATGTATGTGTGTGTACGTACACATGCATTCTTGCACACAAGACCCTGCAGGGATTTGGGTATCCCTGACTACGAGAAGTGCCTGGTGCTTTGGGAGGGAGCACTAGACCAGGAGTCTAGAGTCATGATCATCGAAATATAATGTGAGCTAGATATCTAAATTTTCTGGTGCCATGTTAGAAAATAAAGAAATTAATTTCAATCATGTATTTTATTTAACCCAACTTGTCCCAAATATGATCATTTCTACATACAGTTAATGTAAAAATATATACATGAGGTCCTTTACATTCTTTTTTCTTCTAACAAGGTCTTCAAAATCCGGTGTGTATTTTATATGCTCAGTGATATCTCACCTTGGACCAGCCACACGTCTAGTGTTCAGTAGTCACGTGTGGCTCGTGGTTACCGTCCTGCCCAGTGCCGGTCTAGAGACTTGAATTTGAGTCCCTGCTCATTCCAGCTTTGTAGCCCTGAGGAATTTTATCTCTTGGAGCCTCAGTGTTGTCACTTGTATAATGAGATGAATAATAGTCATAGCTATTTAATTATTAACTATTATTTTAACTATTAATTAACTACTTTAATTTTAATTAACTATTTTAACTATTAATTAACTAATAATTAACTATTTAATTATTAACTATTATTAATAGTTGTTCAGTTAGTGTCTTGTGTTGCTGGGTACCTAAGGGACCGCATCCGTGGTACTGGCCTGGCATGAATAGCAGTTTGTTGGAGCGGGCTCATACTGGTTCCCAAGAGCACCTCGTTAAATACTCGGAAACTTTGTAAACTAGTATTAAACCAGTGGTCTCTTGAAATCTGCCCTGGTAAGAGAACATTTGCACGGTGCAAATGGGCAAATGCTTACTCATCAGTTCCCTGCCCCTCAAGAGAGCGGATGGTTAGACATGTACCTGTCCACCACTGAACTTGGGTATGTTTGCTGGGATCAAAGTGGTGACTATGGACCAGAGGCTGCTGCCCTGTCCGTTTTCCTTTCATCATCTCCATTCACACGCTCCTTGTCTTGCGGCAGCCCCTTCCACTTTCTTCTTTCCCACCTTGAGAGGCAGCATCCAGCAGTCATTAGGTTCGCAGAGCCTGGAGCGGACCGTGGTTCCATTATTTACTAATTTGAGACTGTGGGTGGGCTAGGTAGCCTCTCGGTGCCTTAGTTTCCTCATTTGTAAAAACAATCCAGGCTGAATTTCATAATGCATATAATTGTCAAATCCCTAGGTAGCACACCTGAAACCAATATCATAGTATATGCCAGCTCTTTAAAAAAATAATAGTAATAACAGCTGAGAAATAGGGTTGCTCTTGTTGAAGAGTGAATACCATGCGTGTAAAGTGAGAGAACTGAGCACAGTCAGTGCTCCATATATGTTCCTGCTCTATGACGGTGACCATGATCGGCTGCAGGTCCTAACTAGCGGTCACTGTCCAACACGCTGGAAGGGGCAGGTGCTTACGGCAAGTGGGGACATCCAGAGGAGGCACTGGTGAGATGGTGGGATGGGTAACACCACAGTGACATTGAACTTGTGGTGGTCTTTCCTTCCATTCCCCTTCCACCCTCTCTCTGTCTCATCCTGCCACAAGAATGGACCCCCTACTGTGTGCGTATTCAGTGGGGAGTGGCTGAGCACATAAAGCTGAGAAAAGGGTGATCCCAGTCCCTATTCTCATGGGGCTTACAAAAAGTTCTTTGGGATCTTCAATAATTTTTTTCAGATTTTTTAATATATAATTAAAAATTTTTTTTAAGCATTTTAAATAATTTTTAAAAATATTTATTTATTTTAGAGAGAGAGAAAGCATGCCAGCAAGCAGGGGCAGGAGCAGGGACTGAGGGAGAGAAGCTCAAGCAGACTCCCCACTGAACGCAGAGCCTGATTTGGGGTTCAGTCCCACCACCCCTGAGATCCTGACCTGAGCCGAAACCAAGAGTTGGATGCCCAACCGACCGAGCCACCCAGGCGCCCTGGGATCTTCAATAATTTTTGAAAGTGTAATGGGATCCTGAGAAGGAGAAGTTTGCGAACTATTGGCCTGCGGTATAGTAGGCAGACCACTTAATGTGAAGGCCAGGAGGCTTGGCCCAGCCACCCCCAGGGCACTGTGAAAGTGCGCTAGGAAAACTCTCAAGGCCGAGATACAAGCAGGGCAGCCTCAGGGTCAGTGTGTGTGTTAGGATGTCTGCTCTTCTTCTTTGACTGGAGTTAACAGCCTCAAGCGTGTCACCTACCAGGATCAGTCTCGAGATGGAGGGCTCTAAGATTCCAGACCAGCTCAGCGGGGACATCCCTGCTTACCCCGCCCTCCTCTGCTCCTGACTTTCCTGCTGTTGACCTGTCCTCCTCTGGTCTCCAACAGTTTTCTTTCTACCCAGAAATGCTGCCTTGACTGTTCCTGCCCATAGGAACCCCTAGGTTGTCCCCCAGCAGAACCCCCACCTCCTACCCCATTCCACCAAGCGCCCCCACAAACCTTGACCGTTGACTAGGTGGGGTGAGGAGACCCCACAGGAGCTGGAAAGCTTTCCCCAAAGAAGGGCCCCAGAGGTTTCTGGGATGTTTCAATGTGTCAGTATTAACAGAGACTTTGTGCGTAGAAGAAAATGCCAAAGTCGGAGCTGGTCAAAATGCCTAGAACCACTCAATGCAAAATTAGAAACCAACAGGGCAGAGAGGATAGATTCTCCTTAGCAGCACTCTGGCCGCTGGGTTCCATTCCCGGCATGCCCTGCACACAGCAGTGTGCCTTCCCTGGGTCTCCCCTTCGCCCCTTAAGGAATCCAATGAGCATTGGAGCAGAGGTCTCCAAATGACATCCCATCGTGTGATCTATATAGTTCAGCACTGACAATGACTTTTAAAATGGAAATGATTTTTTAAATGTGAGTTTCTTCATTATAATTGTAAAGCTTCATTTAAGAAAATATTTAAAATAGGGAAAAGGAAAAAAAAATCACTCCTGTTCCCCGCACCCCCTGCACTACTACCACCATCATATTGGGGCTTTTCCTTGCAGTTCCTGTACCTATAAATACATTTTATTCTAACATTGCCGTGCTTGTCTCAGTCTTGTTCTCCAGAAAGCAGAGTCTGAGACATAGGTTTCTGTGCAAGTATTTGATCAAGGTACGAGATTCCAGGGAGTGGTGATGAGGAGCTGGGGAGTGGGGTAGGCACGAATGTATTAGGAAATTGGCCACAGCTGAGTGCTGGACCCAAAGCCATCTGAGGGGTCATGAAGACCTTCCGTAGGTAGGAAAGAGAGAGAAGCATTTTTCCATTGGCTCCCACCCCCCCTTGGGCAGAGACTTTCCCCAGGAGACAACTCTCCCAACACTTCTGGGTTGCTCTTGCACAGGCATGTGTAGGTTCCCTCTAGGTCCCAGGCCATGGCATTAACAGAGAAGTCCCAGAGTGAGGGGCAAGAACCACGGGGCACACGAGGTCAGGTTGCAGCTTCGAGAAGATGGCCAGAGTCTACCTAGAACTGGTCACACCAGCACTGCTTACACAGAAGGACAGGAGGGGCCAAGAAGATCTGAAGAGGCATCTAATATGGTCTTTGTGATGCACATGGAATTTCATTCTTGCTTTTCTCACTGAACATGATATATTTAATGTTGATTACTAGTTCTTATCATTTTTAATGGCTGCTTGCTAATTTTCCAAGTAGATGAAAAGAAGCACATATTGAATATAACCCATTTCTATGCATTGTGGTATTTGCAAAACAGTGACAAGCCAGCCCACTGAGGTGACCTGCGAAGGTCATTTTATACCTCTGTAGCTTGCAAAGAGGGGCTGTTCCTCAACTCAAGTGGGTAGTGGGAGGGTGTTGATCGCTTTACTAAACACTTCTGCTTCTATTTCAAATACCTTTGAAAAATATTGATGATTGGAAGCCAGGAGGAAAAAACCCTACTGATTTCATGGCTCTGATTCAAAATCTATTCCTTTTCTTCCTCCCCAGTGGCAATAGTTTTAGGATTACTGGAGAACTCTGGACAAAGACGGGTTTAGGACTCCATCTGTCTCTTTGCACTCATTCACTCAACAGGTATTTACTGAGCAACTGCTCTGTGTCAGGTATGGCACCAGGCAATGCCATGGGCATCCAGAGAAAAAGGAACATCTTTGTTTTCAGGATATCTATGTGATGTAGGCATGACAATCAAATATTGTCAAAGGTGCAGTGGTAAGCATGGGACACAGGAGGGAAAGTGTAGGTCTGACATTCATTCATTCACTGATTATATTATCTATTGCTGGGTAACAAATTGCCCCAATACTTAGTCATCTAAACCAACAACAATTATTATCACAAGGTTTTGGTATTTCAGGAAATCAGAAGCAGCTTGGATAAGTGGTTTTGGCTTGAGATCTCTCATGATGCTGATGTCAAGATGCCAGCCAGCATTTAGTCATCTGAAGGCTTAATTGGGGCTCAAGGATCTGTTTCCCAAATGGCCCTGCCCACCTGGGTATTTGTGGGAGGTCTCAGTTTCTCAGTATTGAACCTGGACTGTTCCAGTGTCCATGAATTGGCAGCTGCCTACCCCAGAGCAAGTGATCCTGGAAAAGGAGGTCGAGGCCATAACGTCTTTTATGATCTAGCCTCAAAAATCGTACACCGTCACTTCCACCATATTAATATCACAGCATAGGAAGGGACTACCCAAGGGCTAAAAGGAAGTGGGGATGGGGCGCCTGGGTGGCTCAGTGGGTTAAAGCCTCTGCCTTCGGCTCAGGTCATGATCTCAGGGTCCTGCGATTGAGCCCCACATTGGCCTCTCTGCTCAGTGGGGAGCCTGCTTCCCCCTCCCCCTCTGCCTGCCTCTCTGCTTACTTGTGATCTCTTTCTCTGTCAAATAAATAAATAAAGTCTTTAAAAAAAAGGTAGTGGGGATCATTGGGGGCCACCTTGGAGGCTAGCTACCACATTGGTTCATTGAGTTATCCAATTGCCATTTATTAAGCATCTTTCAGGAGTCTAATAGTGTGCTCAGGACTGGGGATACCAGTATGGTTGTAATTATATTTAGGGGCTGAGTCCTTGCTCAATTTTGTATCTCTTGTGTCTGGAACACAGAACATCTCCTTAAAGGTTTACTTTTTTGCTTATTTTTTATTTTGAAAGGAAGCAAATGTGGGGTGCCTGGATGGCTCAGTCGTTAAGTGTCTGCCTTCCAGGGTCCTGGAATTGAGCCCTGCATCAGGCTCCCTGCTTGGCAGGAAGCCTGCTTCTCTCTCTCCCACTCCCCCTGCTTGTATTCCCTCTCTTGCTATCTCTCTCTTTGTCAAATAATAAAATCTAAAAAAAAAAAAAAAAGGAAGCAAGACATAGTGATTAGGAGCTGGACCTCTGGACCTCTGGAGTCTGTTTAGGTTCAAATCTTCCTCCCAGTCCTGATGCTTTTCTGATAAATCTTATTTAACCAAAGTTGGTTTCCATTGCCTACAACTGAGAATCCTAACTGGTACACTCAGTTTTTCCACTAATCTCCTTTGACTAGCTCAGAATCCAGTCCAGATTGCCCACATTGCATTTAGCTTTTATGTCTCCTTAACCTCGTTTAATCTGGGACTGTTTCTCACTCAGTCTTGCCTTGTCTTTTATGACCTTACCACTTCTGGGGAATATTGGTCAAGCATTTCATAGGATGTCCCTCAATTTGGGTTTGTCTGAGGTTTTCTTGTGATTAGGTTGAGGTAATGCATTTTGGAAAAGAATATCAGAAGTGTTATTGTGAATCATATCAGGAATGCACGATATCAAGATGTTATTACTGGTAATGTTGACCTTGATTCCTTGGATAAGGTGGTGGGTATCTTCCTGCTTTCTGTTTCTTCCTTTGTAATGAATAATTATCTTGAGACTATGGAATTATCCTGTTTCTCATTCTTTTGTCCATAAATTTTAGCAGCCATTGATGATACTTTAAGACAACAGTTATTACCGCTCTGTTTGCCTATTGTTGATTTCCTATTTCTATCATTGTTTCTACATTAATTGGAATTGTGTGAAGTGTAGTTGTCCCTTCTTATTTATGTATTTATTTACATCAATATGGACTTGTGGATATTTTCTTTCTTCCTATGGGTTATAATCCTTTACTTATGATTATTTGTTACTCACATTATCTCAGATCTGGCCATTGGGACTCTCAAGTTGGTTCTTGTATATATAGGAGTATTTTTTATATCCTCATTTTTTTAAAAGATTTTTATTTATTTATTTATTTATTAGAGAGAGAGAGAGAGCACGAGAAGGGAGAAGGTCAGAGTGAGAAGCGGACTCCTCTTGAAGCTGGGAGCCCGATGTGGGACTCGATCCCGGAACTTGAGGATCATGACCTGAGCCGAAGGCAGTCGCTCAACCAACTGAGTCACCCAGCTGCCCTATATCCTCATTTTTTATTATAAAAGTGATATATGTCCGGGTAGAGGGCACATGGGACTTCTCTGTACTATTTTTGCAACTTCCTGTAAATCTACAATTACTTCAAAAAGAAAGTTTAAAAAGTAATATGTGCTCACTGTAAAAAAATAAATTCAGGAAGTACAGAAAAATATAAAAATCGTTATCTCATCTCTTAGACACAATTTCTGTCTGTATTCGTTTTTTTTTTTTTTTCCTCTCCAGACTTTTTCCTTATCATTTTAAATGGTATCATAACACAATTATGGCAACTCTGAAACTAACATTCTAGTTTTGTAATGGAGAAAATGCAGGCCAGGGAGATGGGAATTAATAAAACAGTAACACTGCTAGCCCTGACTTCATGTATTTGCCACCTGCTCCCAGGCCCTCCTGGTGCCCAGCCTCACATAATTCCCGGCCCAGGGTGGGGTAGGGTGAGCAATACTGATGAGACAGGGTATTGGAGGGTCTCGAACTATTGAGTTAGGGAGAAAAAGGTGTCAATATTGGCTCATAGAAACAGAAGGAGTTAAGGCTAGTATATTCAGGAGAATGTACACAGGTCAGGACAACTCTGAAGAGAGAGGAGAGAGGGAGAGAGGGAGATGATTTCTCTCCAGAAAAGAAGAGAAATACAGAAAACGCAGAATTTTTGCATTCTTAATAGCAGGAAACAGGACAGTCAAGAACTCAGTGGGTGTTTAGCCAAACAGACTTAAGGTTTAGGTCAAGGATGGGCTTCCCACCTCCGCTCTGGGTTGCCCTGACAACCTCCTCCTTCTGGTATTGACATTATTGCGAGGAAGAAGGAAAAAATAGGAAGATGAAGTCATTAGAGGCGGAACCAGCAGTGGTCTGGCTTGCTTCATCGTGCATGCAGGGAGGTCCCGGGAGGAGCTGGAGAGGGGGAGATGATGGGCTGGGAGAGAGACAGGGGCATGACTGTGGTGGACTTGAGCCTATGTGCTGGAGACCCCTGAGGCTTCTCAGAAATTCTAGTGAAGCCAGTCAGTGTAAATTAAATCTCAGTGGTTGTGTCTCCTCATTGCCTCCTCTGCTTCCTTGGAATTAGTCAAGGACACTGAGAAGAAAACCCCAGAACCCAGGAAATGGCAGCCACACCTTCTTTCAGCTGGGCTCAGTCACCACATCAGCCTGGCCCTGAGAGTCCCCTCTTTGTTTCCATCACCCGAGAAGGCTGGGACCATCGGAGGGAGTCACCAGTAGTTACTACTCTCTTCTCTTTCCAGGGAGGGAAACTGAGGCTGAGACATTAAATAAATTGCCCAAAGTCACAAAGCTAAGAAATGTACAGGATTCAAACCCAGGTCTTGATCAAGTCAAAATATGTATGCTCTGATATACAGCAGTGATCTCCAACCACAACTTGTGGAAGAATTCCCTGCAGGGCTTTGTTAAAATACAGGGTGCTGGGACACGCCCCCCCCCAAGATTTCATTTGCTAGATCTGGAATATGGCTGGAGAATTTGCATTTCTAATACATTTCCAGATGGTGTTGATGCTGCTGATCTGGGGACCACATTTTGAGAAGTGCTTACGTAAAGCGAGCCGTTGAGCCCTTGAACCTCAAATATGGTCTTTGTAGAACAAAGAGTAGGACAGGATTTGCAGTCTTTGATTGTGTTCTGAGGTCTCTACATGTTTCCAGAGGTGCCTTATCCACGGGACAGGGATAAGAAATTTGAAGGAGTTCAGGTCCCCCGTCCTTACTTCAAGCAAAGTAGCTCCCTCAGATCTCTTTATACATTAGGGTTCTATGTGCAATTTTATTTGGGAAAGAGATTTCTGCTATTAAATACAAAGCCAAGAGTTTATACACTACTGAACTAAAAAAGATGTTAAAATACTGTTTGTTTCTATTATTTACTGCTGTGGCTTAAAACAACAATTATTTTAATCTGTGATTTTGTGGGTCAGGAATCTGGACAAATCTATTCCTTGGGGTACCCATGAAGGTTACCCACCGCTATGCATCTGGGGGCTGGATTGGGTCCAGGGAAGGAGCCAAGATGGCATCACTCGCATGCCTAGAGCCTTGTTGGGAATGGCTAGAAGGGCTCAGTAGGGCTGAGGGAAGGGCTCAGTAGTGACTACTGACTAGAACATCTGTCTACATGTGGCTGCCCCAGCACTGTGATCTCAGGATTATCGGACTTCATGGCAGCTTAGGGCCCAGAGCAAGTGTTCCAAGAGACAGAAAGTAGAAAGCACCAGTCTCTTTAGGGCCCAGGTCTGGAAGCAAACATGGCATCACTTTGCCATCTTCTGTTTCTCGGCAAGGTCAACGGAGCTCCCCAGGTTCCAGAGGAGGGGATGTACACCCCACTTCTCGATGGGCAGAATGTTTTGTGTCTATCTTTGAAGTGCGCCTGAGCAGCCTCATCCACATCTGAACCTTATTTAGATGATGAGACCCTGTTCCTCTACCAGGGGTGGTAGAGAGATGTGACTTTTGGGGGTATTTTGTATGTGGCAGAAATGATCATTTGAGGATGGGTTGTAATATGTCCTGGAACACCTGCTTTTGAAGTCAATCATCTTGCCGGAGAAAGTTCAGGTAGCTCAGAGAGAGAGAGAAACCCGGTCTCCCATCTCCATACCAACAGCCCGGCTGAGCTCCCAGCCCACAGCTAGCGTTGATTCACCTGCCGTGTGAGTGAGCCAACTAGGAAGGTTCAGCTCCTCCAGCCCCATGAGAGGTCCTTAGCCGACACCATATGGAGTGGCATGACATCAGACTGATCACTGTGATAGTTAATGTTATTTGTCCACTTGGTTGGGTCATGGTGCCCAGATATTTGGCCAAACATTATTCTGTATGTTTCTGTGAAAGTGCTTTTTGGATGAAATCAACAACCAAATCAGTAGACTTTCACTAACGATTCCCCTCCATGATGTGGGTGGGCCTCATCCAGTCAGTTGAAGGCCTTGATAGAACGAAGACTGACCTCACCTGAGCAAGAAGGAATTCTTCCCAGAGAAAGCCTTTGGACTCAAACTGCAGCTCAGCTCCACAGAGCACAAGTGTTTGATGAAAGTTAGTAAGTCTTCAGCAATTAAAAAAAAAAATTGGTTCTGTGGTCAATAATGTTGGGGAAAACCCTTTGTGAGACAATGCTTATAAAGTCTCTGTGTTGCAGAACTTCTCATAATCTGCCATGGATCTTTTTCTGTGGCTGATCTGGGCTTGTGAGACTCCTGACAGTGAATCTTTATTCTGTTTTGAAAGGGGGTCACCCTGGTCAGTTTCCCTTCTTCCAGAGGGTCTCCTTCTTGGGTGAAGGGAAAGTGATGCATCACTTTGTTCTCTTCCATCAGAGCCACACTGTGGGCCCAGGAGGGGAGACTTTCCGGTATGAGAGCCAGTGCCCTGTTTCAGCCCTCCCCCAGCTCCTTAGGTTTGCTCGTTCTGCAAGCGAATTTGGACCACTAATTAGATATTCTAGAGCAGAACCAATGAATTATTTACGCCTTTTCAGCTGTCAAAGGATGCTAATGAGATGCTAATGAATACATTAGTGCAATTTCAGTGCAATTCCTGGAGACTTCTTTTTGCTCAGGGCTGGTGGCTCTGCTCCCTACTGGCCATGCGAGGTAGGAGGTGGCAAAAGAGCCAAGAAGACCTTCCAGCCAGCTCTTCCAGCCATGGAGGCCAGAGGACTTCAGAGACGGCTTTTCTGGCCCTGCATCTAACCATCTTCCTAGACGTAGTCCTGGGGACATGAAGAATGGACATCCGGAAGATTGTTTGACAATCACACAGGAGGACAGCACTCAAAACACTTCCTCCGGGATGCCTTTCCTGATCTTTCTCTACCCCCTGTGCTCTCCTTCCTCTCTAGGCTGAGAGATGTGTCCCTCCTCTGTGTTCCACAGTCCCCATTCTTACCACTCCCATAGATTATGGAGGAAGGGTGTTTCAATTTTCTGTCTTCATGATTAGCCCTGAGCTCCCGAGAATGGGCATTTAGTGTCTTTTTTCTTTTTATCTGAAGGACTGAAAACAGCGCTTAGTATATATGAGATGTTCAGACGTTGTTTGATGGGTTGAATTAATTTGTTCATGTGCGGTTAGTTCCATTCAGAAGGAAACTTGGTTATTTTGATAGAGATTAGTCTTTGTCTTTGGATCTGCTAAGCAAATTTAATGTGTAAGCAAGACTCAGGTGAAGAGATGTTAACACCCCTTTTTTTTTTTAAGATTTTTATTTATTTATTTGACAGAGATCACAAGTAGGCAGAGAGGCAGGCAGAGAGGGAAGGGGAAGCAGGCTCCCCGCCAAGCAGAGAGCCCGATGCGGGGCTTGATCCCAGGACCCTGAGATCATGACCTGAGCCGAAGGCAGAGGCTTTAGTCCACTGAGCCACCCACGCGCCCTAGATGTTAACACTCTTAAAAAACTCTTTCGAAAGCACTTTGGCAGCCTCCATTTGATGAACAGTTGGCTAATTTCAAATAGTTTAATTGTATTTATAAGTAAGTCCAATAGGACTAATTTCGATTTAGCAAAATTCTATTAACTTGTCTTTTACTGTATGGCCTTTGAAGTAGTTTTTCATTCTGTTTTACTTCTTTCCTCACTCCCTTCCCTCTCCCTTCTTTCTCTCCTTGTTTTCTTCCTTCTCTCCTCTCTCCCTTCCTTTCTTCTTATTAAGGTTTTGTTATCCAAGCTTCCAAGTCACTCAGATGGGCTTTTGCTCCCAAGTTTAACAGAATAAGTAAGTATTGGGAAGCACATCAGTGGCCACGTATCTTGTCACTTTGATGTTACAATGGACTGTGTAACACCAGAGCTATGTGCTCTTTGCTACTCACAGGGCAGGCCATGGGCTGGCAGCATCAGTATCTCCTGGGAGCCTATTAGAAATGCAAAATCTCAGGCTCACCCCAGACTTTCTGATCCCTGGGTGATTCCTATGCACATTCCTTTGAGGAGCGGAGGTTCAACTAATCCTATCTCATACCTTGTAGATGATGTGGAGACCTAATTAGGAGAAAATGAATATATACTGAATATATACCTCTTTGCAATTTATCAGCGCTAAGCAGCCTACACCTTGATTGGATCAACGCCCACTAGCCAGGTTGCCTTCCTGCCCCACCCTGAGCTCTTGGGAGGGGAAAACTCCATCTATAGTACTAAGGGATGTTATTACATTGCACCAGGGGCTGTGCCAACTGCTTCGCATGCATTCTTTCATTTAAGCCTCACAGTAAGTCTATAAGGTAGGTACCGTGCCTGGGGATTAGAGAGGTAAAACAGTTTGCTTTCTGCCACCCAGCTTGGTGTGCAGTACGAGGCCTGTAACAAGGGTCCTGTAACCGAGGGCTACTAGGATCCTCTTCCTCTTTCTGGGGCCAGGGTGGTCCAGATATAAACAGCTACAGAACAGTCCAGTGAGAAACTGCATCTTAATGGTCATCCTCTCTTTTGAACCCTTTGTGCCCAAGAGGATGGTATTTCCCTACCCTGGGCTGAGGGCCAGGGACCATATCTCATTGCCTGCCTCATCCCACCACTGCCTCTTCCTTCTCCATTCTTCTCCTCATCTTCCTTCTCAGTCCTCTCCTCCTCTTTCTCCTTCTGATCTTTTTCTGCCTCTCCATCTGCTCCTTCTCCTCTTCCTTCTCTTTTTCCCTCTCCCTTCTCTTCCTCTTGTCAAGTCCTTGAACTCAGTTTAGCTTCTCTTTTTCTTTCCCCCTCCCCTCCTTTCACCCTGGGCTCCAGGTAGAAAATTTGGATGCTGCTGCTGCTGACATTGATGGTGATACTGATGCGTGATGAGGAGGAGGAGGAAGATGGTGATGAGGATGATGGTGGTGACGGGTGATGATGATGGTGATGCCGATGGTGAAGTGATACTTACTGATGGGTCATGATGATGATAATGATGCTGATGCTAATGGATTATGGGCATGTGATGGTGACAGTCAATGCTGACGATGACACTGACGTGTGATGCTGATGTTTATGGTCATGGCGATTTTGTTATTATTGTTTGACCGACCGGAATTTTCAGTCCCCCACCTCCCTTTATTCTTCTTATCTCGCGCACTGGTAGGAGAGTGGTCGTTCAGTGGAAGACCATGAAATTCTGCTACAGTGTTAGGAAGAGAAAGGTGGTTTGGCTTTGAGATTTAGAAACTCTATGAGCAGGGGGAGGGTGATGGAAGGTACGAAAGACTAGGAGGAATGAGGAGGGAGGAGAGAAGAAACTAGAAAGAAGGGACTCCAGGTGCTGCTCAGATGCATATTCTGATTGGTCTGAAAGGTGACTAGTAGGAAAAGCGTAGATGTGTTTGGCACCTCCCTCTCTACTTGGGGTGTGTTCGTCATCAGCCACTGGAAAGCCACTGCCAGCAAGCCCTTCTAGCCACTGCAGGACATCGAGGGGCAGTTACATTGCTGTTATCATTCATGTCAGCCCACCACTTCCCAAACTCCCTTCAGGTACCCGGCACTTGTTAATTCCTCACATATATGATCTGTATACCCTATAAATTGGGCGGAGTAGGAAACTGAGGACTAGGCTGTCTCTATTTGTCTGCTGTATAACTTGGACTGCAAAACACCAAGCTAGATCTTAGAGAGTAACATATAACTTGGGTTCTCTGTATATAAAACTATACTGCTGGTCAAGGATCAGAGAAGTATGATCATTGACTTAGTCATTGTCTACTTGGGAGAAGACATATGCACATAAATTCAAGAGCTACTTAACTCTGCAATACCAAAAGATGGCGACTAAAGGCCATACGAATGGCAGAGGTTTAGGAACTATAGGATTTCACTGACGTGTATTTATGAAAGTTGCAGATATCACCAAAAGTTGGGCAAGATACATTTCACACATTTGCAAATAAATACATGTTACTTGTAGCCCACTCTTAGACCAGCAATAACAATTCTGAATGTAGTCAGGTCAAAGTTAACTCAATACAACTCTTCCGTGACTTACTATGGGGTTATGTCTCGATATACCCATCACATGTTGTTGAAAATAGTGTAAAAAAAAAAATGCATGTAATACACTTAAGCTACCGAACATCACAGGTTAGGCTGGACTAATTTAAACATGCCCAGAACACTTACATTAGCCTAGTTGGGCAAAATCATCCAACCCCAAGACTATTTGATGATATAGTGCTGAGTGTCTTACATAATTTATTGAATACTGTCCTGAAAGTGAAAAACAGAACAGTTGTAAGTGTATTTATTGTTCACCTTGTGATCCTGTGGCTGAGTGGGAGCTGTGCTCACTGCCCCAGGCCGGCATCACGAGAGGAGGATCAGACCACATAGCGCTAGCCCGGGAAAAGACCAAAATTCAAAATTCACAGTATAGTTTCTCCTGAGTGCATATTACTTTTTCACCATTGTAAAGTCAAAAAATCCTAAGTGGAACCATCGTATGTCAGGGACCATCTGTACTGTTTTATACATTCAGTAGTTCTTCAAATAGGATTATCTTTTTCTAGAAGCAATCACAAGGCCCAAGAAGATTTGCAGCAATAGAAAGAATTTTTTTTCCTCCTGTAATGAACAGATTAAAAGCTTAATCCCAAGGTCTGTTTCTACATCTAAGTATAATTGTGGTGTGAATCATTCCAAATGGGGTTTCTCATAAACACTCAAGAAATATAAAGCATTTTGGGGGAGGGGGAGAAACAAATTTTAAAAATCAACAAAAGAGGTCACTTACAGCAGACTTTGTACCCTGGAAGGGATGACAAAAACGGACACTTTAAAATATCAGTCACCCAGGAAAATAATGATTTTAGTCCAGACCCTTCAGGGTCAAGATTGCATTGTGGCAATTTTCAGAAGGGAGTCCACTCTTATTTTCCCAGTTACTGATCTCTCTGGATACTGGCTCTGCAAAGGTTATTGTGAGTCTTTTGGCCCGTCAATGCTAGGTTTGACTTTTAGCTCAGCAAGAACTGTTAAAGAAAGAATTATCCATGATACTAGTTAAAATGGTGAGGGGGACATTTATGATAAATATAGGGACCACTGCAATGGGGTTTTGCAGTAGGGGGAGATTAGGCTCACCTCTAGATATAATAAGGAAAAGTGGGAAATTATAGCCAAGGAGAGGGATGTGAGGGGTCAGTGAAGGAGCTGAGATATAATCAAGGAAGCCAGCTGGCCTCTGCAGGGACAGGAATCCAACATTTTCCAAAAGGCCCATGTGCCAGACACTATAGGAGGCATCGTACATGGGTGTTATACTTAACAGTGACACCATCTCTGCAAGGCGGACACCATTATTGTTGGAGGTAAGAGAAGCAAGGTAGGTGATCTGTCCAAATTCAAATTCATGCAGCTGGTAATTGACTAAACCGTGATTCTACCCTGGATCCGCCTCCCTCCCGAGCTCATTCATTGGATACGGAGTCCTTGAGGGTGTGTGCAAGATTCCGTTCCTGTCCCCTAGGAGCTTCCTTCCGCTCTGGTGGGAATATCACCAAGGCCCATTCCATGCCACCCTCTCCTGGCCTGAATGGGGTCAGTACTAGACAGGAGATCTCTTTCTTTCTCATACGATCTTGGCACTTGCCAACCACTAAGCAGTGTGTGTAGACCAGCTCTTTAAATTCAATAACAAAGACAAAAGCAAGAGGTAAACATTTATTGAGTGTTTACTCTGTCTGGAACTTGGCAAAACACTTTACATAATAATGCTCAAAAATTTTCACTTTTAAAATTTTTTATTAGCAACCTAATAGGTTGGCACAATAATCCTCATTTTACAGACAGAGCAACCGAGGCTTGGCGAGGCTGAGGAACTTGCCCACAATCATTCATCTTGAGAGTGGTAGGGCTGAGCTTTGAAGGCAGGCTGCCTCTGCCCAGAGCATATGCTCTTGATGACTATGACGTCAGAAAGTCTGGCTCACTCCTATTTGCTTTCCACATTCAGTTGTTTCACGTTATTCACAGTGATTGTGTTCTATAAAGTTGCTTGAGTGCTACATTAGTGAATACTGAAGCACAGCTCCTAGGGAAAATACAGGGTTAGGTTCCTGATGGCCTCTGGTCATAAAGATTTTGTCAGCTGATCCATTTCTTGTCTGTGGGTTTCTGCCTAAAGACACTTTATTTAATATACATCATCCATTCATTAACATTGAACTTTTAGCCCAGAGCCCTATAACTTGTGCCTGAATGAAGGTCATCTAACACACATACCTTCTCCATAAGGCACCTTGCAGCATTCTTGTGCTTAGGAACATGAGCCTGAACATCTGTGCTTTTCTTCAGAACCAATTTAAACCCAGAACTTTTGGGCGCCTGAGTGGCTCAGTTGGTTGGGCGACTGCCTTCAGCTCAGGTCATGATCCGGGAGTCCCGGGATCGAGTCCCATATCGGGTTCCCAGCTCCGTGGGGAGTCCGCTTCTCCCTCTGACCTTCTCCCCTCTCATGCTTTCTCTCTCTCTCAAATAAATAAATAAAATCTTTAAACCCTGAACTTTTACTTCTAGCAAAAAGTAAAAAAAAAAAAAAAAACAAAACCAAAAAAACAAAACAACAACAACAACAAAAACATGGCATGTAGTATCCTGGGGAAAAGACCCTGTTGATAGCATAAGAGCCAAAACAAGGAGGTAGAGTGTCACCTTGTTCAGCCTCGGCTGGGAACATGCATGGGATGGAAGAGAGGGGCACTCACATTTTTCTCTCCCCTGTGTATGTCTCTGAATGAACACAAAAGTGCCACAAGTATTGATTTTGGGGTTGTGCATCAATTTCCGAGAGTAGGTGAATTCACGAATATGGAATCTGTGAATTTGCCAATTTTAAAAGATTGCATTCAAAAGACATAAACCAAGTACCCACTGTGTACCGTCTACAGTGGCAGACAGATTACTAGGACGGGGTAAGGAGGCTATTGCAACAGTGCAAGAGGGCAGGAGAGCCTCAACTTGGGGGGAGAGTTGTATTAGGTGCCAGGTGAGGGTGGAGGGCTGGGGAAAGCTACTTGACAGCATAGGTAACAAAAAAATGGAAGTAGATTCCAAGTGGAGGGAGGGAGAAGGGCAGCATCCTTGTTAGTTGGATAGGCAGGCATAGCAGGATACCGTCTGTTGTGATAAATGGAAAACCCCAGTTGAACTGTCTTGAGCAACTAAGGGGCCTCGCCAGCTCCTGTGTATGGAAAGTTGAAAGGTGATCTAGCTTCAGGCAGGGCTTGATCTGGCAGATCGTTCTATGGCATCAGGACCACTCCTTCTCCTGCATCCAGTCTTATCAGACTGTCCCTGGGATCCCTGAATGGTGGAGGCAGCAACTAGCAACCAGGAAACAGAATCCTGGTTCTAATGTTCCCAGCAGAAGGCTTAGGCTTCTAGCTTAGGTCAAGTGCCTGCCTGGACTATGTCTGTGGTCAGGGGATGGAATGGACAGATCAGATTCAGCCAGACCTCAGCCATGGGGGACAAGGGGTCAAGCCCATAGGCTAAATGGCTCAGAATTGGGGTAAATGGGTGGCTTTCCCAAGGGAAGTCCAGGAGCTGTGATCAGGAAAGGGGAAAGAACAGGAGTGCTGGGAAGCATAGATGATAAGCCCATCTACATCTCAAGTGATTTGATTATCAAGGCTGGGGCATTTTTTTTTTTTAATGAAAAACCATATAGTAGCAAGAATCTTGGGCTTTGCTTTCATCTCCACACTGAAAGACGACTGAAAGCGATTCCCAGAAGACCTGAATCAATACCTGAAAACGTGACAGCTCAGGGAAGAATTTACATGGCTGTCCCAGTGACTTATTTTTGGAAAGGTCACAAAAGCGTGGAAATAAATGTCAAACTGGAATTATTTATGACTCCTGCACTTCTAGGTCAGGTCTAGTAAATTTGCCCTACCTTGCGAGGTGAGAGAGAGGAAGAGTCTTGTTTTTACACCACAGGGGAAGAAATGGTCAAAGAAATAGAGACTCCTAATCCTGGAAATTGCTGACACGCACGCTTTTATATCAGACAAAGAGAATGTAGAGCCAGGGGGGAGAGGTAAGGAAATAAACAGAAGGTAGAGAAGTGAAGTCGCACTGATTGAAACCAAACACACGGTGATGGGCATCATCTCTATTTAGCAAAAAATCTTGTTTGATTTGTTTTCTGCATACAAAGTCAGGGAAGCTGCATCATAACACCTCCTACGGCTGCGGTAACAAAACCACCAAAACTTGGTGGCTGGAATGTCACCAATGGGTCCAAATGGAGTTGTCAGCTGGGAAGCACTCCCTCTGGAGGTCCTAGGAGAGGATCTGTTTTCTTCTCTCTCTCTCTTTTTATTGTAGTAAAATATTCACAAAATGTACCATTTGAACCATCTGTAAGTGGATAGTTCAGTGGCATTAAATACATTCATGTTGTTATGCAATGACTCCCCGCCATCCATCCCTCGGGGACTTTTTCATCTTCCCAAACTGACCCTTTGTGCCTATTAGGCAAATTAAATGTCCTCAGGGTTCATCCGTGCTGTGGCATGAGTCAGAATTTGTTTCCTTTTCAAGGCTGAATCATATTCCATTGTAGGTATCTATCATATTTTACTCCATCCATTCAGGTGGAGTAGTCCTGGGGACACTGGGGGGCTTTCACCTTCTGGCTATTGTGAACAATGCCTCCGTGACCACAGGCATGCAGGTATCTCTTTAAGACCCCGCTTTCAGCTCTTTGGGTTATCTCCCTAGAAGTGGAGTTGCTGAACCCTAGGGGAGGATCTACGTTCTTGACTTTTTCATCTTCCAGAGTTGTACTTCTTGCATTCCTTGGCTTGTGGATCTTCTAGATCAGCACGGTAGTATCTTGTTTCAAGGGATCACATTGCCTCTTCTGTCTCAAAGTTCCCTCTGCCTCCCTCTTAGGAGGACGCATGTGATGACATGTAGGGCCCACTTGCATAATCCAGGGTCATCTTCTAATCGAATGATTCCTAATTTAATCACATCTGCAAAGTCTCTGCCAAAGTGCCATTCCCAGGGTCCAGGAATTAGGACGTACATATCTTTGGGGGTCATTACTCAGCCTCCCACACAATCTAATAGAAAAAGTAAAAGGGGGGCACCTGGGTGGCTCAGCCCTTAAGCGTCTGCCTTCGGCTCAGGTCATGATCCTAGGGTCCTGGGATCGAGCGCCCATCAGGCTCCCTGCTCAGCGGGAAGCCTGCTTCTCCGTCTATCTCCCACTCCCCTTGCTTGTGTTCCCTCTCTCGCTGCTCTCTCTCTCTGTCAAATAAATAAATAAAATCTTCTTTTAAAAAGATTTTATTTATTTATTTGACAGAGAGAGAGAGATCACAAGTAGGCAGAGAGGCAGGCAGAAAAGAGGGGAAGCAGGCTCCCTGCTGAGCAGAGAGCCTAATGCAGGGCTGGATCCCAGGACTCTGAGATCATGACCTGAGCCGAAGGCAGAGGCTTTAACCCACTGAGCCCCAATAAATAAAATCTTGAAAGAAAGAAGGAAAGAAAGGAAGAAAGGAAGAAAGGAAGAAAGGAAGAAAGGAAGAAAGGAAGAAAGGAAGAAAGGAAGAAAGGAAGAAAGGAAGAAAGGAAGAAAGGAAGAAAGAAAGAAAGAAAGAAAGAAAGAAAGAAAGAAAGAAACCTGTCATAAAAAGAAAGGCCTGTAGGACCACCCTTTCCCTAGAGATCACCACAGGAAATAGTCAGGGACATTTTTCTAGATTTCTTTCCACGCATATACTAACAAATGTATTTCATTTGTTTCCTTTCTTTTTTAAAAAATAAGAAGTGGAGTAACTTCCTACACGGCCCAGCAACTTGTCTCTCATTCAATAATGCATCTTTGCAGCAAGCTCTTTAAGAGCGAAAGGGATTTGCTTTCATGCTACTGTCTTCTTTGATGTAAAAATAGCAACTTTCCAGTAAAGCAAATGACTTTTAGAAAAATTCTATTTGAAATAATCTCCTAGAAATGTCAATGTTAACTTTAATCCTTAAGAGGAAAGAGAGATTTTTGAACCACAATAAGGGCGGAGGCTACTTAGAATTTAGTATTTTGGATAAATTAGAGAAAGGGCGCTCTAGTTATATATGGATAAAACATGACATACCTCAAGGCTAAATTACTTTAAGGGTAGCATGTTAATGTGAGAGTCAATGCTTCCGTGGTGTCAGTTTAAATTAAGCACCTAGTATCAGGGGTGGAGAGATCGGAAGACCTGGATCGGAATCCTGGCTTTGCTAACAACTGACTGTTCATGACTTTAGGCAAGCTCCAAACTCTGGGCCTCAGTGTCCTAATCTTTGAAGTGGGAGGATTGCCCTGGAAGCTGTCCAAGCTCCTAATGACCTTCTATTCTGCAATTTGGAAAGGGCATTATTCTAGCAGGCGAGAGGTCCAGTGGTGAATCGCAAACCTTCTACCCACTTGCTTATAACCCTGAGCTACACAGTCAGTTCTGCAGGGTCTCAGTCTATTCATCTGCAAAATGAGCAGGCCGGTCTAGAGTGTTCTCAAGATCCTTTCTAACGCTCACACTCTAAGACAGTAAGTCTCAAACTTCAAAATGCCTAAAAATCCCCCAGGGATATTGTTAAAAATGTAGATTTTGATTGAGCCAATTTGGGTGTGACCTGAGATTTGACATTTTTAGCAAGTTCCGGGGTGAGGCTGATGCTAGCCCGGAGACCACCCTTTGAATAGCAAAGTATTTAGATTTTGAGCTGTCAGGAAACTTTGTTAAAGCCTTGGAAATGGACAGAAAAGATTCCCCTGTGTCCCTTGGTTGGAGGGCTCGTCTGGAGATTATCTGGTACTAGAGGAGTATGCACTTTTTTTTTTTTTTTTTTTGACAGAGAGAGAGAGAGCACAAGCAGGGAGAGCAGGGGAGGGAGAAGCAGGCTCCCTGCTGAGCAGGGACCCTGATGTGGGGCTCAATCCCAGGACTCCCGGATCATGACCTGAGCCAAAGGCAGCTGCTTAACTGACTGAGCCACCCAGGCTCCGGGGGAGCCTTTGCTTCTCTTTTGTTGTCCAGCTCTGCAAGAGTAGAAGCTAAAAGAGAAGTTAAAATGTAGAATATGGGTGGTAGTGGGCTGAATTTTGTTTCATAGAGATACAATTGATTTCAGCCCTGTAGGAAAAGATGGCTCTCAAACATTACTTTTTCTTGTCCTATAGGATATCAACCAGTTTTGCACAATTACCAAATTCATTTCAGTATTCCTGATTGCCCATGTATATGAATGAGTTCTTCAAAATCTCCTTTAAATGGGCTTTACAAAAATAAAAAAATAGATAAATGGGCTTTACCTTTTTGAAAATCATACTTTAACATCACTGGTCCTTTATAATTCATTAATTGATTCATTCATGTGTAGCAAGAAACACTAGTGGGGAGGGAGGGAGAGGTTGGTTTGGTGGTACATAAACTTCTCAAGGCAATGGTTGGTAGGGAATCCTGCTTTCTTGACCCCAGCCCATCTTCAGGTGAGAAAAGTACACTTTACACCCAGTCATGGTCGGATAATTCCCTTCCCAGGGCTATGAAATTACGGAATATGATGGAAGAAGATCCTGAACTACCATTAAGGAACAAGAGGTCAAAAGACCCACCCAAGTCCAGCAGGCAGTTGTAGCCAAGCTGCGATTCAAATCCAGGCATCAGGACTCTCCCAGGGCTCTTTACTCCACCTGCCATTTAGTTTATTCTGGGGCCACTAAACTGATGTCTCTCACAGGTCTGCAGCACCAGGAATAACCCGACTCCCAGGTTTCTGGTTTTGGTGAGGCCAGAGACAAGGCAGAAGACTGGGCCGGAGGGTGGGGCTTGAGGTCGGGAGGCGGTGCCTGGGAACGGGAGGCGGAGCCCGAGGGTGTCACGCAGCTGCTCCCGCCCCACAGACTGCCGGGAGTCCGCCCCGGGCAGCACTCCGCTTTCCCCGGCTCCGCCCCCGCCTGTCTGTGTCTGCGCCAGTCGCTACGGATAAAGTTGTTGTTCTGCCAACATGGCGGCGCCCATAGGGACTGTGCTGGTCGTGTTCGCCTAAAAGTGGAAACAGAGGCGTGAGGAGCCGCAGGCCAGAGCCTGTGAGCAGGTAAACTCCAGCCCGGGGCTCAGCGGGACGAGAGACTTCTGGAGTGGAGACCTCTGCCCCCTATTCGAGAGGTTCCGACTTGCTGTGGGCAGGAAGGGAAGGCGCGGGCTGGATTCGCTGGTCCCCGGAGCCGTTCGGTTTCTGATTTGGAAGTCTCTGAGATCCGGGTCTTCAGACTCGTGGAGCCAAAGACCCGGACGGTAGCTCTTAACCCTTTCCCATTCCCAGAAGAATGCACATGTACACGTAGTTCTGTACTCAAGTTCCCCTGCTTTTGCTCCCCTACCCCTGTTCATTCCTGAATTTTTGCTTCCCTGGACTGGGGGGTTCGGACTCAGTTCAAGGCCAACCAGTGAATCTCTGTGGCCCAGAGGTCATTGCCACTGCATTAAGATTCGAAAGTCCTCAAAGATCATGTGGGTCTACCACCTCATCATCCGAGAAAGAAGATGAGGTTCCCGACAGGAAATAATTTGCATGAGGTCTCCCAAGGAATTAGTCTTTGCAAAAGCCAAGATCTGTGTTTTTTTCTTACAAAATTTGTTTTTTTTGTTTAAAGATTTTATTTATTTATTTATTTGAGAGAGAGAGCGAGAAAGAGCATGAGAGGGGAGAAGGTCAGAGGGAGAAGCAGACTCCCCGTGGAGCTGGGAGCCCATGTGGGACTCGATCCCGGGACTCCGAGATCATGACCCGAGCCGAAGGCAGTCGCACAACCAACTGAGCCACCCAGGCGCCCCAAAATTTGTTTTCTTTAAGATGCACTTTTCCTGGTCCATTCTTGTGCATTTTCTTTTGGGTGCACATAGATGCCCTCAAGTGCTTTTCCCCTGTGTTCTGTTTCTTTGCCTGTCACCTACTCTTCTCATAGGTTTCTCTGCCCATATGTGATTGTCATTTCGGGTCCAGTTCTCAGGCCTGTCCGGTTCTAACCACATGTCGCTCACCATCATTCTCAGAAAACTTAACATTAAGCCCCAAGTGAGGGTGAGGTCAGGACTGACTATCTTAAGAGAAGTGGAGTAGCGGAGATTGATGCTTTGGAAGGATGTGGAAGAAAAGACAAGATTCCAAGCCTCTAGGCAAGGAACTGGATGAGATAGAGCTAAGGAGGAAAAGGGCCAAGTTGATTCTAAATACAAGACATGAGCCACACCTTTCACACTGATGGAATGGTCATAGTTCTCTAATAAAATGGCTGTTGTCAGGAAGAGGCCGTGCCCATCAGGGCTTTGGTGGTGGAGTGGCCAAGAGCAGGGCCTGGAAAGTAAAGGAAGGGAGCAGGGCTGATGCGGCAAGCAGTTCTGTAGTATATTGTTGAGGTACATTGAACAAAGCTTTTAGAATTTCTGAAAGAAAGTGACTTTTATTGAAGGCCAAGTTAGGATGGCTGCTGGGGTCCACAGTCTTCACAGAAGAGAGTACTCTGTGAAGGAGAATTTGGCTAGGGTTATATAAGCTCCAGCAAAGAACATTTGGTATAGGGTTGTATACACTTTTTTTTTTTTTTTACGTAAAAAGTTACAGATCATTAGACAAAGGACATTTCAGAATGTTGCAGACCTTACTTAAGCTTCTAGTATATGCAGGGCTGTATGACTTTAATCTTATGGGAGCCAGGGAGGTTTTCTCCTTTTTTTTTTTTTTTTAAATCTTTGTTTGAAATGCTCTTTTTTGGTTATTTCATAAATGAAGCAGATGTGCAGTGTGTGCTTGGGCAGAAATAGAGCCCATACATTGAGGTTTTGTGGAATCATTTTGACTTTGGTAAATGTTGAAGTATAGCTTCCCAGGGAGCCCTGGAGCAGGGGCCACAAACAAAAACAGTTGAAAATTTCCTTTATTTTATCAATATCGTAGCCCTGTGTACACTTTATGCTATGTCCCCCTGAGTCTCCGGGGCCCCCATTTGGGTGTGGACATGTTATTACTACATTGCTCTGCAGAGAGGTGGAATCCATTTACATTCTCAGTGTAAAAAAAAAATGCCCATTTTTCATTTAATGGGTTTTTGCCAATCCGTTAGGCAAATATTTCATTGTTTTAATTTGCATTCTTTGATTAGTTCTAAAGTTGATCTTTTTCATATATTTATTAGTATTTGTATTTCTCTTTCCGTTTTTCCTTTGCCCATTTCTTAAATTGGGTTTTTTATATTTCTCTTTTCATATGTAAACCCTTTATAGAGTAGGATAACATTTTGTTGTTGCAGTTTTGGCAAAGATTTTGTCTCAGCTTATTGCTTACTTTCTCATTTTGTTCATAGTATTTTTGATATAAAGACATTTTACATCTTTAGAGTCAGATTTATTAATAGTTTGTGGATTCTTCCATTGCTTTATGCTCAGGATGGAACATCTTGCACCTTGCAAAAATATATTAAATACTCATATTTTTGTCTTGCTTTATGATACTTTAAAAAAAAAGCCTTTAATCTGTATGGGATTTACACTGGTTTATGGTTTGAGATGGGGCTCTAATTTGAATTTTTCCCCACTCATTAAGTAATTGGTCACTTTTTAATCTACTTGTGCTTTTTTTCTTTATGAACTTTAAGTTCTTTAGATGCCCAGATGAGTTTCAGGATTCTCTAGTCTATACCATTGGTTTATGTAAAGGAGAGGTTGTCAGTGAGCCATGTATTATGTAAACATATTTAGAAAGATTATTCTCATTGGGTAGACAGTGTTGTATGTGTTCTTTATGATTTATGTAATAGGAGTAAGTTCCAGAGACAGAATTAGAATTGTCAGTGAAAGAATGACCTTCCTTCATATTGTTCATATTGGTGATCCATCTGCACTCTTTGGGATTTCATTTGTTACAATGGCTAATAAGCAATGAAAGCAAAAAACTAGTGAGACTGTGGTTCAGGTTAATTTGTATTTTTATAGCTTTGTTGTTTCCCATTCTTTCTGTTTGGGAGACTAGTCCAGAACCCTCTCCTTATGTATTCTTAGGGAATGAAGTCCAGGAGAGAAACGGCAGGCATCTATCCATGCCTTTTGCTGATTGGGCAGTCTGTGGCTTGTAAAGATAGGGGAATACTGACTTATCAAGGGAATCATAAACTCCATGACTCCTGTGGATAGTTCTAGTTATGTAGAAACCCAACCCTTAAAAATAAACGCAATTGCCTCAAGTGTACAAAGTGTCTGTATTACCAGGTTGGTCCTATGGACTTGTTGATAGTCAACCATTTTCATATAGTTCACCCTAATATCTAGAGTCACATCTACACATTTTAGAATAGCCCCGCCCAGTGGATAGGGAGGTTTTCGGGTTTTTTGTGGGGTTTTTTGTTCTGTTTTGTTTTTTTGTCTTTCTGTTTCCACCCCGAAAGAAGCAAGAGGTGTTACATAAAGGGAGACAGTGAGACTTGGTATAGCAAGAACTTTGGCAGACCATCTTGTAAAATGCCAACACCGTGGTACCATTTTCTTTGAGTGTGAAACCCACTCATGTAAGCCTAGAAGAAACTCTCTTGGCAACATCCGTGACCCAGTACCTGTGTGAAAACAGGCCAAACGTGAGTAGCTATGGAAAAACTTTCGAAAGAATCGAACAATTAACGCCAGCTTCAAGTGCCAACTTCTTCCTTTATTTCTCTCTTGGTTTTCCATCTGTTTCTTTGCTCTAGCGCTTCTCGCATGGTCTTATGTAAGAAGGCAGAAAGGTTAGGTTATTTAGCCATAAATCTTAAATATTTGACAAACCATCACCTCAGCCTTTTAGATTGTGATGAAATACGAAACTGCTTCTGTGAGGTCGTTTTCTGGAATTCACCTTTGGAGGAAACCAGGGAAATATTCAAGTTGAATTTTGAATGGCAGCCGGCTGTCTTGGTGGACCCCAGCCTACGGATTGTATTCCCAAAAACACCATAGCACTGACCACTGTCATATACGTATATTTCTTTGTATTCTTACCTGCTTTTTTTTTTTAAGATTTTATCTATTTTATTTGACAGAGAGAGAGAGATCACAAGTAGGCAGAGAGGCAGGCAGAGAGAGAGGGGGAAGCAGGCTCCCTGTTGGGCAGAGAGCCCGATGCGGGGCTCGATCCCAGGACCCTGAGATCATGACCTGAGCCGAAGGCAGAGGCTTTAACCCCCTGAGCCACCCAGGCGCCCCTCTTACCTGCTTTTCTTTACTAGTATGTAAGTGTCACGGAAGAAGCGACTTTGTTTTTGCTCAACTACAATATCCCCGGTGCCTAGAACAGTGTATGGACCCAGTGGCCCTCAATAAATATTTGGTGAATAATGAAGAACTAAATGAAAAAGCCGTCTTATAAATAATAATTATTTCTTGGCTCAGCTTATGAGTATATGGAACTTACAATGTATGAAAAATGCTGGTAATTGCTCTAAATCTCTGGATTTCCTGGAAGACAGGTGTTTAGATGGCTTCTGACAATAGAGCCTGAGGCCGGGCCACCGTGTGCTTGGAGTTCCTCTGAGGCTCCGAGGGTGATGGGACAGGAAGCTGGCTAGACGGACCCTGGGCTGCGCCTACAGGGAAGAGAGACAGAGCCTGTGGCAGGGGCTGGCCCAGGTGTTGAGGAACTCCCTTGTCCCCATGGGAGTTTTGTGTCTTTGGCATTTGGGAACACTGAGTGCCTTTATATTTTCCATTAAAAAGTTTGTGCTTAGCTCAGTTGAGGTTCTTCAGTGTTGTTTTCAGGGAAGGAAGGCATCAAAAGGATAAGAAGAAAGCAGGCGCTTTCCCATCAGACTAAATGGGAGGATGAACTCACATGAGAGGCTCCTAAGTGTGTGCTTTCTGCCCTCTCTTTCAGGATCTTCCCACCTTCTGCAGAATGCCTTCTGCTTGGCGGAGACTGGGCTTTTATGTCTCTCTTCTGAAAAGCCAGCTGGATGGCGGGCCAGGGGTCGTCAGCAGGGGAAGCAGAGTGATTCTGGGATGCACCAGGGCCATATACAGTGCCACGGGAGAGTGGACAGAAGAGTACACCCTGCAGACAAGAAAGGAGGTCGAGAAATGGTGGCATCACCGAATAAAAGAACAGGCCTCCAAAATTTCAGAAGCCGATGTGAGTATTCTGAGGGGTTTTGAGAGGGTAGAGAAGAGGGACTAAGGACTTGGACTCTGGGGTCAGATTGCCCAAGTTCAAATAAGCTATTAAGTGTGTGACCTTGAACCGAGTAATTAACTCTGTGCTTCAGTTTTGTTATCTGCTATGGACAGTGCTAATACTAGTGCCCCCCCCCCCTGCTTCCTAGGTTGCTTGTGAGGGGTACATGAGATCAGACAAGGATAGTGCTTAGAAGGGTTTCGGTGGGGTGCCCCACTGGGCGTTCTGGAACAGCATTTACTGGAGAGAGTCATCAGGACTTAACCAGTGGGGGCGGGGTCCTTCCTGGTCCATGGCATGGTGGGGCAGCACACAGGGATCCGGCGGGGTCACATGTAAAGCTCCAGGATGGCACCTGGACCCCTCACCTGTGGAACTTTGAATCTGCATATTCTGAGAAGCAGCCGTCTCTCCCCTGGTGTAGACCTAGGCCTCCAACCTGGTTCTGCCCTCTGAGCATCATGGTTTGGGAGGTACCAGCCCTTCCCTGGTGTGATCTGGGGCTGGGACCCAGCCTTGTAGTGGCAGTTGTGTGAGTTAGTGCACCCTTGACTCCTGCTTGGGGTGCATCAGCTCAGCACTCTGCTTATAATTGTCTTTAGTATTTGGTTGTACCTGGTTTCCGTGAGGCGCCATATTGGATGCTGGCTCCTTCTCTAGGAGTCCAGCCTGGCAGGGATTCGTCTTGGGTGTGGTAGCCCTTACTTCTTGGTATTGGTCAAAGTAACAAATGGGAGATGCGATTTGTTACATGAAATGTTGAATCTGATCAGAGCCAAGAGCTAGAAGATAGTTTACTCTTAAATTCTACCATCCCTTTGTAATAATTGCCAAATAATAACAGGTTTTCTCCATTTAATTAAAGAGATGAGGCCAAAGGCAAGCAGTTGAGTAAATATAACTGCACGAGACTGCTTTTCCCTAGACTCGGCCATTTCCTATCTCGTGATTCTCGCTCTTTTCAGACTCGTTCCTTCTACGAGGTTGATCACTGGGAAGAATGCGGGGGGTAGTTGCTTGTGTTAAAATGAAGAGGATGTTTTTGGGAATTAGGTAGAAAGACAATCTGGTGTTGAGAGAGGGGTGATGGGTGACAAATGGAATGATAAAAAGGAAGGTTTGAATAGGATGCGTGATTGTACAACGAAAGCCTGACGCAGGACGCGAAGAGCCTTCATCAACCTGCCCAGACTCAGGTAGCCAAACGTATTTTGGAAACAAACTAAGGGAGCAGTTTAATTCTGAACAAGGAGAGTGAAAGTAGCGTTTCTTCTTTTCCTTTGTCTTTTTGGTTTAGATGATAAGTTAGTGGCTTCTACACATTTTAAAGTTGTAGCTTACTGATTTTTGTGGCATCTCATTCTTCTTAAGTATATGGTTTTTAAAAACAATTAAATGGATCAGGAGGCATCTGGATGGCTCAGTCAGCTGGGCCTCTGGCTCTTGGTTTCGGCTCAGGTCGTGATCTCAGAGGTCATGAGATCGAACCCCACGTTGGGCTTTGCGTGCAGTCCACACTGCAGTCCACAATCCCAGTCTGCTTGGGATTCTCTCTCTCCCCCTGCCCCGCCCCTCCCCAGCTCATGCACACTCTAAATATATAAATAAGAAATTCTTTTAAGAAATTAAATGGATCAACATAAATTATGTATCAATAATGGGGGAATTCGCTGGAGGGATATGGAGGGAGATCCCCTGGGGGCAGCCTCTCAGGGTCTGCGCTGGGCAATGGTAAGGTGGAGAAGATTCTATATGACCAGTCTGGAGCCAGGGCAGTACGGTGGGCTCGGCCTCAAGACCTCAGCGTGATCGCGGCCACGTCACGTAACCTCTTTGATCCTCAGATCCTTTGCATCGTTCATCTCCCAGAATTGTTTTGTGAATCAAATGAGAAAATGTGGCGGAACATGTTTTACAAACTGAAACGTTACGTAAATAAAAGATCCAGGAGGTTGAACGCGTGTAGTATCTTTGTCGGGAACTAAGAAGACAACTGGATGTCCGTGGACTTTGAAGCCTTTATAATTGACCTCACTCTGGTATTAGATCTATTTAAAGTCCACCCAAATGAGCTTCTAGGAGTTGAATGTCTTGCCATGATCACCTTAATCATTGTTATTTTTTTTAAAGATTTTATTTATTTATTTGACAGAGAGAGAGATCACAAGTAGGCAGAGAGGCAGGCAGAGAGAGTGATGAGCAAGCAGGCTCCCTGCTGAGAAGAGAACCCCATGCGGGGCTCGATCCCAGGACCCTGAGATCATGACCTGAGCCGAAGGCAGAGGCTTTAACCCACTGAGCCACCCAGGCATCCCTTAATCATCTTTACTGAACGAAGTTTTATTTAATGAGCATTTTACTATATGTCAGGTACTATCTTTCCATATAGTACCTCATTTAATCCTGAAACAACCCTAGGGATTTTGGGTGGAGTAAGAAAACAGAGGCTCAGAGGGAGGTTTGGTAATTCACTGGGGTGCGTGCCTGGGACCTTCTGTGGCCTCACCTTTGATTTATAGATTCTGAGCCCAGAAAGGCAGAGGAATTTGCCCAAGGTCTCACAGCTGGTAACAAGACTGGGGCCAGAACTAGAGCTCCAGGCTCCTTCTGTCTGTCCCCTCTAGGCTCTGCGACAGCTTTGGAACGTGATCTATAAAGAGGCAAGAGTTATCTTTCTCCTGATGTCAGAAGCTGGCAAAAATAATAGGTCCCACTTATAAAAACCATCCTCTTCCCATCGCTTACAATCTTAATTTCTTTCAAAGGCTTACATTCTTACACTTTTATATAATTATGAACATTTCCCCTTCAATCAGATTCCTGCTCAGTTTTACCATAAACCCGCATAATTCCTTCTTGCTATCCCCAGAGGATAGAACTCATTTCATTATCACAGAGGAAAATGACTTAATTCACACAGAAAAGCAAAAAGCAGGGACACGAAGCAAGCTGAATACCTTTTCTGCAATAAACAAAAATAGTCATGAATATTAAAGATTTTTGCCAGCGGGACTTTTCTATATATCTTGTGTAAGCTCCATTTTGGAGTTTGGCTTAGTTAGTGTGTAATGAATCACTCAGTTGTGCTATACATTAAATCTCTGTTGGACAGACCTACCAAAAAGAGATAGTCATGAAGAAGCCGTATGTGGAAAGTGTCTGGGGTAAGATCAATTGTTAAGTAAACATGATACAAAAAAAAAAAAAAAAATCTGTCACTCTAAGGAAAACAAGGCGATTATAATAAAAGAAAAATGGACTTCATGTAATAACTTAAAATGAAAAACAGGAAATGGTTTATATCAAGGATTTTATTGATTTTTTTTTCAGATCCTTAAGAGCTCTTTAATAGCTATTTCCCCACATCCCTAAAAATGCCCCAAGAAAAGGCAATAGACCCAGTCCATTATGATCGGAGTAAGGTTCAAAGTTTGCTTGCTCCTGCTTCTACACCGAGTGACAGAGTAAGGTCTTAATGATTCCTTTGAGGGACTAGTTTACAAGTGGAGAGGATTATCTGTCACTTTCCTTCTTAAAGACAGCAAGTCCTGAGTCCCCACCGCCTCCACATCTCAGGGCCTGTCTGTCTCCCGAGGTTTTCCTAGGGTTATGGGTCTGCAGTTTCCAGTTAGAGTATGCGATCACTAATGGATGCTTTCTGTCCATTTATGTAAATCAATTGCAGTTGTCACTTGAGCGTTACCTGATTTTCCCGTTTGCATTATCCAGACTCCTGTGTATTCCCTTCTCCCTTTTCTTCCTTTAGGCAGATTGACTTAACCACTCGTTGGTAATTTCTGGAGGTTAGGCAGTCCGGAGAACATTCTAGTTTATTTTGCCACATGTCAATGGCCCCCCAAAAAGGTTTGTTTAACTTCTTTGCTGGAGGAAGTTTAAAGCAAGGAATCAAATGAGATTTGGAAAGAATCTGACTTCTGGTATTTTCCGCTCCCCTGATTGTAGTTGCCTATGTCAATGATCAGTCATGCAAATACTTAGCAAAAAAATATATCACCCCCTTGTACACGAAGGAATGGTCATGAATATTCTGTTTTATGTTTGTTTTCATTACTTTGGGAGAGGCAAAACCCGAAAGAACTCTAGCAACGCTGCAGGATGGGAGTAAGGACAGAGAGAAAAACAGAAGGCAGAAATATATAAAAGTGTTAGTATCAAAAGGTCCTGACCCTCAGAGACCAAACAGAAGCGGTTCCCTCTTCTTCCTTTCTACAGAGAGCTCTCCATGAGAGGGTTTTAGGCTGGGTAGGGGGAGTGCTTCTGTCACCCTGGACAGGATTTATGTAGCTGGGGAAAAAAATGCCCTTTGATCATAAGTGCTCCCTGGGGCCGGTATTAAACTCCTGCTGGGGGTGGGGGTGGGCGGAATCGAGCTGGGAGGGGGCGGGGAGAGGGAGATAACTAAAACACAGCCTTTGCCCTGGAACCACAGATCCCTAATTAGCAATCAATTCAATGACTACCACGATTTGTTGGGAGCCTTCTTTCCTGGGGCGGTGCGCAAACCCAAAGTGAGCCATCCAGGAAGGACTCCCTGCCCTGTGTTCATTCCATCCGGACGCAGGTACTGTTTTTTTTCTGTTTCTTGTAATGCCTCTGTGTCTTTGGCAGCTGGAAGGTTCTCTAACCCTGGCTTGAGGCTGTCTGTAGATCGCCCCGGGAAACAGCAACCTTCTCACCTCGTTGGCTATGATTTTCTCATTACTTTCCCATTTCAACTTTGTTGAAAGATGAGCTCACAATGAGGAAGTTTTAGAATATAAGTGAGGTCCAGAGCCGAAGACCAAGAAAGAATTCTTGAGACGTCTTTGGTGCACAGTAGTGGTTTATTAAAGCTGCCGCCCCGTGATCCCGAGGAGTGGCTGATTTTCTTTTTTTTTTAAGATTTTATGTATTTATTTGACAGAGAGAGAGAGATCACAAGTAGGCACAGAGGCAGGCAGAGAGAGAGGGGGAAAGCAGGCTCCCTGCTGAGCAGAGCTCAGGGCTCCATCCCAGGACCCTGAGATCATGACCTGAGCCGAAGGCAGAGGCTTTAACTCACTGAGCCACCCAGGCGCCCTTTTTTTGTTTTTTTCTCTAAGGGACACTTTTAAAAATGTTAAACTATTACCTTGAGTACAGCGCCAACATTTTATATGTGTAGAGGGTCCCAGTAAATGCTTAAGAAATGCTCACTGTCATCCTTTGTCACTTCTTCCCCAGAAATCAAAGCCCAAGTTTTATGTACTGTCCATGTTCCCTTATCCTTCTGGCAAGTTGCACATGGGCCACGTGCGTGTGTACACCATCAGCGACACCATTGCACGGTTCCAGAAGATGAGAGGGATGCAGGTAAGGAACCATGGCTGCTGGGACCGCCCGCCCCCACCCAGGGCTGCAAGAATGTCGTTAAGGTGGTCAAGACAAATGAAGAGAACCGATTTTGGTTCAAATTAGGAGAGCTTTGATGATAAACGTGAAAAGCCCAGTGTTTCCTTTTATGAATTAGAAGAGCTGATAAAGCATCTGGATTAATGGGGGGTTGGGGGGGATCGCGACATGTTTGGTGACGTGCTAGGGATGGAGGTGGGGTGGGAGTGGGGTCAAATGTAGCTACAAATGTCGGTAACACAGGCCAACTTCCCAGGATGAGTTCACGGTGGGGCGGGGGTGAAACACATTATACAGGGTCGTCGTGCCGGGCTGTGAATGAATGATACTGTGCATCAAATGCTGTGAGAAGGAGGTGGGAGCCCAAGAGAATTTTCTCTTTCTATTTGACATTTTCTGTATTCTTTAATAAGCATGGTTTATTTTTATAATGGACAAATTTAAATTTTTTTTTAAGGGAAAAAATAATCTGGGGAGTAACAACAACTTGGGCATCTGGGAAAGGCTCCCCTGAAGAGGGAGCATCTGACGTGGGCGTTGAAGGACAAGGTGAAATTTACCGGAACAGGAAGAGAAAGACCCTTCCTTGGCCGCGGTGGGCCATTGCCCTTTGCTGCAGTGCCAGTTACCCCAAAGCTTACCCTTTACTCGTTAGCAGCGTATCATCTATAAAATGGGGTGGGAACGATCACGATACCGTCTCCTTTAACCACTTACAGAGAGGCGGGATTGAAGAAGGCTTGAGAACATGGACCGCTGAAAACCCGATTGTCCAGGACTCGAATGCCCGCTCTTAACATGTGCTAGCTAGGTGACCTTTGACTAGTTAACCTCTCAAAGCCGAGTTTTCCCTCATCTGTAAAATAAAGCATAAAGCAGCACCCGCCCATCCTGCTACGAGGATAGACGAGGAAGGTTATGAAGCATTTAGCGTATGCTTGGCATATAGTCCGTAACCAGTAAATACTATTCACACCAGCTCCCGAGAGCCCCCTGTGCACAGCTCTGTCCAGCTCTGTGTTTATCAGTCCCCCCCCAGGAGCTTGAAATCTAGCCGTGGTGGGAGTATTTACACCATGGACATCAGCAAACGCTACAACTCTGGGCCCTTTTCCTGCAGAGAGGCAATGGTTAAAACATTCACCGGTACTCCCACTGGCTGTTGCAGTTATTAAACTGCCGGGGCCTGCACAGATGACATCTGCCGCCTCCTAGCTCTTTGTACAGATTTTCTTTCAGAGACGTAAGTGCATCTGTTGTCACAATTGGTTTGAAAATTTATGCCGAACTGACACTGGCAAGAAGTATTCCTAAAAAGGAAGGCAAGTTATAATGGCTTTGTGTCACTAGAAGAGTTAATAACTTTACACTACCAAATACAGAGATTTGTGTTCTACTTTAATAGTCAAAAGTATCTGTCTCCCTGGTTTATGTCGGATGTTATTTTCCCCAGACATTGCTTTCCATCATTGCGACGATGTTTATTAGAAAGAGACGGCGCGGACCAAATTGGCCCTTTGCCTAAAGTGTAATTCTTTGTCTTACTGCGATTCTTGGACTAGATTTATCTTACGGTTTTTTACTTACGCCAACTTACTGTGAACAGTTAGGGAGTGCAGGCAAATTGCTGAAGATTAAGCTTTTATAGCAAAATTGTGCATTTATGAGAAGGTGCAGGTGGTTGAGGGGGTGTGGGTGGGATTCTGATTCCCTCGGATGAGACGAGATGTTCCAGAGGAAGCTCAAGGCAGAGCTCCAGGCCCAGAGCTACTCGGGCCCAAGACACAAAACGGAGACTCCTAGAGTAACTGGAGCCCAAGGTCAGGCTGGACCCAGGAGTTGGACGCCCTGGATCTGAGCCGCATTCTGCCACTTTCTTGCTGAGGGACACCCCGCACAAGTCATTTCATGGCTCTGAATCTCCACTTTCCTCCTAACTTAAAATAGGGCTGACAGCAATTCTTGCCTTATGGGATTGTTGTGCGGGTTCAATGAGATACTACGTGTGTGTCTGGATAATAATCCCTTAATAGTGAGAGTGGCAATTATTATTTGCATTGATTTGGTTTACTCTGGGAGGTCAGCCACTATCATAATCAACGAAGCCCTTTCTCTTCAGCCTGGAGCGTGCTGCATAGAGTTACCTCCTCAGAAGCAGCTTAACTGTAAAACATTGCCTGTGATTTATATTACCTAGCCTCTGACTTGATGGGTGCCTAAAACCACTCTTTGTTGTGTGGTTTACAGTGTCTTTCTCCGTGTGGTCAACCGTTACCTAGCGTTCTCTATTTCTAAGTTTCAGTTGTCCCTTTTAAGATGATGAGCTGTCTTTTGGGGTATTCTCCAGGGTCTGCTGAAATTGATTGTTGTTAATTTTCGTAAGCCATATTTAAGTCAGCTCATCCCATCTATAACTCCAAATTTGGTGAAAACTTGTCCAGCTATTTTTTTTAAGCGATGCGGCGAAAGAGAAACAGAAATTTCAATGTGATTGTCAGTAACATCAAAGGCAGTTGAACCTACTGTTGTTTTAAAATCCATTCCCAGTGTCAGGACTGGTCCCACAGATAGAGCGGGGTTGGATTCAGGTCAAGTTCAGTGGTTCTCACTCCAAGAAGGAAGAACTATCTAATCTGGAGTAACAACAGGGTCTGACATGTGTATTCATTCACTCGTTCATTCATTCTTTCAATATATAGCCATGGAGTATCAGCTTTATTCTAAACACTGGGATTTCTATTGTATTAAATAGTAATCTTAGAGTCTTGGGTTCAAAATCAGTCAGTAGGCCTAAGAAAAATTCAGCAAGCCTTGGATTTTTCTAGAATTTGTTAATTTGTTGACTAGTTTGCTTCGTTCTTGGGGGAAGATGCGTGAAATGATTCTAAGTTACATGAAGAACAGTATGGGAAGTAAAAGGTGGAGCGAGCCTTGCAGCCGTTCTGCTCTCTTCAAGGCCACTGGATGTGCCTCTGTCCTCATCTTTCTCAACCTCAGAAACATGAAATATGGTAGACCAGTTCCTCCTCCTTAAAACACTCTGCCCTCAGTGAGACCCCACTCTCCAGGCACTCTTGCAGCCTGGCTTCTCCCTCCCAGCTTACTCCACAAACTTTCCCTGCTCCACTCCATCTTTGCATCCTCTTCATCAGGTTGAGAAGGTTCCCCTTTATTCCTACTTTATTCCTACTTTGTTTTTCTCGTGAATGGGTGTTGATTTTGGTGAAATGGCTTTCCTGCATCTATCGAGATGGATTAAAGTTTTTCTTTTATTCTGTTAATGCGATATGTTATGATGATTGATTTTTAAAAATTTTTAAACCAACCTGTGTTCCTGGGACAAATTTCATTTGGTCATAATGTATTTTTTTTTAACGCATGAATTGCTGTATATAATTTGTTAACCTCCCTACATGCATGGAAGATACTGCTCTGGAATTTTCTTTTCTTTAATGTCTTTGTCTGGTTTTGTGGTCAGGGTGATACTGGCCTCATAAAACAAACTAGAAGATGTCCCCTTTCTATTTTCTGAAAGCACTGTGTATTATTGGTATTATTTCTTCCTTATTGTTTAATACCGTACACCAGTGATGGTATCTGAGCCTGCCATTTTGTTTGTAGGAAGTTTTAAAATGACAGACTCTATCTCTTTAATGCTATAGGGCTATTTAGATGTTCCGTTTTCTTCTGTGTCAGTTTTAAGTTGTGTTTTTCAAGGAATTTCTCTGCCTTACCTCCAGTTCTGTTCTGGACTGCCTTCTCTTTTTTTTCTCTGTCTGCTTTTCCTGGGTACTCTCATTTATCCCCTTTAGTTTAAACAGGATACTTTAAAAAATTATGGAACATTTCCAACAGAGAAGTCCAGAGAGCACTATTATAAATACCCAGATCTATATCCTGTTAGAAGATGCCGGGGGGGTGCCCGGGTGGCTCAAATGGTTAAGCATCTGCCTTCTGCTCAGGTCATGATCCAGGGGTCCTGGGATCAAGCCCCACATCGGGCTCCCTGCTCATCGGGCAGCCTGCTTCTCCCTCTCCCACTCCCCTGCACCCTGCTGTTCTCTCTGTCTCCCAAAAGAATAAATAAAATCTTAAAAAAAAAAAAAAAAAAAAGGATGCCACCATATAATCCTATTAGCTCCGGCTCTTTTGGTTTTTTTTCCCCTTTTTTATGTTGCAGATAAGAGTTGTTCCTCTCCACAACTGAATTCCAATCCTTTAAGTCAAAGTAACCATTTTTTGGGAGTTACTGTATATCCTTTGCCTTCATGTTTTCATGATTTTACTCTATTGTTTAGGGATACATACACACTTAATATGTAGTACTGTGTTTTTAATTTTACGTAAAAGATATTTTAATATTCTGCATATTTTTTCAGTCAATATTTTCCATCAAGGGTTATCCTGACCACATCTCTAGAGTTATTTCATCCATTGCAATACTTTATAATTATGACAGTAGTTAATTTTCCATTTTTGCATGGGTAGTTTCAGGTTGTTTCAAATTTTTGCTCCAATGAATGCCCTTGTACTTGGCTGGTTAGCCTGTGGGAGAAGTGACATTGCTGGGTCATAGAGTACACATAGCTCAGGATTACTACATCTTTCTGAATCACTTTTCAACTGTCAAGGCCAATTTTTACTCCCACCGGCAATGAATGACATTTGTAACTGCCCTACATCCTTGACAGCACTTCGTAATGTGAGTCTTTTTAGTCCTTGCTAATTTGTCATATGGGAAATGGCATCCAATTGTGTTCTTAATTTACATTTTTTTGAGTACTAGCCTAGTGCGGCTGAGATATTTTCATATGTTTATTGCCTACTTAATTTTCTTCTTCTCTGTTTGCTTTGTTCACATTATTTGCCAAGTTCCTCTTAGGCTGTTTGTCCTTTTCATATTGCTCTGTAGAATTCTTCACACAGTCTGGATGACTGAGTCTGGGTTGGTTAAATGCAATACAAACTGTCTTCCCCCAGTCTGCAGTTTGTCCTTGAATTTTGTGAGCCCAGCCAGACCACAGATTGTAATTTGGGTTTGAGAATGGATGAGAATGATGATTTGGAAAGTTCAAGGTTGCTTTTACTCTGGTTTCCTCTTAGAGCGGCAGGGAAGTTGTGCAAAGGAGGGAGATGAGACGGGAGCACAGGTGGATCGTGGTGGCCGTCCACGCGTGCGCTCGGTCATGGAGACAGACGGGCCTGAAAGCCATGACCATCACAGCTCTCTTGGGGAAAGCTAACATCACAAAGAGCTGACCAGGCCACCTACACACACTCACAGAGTAAATGTGGACTTTATAAGTGGAGAGACGGGTGGTTTGGGGTGATGAATTGATCAGGAAATAGGGGCTTTAGTCAATGGCAGTGGTGATACCACCTGACCCACCTCACAGATTTGTGGCAGGGTTCCTGTGAGGTGATCAATGAGAAAAACCGTAACACAGTTTCCCAGTGTAACCCAATTAATAGTAGCAATAATAAGGCAGTCCTGACGTTTGGATGTCGAAGCAGGGGCCTCTTGAAGCCAGAGATCAGTTACTCTCTTTCAAGAGTCAGAAAAGGCTGCCCTGCCAGTTGGCTTCTTCTGAAACTCATACAATGCCTGATGACATATTTAAAGCTTAGCACGTAGGGTGATTTTGTTGTATCTTCGTATGCTATATGCACAGGGGGTTGGGAAATAAAATGGGCCACCTCGTACCCTGGCTGGTCTCCCTGGCACCCTCCGGGCCAGAAGCAGGGTGATGGTGGCCAGGCCCCCTCGCAGAGTTGGGCTTGGATTCATTGGTCTCAGGCCAGACACACTGCCCAGTTGCGTTTTCTGCTTGGGCCTTTTTGCTATTTGCTGCGGAGGAAGTAAATTGAGGCTCTGTGTGTGGCTGCTGCGTGATCATCAGGTGATTACCCCTAAATATCAGAAAGTGAGGGGAGTTGTTCGCAAGTGGATGAGAATACGTGTTTCATCAATTTTTAGCTGCCCAGCCAGTCAACAAGTGTGTATGAAGTGCCCAGAGGGTGCATAGCGTGGCATTTAATTTTCAAATGTTTGACTCTTTGCAGCTTCTAGAAGTAGAGAGTGGATTTCCAGGGCTTATGCTCTCTGATGTCATTTGAAGGGAAGAATGAACTGCTGGTCCAGTGTCTTGATTAGAAACTGGCTGATTTATCCGCTTGTCACATCTCTCCGCCTTCCCAGGGGAGGTCTTCTGTTTTGGGCCTCGGTACTGTCCTTTAGGTTCTTTAGTCTGAAGTAGTCACTCGATTTTGATCCTCAGCCTATAATAAAGGTGGGTTATTACACTTGCTAAACAAAATTCAATGTTGTGTTTCTCATTTCTTGGAAATAAAGCATTGAATCTACTCCAGAGAAACCATGACGCTCTCTGAAAATAGCAGTTTTTTGAGAAGCAGTAACCATGGTTGCTCTCGGTTAGAAGCTGCATTGGTTTCAACTCTAAACTTTGGTTTCATCATGAAAAGGAGAGAAAGCTGGTCATTCCTAGGAAATAGGTTGGCCCTTTTGTATCAGTAATTGTGCTATTTCTCTTGCCATCAGGAAGGCAGACGACCAGCTGCTCCCGCTTCCTTCCCTTATACCTGAAAAGTTTTCTTACCTCTACTTGATCTTCTTTCCTGTGTAGGAGGAAGAACTGTATCTTTGCCTGTTCTTTTTTCCTTCTTAAAAAAATGTTATTTTTAAATTGTATGTAACATTCCCTATCCCCCCCTTTAACGAGAAGAAATACGACATAGATAAGGCTGCACTCCCCCCCTGACCACCCCCATCCTGACCAGACCCTTCTGGGCAGTGGTCCCTGGCACGTATTGGTGTATATCCCTTCCGAGCCTTGTCTACACGTTGTCATTTGTAACTGTGCTCTCTCCTGTATCCCTTTCTTCTCGTCTGCCTGCCATCTATCCTGCCTGCCAACACTGGGACGCCCACGGCTCAGCTCAGGGGGCGGCAGAAGGCCCTGTCAGGGTGAGCCACAGGCACGTGACTCTGCCTACACCAGAGGCTGGCTTCGCCCCAGCTCCCAGGTCTCGCCTTCTGCCCGGCTCAGGTCTGACTTGCCAGGTCTCTGATCCCTGTGTTTGCCCGTCGTCCGTAGCTGACGCTGACTCCCCCTTTGATATCTCAGACTGTGGTAGGTTCGCAGTCTTGCTGGCGTTCCTGGGCTGGCCCCCGGCCAGGTGGCTGTCAGCTCTCCCGCTGCTTCGCCTGGTGCAGCAGGACTGACCCCCAAAGACCGCATTTCCCAAGCCCTGGTGGCAGCTGCCCTCCAGCTGGTTTTGGACAATAAGAAATTCTGGCAAGACTTGAGTGCAGGAGGAAAGGAGAAAAGCCAGAGAATTTCTCTCTCTCCACCCTGGTCAGCGTCCTCTTCAGGGATCCAGTTCCATCGGGGCAGACCTATATGTGTTTCAGTTTCTATACCTGATCTTGGCCTTGGAGTTCTGTTACCGCTGCCTCCCACTTTATTCCTTCAGTCCAGGGGTGGTGGCAGTGTCCCACTCTTCCGGATTTGTGGGTTGTTTTGCTGTCCCCCTTGGCTTCTCACTCAATTGTAAGTATTTGTTAGAGTATTTGTTAGAAGAACAGCTGGAAATGATGGTTTTTCACCCACCGGAAGTTTATGTTATAGATTTCCAAGCTAGAGCTATTAGGGCTTTTTCTGGGTTCCTTTTCTGCAGAAAGCACTCGTGTCCAAGGAGAGTTAACTCCTAGGCAATTGAGAGGGCTCGGGTCGCACTAGCATTAAAGGTTAAACCAAGGTACGGTGATAGAAAGGTGTAGGAATTTGAGAACCGAAAAGGAGAGTTTGGAGTTCCTTCCGGTGAATGTTTTGGACAGTCTTGGCCACAAGGAATCACAGGCAAGAAAGCGGGCATCTGGGACCTAGATTAGAGGTATTCAACGTTGACGATGTGTGAGCGACCAAGAGGTGAAGGAGGTTGGCAAAGGAAGCACCTGACATGGTAACTTTTACGTAAACGGGCTGTGACAGTTTGACCACAATAGAACCTCAGAGCCTCAGAGAAAGGGATGGGCTTTGGTATTTCATGACCTCATTACAGGTCTTCACTTGGTTCCCCCTTGATAGGCGTGAGTTCTCTCCCAGCTCCAGAGTGAATTCTGCACTTGGACCTTGGGTCTCTGGAAACCCAGGGCCTAGGAGTAATGGGACCCCTTTCCTGCTCCCTAGAAACTTGCCTCACGGTTCATTCCAGTGATCTGGCCCCTGGTGGAGAGAACCATTCTGCCTTCAAGATGCAAAAAGGCCTTCCCACAGTCTGTATCCTAGGGCAGGCGTTTGCTTTTTGGTCGATTTTTTTGGTAAGAATGGCATATTAAGAAGCTTTTAAGATTTTCTAACTTGATTTTTCATAGACAGCTTTGGGTAACATGCGGGCTAAGAATAGCTTTTCATGTGAATTTCATCTGAAAACAAAAATAGAAAAATATTACGTAAATCCAGACTGGGTTTTGGGATGGTCTCTGTATTGACTTTATTTAAAAATACGGACAGTGCCTAACAGAATGTTGATAGGCAGGAGCATTGAACTGGTGCCATTTTGGCAGCTCCCACAAAGAAACCGAGTGGTAATTAAGTTTTTTCCCCCTTCTCCTGGAGCAGTTACACAACAGTTAGGTTTTTCTGCCAGTGAAGCAGCCCTAGGAGAATTCAAGCACAGCTGGAAGTTACACTTTCTGTGTAGTCCAGGGAAGTACTGCGGAACTTTCTAGTAATCCAGCACAAATGCCCGACGTGCAATTTTATTTATTTAATCTATCTACCTTTCTATCTATTTATTTTTAGCTTTTGAAAATTAAAGGAAAAGAGAAAAAAAAAACAGTGAAGCTTAGGAGCTTAATACAAGGGAAGGTTTTTCACCTATGACTTGAGCAATGCTGAAGAGAAAGCTGTGTCCTAAAAGGTGTTAGTTTTACGCAGGATTCTCGGGGACCAGGGCCTGCAGGCCAGCCCAGACCAGCTTCAGCCAAAAAGGGGAATTTCTTCGTGTTTACAGACGCTGGCTTAGCTCACAGAGCGAAAGGCGGTGCCACCGGAAACAAGCCTGTGGGCACCGTCCCGGAAGCATGTCCGTACCCCCAGTCTTGGTCCCGCCGCCGGCTCTGTTTTCTCAGACACCTGCACCCAGTGGAGGATGGGGTCACCTGGAGCCCCCGTCTCATCTCCTTCTTCCTCGGGGCCAAGGAGAGGGGAGTGAAGAGAGTGCGCTGTCGCCTTCCTGATCTTTGTTGCATCCCACCTCCGCGCCCTACAGCGCACAGACAATCCCAGAGCAGTGTTCAGGGGGGGCCAGAGGGGTGGGTTTTGTGATTGGCAGCCCCCAGCAGGACTGTGTGAGGTTGGAGGAGGAGCAGGTTCTAGAAGGGGCGGGACGCTGTCCAGAAGGGTGAGGCATTTGGGGTTGACCACATTTAGCAAGAGGCCAAGAGAACCTGGCTCTGGAAGATCAGCTGGATTGGGTTGTGTCTAGTCGGGTTCCTGAAACTACAAAGAACAGATATACCTGGGGAATTTGAGGATTTTTAAAAAGCCATACATGTGCACATAGGTGCACGCGTGTGCACGCACACACACACACACACACACACACTCTTACATATTTTGTACAGATGTCCCTGCTACGTGAAACGAAAAAAGAAAAGCAGGTCATAAAATAGGGTATAACAGGTTCTGCTTCCGTAAAAATAAACCAGCCAGCTCCTGTGTATGTGTACGTATGTTTGTGTATCTGCGCTTAGGAGAAGCAAGATGTGGAGGGCTACAGAGGGTGGTGTTACCAGCTAAGTCAAAGTGAGAATGCGGGTCGGGGCAGGGGGAGAGGGTGATTTATGTATCACGAATTGTGTTGTTTCATTTCACGTTTTTACTCTGAGAAGCATCCAATAAAGGAGAAAGAAAGGACCCTATTCCGTCCGGACCCAGGAGGGGTGTGGATGCGGGGCAGAGCGTGGGACAGCTTGGGACTCATGTCATCTTGGGCTGGAGACCCAGGACCTCCCAGCAGGAGACGGCAAACCCGCCTCCCCTGCAGCAGTAGCAAGCCGGAGCACCCCACGGTGCTGTTTGCTCACCAGCCCTGTATTCCTTCCAGAAAGCAGATCTGAGCGGGTCAGCCTCACCGCCACCCCAAACATGGCCAGATCTCCTAGGCGGTGCGTCCTCGTGCAGGGTGTCCATTTACAGACCACACCTGCTTTGGCCCCCTGGAACAGGAATAGCTGGGCCACTTTCAGGCAGAGCGCCTGACGTGAGTCATTAATTATGCAGGAAAGAAACTGCTGGACCCCTTTAGGGACGAGATCAAGTAGGTGACCGGTCGTTTGAACCTCACGGTTCAGAGGGCCACCGCGATACCTCTGGCCAAGGACACGGCCGAAATGTTGCCAGAGGAGCCAGTGATGTGCCACGTTGAGGCTGCTGCAGACCAGGGGTAACAGGTGATGGCAGCTGCCACAGTGGCCATTGCCCCTCCCCCCCGCCCCACCCTGTGTCCTGGGCGCCATGCTGAGCGCACCATCGACACGGTGATAGGATCCCCAGCAACTCAAGGGGGCTGCTTCAGTCACAAGCGAGAGTCGAGACTCCGAGTAACGTGCCTCGGGTCCCACTGCCAGTAAGTTGCAGGCTTGGGACTTCACACAACCTCCTGAAGAGGTTTGTTATTGTTTCCCACTCATTCGCCAAAGTGGGTCTGAGCGGCTCTGACTGCAGGTGCCTGGTCCTCGGCTTTCGATGGAATGATTCCATCAGACTGCTCAAACCGTTAAAAAAAAAAAAAATATGTGCCCAACAGACGGGTGACTTGAGGCAAGTGGCTCCAAAGACTGGGGGAGGCAGCCCTGTTCTCTTCTTGCCACCTGTGAAGTGAGACGAGGGAGAGAACACATCTGGAGACTGGGATGGGGGGACAAGTCCGGTTTGGGACACTTCGAATCGTCGGTGCCTTGGACCCGAGGCCGGACGGCCGTGGGCAATATTCCTGTGCACCTCAGAGAGTCCTTGGGCCAGACGGAAAGATGGAAGAGAACCCCAGGTATGCAGTGGGAAAGAAGTAAGAGTGGGAAATAAGAGGTAAACAAACAAATATGTGTGTGTATATATATCTATATATGTATATATAGTATAGTATATATATGTATATATAGATATATATATGATCTCCCTATCTCTAAAAATTTAAATTTACCAAGTTTAACTGGTTATATATGTCTGTCTGGTAGAATTACAAGCGAGTTTTGTTTTCTTCTGAGTATTTTTCTCTGTGCACCCAATTATTTATAGTGAATATGCGTTACGTCACATATCAGAGGGAAAAGTATCTTTATAAAAGAAAACAAGACCTATTTCTTTAGTGGAAAATGGCCCATTTTGATACGCCCAGTGGGGGGAGGCGATGCCGGTAAATACCTCTGAGTATTCGTCATTATCCCAAGGCAGCGCGTGCGAACCCAAGCTCGGGGTGTCTACATGATTACAAGCAAGGCTGTCCCTCGGTGCCACCGTGTGTGTTTCACGCTGTTATTCCTGTTTCCAGCATGTAAGCCAGATGGGCAGAAGCTGCCTGCTGAGCTGTGACTTGTCCATTTGCAGAAACGCCTTACTGGCCCATCCTGGCTGCGGGTGATTGCTTCTGGGGTGACCCAGTCGGGCTGCTCGCTCTTGCAGGGCCGCCGCTGCTTAAACCGTGAAATTGAAGGGGGTTAGGGCTGGAGGAGAGACCTCCAAAGCCTCTTTGAGCTCTAAGATTTGAGGCTTCCCTATCCTTCAGAGAATGGGAATACCTTCCAGGAAGTGATTTTGAGCGGCCGTTGCACTCTAGGAAGGGACTGAGGAATTTTTAATTTTAATTAAGTTTAAATTTATATAAGCGCGGGGCCAGTGGCTCCCATACTGGATGGCACAGCTCCTCCATTGGAAGATAGTCCCACGAGGTGAGCATTTTAAATGCCTGACACCTTTACATGGACGTATTTTTGAAATTAAAAAACCCTATAATTTTAGAACATTTTATTGTAGACAATACAGATAAGAAGAAGAAAGTAAAGAGTAGTCACAAAGAAGATTCTACTCAGAGATAATGGCTATGGGCACCGTGGTGCCTTCTAAATGCTCTCCTCTGCATATGTCCTAGTAGCCAGCTGACTTTCCGAAGCAGAGTCTGGAATCATCCAGAAGGGGGATACAACATGTTAGTCGGAGAGAATGCCTGTTTATGGCCCAGAAGACAGTACGGACAGAGGTGTTAGCAGCCCGCCATGGCTCATGTTTCTCTTCTGGGTGCTAGGTCATCAACCCCATGGGATGGGATGCCTTTGGACTGCCTGCGGAAAATGCAGCCATTGAGAGGACTCTACATCCGGAAAGTTGGACGCAAAGGTATGTATTCACAGGTGTTTTCAAATACTTCCATACAGAAGCTTTTAAAAAAAATGTTTTAATCTGTGCGTGAGAAACAGCAAAAGCAAACAAAACATTGCAGTCTGCCAAGCCCTGAACAGGATTGTATATATTGACATTTGTCTTCTAGTGCGCTGTGTTCTTTTTTTTTTTTTTAAAGATTTTTTATTTTATTTATTAGAGAGAGAGACTGAGAATGAGAGGAGAGAAGGTCAGAGGGAGAAGCAGACTTCCCGCAGAGCCGGGAGTCCGATATGGGACTCGATCCCGGGACTCCGGGGTCATGACCCGAGCCGAAGGCAGTCGCCCAACCAACTGAGCCACCCAGGCGCCCTAGTGCACTGTATTCTTAACTGAGAAGTCCCAAAGAAGGTTCTGGGTATCCATTCATCTGTTCATTTTAATCCTTTGTTGTTATAAGGTTATTCTTCCCTTGAGTCTTTGCGTTTGGAAGGAAAAAGGAGGAGAGGGTTGCATACGTTAAATTCCTATGATGCTTCTCATCTTTTTTTTTTTTTTCAATTAATTTAATTTTATTTTTTCAGTGTTCCAAGATTCATTGTTCCTGTACCACACCCAGGTCTCATCTTCTTGACCACAGTGTGCGCTCCATCCAAATTCTACATTGTAATTTTCTCTGAAAATTCTGTTAATTTTTGCCTTCACCATTGCACCTTGCACCTTCCCCTTGCACCAGAAGCAAGGGGAATTTAGACAATCATTGTAGAACTATATGGCCAATATATTTTGGGGATGGCTTTTTTCAAGGGGGCCACATACTCTGTTCCATCTGTGTCTCAGGCTTCCATGTACATGTGGGCCAACAGTGCCCATCCTCATCCCAGAACCCAGAAGAATGTTCTGGACTCACTCCATCAGCCTCTTTCACAAAGATCTGGGGCCTTTCCCCACTCCATGCCTCAAGAGATATAGAAGGGCATTTCCAGGGCCTGTCCCCATTGTCTCTGATCTCCCTTTGCTTTATTTTATCCGAGGCCACTTTGTAAAACCATCCACTGTACCATCCCCTTCTCTTTTTCCTCCTAACCCCTAGTTCCCACTTTTTCATTCTAAATTAAATGGGAGTAATGAGAAAAAGAAGAAAAGATAATAAAGTAGATCCAATATGGCACAAAATTGATATAAGCTCTACTGAGGACTGGCATATTAGGGCCGGTGAGCCTGATTTGGCCCTCCCTGATTTTCTAAATAAAGTTTTATTGGAACACAGCCATACCCATTTGTTTACATTGTACCCATGGCTGCTTTCATGATACAGGGGGCGGAGTCGAGTTGTTGTGATAGACTGGCTCACAAAGCTGAAAACATTTACCATCTGGCCCTTCACAGAAGAAGTTTGCCAGCCCCTCCACGGAGAAAAGAGCAATTAAGAAGATGGCCCCTGAATCAGGCCACTTTGGCGCCAATCCTCCCCTTTCTTCTTGCTTGCTAATCACCTTGAGAAAATTACTTAATGTCTCTGTGCTTCAGTTTATTCCTCTCTGCGAGAGGGATAGTCATCGTTCCTACCTCGTCTGAATGGATACAGATTAAGCACCATCTTCGTTGGCTGCTGTAAACAAAAATGCCACAGTCTGGGATGGCTTATAAACCACAGACACTCCTTTCTCATAGTCCTAGGGGCTGGGAAGTCCAAGACCAAATCTGCATCTGCAGATTTGATGTCTGGAGAGGACCCCCCCACCTTCCTGGTCCACAGATGGCCCATCTTCTCTCTGTGTCCCCAACATGGCGGAAGGGCCAAGCAAACTCTGTAGGGTCTCTTTCATAAAGGCAGCACTCCCATTCAAGAGGGCTCATGACCTCATGACTTCATCACCTTCCAAAGTCCCCACCTCTGAATACCATCACCTTGGAGATCAGGTTTCAACATACAAACTGCGGGGACACAGACATTGTCCATCGCAAGCACTTTTCCACAGAGTATCTAGTACAAAGCCGGGCATAAAATAAGCTGTTGTTGGTGAAGCAGAGATCACCCAGTGGAAAGAAAAGAAAATGATGAATTACTTTGTTTCGTATTGTATTAAAGTTGATTCATTCGCTTTTCTCCCCCATCCCAGTTATTGGACAGTTTTAGATTTTAGGTTTTGACTGATAAGCACAAGAGCAGGTTTCTTTTGGATTTCCACAATTTGCAGATGAGGGTTTTTCTCTTCAGTCGATTTTAAACTTATAAATGCTTGGCTTAAATTTGTGCGGAATACGGACGTATGGATGGGCTGGGAGTGCCCATACCAAGGGGTTTCCCATCATGGCCAGAGGAAGGGCCAGTCCCCAGGGCCAAAGACCATTGTGGTTTCTAGTAGATTCTGTATGAATCCAAAGAATAGGTGTCTTCTAATTCTAATATGCTCATATTTTCACTGGTTCTTAGTGATCTTTTTTTTAATTTTTATTTTTGGCAGGGCAAGGCAACATTGGAAGCCCTCTTGAATAATCAAGACTCTTGTAGTTTCCCTTCATATTCTCAAAGTGTGGTTTGTCTGTGGCTTTCCCTACTTCTGAAGACTAAACTTTCTTCTCTCTGTTTCACAGTAATATTGAACATATGAGAAAGCAGCTTGATCGACTGGGTCTGTGTTTCAGCTGGGATAGGGTAAGTCAGCCCTTTCTCCTGGAAGGGTTTCATTTTTATGAAGGACCCACCTGCATAGAAGACCATGCATCCTTCATATTTCTTCACTTTGGGCTGGGAGAAGGGAAGGAAGGGAGGGAAGGATTAGCACTCCACAAATGGAAACGTATTCCCAGAGGACAGTCTGCCTGCAGGCAAGTACTTTTCTGTGGGATTAAGCTAAGAGAGTTAACTTCTTATTTAACTCTAAAGCCGGCTAGAATTTGTGTGTGTCAGAATCTTAACACACAGATTTCTCCTCTTCTCTGCCATATTTTGTTTTATTTATTTGTTTATTTTTAAAGATTTTATTTATTTGACAGAGAGAGAGAGACGGCGAGAGAGGGAACTCTAGCAGGGGGAGTGGTAGAGGGAGAAGCAGGCTTCCTGCCGAGCAGGGAGCCCGATGTGGGGCTCGATCCCAGGACCCTGAGCCGAAGGCAGACACTTAACGACTGAGCCACCCAGGCGCCCCTCCTCTGTAGTATTTTAAAAAGGCTATTGGAATTTCTATAAATTTGATTAACTATCAGCCCATCTGGTTTTCTTCGGTGGTTAGGTGTTAAGTTGACTGACCCATTTATTTACCCTTGTTCCAAGTTCAAAATTGAGTCTCATGACAGCCCATAGTGCTTGTGTCACAAATAGCATTTTGGTGTAAAATGCTTTTAAATTCTGTATTAAGCCAGTGGAGAATTCCAGGCAGGGAGGATTTCATGAAGACCACCTGGGTGTTAGGAACATTCAGGAAACTGGGAACTAAGCCCTTCAACACTCTGGGCCAAAGGCCCACCCTTTAGACACTGTTGGCCTCTTTGGTAGGAGGGATTCCTGCCTGTCCCTTCTCTGGACCCTCCAGTGTCACGATCCCTCTTAGCATTCATGTGCTCCACAAAATGATTAAAGATTTCGTTGCTGGACCTGTCAAGGTGAAGTTCACATCCTCTTCCTCATGAGAAGCATGTGCAACAGACCCAAGTACAATCTTTCCCTTCTCCTCCAGCAATTTCTTAAGCAATTGAGATTTAACGAGTACAGTGAAAGAAAGCAAACACATTTGAACAGTCCTTTTTCTTTTGTTCTGGTACCTTCTTTAGATAAGATCATGAGCTGAATCAAGTTCTTGTTACACCACCGATGCCATTTTTACCACTGACTTGAGTTACAAGGTTATCAGTGTTTCATTTGGTGGAGGTGGGAAAAATTCCCCATGGCCCGGTCCCATTGTCCTGAGGTGCCAGAAATCGCTAATGAAATACAGTCTGGGGGCGCCTGGGTGGCTCAGTAGGTTAAAGCCTCTGCCTTCGGCCCAGGTCATGGTCTCAGGGTCAGAGATTGAGTCCCACATCGGGCTCTCTGCTCAGCAGGGAGCCTGCTTCCCCCTCTCTCTCTGCCTGCTTCTCTGCCTACTTGTGATCTCTCTCTCCCTGTCAAATAAATAAATAAAATCTTTAAAAAACAAAAATACAGTCTGATGCAGTGCTGCCCAGAGCTCTCCAGAGAGGAGATTCTAGATTCCTTGAGGGCAGAGATAGACTCATTAACCCTGTAGTTCTGCATGGGAACATCAGCCATTAAGTGGTTCCCAATATGAGTGGATTCTTTTCCTGATTATCGTAGAAGCTTAGAAAATACAGAAAAGGCTAAAGAAGAACATGAGTCATTGAGGCTAGTTTAACATCCTGGGATGGTTCCTTGTGTCTTTTATTCTGGAATGATAAACATCGACGTAATTTCCTTTTGCAAAGTTGAATTCATAATGGGCGTTTTTATCTTGCCTTTTTTTTTACCCACTATTCATGAACATTTTCCCATTTTATTAAATGTTCTTTGAAAAAATGACTTTTTAGAGCGTGTAGTTTCTGTCTTATGACTATTTTATAACTTATGCAACTTATCCCTTATCTTACATTTAGATAGATTTTAATGTTTCTGTATTATAAATCCGGGTTCTCTGTCCCTTCTGTGCAAATCTGAAGTCCAGAAGGCTCTAAAAACTGAAAACTTTTTTTAACTCATTCGACTGTAAAACCTGACCTGAACTGGTATTTATCTTACTTAGAATGAATATTGGTATATTTTCCTGTAGGAATAGTAATATAACTGATTACCAGATACTCTCTCAGACCTCGTAGGGTATTATTTTTTGATATCCAAAAAGGTCTTAATTCTGAGGCACATTTGACTGCATCTCGGATAAGGGGTTTTGAACCTGTCATGCAGTCTTGTAGATAAATACATCTTCTCTGCTACCACTGTCTAATGGTTACTGAGCACTTACCATGGGCCCGGCACCCACAATTCTCTCTTTGGGTCCTTAGTAGGCTCTAAAATAAAAATACTGTTATTGACATCATTTTTATTGCTGGTCAGTCAAGCAAACAGGGCTTGGCTAATTCACTGACCAATTTGCTATGTTCATCCCCCACTCTTGGAGCAGAAATCTTTATACACCACTTTTTTTTTTTTTTAATTTCTTTAATGTGAGCTCTCAGAAAAGCCATGAACAAGTTTAAAGCTTCTATAAGTACTTAGAGGGAACTTAAAGGTATCATTTGGGTTGTGGCATTTGAAGGTTTGAAGACCATGCAAATTTATACTCTCAGGTTATTACGGAGGTGTTTTCGTCTGTATTTCCTTCATTGTTCATGATAGGGAGATTTTTTTTTTTTTCATGTGTTTAGTGGATGTTTGAATTTGGGGTGTATGTGGATGATCTAATCATGTCTTTTGCCCACACAGGTAAGAAGTGTTTGTTCTTTCCTTTTTTCTTTTTTAGATTTTATTTATTTGAGCGATAGAAAGAGCGAGCAAGTGCGAGCCGGAGGGGTGGGACAAGAGGGAAAGAGAGACTCTCAAGCCAGTTAATTCTGTGTTGAGCCCAGAGCCTGACTTGGGACTTGATCTCACGACCCTGAGATCACGACCTGAGCTGAAACCAAGAGTCAGATGTTTAACCGACTGAGACACCCAGGTGCCCCTGATAGGAGTTTTTAGGCCCAGTTTATTCTTTATATTATACATTTTCTGATCATGTATTATTTGTTAAATGTTATGTTTGATAACTGTTGCTAATTTTAAAATCACGTCCTTAACAGTTATTCAAATTAAAGGCTCCTTAACTGGTTTTAGCGTTCATCAGTAGACCTTTTTAGAACATGTCCGCCCATTTAAAAAAATCTGTATTTGTGAAAATTTTATTACTACTCTTGCATTTTCTGGCATCATGCGTTGTCTTCATAACAGAGAATGATTATCCTTTGCTTTCATATGTGAAAAGGAGTTTACTGGAGAATGGAATTCTTTTTTCTTTCCAATTTCTGTAGTGGACCTTGATACTTGACCTACTCTTTTTTTTAAAAGATTTTATTTATTTATTTGACATAGAGAGATCACAAGTAGGCAGAGAGGCAGGCAGAGAGTCAGGGGGAAGCAGGCTTCCCGCTGAGCAGAGAGCCCAAATGCGGGGCTCGATCCCAGAACCCTGAGATCATGACCTGAGCAGAAGGCAGAGCCTTTAACTTACTGAACCACCCAGGCGCACCCCCCCCCTTTTTTAATAATAGACTTACAGGAAGTTGCTAAGTACTACAGAGAGATCCTAGGTACCCTTCATCCAGCTTCCCCCAATGAGAACCATTGGATAGAATTACAATATAATAGAATAACAAAACCAGGAAATTGACACTGGCATGAAACTGTTAAAGTACGAACCTCATTCAGATTTCTCCAGTTTTATACACAGTCACTGGGGTATGTGCAGTAGTAATCATTCTGTGCGGCTTAATCCCATGTGGAATTTATGTAATGCCTCTGACCCACCAGCCTTTGGTGGGAACCTGAGACCGGCCCAGACAATCCATTCTGTCCATTGGTACACGCAGTAATCCTTTTACCCCCATTTGGTGCTTGTCGGGTTCTTCCCATCTCTGCCCCTGCCATTTCAAGTTTTCATCAGAGCGAATCCCAGTTTAGTCCTTCCACCAGAATTTTGGGTGCCGATTGATCCCTTTTGATCTGCAGTTGTGGGTCCTTCCCTGTGGCAGTTTCATGGGCTCTGGTTCCCAAGAACCCCAACTGTCGGTACACACACTCCGCCCACCATCCTCCTTTTGTCTGTCTCTCTCCTGATCTTGGTCCCTTTGTTCTTCTCTGCCTTTTGGGGGAACTTGTCTCCTGTGTGCTTTCCACATCACTGGTCCAGTTTCTGTTGAATCTGTGCCGCTTTGTATGGTTTCAAAGGCAGACACTCATTTTGCTATCGTATTTTCAGATTTAGTCGTATTTTTTCTTATCTCATTCAGTTCCCAGTTTCTTTGTCAAGCCTCTTTATTTTCTTCTTTCACCATCTTATCTCATCTTCACAGACTGTGTGTCCAGAAACTTTGAGGCTATAAGGAGATGCTCCTGAGAAATTATTTTTGCTTCCCGTGCTGAGTCTTTTTTACAAGTAAGAATGCAATGTTGTCCTTGTTTGTTTCAGAATCTCTTCCTAGACACCTTGTGGATTTTCTCCCCCCGTTTGCTCAGTGACGTGGACTAATATATCAAGTGAGAGAGCCAGCAGCCTGGGGAGAAGGGAGGAGAAGGGAAGCTCCTTTGTAGTCTCTGTATCACTGATTCCTTTCTGGGTGTGGGGAATCCGCTGCTCCTCGTGCATCTTTCCCTGAGGTCTGATCTTTACGCAGGGATGAGTTGTGGCATCACAGATACCCCTGACCCTGACTGACCCAGAGGGGTGTTTGGGGGCTTTCTGTTTACCCGCTGTCCCCTCACGACTTTACCCTTTCACGTAAGAGGTAACAGAGCTCTACTTCTCAAGAACCCAGTCTTTTCTTAAGGGTAGAGGGCGCTGTTGGGCTTACTGCATTTTTCTTCAATTTGGTTGAAGATCTGCCAAAATTCTTTGACATTGTTGGCATGTTGGGGGGGGGCACTGTGTGTGGTACCAGTATAGTCCCTATGTCCCCCATCTTTATATTCTGTTGGTCTTTTTTTTTTTTTAAGATCTTATTTATTTATTTGAAAGAGAAAGTGAGTGAGAGAGAGAAGGAGCAGGGGGAGGCAGGGGGAGAAGCAAGCTCCACGCTGAGGCGGGGGCCCAATACAGGACTCGAACCCAGGATCCTGAGATCACGGCCAGAGCCAACGGCAGGCAGGACACTTAACCGCCTGAGCCACCCAGGCGCCCCACATAGCAGTGCTTTTTGATTAAATGTTACACTCTGTTGGTCATACGGAGCAGCGAAGTCAGGAAGTCGAGCAATAGTTTATTTAATTGACAAGGCAAACCTGTGCCCTTTGCAAGTGGCCTTCCCAAAGTCTCATAAAAACTGGATAATTCAGCAGATGGATAACTGACAATTAACAGAATATTTTAAAGTTAAGATAGCTCAGACATGCTGTCTTCTTCCCCCAGATGGAGAAAGCCTACTTGAAAACCAGGGGCGGGTCTCACTCTCCCCGCCTCTCCCCGGGTGGGACTCCCGGTAGAATGATCCAGCTCTCGAGCTACCTTCTCATCATTCTTACATAAGAAGCTTAATTCTCAGGATTAAAAAAAAAAAAACAAAGAAGAAATGTATACATTTCTGGAGTTCAGGCGTGAGCCAGAATGAGAATCAAACGTTGCCATTAGCATTGCACCGGGTTTCACCGTTTCAGGTGGTATTTCGGAAACAGCTGGTGTCATCTGGAGAAGAAAGAAAGCAAGAAGCCGAAAACTGAATTTGAATGGCTGAGCATCTACTAAGCGAAGAATGAAGAGGGAATAGATTCCAGGCTGTGCAGTGAGAGACAGGGACGTGCTTGGTTGTGGAGCACTTATTCCGTGGGAGAGTTGGCAACCTTCCTGCAGAGACAGTGTGGGCTGTATTCTACTCTCATGGGCTCGGCTGACAGCCTCGGAGGTCACCCGCTGGTCCTAGCGGACGGCCCCGTGAGTTCCTTGTGACAGATGACGGAGTTAGCTTTTGGGGCGCCTGGGTGGCTCAGTCGGTGAAGCATCTGGCGGAATCAGCCAGAGGAGGGCTTTGCTACTTGTTATGGCTCTTGCTGAGCAATCCCCAAAGATACTCATACTCCAACGTACCATCAAAGCGACACAAGACAAAAACGGAAACTTATTCCAGGACTTGTCATAAACGGTGTCTGGATTGATTTTTCTTTCTTTCCCATACTGGAGCAATCACAAGTTGACTCTCAACTGAGTTTCTTGATCGTGGAGATCTTAGGAGTTTTTATTTACACTCCTTTTCATTCGATTTGTAATCCCTCTCCTTGGCTTCCGTACATGTTGGTGGCCAATAATAAAGACTGACGGCTTTTCCCATCGGTCCCAGCGGGCAAACTCCGGGATTGCTGCCCCCTAAGACGGTCAACCGTTGAAACAAACGCAAACGTGCTTCCCCAGCTTCCAAAAGGCGGGCGGCGCAGGCTGAAACAGGTGTGGAGCGTGGCTATCCAGGAGGCAGGACGGGAGGCGCGTTCGTCCTGCGCTCTATCGGAATTTTTACCAGGATAGGCTTGCGGTGCCTTGAGCTTTTCCAGGTTTTATCCGGCAGTTCCACACAGCCCCCATGAAGTCGGGAGGCCCCTGGGGTGCCCATGGCATCTCCACCACAAGCCCAGGTCTCTCCTTCTTTCTTCCCTCTCACTGTCCTCTTTCCATTCCCTTGTTCACTCTCATGCCTTCCCTTGACTCGTGCCTGCTTTCCTTTCTAACTCTCTTCCCTCTGTTCTTTCTCTCCCTTCTCTCTTTCTGTTTGGTCGTTTTTATGATGGAAAAATTCCAGTTTACACTCAAAAAATGAGACCGGTATAGAGGACCTCCGAGCACTTGTCACCCAGCTTCCACAGTTGCTGTTTTGTGATCAGCCTGACTTTATCTGAATCACTTTGCAGCGAGCTAAAGGTCAGATAACTTTATCTGTAAAGAACTCAGTATGGATTGCTAGAAGACAAAGGCTCACTCTTTCCTCCTTCCTTCCCTCCTTTCCCCCTTCACATTCCCATTGTCACAGCTGAAGAAGTGATTCCCTAACACCTAACATCAGGGAGCACCAGGCCTCTTGCAGATTGCACGGGTGGTCTTGTAAATATCTCTCAGATGCCAGCATTCATCAGCCTGCACCCCTGCTGGTCTTTGGCCCTTTCTTCCCACCCCCACCTTGTGTTGTTACCACCGTCTTTTCGTGCAAAACACACAAGCTCTTTGGACCATACCTGCCGCATGATCTGTATGCTTACAAAGTGAAAATTATGTTTGCTTCAAAGGCCGTTAACCTTAGCATTTTGTTTACATAGAGGACTGGACATCCGATAGGAAGGATTAAAACTCCAGGAAATAATGAGGGCTCAGAGAGTGTAGAAAGATATATTTTTTAACGGTTTTTATTTTAGAAGAATTCAAAGAAAAGCTTAAAACAAAAAGAACTTGGGGGCAAGTGAGGGCCTGAACACATGGTTGGGAAGATTCCCGCGGCGAGAGCTGGGAGCCGCGGTTGCCTTGGCAACGTGTAACAGGCACTCAAAGTGACTCTCCGAATCTTCCGTGGAGTCCGTGGAGTCCTTACCGAGGTGAAGCAGTTTTGTCTGGCAGAGGCAGAAAATTAACCTTTTTCTGGAGGTTTCCCCTCTGGGCGGGAGAGAAAAGGGGCTGTGTTTGTTGTTGCTGAAGTGAATCGGCAGCCCATCCTTCAGTGCTTTCCTGCTCACGGGGAGATTGGTGCCGGTGCACAAGGGTCGCTCAGGACTGTGGTCATCTGGAGGTTAGGAACCACGTGTCCTCATGAAGGCAGAGCACACATGCCTCTGACCTTGTGCAGAGCTGTGCCGCTCCAAGAGTTACATGTCCAAGTTCATGGCTTTAACCAGGATAGCATTCTTGGACTCTTCAGCCCTGACTGAAGAAGGAGGTCTCCCGTGCCCCTCTGTGGATTTGCCTCTTCAAGGAAGTAATCAGTTTCATCCAAAGTCCTCCCCCACTGGTGGTCATGAGCCCGGTCCGACCAGCCCTGTCAAGGATGCCCACTCTGGCTAATGGCAGTGGAATTACCCGCTCCTCCCCGAGGCCTGGTTTTTGGTGATGGGTCTTGCCATTCACACAGGGTGAACAGGGTGAGCACCATCTGTTGCCCCTCTGAGAAGCCCCTCAGCTTCTCTCTGAGGGAATGTTTCGTATGGTTATTGAAGAGATAACTCTTAGATCACTCTTTAAATGTCTTAGAAAATAAGAGTACCAAACCCTTCTCTCCACAGTTCGGTCAGGCCTCCAGGTCCGGCTTGCACACCAGTGGGGTGCCACCTTTGATAGCCTGGGTGCCTGTAGTTGATAGGGACAATGGACTTGAAGCGTCCTGGGAGGCAAGATCTAGAAGATGAAGTCGTTACTCCATGAAAACAACAAGGATTATTTATATGTGTACTTATACCGGCAGTTCTTTTTTTTTTTTTTTAATTTTATCTACTCATTTTATTAGGAAAGAGAGAGAGCGAGAGAGAGCATGAGAAGGGAGAAGGTCAGAGCGAGAAGCGGACTCCCCATGGAGCTGGGAGCCCGATGCGGGACTCGATCCCGGGACTCCGGGACCATGACCTGAGTCGAAGGTAGTCGCTCAACCAACTGAGCCACCCAGGCGCCCCATTATACCAGCGGTTCTTAAACTTTGTGAGCATCAGTCACCAAGAGAGCTTGTTAAAGCACAGATTTCTGGGCCCCACTCTCAGAGTCTTCTTATGCAGTCGATCTGTGATTTTGTTTTTCCGTTCAGAAAAAAAGGATCTTAGGAATGATCGTGCTCCCAAACCTTATTAGGTAGGAATCAAAATAGAGGCCTGCCCTCAGTGATTTCTGGTGTAAGGTAGAGCCTAACTGAACAATAAGAACAAATTTTGAAAAAGCTTCCAGAGTTTTTGCAAATACATAAATTATTTTTATAACTTAAGTTGCAAGATATTATACATATATTGACTAGAGTGTAAAACAGTTTAGTTTGTAGAGCCACTGCCTAGGTTACAAAATAAAACTCCATCAACACCCAGAGGTTCTCTCTGTGTGGCCTTTTCTGTTTACAACTTTGTTTCTCCCCACGACAAGTAACCACCCTTCTGACATCGGTGATCATCATTGCCTTGTTTGCAATATAGTTTTACCACCTACATATGCTTTTTAAACAGTTACATAAATGGACTCACATAGTGTGTGTGTTTTAAAGAGTAATCTCTATACCCAACATGAGGCTTGAACTCATGACCCCAAGATCAAGAGTCCACACTCTTCTGACTGAGCCAGCCAGGAGCCCCTAGTATGCGTTCTTTTGTGTCTAGCTTCTTTAACTCCACTTTTTTTTTCTCCAACAATTTATAAAATATTTTTGAACGTTCATTTGCCTTCACTTGGATTCAATAGTCATTGACATTTGCCATATTTGCTTCATAACTTGAAGACACAGTGGCACTTTGCTCCTAAGTACTTCAGTTATTCCTGTCTGAAGACTTGAGACGTACTCCTACATAACCACAATACCATTTGACAACTAAAAAAAATTTAACAGTAATTCCACGGTATTATCTTATGTGCAGTCCATATGTGAATTTCCTGGTTGTTGCAAGAATGTCTTTCATAGCTATTTTTATCTAGACCACCTCCCCCGTATTAGTTTTCCATTGCTACCATAAAAATTACCATAAACTTAGCATCTTTAAACAACCCAAGCTTATTATCTCACAGTTTTAGGAAGCCAGAAATTTTGGTGGGCTTCACAGGGTCCTCTGTTTGGGGGCTTCCAAGGCCAACATCACGGTATCAGCAGAGCTATGTTCCCTACTGCATGTTGAGAAGGAATCAGCTTTGTACGTCGTTTAGAGTATTGGCTGAGTTCAGTTCCTTGGTGGTTGTAGGACCAGGTACTCATGTTTTTCCTGACTAGCAGCCGGGGACCATTGTTTCCTGCTTTGAGGCTCGCGCATTCCTCCTGTGCCCTCCATGTGGCTTCTCCAGCAAGAGTGGTTGGGTCCCTCTCATGCTTCCAACCCCTCTGATGTCCTCCTTTTGCTGTGTCTCTCTGACTTTAGCCAAAGAAAGGTCTCTGCCCTTGCCAGCCTGTGTGATTGATTACACTGGGCTCACCAGCATAATGTAGGATGGTCTCCCTGTTTTAACTACATGTGCAAAATTCTTTTAGCTACTAAACTAACATGTTCACATTTTCAAGGGACTAGGGAGTGGATATTCTACTGACCACATCCCAATACTATAGGATACCCACAAATTAAGTCTCAATAGATTTTAAAAGGTAGATATCATACAAGGTATTTTCTCTGACCACAGTGGGCTGAAGAGGAAGTTGAACAACACATTCCTAAACCACCAGTGACTCAAAGAAATCACAGGGACATTAGAAAATACTTCGAGACAAATGAAGAAGGAAACACAACATACCAGTACTTTTGGGATGCAGCAAAAGCAACACTACAGGCGATGCATATAATTACACACGCTGACATCAAAACACAAGAAAGATGTCAGGTCAACAGCCTAACTTTACGACTTACGGAACTAGAAAAGGGAGAACAAACTAAATCCGAAGCTAGCACAAACAGGGAAATAATAAAGATGAGTGCAGAGATTGGTGAAATAGGGAATAGAAAAACAGCAGAAAAAATCAACAAAACCAAAAGTTGGGTCTTCAAAAGGATCAGTAAAATTAACAAACCGTTACCTAGAATCAACTAAGAAAAAAAAAAGACTCCGATTACTAATATAGAATAATGTAGATGAAATGGATAAATTCCCAGAAACAAAACCTGCCAAAACTGAATTGCAAAGAGATAGGAAATCTGAGTAGACGTATGACTCTGAAGGAGATTGAATCAGTCGTCAGAAATCCTCCAACAGAGAAAAGCCCTGGACTGGATGGCTTCACTGCTGAATTCTGCCAGCGTGAGGTGCAGAGGGGCCCAACCACGGGAGCTTCTGTCCTGATGAACCTGGAATGGGCCACTCTTCTGGCCGACTTACCATCCCAGAAGCTCATCAGATCCTGATGTTCAAGAATTTTTATGACGCTTACTCTCCAGCTCCCCCCACCCTTTCTCTTTCTTTCCAGAGGTTGGTAGGTGTGGCTAAAAGTCCTAGTCCTCTATTTGTCTTCCTGGTGACCATCCCCATTCTGAGCTATCCAGGGGTCCCACCCTGAGTCACCTCATATATGCTCAAAAAAAGGGTACTTTTGAATGAAAAAAAAAAAAAAACCAAAAAAACCCTCCTGTAAGGAAATTCTGAGGATTTTTGGAGCCTTGCACCAATAATGGGGACAGAAATGTTATACGAATATATTTCTTATTATATCACAGATTTCAATTCTTGAGGTTTGTTTTACAGCCCAGAATAAGATCTGTCTTAGCATCTGTTTTGAGAATATTGTGGATTTGGCTATTTGGGGGTAGAGTGTTCTGTAAATGTCAATTAGGTTCTGTTGGGTAATGTTGAATTCTAACTCCTGTCTAGTTCTGTCATTCATTCTCAGGGAGGTATTGAAGTCTTCAGCTGTAATTTTGGATCTTTCCATTCTCCTCTCAGTTGCTTCACATATTTTACAGTTCTGCTGTTCGGTGCGTATACATTTAGGATTGCAGGGTCATCTTGGTGATTTACCCTTCTATCATTATGTGAGGTCCCTGTCTGTCACTGGTAATTTTCTTTGCTCTGCATTCTACTCTATGATATTTTATTTTCAAGTACAATATAAGTGAAATATACTGATAATATAGCCACTCCTCTTAGTCTGCTTTGTCTTACATTAATAAAGCCACTCTTCCTTTCTTTTAATTAATTTTTACATGGTATATCTTTTTTAATCCTTTTAGTTTCCACCTACTTATATCATTATGTTTGAAGAGAATTTTTCTTAAACAGAGTATAGTTGGTTTGTTTTTTTTAAAACCAATTCTGTCAAACTCTTGTCTTTTAATTGGTATATTTACACCATTTACATTTAATGTAATTATTGTTAGGTTGTGACTAAAATCTGACATTTTAATTTATTTTCTGGTTTCTTGTATTTTTTGTTTCTGTTTTCTTTTTCTGGCTCTGTATGAATTACTTGAGTGTTTTTTAGAGGTCCATTTAGATTTATCTGTACTTGTTTATTTGCTTTGCTTGTATGTTGTATAGCTTCTTTAGTTGTTGTTTTAGGTATTACATGGTGTATATAATGTATCACAGCCCATTGGTATAGTCATTTTACCAGTTTGAAATGTAGAAACCTTACTTTATATTCCTTTACTCTTTTCATTTGTAATATATTCGGAAAACTCAAGAGAAACTAAGTCTATTGTATTTACCCATATTTTTGCTTCTTTGTTTTTTCTTCATTCCTGATGTTTTAAGATTCCCTTTTTGGGGTATCTGAGTGGCTCAGTCTATGAGCATCTGACCCTTGCCCCCAGCTGAGGTCTTGATCTCAGGGTCATAAGTTCAAGCCCCATATTGGGCTCCACAGTGGGCATGAAGCCTACTTAAAAAAAAATCCCTTTTTTATTATTTTCTTTCTATGTAAAGAACTTCCTTTATCCATTCTTTAAAGGTAGTTTTGCTCATGACAAATTCTCTTGTTTTTTCTTAATCTGTGAGTATCTTGATTTCCCCTTCATTCTTGAAGGATGATTTCACTGGGTATCCAATTTTGGGTTGACAGTCTTTTTCCTTTAAGTACTAGAAAAATGTGACACTTCTTTTTGGCGTCTAGGGTTTCAGATGAGTAATCTGCTGTCTTTTGAATTTTCTCTCTATAGCTAATACATTGTTTCTGTCAGGCTGCTTTCAAGGTTTTCTTCTTCATCTTTAGTTCTTAGACATTTGATTATGATTTGTTTTGGAGTGGATTTCTTTGGATTTATCTTGTTTGGAGTTTCAATTTCTTGAATGGAGGTTTATGTTTTCCCAAGTTTGAGAAAATTTTGACCAATATTTCCTAAAATACTTTTTCAGTTCCATTCTCTTTCTTCCCTATTTATGAAACTCTAATGACTTGAATGTTAGATCATTTGTTATCATCCCATATGTCCCTGAGGCTCTGTTCTTTTTTTTTTCTTTTTTCTTTTTGAGGCTGTGTTCATTTGTCTCGTCTGTTTTCTCTCTTTTGTTCAGATTAGATAAATTCTATTATACTATCTTCAAGTTCACTGATTCTTTCCTCTGTCCCCTCCATTCTGCTGGTAAGCCTATCTCTTGAGCTTTTTATTTCAGTTATTTTATTTTCTGGTTCTAAAATTTCCATTTGATTCTTCTTCTAACTTCTCTTTCTTTGTAGAGACTTTCTGTTTTTTCATTTGTTTCAAGTAAGTTTATAATTTCCCATTGAAGCTTTCTTATAATGGCTGCTTTAAAATCCTTGTCAGATAATTTTGACTGTCTGGTCATTACAGTGACAGTCTGGTCATTATGGTGTTAGCATATGTCAATTGTCTTTTCTCACTCAGCTTGAGACTAGGAAGATCTCAATGTAACTAATGATTTTTTTATTGAAATATGGACATTTGGAGAATTCTTTTAAGACTCTGGATCTTATTATTTTTTTTTTTTTTTTAAGTTTTGGAGAATAGTTAAGACAAATTAGCTAATTATACTGAAATGCTTCTTTTTTTTTTTGGTATAGTTTTTTTTTTTTTAATTTTTTTATTAACATATAATGTATTATTTACCCCAGGGTACAAGTCTGTGAATCTTATTTAAACCTTATATATTGACAGGGATTCCCTGGTACTGCTCTAATGAGTAAAAGAGGGCACTGCCTCTGTACCTCTATGTAAATGTAGAAGTCTAGGATCTCCAAGTGGCCATTATCGATACCTGGGAATGGAGGACCTCCCTGTTACAGCTGGGCAGGTAGGAGCAGAAGCTCCCCACTAGGCCCCTGCTAATATTGCCCTGATTGGGAAAGGGGACATTGTTACTGTCCCCATGTGGATGCCACTGACACCATGGAGGGGTGGTCCTATTACCACGGAGCAGGGACAGACTTCCCGACTCCTCTGACACTATCCAATCAGGGAGAGGGAGGGGCACTTCATTACTGCTGGTTGGGGTGAAAGTCCAGATACCGCTGTGGTCTCTACTGTCACTACCAAGGAGGAATGTTCATTAATGCTCATAAGGGTAGCAGACCTCTCCACTGCTCTCCACGGCTCTCCACTGACTTCCTCTGACATCACTCTGGTGCAGAGTTTGGGTTGCCTTGCTATAGTCTCTCAAGGTTGTAAGTCTAGGCTTTTCACTAAGCCTTCGCTGGTGGGGGTGGGCTGCCATTTTTTCTGTGATGCTGGCCAGAGTAGAGGAATTGTTGTCTAGATTTTCTTTCTTGCTAGGCTGTCCCTTCCCTGGTATTCTGGCTAGAGAAAGTAGGCTTTTCTTTTTTCTTTCTTTCTTTTTTTAATTTTTAATTTTTAAAAAATTTTAGTCTGTACTCCTTTTTGGTCTGTACTCCTGACATTTCTGGGTTACTGGCTTAGTTAGCCGCCAATTCCAGGACTTATGGGGCACCAAGAAAATCCATGGGGCTCAGCACCGTGTCATTCCTCAGGTGCTAAGATCTTTAACCGCTCTGCCTTCTCTTTTTCATCTTTCAGACTCTTAGATTGGTTTTATATATGGAATGACTGGGCATTTTAGTTGTACCTAGTGAAAAGAATAGGGAAAAGTACATCTATGCCATTGTTCCAGAAGAAGATGGCCTGCCTAGTTTTAACAATCCCCCACCTCCCGTGAGATTCTGATCTGTGCTTTCTTGCCCCTCACCCTTCCCTTGAGAATCACTGGACTAAAAGATATACAAAATGATTTTCTGTACTTTTTTTCCAAGTTTAGAGTTTTAGTTCTCAGTCCGTGTCACATATGACAGGTTTCGAGCTGTGGCAGGTTTCCACCACTCATTCCTTATGGAGCTTGCAGGCAGCAAAACAGCTCATTTTGTGCACTGCTGTCACTGTTTTGCATCCGTGGAATTGATGAATTGCTATTTCCTCTTCCTCTGGATCCATGCCTGCTTCTAACAAATAGCCCTCGTATTATTCAGGAGGCCTGGAGAACTCATATCTCAGAATACCTTTCAGATGACTCTGTCCTGTGAATCCTGAAATTTTCAAAAATGTTGCAGATAAAATTAACATTCTTTTGTTCCTGAAAAATGAAACAATTGGAGGAAAGCGGGCTTGGCTCGGAGAGTTGAAATCCTGGCATCTGCCCAAGTAGACTGATAACAAATTGCAATTCAGACCCATTAGTCTCATCTGCCGTTTAATGGAGAGTTTTCTGATCCCCACTGTCTAGTTAGAAAAGCTGTCTGTATTGTTAGACGGCCGTGATGAAACCCTAGTCAGCTGGCAAAGAACAATTACCAAGAAATTAAGCAAATTGCTGCCTCTCGTCCGATTATGGGTAGTTAGTTGTCAGAGTCTCGTGTAGTTTGTAGCACGAGACAGTTTTCAGGTTCCCATAAAAATGATGGTGCTCAGAAAAGAATGGTCGAGAAAATCGCCAAGAAGAGGGGCTCACCGATCAAGCTGATTTCAGTTCAGAAAGACAGCGTGAGCTGTCTTGGAAACTGCAAAGACCACAATTTCCCTGCCATTCATACTCATTCTCTAAATTGGCCTCGAGAGCACGTTGAACACGAGCCTCTCAAATTACATGAGAATTTAGTCGTAGCCCTAGATTTGAAAAAAAGACCGGCAAGAATAAAACGCATGCTGTATAAAAGCACAGTGCCTAGCGTTTGTTGTGTTCAACGTTCGTGAAATGCTCATTTTCAGTCTAAAGTTAGACCCGAGATGAAGGAACATAATTACATAAAAATGAGCTCTTAGACAAATGTTAGGGTCATGATTAATTAATTACCCTGATATTAACACCTGTTCCCTCAACTCTGCACAGAGGAGAAGAACGGGGAAGGTAAAGCAGGCCAGAGGCAGAAGCTTGGCAGAAGGGGTGGAATTTAACAGGTGGTTGAAGGGAGGGGGATGCAAGGAAGTGGCCAGGGAGGCGGAGAAGCCTGGGCGGTGGGAGTCTCAGGGAGTAGTAGCCTGGGAAGGCGGAAGGGACTCCTAGCCAGGCCTATACATGACCCCTGGCCTTTCCCTGTTGATGGGAAGGGTGCACACGAGGTGAAATGAAGCAGAAGCTGGTGGCAGGGACAGGTGTGGGAGACTGCCCCCCCGGGAGTTAGGGTGGATGGTAGTTTTCCTCTCGTTCCCCCCCCCCCCTCAGTCAAATGGGAATGAGTAGGGCACTGGTGGGGATGACAATTCAGGGAAACTTCAGAGAAAGGATGACAGACCATGAGATGGCCCACTATAGGTGGCCTTGATCTTCTTAGTGACGGAGGAGGAGAGGTCCTCTCTGTGCCGCCAACCCAATGTTGATACAGAGCTGGTACCCAGTCAATGTCTGTGGAATGATTCAGTGACTGAATGAACAATTAGAACCTGGACTTGGGTAGAAAATCCATCCTTTCTGCTCTCTGGTACCACCGTTTTCCAGCACTCCAGCCAATTAGTGAGTCCCTTAGAATAAGGACTGCATGGTAAACCCTCAGTGAATGTTTTCTTGTTGGTGGATCAAATGGGGGGAAAAGCATAGAATTCAGAACCAACCTTATACCAGGGAGCTGAGAAACTGATCTCAGTGAACGGGAGGGGGGGGTTATCATTTGGTTTTGATAATCAAAACATTGATCAAAAGAATGATCATTTGTTTTGTTGTAAAGTTGCTAAGGGAGGTAAATGTAGTTCTTTTTTTGCCTCTGGAAGTTTGGAGGTTCTGCATACAGGTGTTTTAGAGCTCTTAGGATAGTAATGAATTGAGGCAGTATTTCTCACATGAACCCATATTTGGCAAAATTTAGTACCAATAAGCTGGATTGTGGTTCTAAGAAGAAACATACCACTTTTTAAGAAAGCCTGTTATTTATTTATTTTTTTGTTAAGTAAGTTTTATTTATTATTGGAGAGAGACAGTGAGTGAGAGAGTATGAGAGCATGAGCAGGGGAGGGGCAGAGGGAGAGGGAGAAGCAGACTCCCCGCTGAGCAGGGAGCCCGATGCAGGGCTCAATCCCAGGACCCTGGAATCATGGCCTGAGCCCAAGGCAGACACCCAACTGGCTGAGCCACCCAGGCACCCCGGAAGCCTGTTATATTTAAAAAACCAGCAAGGGCTCTGTCTCAGGGCTTTCCTTTTCAAAATAGTATAGTGACAGTTGACTGCATGAATTTTGGCCCATTTGTTGCTTTAACGAAGATTTATTGAGTACCTGCTGTGCACCCATACTGGGCCAGACGGTGTTGGAAAGACAAGCTGACCCCCTTCAGATGACCTTGATCCTCACAACAGTTTCCAGATGAGGAAAGTGAGGCCCAGGGAGGCGAGCCATTTGTCCAGGGTCCCCAGCGAGTCCAAGGCCAGAACCATGGACAGAGTCCAGTGCTCAGAGGCCTGTCTTCAGCCTGTCATCCGTTGCCTTCCGCCTGCCCCCAGGAGCTGACAGCCCGTCTGGGCAGGTGAACAAAACATGGGGACTTAAATCGCAGGGGCAAAAAGTCTGTGTTAGGTCCTAAAAGAGGGGGACACATACTCGGCATTCCAGACTGAGTCAGGCAGGAGCATGGAGCACTGGGCCTCCCTGTCATTCCCCCGTGACCCAGGCTGCAGACCGGGGGAGGGGAGCTTGTGGGGAGGGTTGATTCTGGGTGATTCTGGGATACCCTTGGGGCTCCACTTTCTCCTCTTCATGCTGAACGTTTGCCAAGTGTATCACCTGCCTTTTCAAATTTAGCCTTTGTGCCCATCCCAGGATTTGGCCCAATCAGTGACCCCTTTTTACAAATGTAGTGATTTTGTGGTTTTAGAACTCAGGAGCTTCGCAGAGTCAGCACTTGTCACTTCAGAGTTTCTGTGGGATAGGAATCCAGGCCTGGCTCCACTGGGTGCCCCGGCACAGGGTCCCTTGCAAGACCGTCACCAGGGCGGAAGTCTCGGCAAGCACTGTCAAACCGTAGGCAGATTCCGAGTGATAATGCGGTCACTTTGAAATGAGGGAAGTTTAGAAAAACTGTTTATAATTTTAAGAACATCACCCTGTGCTCAATGCTGTCGTGACACAACGCAGCATGTATTTATATGTTGCCTTCTTCCCCCGATACTCTTTATTTTTTCATTATATAATTGAAACCGTAAAATATAGTCAAGTTTATATGAAATAGGTCATTAAACTTTAGACAGTTTTTACATAAGTAAAGGGTATAGGATTTAAGCCATTTCTTTTTTTTTTTTTTTTAAGATTTTATTTATTTATTTGTCAGAGAGAGAGAGCACAAGCAGGCAGAGTGGCAGGCAGAGGGAGAAGCAGGCTCCCTGCCAAGCAAGGAACCCGACGTGGGACTCGATCCCAGGACCCTGGAATCATGACCTGAGCCGAAGGCAGCTGCTTAACCAACTGAGCCACCCAGACGTCCCGATTTAAGCCATTTCATTCGTTCTAGCTTCAGTGCACATTGTGCAAATAGTCGATGGGAAGACAACTGCGTAAAGCTTTGTCATACCAGTTTAAGTACATGTGGTGTGTGTTTGGTTCACACAGCTTTGAAAGCTGTGGTTCACCCCTGCTTTGAAAACGCCCAGCATGCACGTCTTGTAAACAAAAGTCCAGGGGACTCTGAGAGGAGGAAGTCACTTACCAAGGTGCAGATCCCAAGTCACTCAGACCCACGTTTGGATCCTAATTGTGCCTCCGCCTAGCCAAGCGACCTTAAAACAAGTTGCCCCGAGGCTCAGGCCTCTGATCTGTAAGATGATGATGTATTTATTCAACAGCCACTTACTAAACATCCGTTGTAACAGGTAATGTTCTAGGCACTCAGAGTCTATCAGCGGGAGGAAAAAAGACAGAACCCTTTCTTTCACGGAGGAACCTCGAAACCGGTACACCAGGAACCGAGAGGCAGGGGGAGACAGAGATAGGCCAAAACCATAATAAATAAGTAAATGATAAAGTACGTTAGAAGGTCATGAATGCTATGGAAAGAAAAAAAAAGGTTGAATAGGGTAAGGGCAGACAGGAGTGGGGGGGTGTAAATTGCAGTTTCAAACAGGGAGCTCAAGCCCACATTTGATAACCAGAGTAACTGACTTCCCAGGATCATAATAAGGACCAAATGAGATGCTTCTAAAGGGCCAAAACCGAGTCCAGCCCTTGGTCAGTGCCTGGGAAATGCTCATTATCATTATGTCTGCTGCTGTGGTTTTTGCTCTGAGCATATTCATCCTGGCCGGCCTTCCTTTCTGGAGCCGTGCTCCAGCTCTTTCCTGCTGCTTGATTTACCCAGACCTCCGGGAGCACGTGCTTGAGTCAGTCCAGGAGCAGCCAGGCAAGCCATGGCGCACTTCTCAAGGCGCCGTTTCACTCCCCAACGTCACTCTGAGTCCACAGACCTGGGTTCCAGGGTCCCTTCTGCCCCCTGACCCCCCCACCTGAGCTGGGAAGCCTTGGGCGCTGCCTCCCGCCCCCCGCCCCGGCCAAGTGCAGGTTCCTCGTGTGTAAAGCAGCGTGCACAGTGCCTGCCTCCACGGAGCTGCCGTGGGAAGGGAAGAGCAGTGTGGGAGCACCCAGAGCTTTGTACAGACCTGCCCTATCACCTGCTAAGGAAGACTCCCGGCCAGGGCAGTCAGTGCTGTGCCATCTGCCTCCACTTTCTCTGGTGCCCCCCCTCCCCCGCCGTCACCCGAGGTCCCCTTTAGGGACATCCAGCTGAGGATTTAGACATCTTCGTCCTCACCCTCTTCCCCTGAAGCCTCAGGGGAGGGCCAGGCCACCCTCCTTGGTTTTCTGTAGCCCCTCCTCCAGGAAGCATTTCTCCTCTGGGCAGAGAAACGAGCTGTGGGGAAGTCAGGTGTTTTTTTTAAGCAGCTGGCCACGGAGCGTAGGTAGTTACCCAGTCAGGTTGCTGTGTGTGAGGAGGTGGGTTTCAAGTGGTTATTTCTTACTGTTTCCCGACTGTGTTGGTCTTGGCAAGACAGCGAGAGCGAGGACTGGGTGCGAGAAGGAGTGAGTGTGGGCCGGGCGGGGTGGGCAGCCAGGCCGCCTGTGGGAGGGCTCCGCTCAGCCCAGGGCGCCGGGACCTTGTCAGGAATGGCGTATCCACTCAGCTGTGCTCCTGGCTCCTGTCGAAGCCCGACCGAGTTCGGTGAAGACGCAAGGGCAGCACCGGATCCTGCCGCTGATGCGGTATCTGGGAGGGAGATGTATTTGGGGGGAACCTCTTTGCGGTGGTTGCCAACCCCGGCTGCTGGTGACATTTCCGGGGGTGGGGTGAGACCCAGGCACCAGGAACTTCTACAGCTCGGCTCCAAGGTGCCACCAAGTTTGAGAGCCAGTGCTAAGTTTAGAGGACTTAGTGTGGGGGTGGCCGGTAAAGTCCCATTCCGGCAGATTTTCTCCCTCTTCCTCCTTCCAACACAGCAGGTGCACGGAGCTGTGGACTGGAACCTTGAACCAGGCCTCGTGAGGAACATGTGACGCAGCCTGGATTATTATTTTTTTTTCAGCTGCATAACATGAATCTTGAGGTTGGCCTCTCTGTCCTTTGAGCTATATGCTATGTTCTCAGAGCCCCTTCCCTCTAGGTTTGGAGAACCTGAGATGGAACGAAAGACAAGGTCATTACCATACATTTCCTTTGGATCCGATGCTATAAGGAACAGATGACAGAAATGCATGGTATAGAAGATCAGTTTTTTAAGAAAGGGACGCAAGCTCCTCTCTCCTCTGTTTCCAGTCTTTGTTGTTTTGAAGGCAGGAGGCTCACCGTGAGACTGGGGAGAGGTGGCGGACGTCTTGCCGCTGGAGACGGACGCTCGGCGATTGCTCACCTTTCGGACCGTGTTTATCTCCCAGTGCGCGGGGCTGCCGAACGGCTGGCTTACTTAACACGTGGCCTCGGGCGGTTGTCTTATTGGGTTTGATCCTGTTAGCGAACCTGGATAAGGCGAGGCTGTAAGGCAAATTAAATGCATGATGGCTTTGAGTGATGTTAGCTGCTCTGTGATCTGGGACCAGTCTCTGTCAGAGATGCCAGGGAACCAAGGAACAAAAAAGACCCAACTAAACCCTGCCAGAGCAGAGAGGGGTTGGGGAGGTGACCGACCTGACTTTCCCTGCCTGGGTGCGTACGTGTTGGGGGGAGAGGACACCAGAGGGGACAGATGGAACAGCCTTGTGTGGAGGTTTCTGGATCTAGATCATGTGTATGGTCTTTCCCTCATAAACACCATCTCTTGGTAGTGAGAAGACCAGTATTTGGGAAGGGATGGTGATGCTAAGTGACCCCGAGTTAGGGCCTTTGCTCTCCCTTTCACCTTGTCCCAGCGGCCTGCCTCTGAGCATGTGACAAGGAAGCTGGCCTCACTGCCGCGTGACACTCTGTGGGCCCAGCCAAGTAACCTGGCGACCCCTCCTGCGGGGCCACCACGTGCTCTGTATACATTATTTTGTCCTTACAATACCCGCCCAGATGGACAATCGTTACCCCTATTTTCTAGATGGGGACACTTGGCTAGGGCCACAAAGCTGACGATGATGTGAGGACTTGAACTCAAGTCAGTTGACCCCAAAGCAGAATGTCTTTTCTGTAGATCGCGCTGGCCCCAGAGCCTTGGTGGACTGAGGAGTATGTGAGCCTGATAAGGCCTCAGTGTGGTGCCCTGAAGGGGATCGGCTGCCTCGATTCTTCCTTCACAGCCCAAATGCTGTTTCCTATAACGGACAGTAAAGTTGGCTCAGCCTCCTTAGGCTTTGTCATGGCCCAATGGTTGTGCGGTGGGAACGCCTGGCAAGGCCGGCTCAGCCTTGAACTTGAACTTGAGCAGTCAGTGATGGCGGGCCCCAGAGGATGATGTGTTGAGCCTCACTTGTGTTCCGAGGGAGCTCACCTTCTGCGTTTGGCTATGAATTTGCAGAATATTTTTAATGCTAAAAACCTGGCATCGTGAAATGTAGAATTGCGGGGTGGAGGATGGTGCTGGTGGAGATCCCAGATTCATGAATTGAGTCCCTTGACAGCTAGCTTGTGCTTTCCGGAGTTCAGGGGGATATGAAAGCCAACACCTTTCCGCAGAGTTCGGCTGAATTGCCGTTGCCCTCAGACCTAGAACTTTGAATTGCTTGGTTTTGTTTTAAAAATAAGTGATGGCAACATGGGCGTTGGCTTATTTGGAAAGCAGGGGACTGAAGAGGGATTTGGAAGACAGTGCCCATCCTTTGCTTGACTTCTCTGGTGGTCTCATGGAGAGGACTTACCGGGGGGCACTACTCCGCAGCTCGTGGGCGGCTATGGGCAACGGGGCCAGGACAGGGCTTCCCCCCCCCCCCCCGCCCCCGCCCCCCTGCCCGTGGAGTCACTGGCAGGGCTGGGCCTGGAGGGCACCGGATTCCAACAGATGCTATCTAAACTCTGACTCAGCGGGGAGCCTGCTTCTCCCTCTCCCTCTGCCGCTCCCCCTGCTTCTGCTCTCTCTCTCTCTCTGACAAATAAATAAAAACCTTTAAAAAAGAAATAAAAAGATCAAAATCCTTCCAGCAGGGTTTCTCCCCGTGCCCCTGGTGACATTTAGGGCTAGATAGTTTTCTGGTCTAGGGGCTGTCTTGTGCACTGTGGGGTAGCCCCACCACTGCGTAGTGACAGAAATGTCTCCGGGCATTACATACGCCCCCAGGGAGAGGACACTGTGCGTTGAGAACACTTTTCTTAGGGAAAGGAAGGAAGAAGGGCTATTAACAACTTTGTGCAGCCGACTCCCCCCTACACACACACACACCAGAGACCTTTGTCCACAGGGCTGGATTTTGAATAAATAGTTCCCCAGACATGGAATTTCTAGCCACTTGTCAAACGTTTTAGCTTTTAAAACGCTTTAGCGGTTTAATTCCAGAAAGATAGATGTCTTTGATGGTTTGTACAGAGATGAGGCATTAGAAGATCGGAAATAGCTATTTGGGTTTCGAGGAGTTTTTCAAAGTTAGCAATTCAAGAGAGGTTCCAGAAGGGCTCTGTGACCTTTTCAGGAAATGCATTTCTGAGCAGGGTCGATCTCCGACCACGTTTATGGGTCTTGTGGGACTGGCCCCTGGGGAGCCCGGGGAGTGTCTGCTCTGGCATCTCTTCATGGGGGGAGCGGATGGGACGAAGGGCGCTGGCTGCGCCCCGTGTGCAGCAGGTGGAGGAAGGGGGCAGGGGGCAGGTCCTGTCCTCCGGGCACCGCACCCCGCCTCTGGGCAGGCCGGGCCCCACTGCAGCCTGCAGGCAGGGGACTGACTCGACATCGAAATCAGACCCTCCACACCCTCCGGAGTGGATAATGGTCCTCCGAGAGCAGTGGTTTTCAAACTGTGCACTTTGAGCAGCTGACGTTACTTTTCCTTCAAACAACACATGCAGAAACCCAACGTTAAGTACAATGGGTCAGAGCCAAGTTTGAGGCCAGGGTGCAAGATGGGGGCCCACAGTCCCGCATCCCTCGCCTCCCCTTGCCTCCCCTCGCTTCCGAGGAGAAGGCACTTTATACGTCTGACTGAAAATAGGCTAACGCTTGGTTGGATAACGATCTTTTTGTTTTTCTTTTTTTCCTGACTGGATCTTTTTTTTTTTCTTTCTTTCTATTTTAGGTTAAAGTGTTTTTCAAAACCATAAACCAAGATGGAGATAATAATGCCTTCCATTGCTGTTTAATTTTTCTTCTCATTACAGAGGCTCATTCAAGGGCCGAGAACATACACACCTACATATGTATAGAACATACGTATTCTAAATAATGTATTAGATATATAGTATATATAACATATATTATATTACAATATATAATGAGTATGTAGATATAGAATTATATATCTATAGAAATATATATATAAATCTGTATATAATTCTATACTCGTTATATATTTATATACATTTATTATATATTTATTTATATATTTGTTATGTTATATAAATAAATATGTAATATAATAATATATTGCATATTATAGTACAGTATATTAATTATAATTAAATATATAGAAAAATAGAGAACAGAGAACTCCCCTCCCTTCCCCTCCCCTCCCCTTCATGTAACACTGGTCATGATTTTGGTCATATTTGCTTCACATGTTTCCTTAAACTTCTAACAGATGAGTTTTAAATGACATTCACAATAACAAGGTCTGGGAATATTTTTACCCAATTCCCTTTACCACCCCCCCAACCACTGCCCCAGTTCATCTTATGAACCGACGTGATTTGAATTTAATTTGTGAAACCTATGTGAGGTTTGATTCAACATGCAAGCTTTTTTTTTTTACTTATTTTTTAAAAATTCAATTAGTTAACATATAACAACATGCAAGCATATTTATATCCATTTATATTTATATCCATATAAGCGTATTTATATCTATTTAGATTTCAGGAGCTCCTCAACTTGAGCAAAATGAAACATATAGAGGATAGTTCCTGCCCTAGATTTTGTTAGAAAATGGGGGTTCTTTAGTGGCCTCTCTGGAAACCTGGGCAAAATGTGTTCTGCGCCATGCCTGCAAGGGCTGGGGTGGGCAGGTAGCTGGTAGAGAAGAGATAAGGACATCTCAGAAGGTGAACTTGGGGGCCCCTGGGTGGCTCAGTCACTTGGCATCTCCTTTTGGCTCAGGTCGTGATCCCAGGGTCCTAGAATCGAATCCCGCATCGGGCTCCCTGCTCCGTGGGGCGTCTGCTTCTCCCTCTTGCACTCCCCCTGCTTACGTTCCCTGTCTCGCTGTGCCTCTCGCTGTCAAATAAATAAATAAAATCTTTTTTTAAAAAAGGTGACCTTGAAAGTTTGGGAGAACAAACCCGCCCATCGTGTGCTGGTCCCATTCTTGAGCTGGCAAAGTGCTTGGCGCAGGACGCCCCTGCAGACCTGGGGTCCTGGGGCCTCGGGAGCTGTGTCGTGCGCCTCTTGGCTCTGACATTGCGTGGGGCCGGGCTGCTGGGGGACAGCTCCCATGGGAGCCAAGCTGTCAGAACGGCGGGCTGTTCACTACCTGCCTTGCAACAGGAGGAGCGGAGCCAGTGATCGGAGTTGAAGTCCTTGTTTTCTTGGAGTTTGCTCTGCTGCTTTTACAAAATGGCGCACAAAAGGACCCAAGAATCTTCCATAAGAAACATGGCCCACTGGGGGCCCCAGTTTACGGGACACCTTGCCTAGTTCCTGTCCCACTTGCCCTCCCATCCTGAGTTTTTCAGCTCTCTCTTCATTGATTCACCCGAAGAAAGACTGAGTTGTTTGTACTTTTGATGGAAGTATGCCTTCCGGGGCGCCTGGGTGGTTCAGGGGGTTAAAGCCTCTGCCTTCGGCCCAGGTCATGATCTCGGAGTCCTGGGATCGAACCCCACCTGGGGTTCTCTGCTCGGCAGGGAGCCTGCTTCCCGCTCTCTCTCTGCCTGCCTCTCTGCCTACTCGTGATCTGTCTCTGTCAAATAAATAAATAAAATCTTAAAAAAAAAAAAGAAAAAAGAAATACACCTTATATCCAAAGCCCGTTCCACGTGGAACCATTTAGAATGGTCCCTGCCCTACGGTCATTTCTATGTTAGCTGGTTTTTGAAGTTAAGGGCCAGTGTGACAGCGTAGACTTTTATGCCTACTTGACCTTATCAACTTAGAGATTGGTTCATCAGTAGCTTGTTTTTAACGATTCTATAGTAAATGTGTTGTCAGGACCAAAAACAAATTTTCAGAACCTTAGGTTTAGACTTGGAAATACAAGCCAGGTGATTTCTCCCTGAGTTTAAATTTCAATAATGATTTTAATGGATCTTCCTACCCAGGCAACAGCCTGATTCCCCTAATGGAATAAATGGAATATAAATAAGTCTAAACGAGCTTCCAGGGCCCAGTTATACGTAGAAACACGAGGTTTGTTTTCAAATGAGTGTCCTACTGAAACGGGCAAATATTCCTCTTGAATTTTGTGATTGCTTTCAAAATGAGCCACGTTTGTGAATTAGCATCACAATCCCCAAAATACATGTTGACAATGATGGTTAAGGCCCAATTTCATACAGTGTCGTTCACCCGTTACTTGCGTGGCCCTGGAGAGAGGCGTACAGAGGACGGTGAGTTTCTTATCACTAAACTGACCTCGGGAAAGGTACGGGTGGCATTTCAGTAACAGCTTTCTTCCCAGAATGAATTGCGTCTTCCCTCACTTTATGGATTGGCAGAAGATATAGAGGTTGGTAAATATTTTTGCAGCGTGATTGCTTTTTAAAATTGAATCACGAAGCCAGTGCATACATTGGCGGCGGGGTGGGGAGGAATGTTTACAATGGCCTATGAGTAATTTTCCCCCCCTTCTTTGGCAGGAAATAACTACATGTTTACCAGATTACTACAAATGGACTCAGTACCTCTTTATTAAGCTCTATGAAGCTGGGCTGGCCTATCAGAAGGAGGTAAGTTAAAGTTAGCTGCACTGTACGGTTTTTTTTTTAAATCTCAGTCTTATTCGAGCACATCATGGTTAACTAAGCTACAAACCCTGCACAGAAGCAGTGGAAATGAACCCTACGTCAAGTTCATGAATTCAGTCACAGCAGACCCAGAAAATAACTACTGCCTGGCTGAGTGTGGTGCTTCTAGGACAGGCCCGGGGCTTCCGTCCCCCTTGGATTCCACCACCAAGTGTCTGGTGCCCATCCCGACTGCAGGGAGCGGGCAGAGGAAGAGAGGAAGTTTCTCTAATCCCAGCTCAGCTCCCTCTCTCAGCTGTGTGCAGCCCGGGTAACTTAACTCCAGGAATTGTGGGTTTTTTTCATCTACTAAATGGGTGGTATCATCACCCTTACATGGCCTGGGAGAAGATTCGAGATGCTATTTAAAGAACAGCTCTCCTAGCGGCCCCTGGGTGGCTCAGTCAGTTAGGCGTCTGCCTTCGGCTCAGGCCATGATCTCGGGGTCCTGGGATCGAGCCCCGCGTTGGGCTCCCTGCTCGGCGGGGAGCCTGCTTCTCCCCCTGCCCCTCCCTGTCCCTTGCTCGTTCTCTCTCTGTCTCGCAAATAGATAAACAAAATCTTTAAAAGGAAATTATAATCAGTAAATGCAGAAGGCTCGATTTGAATTTCAGAATAAAACCAAAATGTCGTAAACCTCGACAGCATAAAAAATCGTGTGGCTGACGACAATCAGGAAGTGAGATGATGGGGGAAGAAAAGTAGAAGCAAGTGTGAGGCGATCCCTTTCATAACCTTTCATAACAAGGCGGCAGAGATGAAGAACTAGAGGGGTACATCTGTTTTGTTGTAATAGTTAGAAAGGTAGCTATTAACGCTCAAGATAACAAAGACCCCGTCCCCAAAACCAGAGGAGGGGTCAGGGGTGGAGGGAAGGCTGTATGATCAGAAGGTCAGTAAAACGGTCTAAAGGTAATGTGCCAAAATCAAAGGTGATTTACTAAAGTCACAGTGGTAAACACCGGGAAAACTAACGGGCAGAAGCGGCTCCGCGTGGGGGCGTATTTTAATAACCGTTCCAGATAATTTATGAATGTTCTCTTTTGATACGACACCACAACTCAGCAAGTGGTAGTTTTCCAAAGTTAGTTGCGGTGTTAAATCTGAAGCATCAGTGAACTTTTATCCTCTGCTACATTGAAATGCACTGGTCTGTCTTGCACTGTGAATGGATGTTTTTTTTTTTTTTTTTTAACCCATGCATCCTCTTGTACCATCGTGCATCGGTCCCTTGGAAAATCCCCGTCTAGTGAGTTATGCAGATCTCCCAAATGTTGCCATATTTCATCTCAGAATACCATCAGAAGAGTTTTTTTTTAAGTGATGGGAAGCTGTGAAGTTCATGGTGGGCGGATGCGAGTTTTTCTAAAATTCTGATTTTTTTTTTTTTTTTTCACTTCAAAGTTCAAATTTTATCACTGGCAACAGTGATAAACTGGCATCAGTTGTTTCCCTCGGAGCAGCGGGCTCACACTGGTTATTTCTGCGAACGTGTTCGCCACATTCCTGAGTCTCAGTCACCATAGTTTGTCATCAGTCATTCTTTCGCATAAAAACAGTTACGTGAAGAAAAAAAAAAACCCACAAAAAGCTGGCTAATCCCTCTCACCACTGAAACAGTCGCGGGTGTGCTTTTTCTCGAGACAACTGTCCCTGTAGGCAGCACGTAGGCCTACGTCCCATTTCATCACAGAAAATACGACGAGGACATGTGCTTAAGTGTTAAGATATAAGAACACAAATACATTTTATTGCCTTGTCAAGCACATTATCGGTGAAGCTGACTTTTTCCCCCCCTTTCTCCTGGGAGTGCACAGTGGTCAAGAATCCAGTGTCCCCTCGTAGGGTCCGGTGCCACTGCCTTGCTTCATGCTGAGGGCCCATGGTCTCACCCACCATCACTTTTGCACCCTGCAGTGTGAACACAAGGAAAAAGGCCAACAACGTCCTGTTATTATAATAAAGAGTTTTGACCTGCAGACCCCTAGAAAGGGCCTCAGGGGACCCCAGACCTCAGTCACACTTTGAGGTCACACACCATACAAAGTAAACAATCTCTACTCCCGCTCCAGTCTTTAAATTAAGAATATTAATATGAGGGTTATTTAAAACACGTTGTTGTTGAGTTGATTTTATTTTTTCGGAGGAAGACCCGAGTCCCCTTTAGCCTTTAGGGTGAATTGATTGAGAATTTTGTGGAACTGGAGCATATTGATGTCCCACTCCTGTAGACTTTCCTGGGTCAGTTTAATTTCTTAAAATGCCATCGCCGTTCCTGGGCCCAGAGCCCCCTCAGGTGGACAGTGGTGAGAGACCAGATCACCTGTCCGGAGTTCCTGCCCACAGCGGACCTTTTTGTCTTGTTAAAGTGTAGTTTCCAAGAGCAACAAACCTGGTTCCCACCCAGATACAAAATGAACATGCGTCAGAGATTTTATCCAACTTATTAATTAGTGGGGAAACCAGTCATATGTTAAGGCTGGTTCAAATCGAGATTTCTAAGAATGGGGATTTATAGTCAGAAGAACACTGAAATGAATCTGCTAATAGAAACCCAGCCACTTAATGTGCTACAAGACAGTAAGCCTAACTTTGGGAGGAGTCCTCGCTATGAAATAAATCACGTGCATGGCCACTGGATGGGAGCTGTTGGTGTTACTCTCAGACGGAAACCATTTGCACTGGGATGAGTTTTCTATGAGTTAACCTCTCCCCTTGCACCCCGGCTGGATTGTAAAACAACTTAACCCATAGTAAATAGGAAGTCAAACTACGGTGCCCGCCTCTGAACCATCAGATCGTCCTTGGGGGATGTGCGCCTGCTAGACGACCCCAGCCTACATGGAAAAGATACTTCCTGGTCCCTTTCTTTGGTCTATTTCTAAGACCTGGCTAATTTTTCTTAAGAGCGTTATTCAGTAGTCCGAAGAAAAAGGGTAGGAAGAGAATCAGTGGGAAATGATCAACAGATTTCAGTACTAATCTGGCGATGAGACAGGCTCGTTTCCAGAAGAGCCTCCCTGGCTCCAGTAATTATACCCAGAAGGGGCTTCCACACTGGCATCACCTGTGGGTCCGGGCAGAGGGAGGGAGATAGCAGGAGCTACGTTATGTTTTCCGGGTGACAGCGAGAATGACCTCAGATCCAAGTGAGACATGAAAACAGAGGCACCCTGCAGGTAAACCGCAGGGAAGGGTAAACGGTTGTTGGAACAGTGTAAGCAGGTGTCTTGGATTATCCAACGTTTCCTCGCTGTTACTGTTTATTTTCTATGCTTCTACCTCTCCCTCTGCCTGCTACTCCCCCTGCTTGTGCTCTCTTGCTCTCTCTCTCTGGCAAATAAATAAATACATAAAATCTTTTTTAAAATTAAAATAAAATGCATTTTATGGGCATGGGATGGTGAAATGATGGGGCACATTGACTTACTAGGGTAAACATTCATCATATGGAGCCCTTATATGTGCTGTGTAATATTCCTTCATAGGATTTTATTCTTTGTAGCTACTTATTTTCTGCTTCAATTGAATTTTTTAATATATTGAAGATTTATCATAGTATTCCTGTACATAGGACACTCGCTTCTCTGTCTCTGCCCTCGGGTTTGTTCACGGTCCCTCTGTTTCACAGAATGTCAAACCCGGAGGCACCTGGGTGACTCAGGCTGAGGCTCAGGTCATGATCTCAGGGTCCTCTAGTGGAGCCGCATCGGGCTCTCTGCTCAACAGGGAGCCTGCTTCCCTCTCTCTCTGCCTGCCTCTGCCTATTGGTGATATCTCTCTCTGTGTCAAATAAATAAATAAAATCTTAAAAAAAAAAAATGTCAAACCCAGATAGGAAACTGAACCTCGTCACTTTTGGGTTGGATTCAAAGCCAATCATAGGGGGCATCTTAGGAACTAAGTAACTTTTTTAAAGACAGAAGGGGTTCTGGGGGAGAGTCTCACTGCATCGACACAACCTCCTGCTGGCTCCAGAGGTCTCTCTCCTCCTCACCTCGCCCCTCCCCTCTGTGCATGCCCTTGGGGAACACAGTGCATTTTCCCTCACTGACAGCTTCTCTCTTCCCAGCAACTTGTGTTCATTTCCTATTGTTTCTACTGTAACAAATGACCACAAAATAGGGTCTTCTGAAAACAACGCAGATTGATTGTCTTATAGCTCTGGAGGTCAGAAGTCCATGAAATGGGTCTCGCTGGGATAAAAAGATGCCAGTAGGGCCGCCTTCCTTTTGGAGACTGGGGAGGAGAATCTGATTGCTTGTCTTTTCAGCTTCCGGAAGCTGCCTACATTCCTTGACTTTTGACAGCACTTCCCTCTCTCACCCCTAATCTTCAAAGCCAGAGCCTCGCATCTTGCAATCTCTCTGCCCTGTGCTCCTACCATCCCATCTCCTTCTGACTCCCTTGCCTTCCCCTTTCTCTTCTAAGAGTCTTTGACATGACTTTGGGCCCACCTGTATAATGAGGCTAATCTCTCTAATCTCAAGATCCTTCATTTGATCATATCGTCCAAGACCCTTTCGCCATGTAGGTAACATGTTCACCACTTTCGGAGACCAGGACACGGACATCTTTGGGGTGTGATTGTTCTGCCTGCCATAAGCCTCTTCTCCCTGATTCCCTGAGGATTAACCAGGTCGGTGCTTGTGAAAGAACCCGGAATGCCTGGCACACAGTTGGTGCTCAATAAATGCCTGCCTGAGCCTGCCCGTGGAGTTACTTGGAGTCGTGGTTCGTTGAAATTGGAAAAAACTCCTAAAGCTTCCTGGCTAATTCTAAGGCACCCCATCCATGGCCAGGTATTAGGGAAGAATAAGGTAGCTTATTCTCTGGATTTCATTTGGAAAGGTGGTGTTTTTATTGCTAGTTGTTGCCTGAAAGGTGTTTGGTGTATTAATTTTTTTGGGAATCCACCCAGCCGTGATCTTAAGAAAGAAATCCTGAATAGAATGCAGAAATGCACACTTGGTATATTGTTTGAAGATCTGCATTAGCCCTGTCCAAGGTATTATATTCCATGTAGGTCTCCTTTTATTGGGGAGCTATTTCCAAACTAGCTTTAAAACATAAAACGAATCGATGTCAGTCCGTATTCCGTTCACAGGGTTTATTTCAAAATACAGACTTTTGAAATTAACATCAGGAAGTTAGTTGACTCTAGAAAGACTGCAGGTAATATTCTCTGCGAAGCAATTTAAGCCAAAAATAACCCACCTATTCATTATGCCTTTCCTCTAACAGCATTGTCATAACTTTTTTTGAAATAGGAGATAGCCTCAACCCTTAAATTCAGTTCTGGTATAAGCTGTCTAAATGAACTTACATTTGGGGAGAGTATTTTAGCAGAGCATCACCAAACATAGCCAGGGTGTTGAAGTCTTTTGTCCGTGACTCGCGCCGTCCATCAAAATGCTCACTTCCTTTGCAAACAGCATCTCTTCTTGCTCGCACGAAACAAAAATATTTTCAGCTGATACTATGAATATAAAGACATCTACTTGGCGGAACGTTAATTTCACCTTTCTGGTTTTTAAAAAAAAAAAGAGGGGCACCTGGGAGGCTCAGTGAGTTAAAGCCTCTGCCTTCGGCTCAGGTCATGATCCCACGGTCCTGGGATCCAGCCCCGCATTGGGCTCTCTGCTCGATGGGGAGCCTGCTTCCCCCTCTCTCTCTGCCTGCCTCTCTGCCTACTTGTGATCTCTATCTCTCTGTCAAATAAATAAAATCTTTAAAAAAAACATGACCTAGAGGTAGTTCGTGGGGAGGGTGTTGTGTTATGCTTGAGGATTGGGAATCTGTGAGTTTGCCTTTGGGCTCCTGCAGGATTCGAGGCAGCTGGGGATGGAGCTAATGCACTCACCCGGGTGAGCTAGGTTTGCTGGCTCCTGGGAGCAGAGCAGGGAGCCTGCGGGACCACACAGGGTGCGCCCGCCAGCAGCCTCTCCCGCTCTGCCCCCTCGTGGCGTTGGAAGGTAGTAGCAGTAAATAACCGGTCGCCTTGGAAACCCTCCTCTCTGGACTCAGTCCAGACTCAGGCCCATCCTGGATGGAACGGAGCAAAGTGGATTTTGAGAGTTTGATTTTTTTAAATAAGATCTATGTGGTGTTCCTTAATGAGGAGTGGTTTTGTCAGGAAAATGGCTAATGGACCTTGAGAAAATCAATACCGTCAAGCATCCTTCTGGAACCTGCAGCAGCCTCACAGAATACTCAGGAAAGGGTTTTGGTGGTATAGAGGAGAGCCAGAGGAGAAAGCAGCCAGGAAAACGATGGAGAGTAGCCAAAGGCCTGAGGAGCAAGGCGCTGGCCAGGAGACAAAAGCATGGTAATGGAAGGTGTATTCTAGAAGGGACCAGCACCCCGGGTAATGGGTAAGGCCCAGGGAAGGAAGGGGAAGGAGGACCCAAGTGAAGGGGGAAGCTGAGACGAAGCAGGAGGTTTGGAACAGGAGGCTTTCTGGGCCAGTAGGTGCCACATGGCTGCTGCGTCACAGAGAGAATTGATAAGTGAGAATTCAAGACGAAAACCCCCTGAGAATCCCCAGTGGAGCCCAATAGTCGCCCACACCTCTGAGAACCTACAGGCCAAGAAGGGAAGAGGGGCAGGAGGCAGGAACGATGGGGCACCCACTGTCACCCTTGTGGACATGGCTGATTGAGGTTTATAATTATGTGTCACAGGGCGTGTTTCTGAAAGGCTTTCTGAACGCTTCCTACAAATCACTCAAACAAACAAAAAATACGAATCCTGGCATTTAAACCTTGATCCGCTGGGGAAATTCTCTTGTTTGGAACGGCTCCTTGTGGGATGTTGCCAGATAACTTAAGTGAGAGGAGCAGTGGGCAGAATCTCCCAGAGTTCAGTGTGTTTGCAGGTGTTTTCATGGTTTCATGGATCGATTTAATCATTTAGTGATTTAAGGTTGGTTTTGAAATACCGATAACAGGCCGTGTTTTACAAATGAGGCTAGTTAACTCTCAGGGAGCACAGAGGTGGCTTCAATGCAAACAAAATTCGATCAGGAAAGGAAAAGAAATGACCATAGTCAGTGATGTCCAGCAACGATATTAAATGTAGTGAGACTGCGCTTGAGTAGAAATCAGGGTGTCCGTCCAAGTCAATGTTCAAAGCGTAAAAACCCAGGAATGCCGGATAAGAGAAGACCCTGGTCTCAAGGGAGGCTGTATGGTAGAGACTTTTATAAGAATGGAGACCCAAGAAAAGGGATTTGGGAAGCAGGTCCTGGGGCTTCATGAGGCTGCACATGCTACACAGCCAGGACCCCAGCGGCCCTGCACTTGGCCCACCCCCTGTGGAGAGACCGCACCTGGACCCTGCAGGTCTGGGGATGTGCCGGACCGTGGTTCTGGAAAGAATCGCCAGTGGGTTCTCCCAGCTGATGAATCTTTGATTTGAGATGCTATTTCCTTTGGTGCTTTTCCTCTCCCCCCAAGACTTTCGGGAGGGGGGCAAGATTGGTTTTGTGTTTTGCTTTTATTTGTCTTTCATTCAATGCCAGGGTTTTATTATAACGTATAAACCTCTTTGGAGCACATCTCCCTCTTTGTATTTCGTAACCTAGAGCCTGAGAGATGCCCGGCCGTGTGGGAAATGCTGATAAGAAAATAAAGTCCTGTTTGTTTTTTCAGTCTGCAGTGCTGTTTGCTTCTCCCATATCCGCAGAGGTTTGTTTTCTTATTTCCTTCCTTCCTTCCTTCCTTCCTTCCTTCCTTCCTTCCTTCCTTCCTTTCTTTCTTCTCTATTTTATACAGTTTTAGTTGCACATCTTTTTGGGGGGAACAGGGGCTTTTGAAAGACCTGTCCATGTTCCTAAATGATACTTGGCCCTTTCATTTTGTCTTTTATTTTATTTTTTTAAAGATTTATTTATTTAAGAGAGAAAAAAATGCGAGTGGGGGAAGGGCAGAGGGAGAGAGGGAGTTCACAAGCAGACTGCCGCCGAGTACGGAGCCCTATCATGAGATTGTGACTTGAGCCAAAACCCAGAGTCAAGGCTCAACCAATTGAGCCACCCAGGCGCCCCTTATCTTTTATTTGAAGTGGAACCCCTCCCTGTAACCCAAATATAGACGATGATAATAGAGAAGTAAGTCATCCTTAGTTTATTAACCTAAAGTTTTTAGATTTGGATACTATTTTTTTTAAGATTTTACTTATTTGAGAGAAAGAGAGAGCGCACAAGCAGGGGGAACAGCAGGCAGAGGGAGAGGGAGGAGCAGGCTCCTTGCCGAGCAAGGAGCCTGATATGGGACTCGATCCCAGGACCCTGGGATCATGACCTAAGCTGAAGGCAGCCACCCAACTGACTGAGCCACCCAGGCATCCCAGATCTAGGATACATTTGTCTTAGATTTTGTCTCTCTGTATTTATGGATTCAAGGTTTTCAGGGACTGTGGAATGAGAGGGAAAAGATAATCCAGTGCAGAACTTCTCCCCCCCCTCCCCCCCACCGGCCCCCTGCCTCTCTGCTTTGCAGGCTTCAGTTTTTCGGTGGCTTGCACTCGGTTTTAGTTGTAAAAACACAACCTGTAGATAGGTTAGTCTGTCTTCCAGTCCTAATTTTTAGATGCATCATCTCTAGATAAATCATAGTCTCGGCAGGAAATAACACACCCGAAAGCAGTTATTGAAGAAAATGTGACGAAAGGACTGATTTTGTGCAGAGTTTAGGGAAACCCACAAGGAGTGGTCAGGCCCCTACCTGGTGCTGGCCACAGAGGGAGACCTTTGCCAGCCCAGGCTGAAGGCTCCGTTGTTGGACCTGGGAGAAGCGGAAGCAGAGTCCTGTGTGACAGAGGCTGCATTGCCTTTGGGACCACCAGACATGGCCCTACTGGGAGGGTGCCAGGATGCTTCTCACTGGTTGAGTGTAGGCGGAGGCCAGGTGTCCCGGTGAGCACAGGTGCAGAGATCAGCTTCCTGCGGTGCAGACAGGGGTGGAGAGAGGATTTGGAGGGGCAAATGGACAATGTTTGGCATCATGTCTTCTTAGAATCGCTTAGTAAAATTTTATTTACCCAAAAACTATTAAAGACTTATTTATTTGAGAGAGAGCGCGCACGCGTGCCTGAGTGGGAAGAGAGGCAGAGGGAGAGAGAATCTTTAAGCAGACTCCCCGCTGAGTGCAGAGCCCAACCTGGGGCTCGATCTCATGACCCCGGGATGAGGACCTGAGCGAAATCAAGATTTGGCTACTCAACCGACTGAGCCACCCAGGCGCCCCTTATTTAAAAAATTTTTTAGAAATAGCAAGTATCAAGTCAGGATATTTCAGTGCCTGGACACATCTCCTTCTTTGGATTTATTGTATTCGTTTGTATTCATTGACTTCTTTGTCCTAAGTTTTACCTTAATGTCAGAGAGGAATGAATATCGACAGCAGAGCTAATTCTTTTCAATGCCGACAGAAAGGAATTAGAATTCTGCAAAGAAGCTTCATGATGGTTAAGACCATTATGGTTCAGTCAGTGGAACGTGTCCATGGGGATAGATCTCAGAATATTGCTGCCTTTTGGGAGCAGATACTGATTTGGGAGAAGGCGCAACAGAATATTCTGGGATGCTGAAAATGTTCCGCATCTTATTAATGAGCGATGATAAAAACTCGTTCAGCTGTATACTCCTGATTGATCCACATTACTCTCCGTATGTTCTACCTGAATTTAAACAGGAGTTTTTAGGTGTGCCCAGGTGGCTTAGTCGGTTAAGCTTCCAACTCTTGATTTCAGCTCATGATCTTGGGGTGGTGAGATCGAGCCCTGCATCGGGCTCCACGCTCAACCAGGAGTCTGCTTGGGATCCTACCTCTGCAGAATCCTCTGCCTCCCCACCCCCACACTCACACACTCTCTCTCTCAAATCAGTCATTCAATCTTAAAAACAAAAACAGGAGTTTTTACAAGTTGCAAAAATTTTTATAGTTTCGAGAGACCTGAGTTCCAGCCCATTCTCTCACTTCCTGACTGTGTGACCTTAGACAAGTTATCTAATCTCTCTCTTCCTCAACTTCCTCATCTGTAACATTGGGGTAGTAATATTCTTGCCTCCACCAGCTGGCCGATGAACTCACAAGCGTGGGTGGTGGGGCCACACGAGGGGCAATTCTTTTGCTAACACCACAGGGCTCTCTGGCCCCATGAGTGAAGTTTGATAGTAATTCTTGCTATGAGGAATAGTAATAATGATAATAATATCCTTACCTCTTCATGTGGTTGTGAAGGCTTAGAAGAGCCACCTTAGCACAGCGTCTGGCGTGTAGTAATCACTCAATAGATGTTAGCTATTTATATTCAAATAAATATATTTGTTTCCCCTAAAGTAACCTGATTCCGCTAAATTCCAGGTATCATTTTTTTCCTTTTCCTTTGTTTACTAAAACCCCTAATCCCTTAGGTTCATCCTCTCACACCAGAAGATGCCAAACTCAATTAGGCACGTGCTCACAGGCTCCCTCCCAAGCCTGCTCAAAGGGGAAAGCACAGAGGTAGTTTGTGTGTTCTGTTCTTTTTTTTTTTTTTTTAAGATTTTTATTTATTTATTTGACAGAGACACAGAGAGAGAGGGAGAGGGAGAAGCAGGCCTCCTGCAGAGCAGAGAGCCTGACGTGGGGCTCGATCCCAGGAGCTGGCATCACGACCTGAGCCGAAGGCAGACACCTAATGACTGAGCCACCAAGGCGCCCCATGTTCTTTTTCCCAACGTGTTGGTGGTTTGCTTGCCTGGCGGTCCTCCCAAGGGGATGCCCTCAAGTCTCAGAGCAGAGATCCTGCTCTTGCAGACTCGCCCACATGCAAGGAACTCGAGATGACCCTGTTCAGTGCGCTCACCAGACGGCATCATTTTGTTCTATGAATTTTAACAGGCCTTGGTTAACTGGGACCCGGTGGATCAAACAGTGCTCGCCAACGAGCAGGTGGATGAACATGGCTGTTCGTGGCGTTCTGGAGCAAAGGTGGAGCAGAAGTACCTCCGACAGTGGTTTATTAAGACAACCGCTTATGCAAAGGTGAGAGTCCGCCCGGTGCTCCCCTTCCCCCAGTAATGGCGTCTGTGCTGGGAGGGAACACCAAGGTCTTCTAGGTATTGGAGAGCCTCACTGTTGGGAATAAACTCTAGGAAGGGCTCTTGGAGCCATGGGTGTATAGATCGGAAGCATGTGAGCCTCTGGGTCACTTACTAGGAGGGTGATGGGTTTGGATGTTTTAGAGGTTAAGTCAAGAATGGCACCTGGGGGTCATTGTTGGGTGTTGTTTGCCGACCTTTCAGCACACTCAGTTGTTGGGCTGCCATAGAGGCCAAACAACGTTCAACTTTATTTGCAGTTATATTAGCAATAAAGCTAGAAAGGAAAAAAGTATCTTCCTCTGTATAGTACTAGCAAAACCTCCAGCAAGATAGTAGGACATTTCAGAGGGTCCAGAGAAGACCATCTAAAAGGAGTGAAGAGAGGCACCCGGGTGGCTCAGTCGGTTAAGTGTCTGCCTTTGGCTCAGGTCATGATCTCGGGGTCCTGGGATCAAGTCCCACATCAGGCTCCTTACTCAGTGGGGAGTCTGCTTCTTCCTCTCCTACTCCCCCCCCCCTTTTGTGCACTCACTCTCTCTGTCTCAAATAAGTAAATATAATCTTATTTAAAAATAAAATAAAATAGAAGGAGTCACGGGATGGTCAGTCTCCATGAAGGAAGATCAGAGTGAGGAACTAAACCAGGAGCCAAAGCTCTGATTTTAACTCGTGTCCCTAATTAATAGTGTAAACCGGTGTGAGTCAGGAGGCTCAGTTTTCTCATCAGTAGAAGGAAAGGGTGGGATCAAGTGGTTTTTAAGGTACCTTCTAGCTCTTTCTGTGTTCAGGGGTTGAAGGCAAAGCCAGCCGTTGGAAGGGAGGGCTTGCTTATTAAATCACCAATAGCCTGAGCAGCAGAATGCATTCAGGGTATGCCAGAACCATTCTCATCCAAATACCTGCCGAGCTTACCAAGGTTCAGGGCATGGAATTGAGGAAAATGGCTACAGCCAATCAGGGACGCTTCCCATGGCAATTTGATGAGCCCTATAGTTTTTCACTTAAGACTGGACATAAACAGGACATGAAAAGGTAAGGACATCTTGGAAGGCCAGTGACTGCGTGCCATGGTAGTTCTCCCCCCGTGGTAGTTCTCCCCCTGCGGTAGTCACCGTAAGAAGGATAGTTATACCCAGCCGTAGTAGCTCCTGCGGTGCTCTGTCAGAGAGACCACATGGGTTGAAACGGACTTTGGGTCCCATCCAACACTGTACTTCTTAATATGCCAAGAAAGCACACGGGTATAAATAACTACTGATCTCTACCCAAGTTGGCTGAATTAGAACCACCGAACAGCAGCTCACAATACTAGCCATATGGATCTCTGACCTCCAGTTTTCTCACTCAAAAGACAGGTCTTCAATGAGGCACTTTTCCCATGACAATTTCTTCAAAAATGTAGCAGAGAAGAGCATATGGATTTGGAACTTATTACCACAGTGCCTTGCTCCTTTGAAGCACACGGTAGTATCGAGAGACTGATTGAGAAAAATGAAGCTGAAGACATTGTTTCTGTGGTATCCCAGGCAGTGGGAGCCCCAATCTGCTGACAGTTGGGGTCCACTGCATTCCTGGAGGGGGAAGCCAGGTCACCTCCGGATGACTCTGTAATAGGCATTGTGGGAAAGGCCATCTCATTAGCTCTTTCTTTCTTTCTTTTTTTTTTTACTTCTGCCTCCAGTTGGAGATGTTATAACCTAACTGAGGGACATTATTCTTTAAATTGTCAGCTGTGAATTTTCAGCTGTTCAGCAGAAATTGTTAGTTACCATGGTGATTCACCTGGTTCCCGCTGAACTCCTGTGCAGATTTATTGAGAAAGCTGTCTTTGGAGGTCAGCCCTTGTTTTGCCCTGAAAATCAAGAGAAGAGGGAGTGGCGGAATGATAGGGGCGAGCAGAAATCTACGTTCACTGCAGGTCCTTGGCCGAGGGCTGCACACGTGCAAAAGCGGGACTCCAGAAGTCCTAACCGAACAATGATCGTGAAGAGACTGAGAGGAGATCAGATACCAGAGGACAGCACTGTGCTCAGAGATCTTGGACTTAGGGCGCAACCAGAAGTATGCAGCTGAGACCCCCAAAAGGCCATATGTTAGAAGTGTGGATGACACCCTAGGACCAAAGACAAAATCAGAATAGACTCGGCTTAATAAAAAATGAAAATAAACCTGACAGTTTCGAAAGGAACTTTCAGAGCCAAACGTAGCACCTTTAAAGGGAGATGACATAATCCAGATTCTCTACATGGCTGGTTTTTATTTGCATGCCCCACATATAATAACAAAAAAGTACTAGACTTGCGAAAAATCAGGAAATTGTGGCTCATGATCAAGAGAAAAAGAGGGAGAGGGGGCAGCCCAGTAGAACTAGATCCAGAGATGACCCAAATGTTAGAATTAGGAGACAAAGCCAGAGACATCTGTTACATAAATGGTCTGGGACTTAAAGGAAAAGATGGTCATGATGAGTGAGCAGATGGTGAATCTCAGAAGAGAAATGAAAACTTAAGAAAAAAAGAAGAACTGGAAATCTAGAACAGAAAACTACAATATCTGAAACAGAAGACCACTGTTTGGGCGGCAAAGAGATGAGTAAGGGTTAAGTAAGGCCATAAATTTGGAGGGGAGCTCCTTTGTGTAGGGGCTATCATGTGTGGTGGCCCCCAAAATAGAAATGTATATGATGATTTTGAGAAGCTGAAAGAATGACAATACAACTGAAACAGAGAGCCAGAAGGGGAGATTCAGTAGGGCTGGAGAAGCGGAGAAGCTGGGGCTTAGGGGCCAGATCAGGCAAGGCCTTTTAGGTCTTAAGGAATTTGGGCTTTATCGTGGGGGCCATGGGAAACCATGGAAGGACTCCAAGAAAGGGAATGACATAGTCAGATTTGTGTTTTGTGGTTTTGTTTTGTTTTGTTTTGTTTTAAGATTTTGTTTTTCTATTTATTTACTTATTTATTTATTTGAGAGAGAGAGAGCGAGCACAATCAGGGAGAGTGGAAGAGGGAGAAGCAGGCTCCCAGCTTGACAGGGAGCCTGATGTGAGACTCGATCCCGGGACCCCCAGATCATGACCTGAGCAGAAGGCAGTCGCCTAACCAACTGAGCCACCCAGGTACCCCAGATTTGTGTTTTTATAAATTCGCTGTGGAAAGAGCAAGTGTGATTGCAAAGACGAGTTAAGAGGCTATTGGGGTAATCCAGGCATGCGTAACTTCAACTAGGTGGGAGGAGTGGGGAGAGATGGGCAGGTTAGGAAAATACACAGATGGTAAAATTTGTGGCATTTGAGAATCTATTGAATGAGAGTGTGTAGGAGATGGTGTCATTAAGAAGGACCCTGACTTGGACACTAAGTGGATGATTAAGCTACTGACTGCTGTAGGGAGTCCCAGAAGAGACATATTCCTGACCTTTTTGAGTATACAGTGGCCCTGAGACATGTGCCAATAATAGGTGCTTGAGTAAATGGGTTTGAAACTTCAGAGATTAAATGACATAAGGCATCTACTTAAAAACCTGGTATGATAGAAATAGTGTTGAATCAGGGAGGAGGTCCTGCTGTAGAGAGAAGGATCAGTTAGTAGTGCTTTCGGCTGCAAGTAGCAGAAAACCCAAGTTAACGGTGGCTTAAACAAATGGGAGTGGACTTTTTCCACATAAGAAGGCCCAAGTTTGCTGGGACTGAACCAGAATTGGGCTCTGAGTTGGCATCTCGGTGGTTCTCTTGGCCCTTCCTTCCTATCATCTCATGGTTACAAGATGGCTACTGCAGCTCCAGACATCACATTTCCATTCAAGACAGAAAGAAGTAGAAGGGGCAGTGTGAGCGACTGTTTCTTTTATCCTGGAAAGCAAGGACTTTCCCACCAATCCCCAACAAAATTCCACTGATGTTCTGTTGGCCACTTTTGGGTCATGTGGCTACTCCCCAGCTTCAAGGGAGACGAGGAAAGCAGGTGTGGGCTTTTTAGCTTCTGTAATCAAACTGTTAAGCTGTTTGAGAGAAGGGGATGGCCAGTGAGCTGCGCCCGCCACAATCCTCTTTAGAGCTTTGTGTCCACGTCTGGTTTTGCTGCTCCGGGGGCTGCCTCTGTGACACAGGGCTGGCTGTCTGCTGGGGGGCGTGGCTCGGGAGGGGCCTTCACTCACCTTCCAGATGAAGAAAGACGGTGCCCGATGTGAAAATTACAAGGAACTCTGAAATGCAAAAATCCTTTGTTAATGCTGTTCTCCGATGTTACTGGATTTTTCTCCCCTTTCCCTTCCCCCCCCCCACCAGTCTCGCTAGGACTGTTTGCTTTGTAAAATGTGAAGAAAACTTGCAGTAGGAGTATCTGAAGCACATGAATTCGTCTTGGCAGGGATGTGTGGGCGGTATCTGGTGGGCAGCTCCCGAGGTGAGAGGCAGGGGGAGGAGCGGGGATTGCAGACCTCTGCACACAAAGCAAAAGAGGTTCAGGGTCTGACGGAGCGAATGCCTCAGTTCCTGCCAGCGGGGTGACAACTGGAAGGCGAAACAAATAGGGTCGGCTTCCCATTTGAACTTTCCTAATAGATCTGTGGGTTCGATTTCTGCAGCTGCCTCCCGCAGGCCCTCAGACGCCGGGCAGCGTCCATAGCCTCCTCTCTGGCCTGGTGGTGCTTAGCCAGCCGCCACACCAGACTGGTGGATCTCTGGTCCCAGTTCCTCGGAATTTCCCGGCAGCTGCTAAAACAGCAAGAAAGTCCGTCTCCCCCTCCCCTTTCCTGCCTGCTCGCTCGACGCCGTCTCATCTAACCTTCGCATTATTCCCCGGAGGGCCTGTGTGCCTGTTAGCCCCATTTTAAAGACAAGGAAGCTGAGGCTCCTACTGGTAGTAAGTGATAGCCCTGGGATTCAGACCCAGGTGTTTGAGCTTGCCACCGGCAGTCTGTACCCCGTCTCAGGGAGCGTGAATCCATTCATTCTTTCCCCAGATGTTACCGAGCGCCTGGCCAGACCTAGGCCAGGTGCTAGCAGGGAGCGAGGAGGCTGTTGGGGGAACAGTCCCAGACTGAGCGGGCGCAGCCCAGTGGGGTGACTGTGACGATGCAGGCGAGTGCAGGGTGGAGGCGTGAGGGGGAACCCCAGATCTTCCCTGTGCTCCAGGAAGTGATGAAGGCTGCAGAGCGCAGAACGTCTGTCGGGGAACGTTTCCTTGCCTTCCAGACGTACCAGAAACCTCGCGTCTCACCAGTATTTCCACGGAGAGTTTCTGCTGGCCAGAAGCAGCCGGGCACCGATGAGCCCTCGTGAAATCAGGGAAGGTGGGAGGGAAGAGCCCCCATTTCTCTGCCCCCTTGTGCCTCTCCAACCCCCCAGTTTCACCTGGGAGCTTGCAGGTAAAGTGGACCTGCCTTTCCCAGAACGCGCTGGTCATTTATGAGCCTGCAGAGCGTGAACACACGGGGTGGGAGAGGCAGGGACATGTGGGAGAGGCAGGGACTTTACAGCAGGAGCTCTAGAGGCTGGAGGAGAAAGAGCCCCAGGCAGGCCAGGGTGCTAAGCTCCAGTCTCCAGCGCGTGCCCCTGAGTGCCTAAGGGTCCCCTGCCCTCCGGAATAGGGGCCCTCGGGCTCCCTGGTTCTGGTCCTGAGGCCTTGGGTTGCTTGCGAATCCCTATCTTCTGGAAATTGGGCCTGGTGCCCAGCTTTCTGCCGCTACCCTCACAGCCGCCGTCAGCCCCCGAACAGCGGCTGGCTCACCGATGATGCCGGGGCCTGCCCTCCCCCTGACACCAACCAAGTCATCCCTGCGCTGCTCGGGGAGCTTTGCAAAGGGAAAGGTCAGTGAGGTCTGACAGCCGGGCCCTACCCTGCTCCCTTGCCCCCATGAACGACCCTTGGCGCCCCAGGGGCGCTGCCCCTGCGTGTGCAGCCTGGGCCTTCACGGGGTGGGTGTAGGCCCAGGTGAGGGGTGGGCCGAGGAGGCAAAGTCCCTGGGAACCCAGGGGAACCAGTAAGACACATTTGATGAGCCGGGCGCCTCTCTGCAAGGCTGCTGGGATAGGAAGCAGCAAGGACGCCGCCCGGGGCCACATTTGATGGCGACGCTCCTGTTTATCTACTGGGAGGGTTTGCTCCTCAAAGCCCTGTGGCTTTAAAGCTGTTACAGCATCATCCCTGCCGCGCCCCTCTGTGGCCTTACGCTTCTCCACCTGTAAAAAAAATAACGTTCTCAGCTCCTGAGGGGTAGGAGTGGCAGAGACCACGCAGGCTCCGGGCCCGGGGCTCCGGGAGCAGCTCCGTGGCACCCTGAGCGCAAGCTTCCTGCTCGAATTCTCCCCCAGGCCCCGGCTGGCTCTCCTTTTGGAAAGCACAGACTCCGCTCTCTCGTCCTCAGGATCTGCTTTTGACACCCTGTCTCACAAAACTAATTAGTTATTAGATCTGCTCCTTCTTACATAATCCCTCCGACTTCTTTCTCATCTCTGGGTTCCCCGCCTCTCCCGGAATTTCCTCTCCTAAGCTGTATGGTGAACCCAATCCCCCCCCCCCCCCACCTTCCATGCTGTCCCCTCCGCACTCCCCAGGGTGATGGTTGGCCTTCTTACAGGGAGAGCCACCACCTAGCCGCTCAGAAGTCCTTCTGGATGGTAGTGGGCAGGGCCCAGGGGGATGGGGGTACAGAGGCGAAAGGAAAGCAGGTGCCTGGAGGCCGACAGCTCCCTGGCCGTCCCCAGGCAAGGCTCTTGCTGCCCGAAATGGATCGTGGCCATAGCCGGGGGTGACAGTGACTGCTGGGATGGGGGTGGGGGGTGGCTCTGCACAGCCCTTGGCAGGAACTCTGCCCAGAAAAGTTCAGGAGAGTTGGTGTAGGGCAGGGGCCCCGGCTGTGGGATTCCGAAACCCACAGTGTTTCTGGATGGTATTGAGATGACCCCAGCAGTTGGATTTCCTCTCCCTAAACACGGGGCCTTATTGTCCGCCTCCAGCAGGTCCCCTGCCAGTGCCTGCTCGTATCCATGTGCTCTCTGTTTGCTCTGTTCCCGGTGAACTCTCCTTTCCCTTCGCCCTGGCGCCTCATGCCCGCCCGTGTCCTTCCCGATTGGAAGCTGAGGGCAGCCGTGCCCGCACAGCCTCCCCAAAGCACTTCTTTTTTTTTTTTTTTTTTTTTTTAAGATTTTTATTTATCTATTTGACAGAGAGAGAGAGATCACAGGTAGGCAGAGAGGCAGGCAGAGAGAGAGGAGGGAAAGCAGGCTCCCCGCTGAGGAGAGAGCCCGATGCAGGACTCGATCCCAGGACCCTGAGATCATGACCTGAGCGGAAGGCAGAGGCTTTAACCCAAAGCACTTCTGAAGCAGACCCAAGACTCCTGGTCGGCACGCACACTCGGCAAACAAGAAGCTTCCATTTCTATGTTGTTTGGGTTTTTTTTTTTTTTTTTAAAGATTTTATTTATTTATTTATTTGAGAGAGAGAGAGAGAGAGAGAATGAGAGAGAGGAAGAGGTCAGATGGAGACGCAGACTCCCCGCTGAGGAGGGAGCCCGATGTGGGACTCGATCCAGGAACTCCAGGATCATGACCTGAGCCGAAGGCAGTTGCTTAACAACTGAGCCACCCAGGCGCCCAGTTTGGGGGTTTTATTTCTAAGATAGAAGGAATGACCGCAAAGGGAAAATGAGGGAAATAAATGAATATCGTTGACCTTTGAACAACATGGGGTTCAAGGGTGCTGACCCCCCCCCATGCAGTTGAAAATTCACAGGTAACTTTTGAGTTCCCAGAAATTTAACTACTCGTAGCCTGCTGTTGACTGGAGGCTTAAGTGATAACAGAAAGTCGATGAGCACGTTATTATGTGGGCTGTATGCATTTTCTACTGTAGTCTTACAATGAAGTCAGCTAGAGAAGAGAAAATGTTAAGAGGCAAAGAAAATCACAGGGAAGAGAAAATACATTTACGGTTTCTGTACTGTATGGACCAAACCCATGATGTTCAAGGGTCGACTGTAATATGCTTCTTAGGTTATATTGACAATGAAATAAATTGTAAATCTGATTGGGAAAAAGTGAAGGCAGAACTAAACCTGATGTCTTGTTCTTAAACCCCGAGTGGGCTTTCTGAGCTCCTGGCCAGGTCATTTTGGGGCGTAAGGAGTTCCTTCCTTCTCGAAGTGTTAGCCTGGACCCCATGGGAGTAAAGAGATTTATTTGTTCGTTCCTCGTTGTGGGGTTGGGGGGGGGCTGGGCATGCCAGGGAGGGCTGTGAGTGTCCTTTGCAGGAACTCTGCCTTTAGCTCAAGGAGACATTTGGATTTAATCCCTTTAGCTCAGGGAGACATTTGGATTTTATAGATTTAATTTATTTGAGAAAGCGTGTGTGCATGAATGGAGGGAGAGGCAGAGGGAGAGCAAATCCCAAGCAGACTCCCTCCTGAACACGGAGCATGACAGGAGGCTCCATCCCACATCCTCGAGATCATGACCTGAGCCAAAGCTGGATGCTTAAATGACTGAGCCACCCAGGCGCCCCAATATCTGGAATTTAAAGCCAAAAGAAACTTGAGCAAACAGTGCACAGGCTCCCCCACATTTCTCCCGTGCTTTTTAAATCCCTGCCCTGATCTGAAAAACAAATGCAAGCCAGAAAACCCTTATGATTTTGAAATTACAGAATCGATATGAGATCTAAGGACGAAGGATCAGACGTTGGTTTCTTGTAAGCAGCGCGCACCCTGCCCTCCTCATCCTCCCATGGGGGGCTCATGGCCAGCTCAAGGTGTTCTTGAAAAGGACCGACCTAGCCCATTCCTCGTTTTAGAACTGAGGTCCCCAAGCCTGAGAAAGCCAGGACCCAGCTTGAGTCTCCTGAGCCCAGCCAGGTCTGCATGCTTTCTACCAGCTCTCGAGCGCGGGTTCCCGAGCAAACCAGGCATTTTGGAGCATAAGGTGCGGTCGGAGGGCGGGTGTTGCCAGAGGCCAGACATGAGCACCATGGGAACTGTCACAGGGCCCGGGCCAGGGCGCAGGTGGCCCGGTTGTGGCAGGTACCAGGGTTGGAGGTTTTCTAGTTTGTGCTTGATGGAATCGGCTTGCTGGCCTCTGAGCTGAATTGGTGTCTTTTTGTGTCCTGTCTCCCCTCCGCGGTCCTGTCCTTACCCTGGACCTTCTGAGCCCAGCTGCTCGGAGAATAGGGATGCTGATCCCGTGGCTGCCGGGCTATGAGGGAAGCAGGCATTAACGGCCACATCATAATCATATGGTAATGTTCCGTTATTCACAAGTGTCCCTCTCAGAGAAAGAGACAGTTTTCCACAGTATCCTTCCATTTCTCTCTGTTTTGTTTACCGTTTCAGAGTGGCTAATTTTGAGTGTCGGATTTGCTCGAAATAAGGATTTAATCCTTTCTAGAGCTGGAATAAGTCATGAATTCTGGCAAAACGCAAACCTCAGTAGTTTAAAAGAGTATACTAAAAGCAGGGTTTCAACTATGATGATCCCACGAGTACCTACCACCCTACTGCGTTTTTTCAGATATGATACGTGATTGGCATTACATCTTATGCTCCGTAAGAAAGAAATATGGTGTCAAAGGCACCATTGTTGTAAGACATGTCCCAGTTTTCAGCATTTTGTGGGGAAAATGTGCATCTTTGGGGCACGTGGTTGGCTCAGTTGGTTAAACATCTGACTTTTTTTTTTTTTAAAGATTTTATTTATTTATCTGATACACAGAGAGAGAGATCACAAGCAGGCAGAGAGGCAGGCAGAGAGAGAGGAGGAAGCAGGCTCCCTGCTGAGCAGAGAGCCCGATGCGGGGCTCGATCCCAGGACTTGGACCATGACCGGAGCCGAAGGCAGCATCTTAACCCACTGAGCCACGCAGGCGCCCCCTAAACATCTGACTCTTGATTTCGGCTCAGGTCATGATATCAGGGTCGTGGGATTGAGCGCCACATCGGGCTCCCTGCTCAGCCCGGACTCTGCTTGAGATTCTTTGTCTCCCTCTGCCTCTGCCCCTCCCCCAGCTCGTGCTCACTCTCTCTCTCAAATAAACGAATAAGAACCTTAAAAAAAAAATAGAAAATGTGCATCTTTGAATCAATAGAAGATGGGGTATTAGTAGGATGGAAAGAAATGGAATAAAATATTAATAGTGATCTCTCTGGGTGTTTATATTGATTATGGGAAACTGTTGTTCTTCCTCCCTCCTCGTATTTTCCAGAATGATTATTATCATTTTGGTAATCACAAAACAAAACACGTGATAGGAGGGTTACGTCAGCATTTATTTACATATCTTCTGTAGACCTGAGTGCCTTGGAAGGGATGGTCTTATGTTCTGGCAAGTTTTCAATTTATAGGCAGGCTTCCAACGTGAAGGTAATTGAGCGGAATGTCCCCTGGGACTGCTGTCCCCATTTTTTTTTTCCCCCTTATTAGACCAGTAAAAGCTTTCAGTCTTGCTCCCAAATTCTGCTTTTCCGGAACAAAACCTCCTTTCCAGACAAGAGTACCCTATAGTCACAGATGGGACTGAGGACGTGGTGTGGCTCTTTCACTGTTTGTTCCCCCTCGTGTGGGGTACAGGACAGCCTCGCTCGTGTCCTGTCCACCCAGGGGCAGTGAGGTGACCCGAGTGGCCTCTGGGAATCAGAAGCAGCCTCGTCCGGACAGATGACTGCCATTGGGAGAGTCTGTCCTCTGTCATCTGCATTCTTAGGAGCGTGGGGGCGACATTTCAGAACCTGTGCTCACATTTCTGGGAAGTCAGTGGAATTAGAAGCATTCTGCCAGAGAAAGGGTTTGCTGGGGTCTGACGTGGGGAAGAAGGCTCCTAGGTGTGCCCAGAGTTAATATGGGCATGTGGGGATAAGAAGAGATGAGCCAAAATGGCTGCCGCCACGCTTCCTGGTTTCCTTCCCTCATCCCTCCCTGGCGGTTGCACCCAGAAGGCGCTCCCTTCTGTCCAGCTACCTGGAAGCTATCTAATAGCACTTGGTGTGTCCCTGTCTTTGCCTCAGCTCTGAGGTGCACACTCAGTGTTCATGTGGGCTGCCTGGCGCCTCTTCTCCTTCGACCCCCGTGGTCCCAGGAATGCGCTCCCTTGTTGGCGAGTCATGTATCATTAGGATGCCTTGCTCAGACCTGGTTTAACTCCCTCCTGGATTAACGACACCTTCGATGGAACTGAGACTCTCGGATAACACAACTGTATTTGCCAATAAATGTTTTGCCTTGAGATGCCACAACAAATGGATTTTGCTAGAAACCCATACCACCTTTCAGAAGAGAGGTGAAAATACGGCTGTCAGAGGGAAGTAAGCAAGGTAAACATCATGCCCTGTGAGCTTCCTAATGCAGAAATCCTGTGCGCAACTTCCTGCCAGAGTCTACACAGGAGAGGGAGACGAGGCTGTGGGAGAGTTTATCCCTCTAGAATATTCTAGAAGGGACATCTAGAGTTTTTATAAACATCTTACTGCCTTCAGCATTTATTTTCCTTTATTGCTACTCAACTATACGATGCATCTTTGGGAGTGACTGCGTTGAAAGGGTCTCGAAAACAAAAGAATGAGGACGTCTTGGCAACAAGATTAAGTTTTAGGAAAAAAGCACTTACGAATTCATAGTTCAAGCATAATGGGTATGCAGACCACACTGATTCAGAAGTAGGCTAAGTGTTAGGACTTTAAAAAGTGTCCACTTTAATTAATTCTTGTCATTAAATCTTTCTCTTCCATCCTGCTTCCCATCAGTGTCCGGCTCTCTGGGCTCTGGTTTCTGATCTCTCTCCCTCAGCAGCTAATAAATCCACTTTGTTTTTCAGTTTGCCTAAACTTTTTTTTTTTTACTAAGGTCTTCTAAAGTGTATCATGTTTTTAAAACTGCTTCTTCTGGAATTCTTACTTGTGGACTGTGTTCTTAATGCTTTAGCCCACATACTGTCCTCTCTTGGGAGATAATGGATTTATTTCTGCTTCTTTGAAGAAAGAGTCGGATTAGCCATGTTATATTTAATTCCCTTTTCATCCCCAGATTTTGAGTTTCAACCTTTGCCTTTCTTATTCCCAAATATGTTTTGTATCCCCGAAGCTTTTTTTTTTTAAAGATTATTTATTTATTTGTTTGACAGAGAGAGATCACAAGCAGGCAGAGGCAGACAGAGAGAGGGGGAAGCAGGCTCCCTGCTGAGCAGAGAGCCCTATGGCTCATCCCAGGACCCTGAGATCATGACCTGAGCTGAAGGCAGAGGCTTTAACCCACTGAGCCACCCAGGCCCCTCCTGAAGCTTTTTAGATTGGATGCGCACGTCAGCCCATCTCTTGTTGGTTCATCCTTAAACTCTGGCTCCTAGTCGAACTCATTAATGTGCCATTCTGTTTCGGCTTCTTCAAGCTTCTGCATGCAGATGGGTCTCTGTGGGGCAACACTGGCTGTATTTTCAGCCCTACCCTGGTGAAAATGATTATAAGGGCCCTTTGCAAACCACAGTACTTCTGTGTCTGCTGAGTAACCACAGGGAAACGGTCCCATTTGACTTAGATATTGGTCCAGTCATCATTTATAAAAGTTGAAGGAGAAGCCCATTCATATGGTTAATTTCTAGGTTTTGTAGATGGAGGAAGTGGTCTTTTGTTTAATTTACGTAAAGATACCTGCAAAGAGCACAGGGAGCCCAGAACAATAAGAAGAGCTGGGTAGGGGCACCTGGGTGGCTCAGTGGGTTAAAGCCTCTGCCTTCGGCTCAGGTCATGATCTCAGGGTCCTGGGATCGAGCCCCGCATCGGGCTCTCTGCTCGGCGGGGAGCCTGCTTCCCCCTCTCTCTGCCTGCTTGTGATCTCTCTCTCTCTCTGTCAAATGGATGAATAAAATCTTTAAAAAAAAAAAAAAAAAGATCCGGGTAATTCATTATTTGGAGTCTGCCATGGAGGAGGGAGGCCTCTTTTTTTCATTTATTAACTGAGAGGAGTTGAATAAATTCATGATTGCCAAACCGTGCCGAAGCCTTGGGCTTGATGGAGCGGGACCCGAGGAGAGAGCAGGGTGGCTCCTAGGATGGGTTTCGGCTCTTACGTACCAGGTTCCCTCTGATGTTGTTGGAAGAGTGATTTCACCGCACTTTTAAGAAGAGTCTCAAAATCTGCTGTTTCCCCAGGTTTGGGGATTCTGTGAACCAGTAAGATTTCTGTGCATTGAGGTTAGCCGGGGTGGGGAAAGGAGGCACTGCCACCTGTTTGCCATATGTAAGGACATGAGGCAAGATGAATTCCATCTCCTATTACCGTAACTGCCCCCAAAAGGAGGAGGGGTATATATGATCTCAACCCAAACACCCAAGCAAACAGATGAACATAGCCTCCTTTAGATTGAACAACTGTAGCACCGTAAGTATGTCCATAAATACCCATAAATACCCCCCACATTGTTCCTGGTCTGGTGGAGATGGTGGGGCAACAGCAGAAGATGAGAGAGAGAGAGAGAGAGAGAGAGAGAGAGAGAGAGAGAGAGAGAGAGAAAGAAAGAAAGGTCCTTGGGGGCTGTTGGGCTGTGCTCTCCAAAACCCTATTCATCAAAAATCAGTGATGTATGATGTGTCTGTAGGGATGAAACAGGGTTTGCTGGGTTGTTCTCGAGATGTTGATTTCATTTGGTTTGTTTTTTAAAAGTTCTTCTGGTTTTTAAAAATAGTCATAGATTTGGTTGAGGTTCTAAGCAGGTATCCTCTTCTCCCCAATTAGCATATCAAAACATGCACATTTCATTCTTTTCAAATCTTTTGTCCTCCCTGAGATCTGAATATTTTAAGCAAAGCACCCTTACCAGAAGTATTTCAGCCTCCACAGTTCAGTCTAGAAGAAAAACACAATGAGAGGGCTCAGGTACATATTTAGTGGTTCAGTAACGCAGACGGTGGGGGGTGGGGAGTTTCAGGTGCCCTCAGCTTAGGACCCTGTCAACTGAATTCAAATCGTGTAAGGTGGGTTTTATCTGATGGAAAGACATCAGATCCCCTGAGACCACATGTGTTTGCTTGGCAGTTAAATGGAACTTATTGATTACTGGAGAGGAAAAGCCGTGGGTCCTTTTCAGAGTTTATAATGCACTACTTATGTGCCTGGGGGCATTTAAGAACCCCAAAATTATTCCATAAATTGAAAAGGTTTCTAGAACATGCAGTGTAAGCAGATTGATTACTCATTTATTAATATTCCTGTGATATTAATATATAATTAATGTATTCAAGATTTTTATGCTTTTTTTTAAAAGATTTTATTTATTTGACAGAAAGAGAGCGAGCGAGCAAGCGCACAAGCAGGGGGGCAGCAGAGGGAGAGGGAGAAGCAGACCCCCAGCTGAGCAGGGAGCTGGATTCGGGACTTGATTTCAGGATCCTGAGATCATGACCTGAGCCGAAGGCAGACGTTTAACTGACTGAGCCACCCAGGCGCCCCAGTTTTATACTTTTGTTACAATGGTATCAAGGCAGTATGGTAGCAACTAGTACTCATCAGGATGTTGAAACTTTTTAAATGCATTGATCTTAATTAGGAAAGGTGGTTGCAAACCACCTTAGGTCACTCTAGCTAATTTCAGCCACAAAGGAATGGATCAGAAGAGAATCAGGTTACTCACAGCTGGGTGGGAAGCCAGAGACCCAGGGTTCAGGGAGCACAAGGACACGGCTAAGATCTTGCCCAGGAAAGATCTGGTTAAGCCATCACCGTTGTCAGTCCCAGAATCCCTGGCCTCTCAGGTCTGCTGTGGCATTTAAACCACTTCCCTGGGTGCCTTGGGTTTGGGCCCCCCTTCCCTCCCTGCACTGTTCCAAGACTGTACCGAGTCCGAGCTGTGCTTGGTTACATTGTTTAGCTTCCGCAGAGGAGGAGAGTGGGCCCCAGAAAGTGTCCATAGTGGGTGGTGGGGCCCTGCCACTCACCCGTCGTGGATTGCCCCTAAGAAAGAAGAACCTTGCAGATGCTGGACAGCCAGTTCACCAATCCACTGGGGAGAAAATTCGAGGAGAGTACATCCTCGTTAAATAAGGAGTGTGTGCTAAGTGTACTAAGGACCGGAGTTTGGGGCCTGACTTCAGTTCACTAAGTGATGGCGGGCAGTTTGCTGAACCTCGGGCATCCTCTGTACAGAGAGGGAGAGTTGTACCCACAGCCTCAGCCCCATGACTCCATAACCAGTCTTGTTTCCAGCCATCAAATGGAAAAATAAATGAGATAATAGACACAGGCAGAGCTGTCATAAGCGTCTCCTCCAAGTTCGAGAAGGGGGAGTCAACACTCCAAAACCCAGACACGAGAGAGCTGAATTTAAGTACTTCGCTGGCAGGGTGGTCGTGGGGTAGCAGGTGTAGGAAGGTGTAGGGACCTGAGCGCTGCTTTCCCGGTCCCCCGCCCCTCCCCCACCGCCGTCCTCGCGGGGGCGGGGGGGGGGGCACTAGGGGAAATCGCCGAGGCTTATAGTCTCACCTGCAAGGTGGACACATGCTGCCTTGTGCTGTTGTGAACGTGACACGTGCCTCATTTTCAGCGTTGCCACACACGGAGAAACACCCAGTGCTAGGAAGGGTTCCCCGGAGATCATTTCTTCCCTGCCCGGTCGCTGAGGGGCTGATTCCGCTCATTCTGCTCTCTCAGGCTCCCCCTCCAGTAGAGGGAGTTAAGTGGCAATTTAACGAGCATTTGTCCAACCCAAGGCACACGTCTGGGCTCCGGGCCAGGCCCTGCGTGGGTTCTCAAGAAAAACGGGAGAGGCTGAAGCCGCACCCCGGAGCCCGCAGGCCAGCCTCGCCCCGCACCCCCGATCTCCAGGAGCGAGCCGGGATTGAGAGCTGTGAGCTCTGCGGAACCAAACCGAGCAAGTCTGTGTTTCGTGCTTACGTCTTTAAAATGAAATGCAGATAACCGGATGAAACAGATAGCTTACCAATTTCTTTGAAAGCAGCCACTCTTGGAGGTCAAGATGCTGAATTGTGCCAACAACCCGAAGCCCTTCTTCTACCCCTTTCCCATAATAGACCGTCTCCGCAGAAGCCAGGTTTTCCTGTCGTTTCTCAGTAGCTGTCACCCACATATGTCTCCTAGGACTCTGGGGCTTCTTCTTACCCTCCCTTTTTAATTCGAAGTTGCCTTCTAAGTGTCTTCATCTTCATGTTTGCCTTTTTCTCCCTTTTTCTTACAATTTTCCTATTGAAGTAGCCCGGGCTGCGGGGCCCCTAGAGTTTCCTGGGGTTTGCTGGTGGGGGCTGATGGGGGGTCACACTGTGAGCCAGTGTGACGTGCTCCTGTCTTCTGGAGGTCCTGGTGCCTTTTATCACACCAGACACAGTGTCTTCTGTCGCAGAAGGAGTTCAGTGAGCATTTTGTAATTGACATGGACGAGTACGTGGGAACTTGGGTACGAGATTCATTCATAATGGAGATACCACATGCCCGGTCCGAATTTCCAAAGCCGATGGTGACTTTGAAAGAACTGACTACTAGGAGAGCCTTATGTTTAGATGAAGTATGCATTGCAGTTCTTACCAACTCGGTTTTCTCTCCCACGCATCTCGAGGACAGTGGATCCAAGTTCGAATCCCAGGACTCGCCTTACGCTCTGGGTTATACTCAGATTAGTTATGCTGCTTCTCAAGTCCGTGCCGTCAGTAACCAATGCTCCCATGTTTCTAATATTCGTTTTTGCGCATTCTCAGACCGTCGCACGCATGCGTAGCTCCGCAAATTCACATTCTGTTTAGGTCAGCCAGGAAGGAGAAAGGTGGAGAAGGCGTTATTGATCTGAAAGAGTCAGGAAGCAGGCTGTCTGGATCAGGTCAGTATTCTAGCTAGCTGAGTGTTCATCCATACCCTAGATATCTGTGGTCAATCCGTTTCCAAAAAAATCTGATCCCACTAAATAAATGTAAAACTACACATGGCCTATAATTGAACTTTTTTTTTTAAAGATTTTATTTATTTATTTGACAGAGAGAGACACAGCAAGAGAGGGAACACAAGCAGGGAGAGTGGGAGAGGGAGAAGCAGTCTTCCCGCGGAGCAGGGAGTCCGACATGGGACTCAATCCCAGGACCCTGGGATCATGACCTGACCTGAAGGCAGCCACTTAATGACTGAGCCACCCAGTCGCCCCTAACTGAACTTTTCTTTGATGAGTCAAGATCTTATGCTGTCTTCAGCCATCACCATGAGTGATTTTTAGACAACCCAGAAGTCATATTTAAAAATAAATCTGGTATCAGGTTTTTTTTTTTTTAGTCCTTTGTAAGTTTCTCTCTCTCTCTTTTTTTAAGATTTTATTTATTTGAGGGGCGCCTGGGTGGTTCAGTGGATTAAGCCTCTGCCTTTGGCTCAGGTCATGGTCTTAGGGTCCTGGGATCAAGCCCCGCATCGGGCTTTCTGCTCAGCGGGGAGCCTGCTTCCCCTTCTCCTTCTGCCTGCCTCTCTGCCTACTTGTTCTCTTTCTCTCTGTCAAATAAATAAAATCTTAAAAAAAAAAAAAGATTTTATTTATTTGAGAGAGAGAGAGCATAAGCAGGGGCCGAGGAGAGGGAGAAACAGGCTCCCCGCTGAGCAAGGACCCTGAGATCATGACCTGAGCCACCCAGGCACCGCTGTAACTTTCTCTTAAAGTAGACCACTTGCAACGTTCCAATCATGGCATTGAGGCCTCTTGAGATCCCTGAGAGAGGGAACGGCAGGGATGCCAGTGAAGCTGAGAGGCCACCCCAGGGCCCCCGGAAGAACCAGGCTCGTGGTGCTGGACCCCAGGAGGATGGGGCCACCTGTGCGCAGTCAGCGGTGTGACCGCTAGGACGGGTGTCCTGAAAGCAGAGATTATGTTTGGTTGCTCCGGATGGTGTTAGAGACAGGCTTTCCCTTCATTATCGGAGGGGAGGAGAGGACGAAAAAGGGGTTGGTCTCTACGTTACCTTGGCTTGAGGCCCATTCCTCATTTCTTCGTGTTTTTCCTGGATTCCACGTGTCTCCTGTGCGCCGTGGGTATACAGTAGGCGCTGCGTACTCAGTGGTGAGCCAGACTGAACATGGTGCTTACTCTCGGGGGCCTTCCAACCGACAGGGAGCAAGCACGTAGCCTGAAGAAGAGATGAACGGAGGGGCGGGGGGCGAGTTAGGCAGATGGTCAGAGCAGACCAGGAGCAGAGCTCACGCCCAGGCCTCCGGCAGGCTCAGTGTTTTTCAGAAACTGAAAGCACGTCACTGGAGTTGAAGCATAATTAACAGTCTGGAGGCTGGTGGCTCAAGTGCCACCTTCCCACAAGTCATCTTCCACTCCAGCAAATACAGAAAGGTCATAGCCCTATTGGGCTCCTTTGTATGTCACCATCAAGTATTGTATTTTATTTGGGGAGGGGGAGGGGCAGAGGGAGAGGGGGAGGGGGAGAGAATCTCAAGCAGGCTCCACGCCCAGCGCACAGTCCAGTGCGGGGCTCGATCTCACGACCCTGAGATCCTGACCTGAGCCGAAATCAAGAGTCCAGTCGCTTAAATGACTGACCACCCGGGCGCTCCCATCATCAGATAATTTAGATTTCCCCTGGAAAGCCTGCTCACGATCACAAGGAGTTGGAACATACGTGTGGCATTTATACATGGTTGATTTGTTCCTTATTCCACTTCAGACTGGCAGCTCTAGATCTCTGTGATCCGCCCCCCGAGATTCGGGCAAGCGTTCCCAGTACAACGTAGTTTCGTCAGCATCATGTGGTGTCTCAAGCCCGGATCGTGCTGAACTCTCAAGTTTTAAAGCTTACCTTAAATTTTTCTGTACCTTCTTTATCAGCTGTTTGGTTTCCACGGATTTCCTTTCCAAATTACCAAGTGGACTTTAAAATATCCACAGTTTCTAGTTGGTTATGTTTTATCATAAAAAGCATTTCTCAGGGCTCCTGGGTGGCCCCGTAAGTTAAGCGTCTGTCTTCGTCTCAGGTCATGATCTCCAATCCCGGGATCCTGGGATCAAGCCCCACGTGGGTCTCCCTGCTCGGCAGGAAGCCTTCTTCTCCCTCTCCCTCTGCCTTCTGCTCCCACACTTGTGCTCTCTTGTTCTCTCTGTCAAATAAATAAATAAAATCTTTAAAAAAACACACACATTTTTTTTTATCTTTCATAAATAACGGTCCAGAAACGGGAGAAGCCTAGGATCATGTGTTGGAAACAACCTACAAACACCAGGGGTGGTTGGGTCTCTGCATTGAAGATTATACTGAATGTTCCATTACTAGGTTCGTTGGCGGCAGAAAGAAAGGGGGCCTGCCTAGCCTTGGTGTGTGGTTGTGTTCAAAGGGCAGCTTGAACTCACGAGGCTTTCCAGTGCTCTCCCTCTTCTGTTTTGTCTGCTTTCTTTCCATTTTCACATTAGTGTAGCTCTGCTCCTTCTTTCCTTTGCTCGTCACTCAAGACTGACAGCCCTGTGACAGGAAGGCTCACCGTGTCACCGAGCAGCCCGTAAGCCGTGTTCCACGCGGTGCTGTTCCTTGCACCTCTGCGGGCACGCACCCTGCAGCCCTACACACACAGGGGCTCCCCAACTTTCATTCCCTCACTTGTGCCATTTCCCCATTATCTATCTGCTTCCAAATCCCCTTTTTCTCCCCCTTCCTGTCTTTCCTTTTTGGAGCCTCACTTCCCCCACCCACCCACTCCTGTGACTTTCCTTCTTCTTCTCTGGGGTTCATCCACCCGGCCCTTTTGGATCTCTCCCTATTTCGCCCTCTGCTCATTTTCTTCCCCGCCTGACCCCTATTTTGCTTTGCCCTCACTTCATCTCCAGGACCTGTGTCTCACCTTCTGTGATCCTAATTGCATCTGGCATTGAATTTTGATTAGTTAACTAACAGCAGCAGACTATGTGTGCATTGTTTAAACTTCACGGGAGGGACTCTGGCTTGTCCTACTTTGCATATGCCCAGCCCCCAGTGCCTAGATTGAGGTCCTGGTGTGGATGGGTGGGTGGCTAATATCTTGTAGTAGAATAAAGAAACGAATGGGGGCACCTGGGTGGCTCAGTTGGTTAAGCGTCTGAGGTCATGTTCCAGGGTCCTGGTCATGTTCCAGGGTCCTGGGATCGAGCCCCACATCGGGCTTCCTGCTCAGCGGGGAGTCTGCTTCTCCCTCTGCCTGCTGCTCCCCCCGCTTGTGCTCTCTCGCTCTCTCTCTGACAAATAAATAAATAAAATCTCGTTAAAAAAAAAAAAAAGAAAAGAAATGAATAAACATATTGCTGGTCAGCTGGATGGGGTCCATTATCCATAACTTCTGCCACAGAAGGAACTGCTAGATCTCGAAGCTTCCAGACCCTATTGAATAAATGAGATTGAATTGATAGACAGATGATTGGTATAGAAAAGGCTCTGTGTTGTTTATCACAAGACTGAGTAATAGCCTGGGTTCTAGCCATGACTCATCCATTCCTGCGGCCTCACATCAGAGAGCTATAACCTCCCTCAGCATAAGTTCGCTGGCTTGAAGATGAGCTACGTTACCAGAGTATGGGAGAAGGGATGTGTGTAAAAGCCCTTTATGAATACAAAACACTAGATAAGTAAAGCATCATTATGTTGCCTATATTAATCATAATACAACTAGGAATTTATTAAAATTGGACTCTTCGCATTACAAATAAGTGATTTATATATTTTTTTAAGATTTATTTATTTTAGAGAGCGCGTGTGAGTGGGCATGCACTAGTGGAGGGAGGGGTAGAAGGAGAGAGAGAGAGAGAGAGGATCTCAAGCAGTCTCTCCCCTGAGCGTGGAGCCCGATGCAGGGCTCGATCTCATCACCCCGAGATCACGACCTGAGCCAAAATCAAGAGTCAGACGCTTAACCAACTGGGCCACGCAGGCGCCCCTGTGACTTACTTTTAAATCCATCTGTTGAAGGAATGTGTCTCATCATCAAATGCTAAATGATGGCATGGATTGAGGCTGTAGAGAGTAATTTATACAAAAGCCTCCCTGCTATAGGAATTTAGGACTAAAAGTAGACACACACATACAAAAACAGTCAAAATACGTATGCACTTCCAACCGCAAATGTTTACACAAATCAATGCGATGGTTTCCCCTAGGCTGATTCTGATTTTTTTTTTTAATGCCAAGATGTCATTTATAATGTCCCGTTTTTGAAATGGCTGGCTTACAGCCCGCCCATCCCCCTGAGTTGCTTATCTTAGAGTTTCGAAATTCAGAAACTTGAACAAGTTTCGTTTGGTTCCCAGGCGGTGGGAGAGAATGCGCTCACCGCATTCACCAAAGATGTTACTTGAGGTCTTTTCCTCATTAATTTTCTTCTTTCCGCCATACGTTGGCCCGCTCAGCCTAGAGAAATCGGTCAAACTCATCTCACGAAATCGAGCCATGGTGAGTGTCCGTTTCCGACCCTCGCTGGGGCCCCTCGGATTGGCAGATGGACAAGGAGAGGGCTGAATCCGGAGCCGCCTCTAACGTCCCACTTTTCCTGCTTAGCAAGCCCCCCCCCCCTCCCCCGGCCCAGGCGTCCCTTCAGGCAGCTTTGCCGTTCTACCCCCTCCTCCTGTCGTTCCACAGGCCATGCGGGATGGGCTGGCGGACCTTCCGGAGTGGTATGGAATCGAAGCCATGCAGGCGCACTGGATCGGGGACTGTGTGGGGTGCCATCTGGACTTCGCGTTGAAGGTGATGGAGCAAAGGCTTTCCGTCCATTCAAGCTCACAGATCCCCCTCTGCGGTTTCAGAACTCACTGATCCAACCAAGCAGCGGCAGCGTCTCAAACTTTGCCGCAGCCACGTTTTTAAAAGCGCAAGGAAACAGGCAAAATCCATTTTTTTTTAATTTTTTTTAAGATTTTTTTATTTATTCATTTAACAGAGAGAGAACACAAGCAGGCAGAGAGGCAGGCAGAGGCAGAGAGAGGATCAGGCTCCCCGCGGAGCAAGGAGCCCGATGCGGGACTCGATCCCAAGATGCTGGGATCATGACCTGAGCCAAAGGCAGCCGCCCAACCAACTGAGCCACCCAGGCGTCCCGCAAAATCCATTTTAATAACGTGTCTTTATTTAACCCACTGTATGCCCCCAAAATGATCATTTCAGGATGTGATCAGTAACGACCCTTAGCTGCAGATTCATCCCTCACCTCAGGCCAGACCTTTAGGAGGAGGGGACGGCAGCCAAGAGACAGAGTTGACCTACTTTTCTAGACTCTTCCTCCTGACAGCCATACCGGTGTCTGCTGCGCTCCTGGTGCCTGTCCCGGAGCTCACGCTCCCCTGTGTCATCTCCCAAACGGGAGCCACCGCACCCCCAACTGCAGACACGGGAAAGCACCCTCCCCCCCCCGGAAGGGAGCAGGGACTTTGAAAGCTTTGGAAACCAAATCCTGAAATGACCAAATTCTGTCACCACTTTCCTAAGAAGGTGGTGAGATTTTTTGAAATTCAGTCCAGCTGCTACTTGGGTTCAGACCCTTGGGGCCGTCTCTTTTGGGGTCCTGCGCATTAGACTGGGTCGGGCCCCCGTGTCGAAAGGCCTTGGCTTCTCGGCCCGGCTGAAGGCGGCCGGTCTGTGAGCCGATCGGCTGCTGTACCGGAAATGGCTTCCACGTTCTCTCCCTTCCCCAACATTTTATGGTGAAAATGTTTCCGTCTCCGTTCCTGGACCCACTGAAAATGAGATGTCTCAGGGGAGGGGACACTCTTGGTCCGGCAGGTACAGGACCGTATGTAGCCCGAAGTCCGGCTCCACAGGGGACCCCTAACCGGCACTCAGGCCATAGTATAGACGTTCCCGTCACTGGCCCGCTGCGAGCACATCTGAGCGAGTGTGTGAAGGCAGCAGCGTCTGTCCCCTCTGTGTCTGTCATAAATTAGCATTCAGTTGATGCCTAATGTATACCCTTTGTTTGAATGGCATTTAACCAGCCCTAGGCCCACGCTTAGTCGTGACCTCGGGCGTCCTCTCTTTCCTCTTCTGAACAGCTTTAGCCTCAATGACTGTTTTTCTGGTTAGAAAAGCAGATGCCTTTATTTATTTTTTTTAATTATACCTTAAATCCCGCAGGGAAGTATAGCTCCTTTGTCAGGACGTTGATAGTTATTTTTGATTCATGAACAAAAGAGCCAGGAAAATGGGGGAGGCATCTTTCCGAGCATGCTTTGACCACCTTCAATGCGGGGCCGCCAAATACGGGTGGCGGTGGGCACCACGCTTCTCGAAGGGGAATGGCGATCGTCTGCGCTGTCGTCCGTGTCTGCCCAGGCCAGGGGCCACCTCAGGACCCCACATCCCTGGGGCTGCAGCCTGGAACTGTCCCCAGTCTTTGGGCTTGAGGAGGGGAGAGGGGAAGGGACGTGGCCCGGGAGCACGACAGCCCCGAAGGAGCCCTGAGGAAGGAAATGGCTCTGCTTTTACCTGCCAGGTGGATGGTCAAGTCACAGGAGAAAAGCTGACTGCCTACACGGCCACGCCCGAGGCCATCTACGGCACCTCCCACGTGGCCATCTCTCCCAGCCACAGACTCTTACACGGGCACAGCTCGCTGAAGGAAACCTTCCAGAAGGCACTCGTTCCTGGCAAAGGTGAGCTGGCGAATTCTGGCTGACGTGGGGATCACACCTCCTAGTTGGACAGCGAGCGCTTCCCGGGTTCACGGTCCTTTCCTCTATGTCTTCCTGTGTGATTTGTTCTTCATCTGGGCCTGACTTGTTAGTTTTCTATTTTCCAAACAGGATAAATGAGAGCTTTGAAAATGTTGTCACCCCCAGTCTCACTCTGAGTGGCTCGTTGGTCGGCTTCTTGAATTTCTGACCGACCACTCGACGACTCCTCTTTAGATACGGTCGAGCCTTACTTAAAGGTCTTTCTGACAGGAATAGCATCTTCTGCTTAATTCATAATTCCACCGTCAGATGAGATAGTCCTGATGCTGGCGACAAGGGGGAAGCCAGTGAGAGTCGGAGGAGGCATTTTCAACAACTTCATTTTATTATTTTAAATAATTCCCACAGTAATCTGAGCAGCTGAACAAGGTCCCACTGAGCACAAGGCCTTGGGTCGGTGGATCAAGCCGACCCGGAATGGGCCCGGTTCCTGGTCCACGAGGATTTGAGGAGTGCCTGGGCATTAGTCAGGAAGCGGCAGTTGCAAGTAAAAGAAGGCATCCCCGGCCAACCCAGAGGACAAAGGGAACCTCCTGGAGGCTGTGGGAAGCTTGCTGACTAGCAGGGACCAGTCTGGAAGAGGACCCGGATCAGGCAGCTGTGGGGTCTGGCAGCAGGAACCAGCAGTCTCCTGAGCGCCACTGACAGAGTGAGTCTGCTCTCACCTTGCCTCAGTGTGTAGGGCACTGGGTCCAAGATTTCCGTTGCAGGGCAAGGCCTCTGGCTGGTATATCTGAGGCCCGTGGCCTTTTTCTTGGGCAAGGGAAGCTCAGACGCCTTCCTTGTTAGACCACCACGACCAGAACCAGGGTGGAGGGGTCGCTCCCCGGAACAAACTCAGAAGCTCTTGCCAGAGGGAGGCAGTGTGGCCCCTGTGCAGGCAAAAGGAGGTCCCCTTTCGATTAGTAGGAGGTCTCTGGAGGGGGCGCCTGAGTGACGCCGTCAGTGGAGCGTCACCTCTTGGTTTCCGCTCGGGGTCGTGAGATCGAGCCCCGCGTCGGGCTCCATGCTCGGCACAGAGTCTGCTTGAGATTCTCTCTCTCTCTCCGTCTCCCTCTACCCCTCTCCCCCATTCTCTCTCTCTAAAATAAATAAATATATCTTGAGCCAGGAGGCGGGGAAAAAAAACAAGAAGAAAAAGAGGAAGAAGTAGGTCTCTGGAGAAACGTCAATATTTCTGTAAAAATCTCATCCTTATTCTCTTTTCACGGACTATAAATTCCAACCCAAAGAACACAGTCTGAATTATCAGGGTCTGTGAATTATTTGACATAACAAAAATGGTCTGCAGGGTGATGCAAAGTGTTTTCTTTTCATTGCTCTTCTTAAAATAACCAGAATGAAAGGCTTCCTGATGTCAGGCTGGAAAGGTGGTGTCGTCCCAACTTACGTCTGCTGAAGACTTTTAATGGCTTACCTCCAGCATTGAAGGCAGGTTCAAATCAGTGAGCACGTAGAAAGAGCCTGCTGGTGCTAAGCGCTCGGGGAGGCGCAGAGGGCCGGTCCTAGTCCTGCACCCTTGGGGACCATGACAGAGGAGAGCCAGACGCGTGTGTGGTGCACTCTGGCCCAAGACAGATGACACTCACTGTCATCTCCTGTTGTTATGTACTTACCGAAACAGAAAAAAAGACTCGTATTGAAATTTCAGTGTTGTGCTTATCAAGTCCAGTATAGCTGTCTGTTTGATTTTCCACTTACTCAAAAGAAAACCAGGATTCTTTTCAACGGTTTAAGTTGAAAGGGAAAACTCATAGTCTTTACTCTCATGAGCACTTTCGAAATTCCTTGTGGGCTGCGATGGTTGAAGAATATCTAAAATCTAAAAACTAAAAAATGTAAACATCCAGCCCTTAGATTTTGTTTTCTTAGAGTTAATCTGGGGACACAAATTAAAACGAGGTAATATTAACAGGGGCTTCATGAGACCGTACATTATGAGAGACGGAGCTCCTGGCACGGAAAGGCGCTGTATAAATTCCAAACATTTTGACATGTAAGGAGTTAAATTATTTTCACAAATGCAAAGAGCGGCGCTTTCATGATCATTCTGGATATCGGCCCCTTTGACTTGTCCCATCCTTTCATTTTAGTGCCGAGTGGCTCGCCAGCTTCATTCTCACCTCCTTTTAATAATCTCTGAAATAATTCCAAATGGAACATTACGCTTGCCTCTGTATTTTCCAGTTCTAGTTTTCAGACTAGAAATACTCTTCTTGCAGATGTCACCTTATTCAAAGTCTCAAGATTAATTTGCACGTCAAATCTCTGGATTTTGACATGTGGCATTGGTTACATAAGGCCAGTAGGCTGCCTTGGCAATGCTATTTCTCTAAAATGTGAATTAAAAATCACCATATGAATATGGATGTATGCCTCCTTTGGCCTTGGAGGTGATCTCTGAAACCGGAGCATCGTGTTGCTGTTTTCAGTTACCACTGCCGACTGGCTCAGAGCAGACAGGCGGCTTGATTTCTTTCTTCCTCTGCTGTCAGGTTTTGAGGGTGACTAGTGACCACTGAAAGGGCAGTGCACGGCTGTGACGTGAGCGTATCACTTGCGGGAGGTTCAATCCTCAAACAGGTTTCTGCAGCCGCTAACTTGGTTTCTGCATAGCAGCTCCCACGTGGGCAGAGATGGCTCAGGTTCTGGTCTCAGAGCCATCCTTTGAGTTAAGGAAGGTCACTTCACTTTTGTGAGTTTGGCCTTCCCTCCCGGCCGAGTGGGCAGGGCAGTTGTGGGGGGCCCTGCAGGTACAGAAGGAGCCCTGAGGGGCTGAGAGGAGGGGGGATGACACGCATGGGTGAGGGGGGCATACTTGGCAGAGGGCAGGCATACCATGAGTTAAGAGATGGTGAAGACAGAATAGCAGTTGTCAGAATGGAGGGGTCAGAGCAGCTCCCAGAAGTTTCTGGAAGGCAGCAAGGGCAGAGGCTCCGGGGACACCACCGCGATTTCTGGGTTGCTGGTGTTACTGACTAGAAGTACTGTGTTTTGCTCAGCATCCTGTAATTTGGCAGAGATTCCTTTAAGGGAGCAAAAAGTCAGATGCTTCCCCATGGTTCTTCAAACTGAGTTTATTTCTATCATTCACGTTGCCTTCTTCTCTCAGCTGACCGCCTCTGACTTAAGTCGTGTTATGTAAGCTCTGACTTGATGGGAGCTAGAAACCATAAAAAGCATCAATGGGGAAATATCATCAGAGTTCTAGAAGCTGTTCTGTCTCTTTCCTGGCATCTTTTCTTACATTTTGAATATTAAAATAATATTCAAACCCTGAGGCTTTGGAGCCACACTTTTCAGGCCCTGAGTCACCAGTGGTCTCCACAGGCATTTTTTTTTTTTTTTTTTTGCCAAAAAGGGTAAGTGAGGGTCTCCCTAAAGGGTACTTCAGATCCCCGTTGTTCTTGCCACATCAGAGGGCAAGAGCCTCATCTCCCCGGGAGCCCCGGAGCATTAAATAATTAATTGCTCACTCTTGGCCTGCCCCTTTTCTGCTCGGCATGTGTATGGGGAAGGGATCCTGTAGGTTATAGTGTGTTCTTTAATTAAACGGTTCCCTCTACCGTCCTCCCAGCACATGCTGATGGATGGCGTGTGGAGAGAAGAGCCTCTGCACTCACATAACCCGGGATAAACAAGAACGGACAGGTTTCCTTGCTCCCGGACTTCTCAGAACCTTCGAGGGGCCGTTGGGCACTGCAACTGTCTCCGAGAGCAGGTCACGTGACAGTTCGGACACTTCCCTGACCACACAGCCCTATTCCCGTAGAGGATCCCTGTGCGGAGCGCTGCTTTGCTGATCTCTGAACAAACGCCATCTGTTTGGTTTTTTTTCCAGAGGGCACGAAACACCTGCCTTCTCGGGGTGTGGGGGGGGGGGTGCGCTGCCCAGGGCAGGGGGCACCTTTGGGCCCAGAATGTTTCCTTTTGTCGAAGGCATTTGGCAGTTACGGAGTCACCGTAGGAAATGCCTTGGTCATGTCAGATTTCCCCGTGGCCTCCTTGCGTCCTGCTCCCCGAGGGCAGAACCTGACTGAGGAGAAATACAGAGAGCTCTCGATCTGGTCACGAGCTTCCGATTGTAGTTCTGTCCCTTCTGGGAAATCGATTTTATTTTTTTCTTTAAGATTTTATTCATTTATTTGACAGAGAGAGAGAGAGACCACAAGCAGGCAGAAATGCAGGCAGAGAGAGAGGAGGAAGCAGGCTCCCTGCTGGGCAGAGAGCCCGATGTGGGGCTTGATCCCAGGACCCTGAGATCATGACCTGAGCCGAAAGCAGAGGCTTTAACCCACTGAGCCACCCAGGCGCCCCTGAGAAATCGATTTTGACCAGGTGTGGCAAGCATGCAGGGTGCTGCTGTGTATTCATTACCGATCAGCTAATATTTAAATTCAGAGGCTGATTTTTTTTCTAGTGGAAAAACTGCCCTAACAGAACTTTGAGATAGAAAAAATGGAAAGAAAAAAAAAAAAACAAAAAGCCAAAAATGCAACCCCAACGCAACTGTTTGATGTGGTACGCTACATTTTTTTTTCTTTCTTTTTTTTCTTTTTTTTCTTGTAATGACTTTATTGGGATATAATTCCCCCTTAATTTAAGGTGGACAATTCCAGGGTTGTTAGTATATCTGTGGAATTACGCACAGTTTTAGAACATTTTTGTCACCCCCAAAGAGATCCCGTACCCTGTCCCCACTGTTTCGCCCAGCCCTAGGCGACCACTGGTCTGCTTTGTCCGTAGATCTGCCAATTCTGGACATTTCATATAAATAGAATCATGCAGTATTTAGTCCTTTTGTGACTGGCTTCTTTCACTTAGTATAATGTTTTCAAGGCTCATCCGGGCTATGGCCTTTGTCGGTACTTTATTCCCTTTTATTTCAGAATAATATTACACATTTGAGTCATCCATTCATCAGTTGATGGACATTCTAGCTACTTCCTTGCTACTATGCATGGTGCTGCTGTGAACATAAGTACAGATTTCCGTGTGGACATATGCTTTCGTTTCCTCAAGTGTGTATCTGGGGGTGGACTTGCTGGGTCATACAGTAGCTCTGTGTTTAGCTGGTCAGGGAAGTATCAGAGTTTCCCACAGCCGCTGAAGCATTCCACATCCGTACCAGCAGCGTGCGAGGGCTCCGATTCCCCTACATTGTCGCCAACACCTATTATTGTCTGTCTTTCTGATGGTGATCATCCCAGGGGTCAGGAGTAGAATCTCATTGTGGGTTTCATTTGCAATTACCCAATGGCTAGTGATGCTGAGCATCTTTGCACGTGTCTGTTGGCTATTTGTGTATCTTCTTGGGAGAAATGTCCATTCAGACCCTCTGCCCAGTTTTTAATTGAGTTGTCTTTCTGTTGTTGATTTTGAATAGTTCTTTACATATTCTAGTTACAAGTCCCTTATCAGATGTATGATTTACAGAAATGTTCTCCAGTTCTGTGGGTTGTCTTTTCACTTTCTATTTTACATGTAGGTCCTTAATCCATTTTTGAGTTAATTTTTATATACAGCAAAGGTAGGGGTCTGCCTTCGTTCTTTTGCATGTGGTCATATTGCCTTTTTTTTTTTTAAGTATTTTATTTATTTATTTGAGAAAGGGATGAGAGAGCACGTACGAGCAGGGAGAGGGGCAGAGGGGGAAGCAGAGGGAAAGACTCTTAAGCAGACCCCTCACTGAGCGCAGAGCCTGATGCAGGGCTCAATCCCGTGACCCCGAGACCATAACCTAGGCTGAAACCAAGGGTCGGATGCTCAACCAACTGAGCCACTGAGGTACCCCAGTATATGGTCATATTCTTAATTCATGTTCCCATAAAAATGTATCTTAAAGATCAGATAGCTTCTGTCTTTATGTTTTGGGTTTCACGTAATATGATTCAGAAAGTGCATGTTTTTTGTTTGTTTTTAGGCAGGTTTCCCAATTTTTTTCATCCATACATAACATTCCATTAACTCGATGAACCATAATATTCTCAATCTTCCCTATCATGTTGAACATTTGGCCTTGTCCTGTTTGGAGCTTTACAGACATAGCTGCTATCAACATTTAAATCCACATAGCTCTTTTCTTCTGTATATTTACTTCCTTCCTTAAGAGACATTCCCCAGAGTGGGATTTACTTGGTCACAGGTTATGAACATTTTTCTAGTTTTTGTTACACGTTGCTTTTATTGGTTTCTGAAGAGGGTATAATCGGTTTATAGTGCCGTATCCAATGATACACAAATTTCATTGCAACTTTGCAAACATTGATGGTACCCTTCTAAAAGGTTTTGCTAACTTATCGGGTGCAAAATGATAATTCTTTGAGATTACTTTAATTCCCGTTTCTATTTTTAAAAATTAACTTGTGCTTTGTAAGATCCAAGTGATGTATGTATATCACATGAAAAATCAAAGTCAAAGAGTATGAGCAATAGCAGGGGCTCCCTTACCCAGCCACTTCGAATCGTTTTAGGTATGCGTTATTTGGGTATAAGTTTGGTGGCTACCACAGAGTCCTGAAAACACAGTGACTTAAAAAGAAAGTTTATTTCTTGCCCATATGAATCTCAAAGTCAGTACGACAAATCTGCTCTGTGAGTCAGTCTTGGCCAAAGCTCTTTCCGCCTTCCCATTCTGTCCTTCAAGGGTCTTGCCCTTACCCGTGTGTTCAGAGCTGTTCTACACTTCAAGGGCGTTGCGCTAAGTCAGAAGCAGGGAAAGAAGGGCACGTTCCTTCCCTCTGAGAGCATGCCCTAGAAGTTGCTTCTGCACGTACCTCAAGGCCACACCCAGTGCCAGGGAGGCCGAGCAGTGCTGTTGTGAGCTTTGCAGACATGCGTCCAATTAAAGGGTCTGTTGCTGAATCGGAAGGTGAGGCAGGGCTGTCAGTCTGTTTCTGTGGTCCAGACCTCCACGTTTCTGTATCATACCCAGTCCCTTCTCAGTTCGCCAGCTCTCAACATTACCCTGCAGCTTTTACTCGTCACCACCTCCCCTCAGCTTCCATCCTTCTTCATCACATTTTATCATAATGGCAGACTTAGCACACGTACACGTCATCTTTGAGAAGGGGCAGTACGAAATCAGAAATATGGGTCTCCATTTTGAGAAGTGTCAGCCCTTAGGCAGCTCAGGGCATCAGGTGCTTCCCAACCTTGGGACCATGGGTGCTACTGAACCTCCGCTGTGGAGACCCATTTGGGTTACATGTCACTCTGTCCCCACTGTAACCTGTCTTGTGCTTCCTGACCCCCGCAAGGTGAAAGAAGAGAAGAGCTGGCTTCAATGCCGATAGAGCCTATCTTTCCCTTTTTGAAAAGAATAAATCTTTCTTCCTGGACACGTCTTAACTTTGAGGTTTGTAAAACGTATTTTGGATGACTTATAAAGTCGTAAAAGGTGGCAAATATAAATAGTAAGAGTTCACAAATTAGAACTATCTCAGTTGCTTATGTTGGAGTAAGCTCAAGTGGACTCACTAATTGTTTAACTCTTTTATCCCTTCTTCCTTTGGGACAGTGTTTGGGTCTTCATGTTTCCATTCCTGTAGGTAGTCAGTTAAGTATTTTATTATGACCACATAAATGTCACTGACAACTGAGCCAAGTATACTGTGATTACATTTTCCTTTTGGTAATATACTTTCTGTTTTGCCTGAAGTTAATGATGTCCTTATTTTTTTTTCATCTGCTTTGTGTTCTTTGAATTTCTGAGTCTTCTCACACCCTCCCAGAGGCTCCTTAAAACATAGTCCAATTTGTCAGATAATGTATTGATCCTCCTTTTTGCCCTGAAAATGCTTTCTGGGCCCTCTGTCTTGCACAGGCCTGACCTGGTCACTCTCTAGGCCTCTGCTGCCCATCTGCCATCCTACAGCTTCCCACTGTCTTTGTTCTGAGAGTGTCCTGACCCTCTTTCCTTTGTTGGGTCCTCTGTTTCCTAGATCCCATTTCTGTGTCCTTTCTTGATTTACCCCTTTGTCTTGCTGGAACGCATCCTCCCATCATCTGCTAAAAAGGGGTAGGTAAGAAGAACTCTCTGCTCTCTGCTTAGTTACTCTCTACTCTCCCATCCACTTCCATCTTCAGGTGTTAGGATTTGGAATTCCAGAAATCTCGTTAGTCATCATAGGTTTTTGTGTTGCTGCTTCTTCTGTACATTCGAGGTATTTTTCAAAAGGAAAAGGAGGTGGCGGGAACATCTTTACCATCTGTAAAGTGAAAATGCCGTTTCAGCTCTTTGGTTCTGAGCTTAGACGAACGTTTTTGTGTATTTGCTTAATCTTTTGATTTTCTGCTGGTGTGAATTATCCATTAATACCTTCAAAGAACAGATTGTTTAACAATTAGCACAAAACACAGAAGTCCTCACGCTTATTTTTCTTCGTCTCCTCCGAGACTCAGATGGTGTTAGTACCCCAGCTGTCACTCGCTCTCATTTTCAGATTGCCTCACGCCTGTGAAGGCTGTGAACATGCTCACCCAGCAGGAGGTCCCTGTCATTATCTTGGCCAAAGCTGACTTGGAGGGCTCTCTGGATTCCAAAATAGGTAAGTAGCTATTAAAATATAATTGGGATAATATACGCAGCAGGCTTCAGAGCAAAATACCAGCCTGTTGCTGTCCACTGGAAGAGCTCACTGCTGATTCGCAGTCTGTTTTGCCTCTCTGGGAGAATGATAGGCCCCTTCATTCAGCCATCCCCTGTTTAAGAGCTACATTTTGGAAACATACCCAGTATGCCACACCTAGCTGGTTGGTGAGACTTGCACGTAGGACATGGGGAACAGTACGACTCCGATGAAATCTGATTTTGGAGCTCATAAAACCAGCAGCAACTGCAGAGATGGGGATTCTGAGCACAAATGATAGACTGGGCTGGGTTTTGGGGAAGGATTCAGGAGGTGAACTTGAGCCCTCTAAGGAAGGGCCCGCAACACAGCAGTCAAGTCGAAAGTGCGTTTAGAACTGTGCATTGGAGGGGCGCCTGGGTGGCTCAGTGGGTTAAAGCCTCTGCCTTCAGCTCAGGTCATGATCTCAGGGTCCTGGGATCGAGCCCCGCATTGGGCTCTCTGCTCAGCGGGGAGCCTGCTTCCCCCTCTCTCTCTGCCTACTTGTGACCTGTCAAATAAATAAATAAAATCTTTAAAAAAAAAAAAAAGAACTGTGCATTGGATGTCCTCCGCAGCTTTGCTCGTCCCTGGGAGACCTGAGGTGTTGTTACCCAGCAGAGGCCGGGGGTGAACCGAGGACTGAGAACTAATTACACCAGCCCAAGATCTGACCTTTGGGTGGACCCGAGCGGCCCTCTTCCCCAACATTCCCGCTGCAGATCCCAGCCAGCCTCAAAGTGCCAAAAGCCTGCAGAGAAAGTTCCTTCCGCACTCTCGATTTCCTGGCACCCAAAAGAAGTGGCATTTCTTATCGAAATCTTATCGAAATTTTCCCTCCCGTTTCCCACATCAGTTCTTGACAAAGTGATTTGAACCAACATCCAAACAGAAAATGGATATTAAGCCATTAGGGTCATTTCCTTTAGACCATTTAAAGCGAGAAAGGGTGTTGCTTACGGGAAATAATTCCTTCTGTTATTCTTCTGTATTTTACAATCAATAAGATTCATTAATACAACCAGTCAAGATAAGCAGTAAAGGAAGCCGTTGTTGAAGTGACTTTTTGCTTTTTTGGGGGGTGGGCGGGGAGGCATAGTGTTTTGAGTTAAATTACTGGCACAATATGGAAAATTCTGAAAGAAAAAAAATCTGATTTTTTTTTTTTTTGGATGTGCATGGAAATCATTTTCCCTGTGGTCTTGATTTCCCGCAGTTACATTATAACATTTTCTAAGTTACTGCTTCTTGACTTCCAAGAACTAGCAGTAGAAATAAAAAAGAGATAAAGCAGCGTTTTTGCCAGCCCCCCTGGACGTTACAGGTAGTTCCCATCTTGCTCAGTCCCACAGTGGGGTCCACAGCATCCTAAATAATCCACAAAAGGATTACTGTGAACAAATACATTTTTTGGCCACAGTCCATTCGAACATTTCTGCTGGTTACTCAGACCGTACGCTTTGGGAGCACAGTGAGTGAGTCTTTTCCCTTCTTGACCATGAACACTGTCCAGTAATACCTACTGCTGGCCATTTGTTCTCACCTTCCACATCCTGCAAGTCCACTCCGAACATTTATTTGCCTTGTTAGATGTTTTTCTTGCTTGCTTGCTTTTTCTTTTTTTTTTTGGTCAGTAATCTCAGCCGGAACACCACAGAACTTTCCATCATTCCACAGAGCTCTCCGTCCTGCCAAGGAGCTTTAGAACACGTCTCCCAAACCTGAAATCACCCTCATCAGGCGGTGTTCCAAAGAGGTTGTTCATGGAGCTCAGACTTCAGCACTTTGTGCGTTGTCCTTAGTCTTCCCACTCAGAGAAGACAGCGTGACGTGTTGTGTCTGCAGAGACGTCAGCAGTTTGTTTTTTTTTTTTTTAATTTATTTATTTGAGATAGAGACAGTGAGAGAGAGCATGAGAGGGGAGAAGGTCAGATGGAGAAACAGACTCCCCGTGGAGCTGGGAGCCTGATGTGGGACTCGATCCCAGGACTCTGGGATCATGACCTGAGCCGAAGGCAGGAGCTTAACCAACTGAGCCACCCAGGCGCCCCGAGACGTCAGCAGTTTTGACAGCTGACCTTGCCGTAGGGGTCCTCCACCAGGGACGATTTTTGCCTCCCAGAGACCAGGGGCGCTGCCCGACATCCTGCGATGCTAGCACAGCCTCACAACAAAGTCGGGCCAAGATTGAGAGTCTGCCCTGCAGACCCGACTGCCGACAAGCTGGTTTTGACGCAGAGCTCACGCCGAAACAGTCGCCCTTAACCCACCGGATGAGCGATTCGCTTATGCTCAACTCCCATCTCAAGGGCACGTGTGGGTTGAAGAATAAATTTCTATACAGAATGCATGTACCATTGCCTTTGGGAACAAAACACAGCGTGAGGAAGCACAGTTGCCAGATTTCCACTTGGGGACCGTGTGGATTTTTCTAGAGTGCCAGGAACTGCTGGGAGCCGCCAGCCCTGCTTCTCAGGAGAACCCCGCTGTCCTTGGTGCCGGAGGGAATTCAGACAAGACGCTTCTCCGGACACTTGCAGTTCACAATTTCAGTGACAAAAAGCCCCCCCCCAAATCATCTATTCTAGAACCGCAACTATTTTTTAAAAAAGAAAGCACGGGAGAAAGACTGAAAGGAAATCGTGCCCACATAATAAACCAGTTGTAGGAGGGGCAGGGGAGTTTCTCCAAGACTATCCTCCATTTTCCCAAGGAATGAGCTGCATTTTTAGAACTTTTGTAGCTAAAAGACGGTCTCCCTTAGGAAGCTAAAGCCAAGCGTCAATGCTGTTTGTTATTTTGTGACTTGGGTATTTGCAAAGAAGGTGTTCTGTGTTTCTTCCCCTCTGAATAGGAATCCCGAGCACCAGCCCGGAGGATGCCACCTTAGCCCAGACCCTGGGCCTCCCCTACTCCGAAGTCATTGAAACTTTGCCGGACGGCACAGAGAGGATGAGCAACTCTGCCGAGGTTGGTTCCCCGTGGCACGGGCCTAACAGCTTCTCAAATCATGACCTTGACCTGGGTTTGGTGAGACCTTTTCCTTCAGGTGCAGATTACAACCTGCCATTTCACTCATCCCCCAACCTCACGATCTTGCACCCTCACTTCATAATCTACGAAAACAAAACAGTATTTTTTCCCAGGATCTAGAAATTTATCAACTCTAAGCCAAGCCTAATCCTAGAATAGTACGGTTATCATAGTCACTATATTTTGGGAATCTTCTGCCTAGGAGAAAAAAAAAAATTCCCTCTTCCAGGAAAATGGATTCCTTGGGAGGGTGACTGAAATTGGCTCTTTTTCCTAGAGAGTTCTGTTCTCCCCAGATGACTGACTTGTTTCCGCCTAAATTTGAACTCTTGGATAGAAAATGAACACCGATGCTGAATCATGTTTATTTGGGCTGGGTTCCCTCTTGCCAGGTGGTAGATGTGGGAGGACTCGACCTCAGCCTTGCCCTTGACCCAGGCCAGGAAGTGCGATGGAAAGGGTAGGGTGAGGGGCGAGTGGGAAACAGCAGCGGCAGTGTTTCTCCAACCCCAGCACGTCCCAGAATCGACTGGTGCCTCGTTTCGACACACACACAGAGCGCCTCGCCCCCACCTGGAGACTCTGATTCAGCAGCCCCAGGTAGAACCCGGGAACATGCATTTCTAACAAGTTTTCAGGTGCTGCTACTGAGCAAGGATCCATACATTGAGAATCACTGGCTGGAGAACCTTCCTACTCGAAGTCCGGCCCCTGGACCAAGACCACTGGCATCACTGGCCCCCAGCCTGGGTGATCCTGATTGAATCAGGCCTGAAGATCTAGGATTTTCAGGTTTGGGATTACCTGGCTAGAGGATATTTTATAGATAGATAGATAGATAGATAGATAGATAGACAGACAGAGATAGGTAAAGATGTATGAAAAGATTCAGAGTCTGGCCAGGTTTTTTTTTTCCTTACCTGAGTGAGGTTTACGGACCTCACGTTTGTGCCTTCACGAGATAAATGGTAGTAAGAGGCTCTAAGTTGTTGAACCTTAAACTTTTTTTTTTTTTTAAGAGAGAGAAACGCAGCGAGAGAGGGAACACAAGCAGGGGGAGTGGGGGAGGGAGAAGCAGGCTTCCCGCTGAGCAAAGAGCCCGACACGGGACTCGATCCCAGGACCCTGAGATCATGACCCAAGCCGAAGGCAGACGCTTCACTGAGCCACCCAGGCTCCCTAAACCTTCTTTTAGACTATATGGAACAGACTCCCTGGAGGTGGAACAGCCCCACCAAGGTGCCTGTAAGGGAGCCCTCGATTTCTCTCTGGACCACAAGAAAGGGAACACTCGTGGCCAAAATCAGGCTTCTACCCCCTGATTAGTACAGGACTGACATTAATTGTGCTTCTTGGCTTCCTCAGATCGTTCAGGTGGTCTGAGTCCTCCCCTGGCTCTCGACTGAATGGCTAGCATAACCAGTTCTTTCAGTGGATGGAGAGAGAACAGGTAGTAAAAGGCTCCTGCCCTCCGTGAGCTTCCAGAATGTAGACACAGTGACCCACGGAGAAGGTAGCCTTCCAAGAGAGCTCGCGATCGCGTGCCCTATAATACATGTAATTGCATGTAATTCACGTAATGACGGGAAGGTGGATGCCTTGATGTCAGGATGTCTCCCGGAGTGTGTGTGCTTCCTTGGTAGCAAGCTCTGTGTGTGTCCCAGAAGTCCCTGCAGACCCCAAGGAGGGGGCTGCTTTTGGTAAACATCGCTGTACTTAGGTCTTTATGCTCCATGATCGTAAGCTCCATCAGAGCCTCTTTATCTTTGTGCCCCCGGTGCCTAGCCGAAGCCTGGCACGTAGTAGGGATGCAGTCCATCCGCAATGAACCGACTCCAGGGTCCCCACGACCCCCCCCGCCCCCCGTTGGCATTCCATGCGGGCTCAATTCTCATCGTTAGCTTGGCTTTCTGAAAAGTGTCAGGTGTCAGTTCTCTTTTTTACTTTCAGCTTTTTGCTCTGCTCTCTAGAAAATGGAAGCATTTAAATATAAAAGGAGTAGTTTGGGTCCATCCAGCTGTGGCCCCGGTTTCGTTCCCCTACTTGCCTGAATTACTTCTGCTTTAGGATATTGAATTTTCCTCCCTGGATTATTTTTTCCCCCAACAGGGGACTCGTCATTAGAAATACGTATCGTGCAGTTTTTTGTTGGCAGCTCGGGGCTGAGAATTGGTGATCCCTGTACCGCCTCAGGGCTCCAGTGACAGAGAGAGCCACGAAACCAGGGCCGGTTTAGCCCCAAGACCCAGTGGACGCAGTGCCTTGGGGTCACGGTACTTTTAGGGGTCCCCCAAAAGATATTAATTTCTTTTAAAATCAGAGGGAAAAAGTGAATTTTCAGGGTCAAAATCCTGTTCATCTTCCTTCAATAAGTCATAAAACATAACTTTAATACTTCTAAGGATGGGGCGCCTGGTGGCTCAGTCAGTTAAGCGTCTGCCTTCGGCTCAGGTCATGATCCTGGGGTCTTGGGATTGAGTCCTGCATTGGGCTCCCTGCTCAGCGGAGAATCTGCTTCTCTCTCGCCGTCTCCTGCTCCCCCTTGCTTGTGCTCTCTCTCCCTCAGGTAAGTAAATAAAAGTCTTTATTTAAAAAAAAAAAACAAAAACAAAAAAAACACACGTGCTCTAGGGAAGAAGGGACCACCGAAGTGAAGGCCCCTAGGGCTTATGAGGTCACCACAAGGCTCTGCCCAGATTGCACATCAAAATAGCAGTTTGGGGGGGACGTGGTTGCAGGTGACAGCTTGTCCTTGGGGAAGGAAGCATAGGACCGCTCTCCTTTCCCCCGCAGTTCACAGGAATGAGCCGGCAGGATGCGTTTCTAGCCTTGACTGAGCAAGCCCGGAGGAAGAGGGTAGGTGGAGACGTGACCAGCGACAAGCTGAAGGACTGGCTGATCTCACGACAGCGGTACTGGGGCACGCCCATCCCCGTGGTGCACTGCCCGGCCTGCGGCCCCGTGCCCGTGCCTCTGCAGGATCTGCCCGTGACCTTGCCCCGCGTCACGTCTTTCACCGGCAAGGGAGGCTCCCCACTGGCCACGGCTTCGGACTGGGTGAACTGCACCTGCCCTCGGTAAGGAATGGTGCCCCTGGCCGTGGCGTGGCCCGTGGCCCGTGGCCCCCAGCACGCCGCTGGAGTTTCAGGCCCTCTGCTCCCTTTTTCTGGCACTCCCACCAGACTGGAAAGAACACCCCGGGTCTTTCTGTCCACTCGCATCTTTACCAGAAACACCTGGTTTACACGTTTCCAAAGCTACACGTTTCCATCGTGGCTTTGTAAAAGACCACTTTCTTCCATTTCATATTCCAGAGAGCTTCCTGGAAATGAGAGAAAAGTGGTTTCTCCTCTCTGCCTTCGTTTTCCCACCTCGTCGCTGCTAACAGCGGGGATTTTTTTCACACGCAGCAGAGTGGTAGCTCCAGGGAGGAAGGGGGTGTGCGCAGGGATTCTGGAAGTAGGATTGTGTTTTACTGCTAGCTCACCGGCGTATGCCAAATAATTTTGGGGGGTACCGTACCAGCTGAGTAAACGAATAAATAACCAAGCCCAACTCCAGCATCTTCCTCCTTCCTTCTGTGGAGAAGCCCTTTTTTTCTCTGCCTTCTAGATCACAATGACGATGTTAAAATAATTGGGTCCTCTGCTGGCTCAGAGCTGAGTTACGAGGTTAGTAATCAGGGTTGGTCAGGGCTCCCTGGGAGATTCTAACGAGGATCCGGGACCGACAGTCAGGGAACCAGCGTGGCCAGGCAGGGCTGCAGAGCCCAACACACATGGAATCCTTGCTCCTGAGCTCCAAGACCTCGGGCAGATTTCTTAATCGCACTTATCTGCAAAATGGGGGACCTGAGTGGTCTCTACCTCGTAATCCCCAGGATTCCTGGGGGTTAAAGGAGAGAACACCAGGAGAGCATTTGGCTCAGCGCCTGCGCCCACTGTCCCCGTTCGTACCCTTGGAGCTAAGGACGATCATACTATTGCCACTGTCACCATCATCGATCCCTCCCACTTACCAAGCAGCCTGGGCCACGTAACCAGCTTTCAGTGGCAGCAAAAAGATGGGTTGGTGGGCCTCAAGTCCCACGTGACCATTACAAAGAAAATCAGCATGGCAAGCTGTAGGCAGACAGACGTTACTCCTTGGATCATTTGGGCCCTGTATTTTCTTCCTGGATTGTCCACCTGCCCTGATGATGGGGGAGAAGAAGTAACTTTTCTCTTGTAATTATTTCCCCCAGTAGTGTCTGTGCTCTCTAGTTGATTGCTTTCCACATAAAAAGATCTGGCTCTGGGCGCCTGGGTGGCTCAGTTGGTTGGGCAACCGCCTTCAGCTCAGGTCATGATCCCGGAGTCCCGGGATCGAGCCCCATATCGGGCTCCCAGCTCCGTGGGGAGTCCGCTTCTCCCTCTGACCTTCTCCCTTCTCATGCTTTCTCTCTCTCTCTCTCAAATAAATAAATAAAATCTTTAAAGAAAAAAAAAAAGATCTGGCTCTAACTTAGAGATGCACCGTGGGGATCGGTGTCTTATAGCAGCCCTGGGTGGTAGGAAACAGGATTCCCTCGGGCTCTCTCCCATCAACATCTGTCCCCTGGGGACCACCGCTTTTCCCAGAGGGAAGTCCCAGAGTCCCCACCAGGTCTGGGGCTCCTGTGACTCTGCTCAGCCCCCTCTGTTCCATAAGCAGGAAGTGGGGGTGGGGGGCTGTTTCCTTCCACACGATCTGCAGAGCCAGCATGAACTGCTTCCCGGATGCAAGATATAAATGCGGGCCTTCTTTTATTTTTTTTTTTTTTAAGTTTTTTTTTTTTTTTTAAGATTTATTTATTTATTTATTAGAGAGCGAGAGACTGAGAATGAGAGGGGAGAAAGTCAGAGGGAGAAGCAGACTTCCCGCAGAGCCGGGAGTCCGATATGGGACTCGATCCCGGGACTCCGGGATCATGACCTGAGCCAAAGGCAGTTGCTCAACCAACTGAGCCACCCAGGCGCCCGCCTTCTTTTATTTTTAAATTAAAAGCAGACCCTTGCCCTTGCCTGCAAAATTAGCAGGAGATTCTTTAGTTCCTCTTGGGGCTCCTCGTGTCCCTGCCCAGGATCTCTAACAACCCCCAAGGACTGAGACTGCCGAAAGGGCAGCAGTTAGAAGGGCGGCTGGTCCCCGTCCAAGCCTCAAGGGGGAAAACCTGGAGTCAGAACCGTGTTCTCCAGCTTGTTCCCGCTGCCGCAAGGGGCCCCCATCACCTGTTAGTAGCCGACAGTAGCTGGCTCGATGCGTCCACTGCGGCTCCGGGCCTTGGGGAGTTTTCAGGGGGGCTGGGCCCCTCCTGGGTGAGGCTCGACTAAGGGCAGCCTCTCTTGGGTTCCTAGAAGTTGTGGGGTTTTTTGGTACCCGGTTCGTGCTGTCCCACGGGCCCATCGCACTGGGCGCATGCGTCAGAGCCGGGTCATCAGTTGGGCCCTTGTGGAACCTTCTCCCTCCCCAGGCATCCTCTTCCTGAGGATGAGGGTTGCTTGTTCTTTTCAGCCCTGCACACACCAGGGATCTTGCTTCGCTTGCTTTCTGGAAGAGTAGGGCTCTCTCCACCCTTCTGTACCCTGTTCTCCGGCGGGGGTGCATTGGAGGCGAGATCCTGACCTGTGGGGTTTGCCAATTTCGTAAGCATACCTACTTCCCCCAAGGGCTAGTTTCAGGTTGGGAACTTGACATCGCTAGTCACGGAGTTGGGAAGAAGTGCGAACGGTTGATTCTCACGGGCCCGTAAGATGTTGGCTCCAGCGCGCCCCGCCCCCCAACGTGACCTGTCTTCCCAGGGCCCCCGTAGTGAGCTTGGATTTCTGCACCCCCAGCCCTCGCAGGGATAGAGAAAGCCCAAGTTCATTCTTCAGCACAACGTCTTCGCTTGGTTTTCAGCTTCTCTTCATAAATCGATTGGCTTCACGGGTATCACGAAGTAGGCACTGGCTGAAGGCGATCTTGACCTGCCTAAAATAGAAGTTAACGTGCAAAAAGAGACCCTCCTGGCTTATCCACTTAGGTTGTTCGATTTCCTACCAAGTAAAATTCAGACAGCTGGAGAATAAGGCTTTTCATGGTGGAAGACTTAAATTTTTATTTGTAAATTTCCTTAAAACGTCCTGTACTCAACAATGCAAAAGGAGACCGTCCTCTGAATTACCGATCCATGATGAGGCATTGTTCTTGTGACATGCTAAATGGATACTAAATTGTCATCACTTAAGCTGGTGGAACACTGCGTTAAAATTTAAAAAGAAACCAGTTGATGAACTTCCTTTATTTCTTAGGTGCAAGGGAGCCGCCAGGAGAGAGACAGACACGATGGACACGTTCGTGGATTCTGCCTGGTACTATTTCAGATACACCGACCCACAGAATACTCAGAGGTAAAGCCTTGCTGCGTCCTATGAGTAACCTGTCCATTGTGCAGGGAGCAGACAGCAAGATAAAATTATGTACGCGAGAGATTTACTGGGGGCGGTGCCTGCAAGGGTTGGGGGGGAAAGGTGGGAGCAGGAGTTGGTTGCTGGGGGGAGCCCTTAGACCACCATGCAGTCCCCACACCTGAGAAGCAAGTAGAGGAAGGAAGGAGGGTTGGGTGGGAAGAGTATGAGACCACAGTGCAGCTCTGAGAAAGTCTCGGGCAGGCCGACGGGAAGCCCGAGCAAAGCTTGCCCAGTAGACTCCCAAGTCCCCAAGTCCAGCAGAGGTGACTCTCTGCTCTGGTCCCCTCCCTCTGGGAGAGCAGGGGCTGGCAGGGACACGAGGGCTTCCAAAGGCACAGTGGTTGGGAGCTGCCGGTCAACAGTGCCCCTTGAAACAGGCCCTCCAAAGGGAGTATATAGTGTGTCAGATTATTAAATTACATGCTTCACGGCCAAGCAAATCCCAAGTACAAGAAAAATTAAAAAAACAAAGAAGGAAGAAAAAAAAAATGCTGTTGCCATAACACCCTTCGTGGCCCTGTGGTGAACTTCATTTAGGGGCTTATAAAGACGTGACGCTGATTACTTAACAAACACAGATGATGGGGAAGGAGGTAGGTCGCGTGGAGGGAGCGTTGCCTCTCGTCACATACACACCATAATTTCTAAAATTGATAAATCAATAAAGAGTATAATTGCCAGAAGAAACAGCTACAGAATTCTGAGTGGCTAAGGTCCTAAGGTCATGAGGGGGCGGGAAGCCGGGGAGGGGTTGCTCTTGAAGGCAGGGGCTGGGGACCAATGTCAGAAAAAAATGACAAAGCTCTCAGCACAATCTGAGTTTTCAGCCTCGGGCAGGTTTCTTAGACAAAGGCAAATGAGTGAATGAGGGAAAGAGGACCGCAGGGAGAGGGAGTAAAGACAATGGGCAGAAGAAAGCAATTGCAGAGCTCAGGGACGGTTGCTCTTCTCTGTAGGAAAACCATTGTCCTCAAACCCCAAAGTCCACATATGAAAATGCCCCCCCTTTTTTCATCAGTGGGTGTAAACTAATACATTTCCAGTGAGATGGGCACTGCTGCCCCCCCTCCCCCAGTCCCACCCTGCAGTGCTGTGATTTCTGTCATTGGAGTCCCGGCCATCCAGGAGTAGGGGGACCCCGAGTACGCAGTGACCCACAAAGGCAGGATGCACGGGGCCTCTCCTCTCACTGTTCCTCTGAGAAGGGGCTGTTGGTGCCTTCTGTTCAGGAACAGCTGCTCAGAATGCCGAGGCAATCAGGCCCTACCTGTCAGAATGCTTCAGAGGAAGATCTTCTCACAGATGATGGAGGCCCTAACCGGCCCTAACCTGGACCCGGAGAGATACAGCCTCCGATCTGGGAATACCACGGAGCCCATCTTTGGCTTCATAAATCGCAGCTGCGAGTTTCGGCACCAGCTCGCGCGCTCCCTAGCTGGGTTCCCGGGTAAACCATGGATCCAAGGAGTAGCTACTTTCAACGTTGAAATGCACCCCACACTTGTTTTCAGGATGAGCACTCTCTCCTTGATCTCCCTTTCTTTTCTGTCCCTTGGATTAGTCTTTGGATTTTGCCGAGGAACCAGTATTCACAAAGGGGAAAAAAAAGGGGGCGCCTGGGTGGCTCAGTGGGTTAAAGCCTCTGCCTTCGGCTCAGGTCATGATCTCAGGGTCCTGGGATGGAGCCCCGCATGGGGCTCTCTGCTCAGCAGGGAGCCTGCTTCCCCCTCTCCTTCTGCCTACCTCTCTGCCTACTTGTGATCTCTCTATGTCAAATAAATAAATAAAATCTTAAAAAAAAAAAAAAAAACTTAATGTTACCAGAATTCTGGCCTGGGAACTGGAGACTGATAAGCCTCATTAAGATGCAAATATGGGGCGGTTGGCCACGCCCACCTGCTGAGCCTCAGGCTCTTGCCTGCAGCCTGAGCCCTGTCGGAGCTGGGGGGAAAAACTGCCTTGAGGTGTAGGGAAGAGAATTTACAAATATTTGAGACCGTGGAGTACCAGTGGCAGAGATTTACTTCATGGGATGCTCACTAGGAAGCACATTCTCACCAGCTCCGCTCCCCTCCCCTCAACGCATGCGTGCACGCACATACACACTTCTGCACACCAAAAGACTCCCCTCTCAAGACTCCCAGCCAGAGAATAGAGGGCAGTGGTGTTTCCTTTACTCCCCAGCACCCACGAGCACTAGGGAGTCCCAGGAAGGGAATCCTTCCTTGTAGGATTTCGGTCACCAACAGTATGCGGTGAGAGGGAGATGTCGGGGGATTTTGTGTCAGTTACCCAACTACGCTCCTTGCACGCCGGAGACCATATACAGGCTATTGCTGACTATCCGTATTTTAAGGCTGCTTTTAAAAATAAGATGGAATTTCTGTTTTAAAAATGAACATTTAGTGGCTGCCTGTTAATCTCCTTTGCAAAGGCCATTTTGCCCCCTCTTGGTAAGAACTCCCAAATCCCAGTCTGCCTAACCGCCATCAAAATTAAAATAGAAATCCAGAGATTCAAATGCGCATCTTACAGAAATAACCTTTTTCGCGGAAATACCTTTTTTCATGCTGCTGCTTTGTTTTCCTTTTGTCCTCATTTTACACGAAAATCACATTTGTTGAATTGTGGGTAACAGCTCCTGAACCGGTTTTTATAAATTCCGTAATTTCACGCCCACCTGACTTTTTCCCGCCTTATCAGATCAGCTTTTCTCTTACCGTATTTTAAAAAGAAAAATCACCATTTCTCTTGGACATCATTTGTCTCGGGGCACATGCGAACGATAGCAGGTCTGATTTGTGCTCTTGCTGCAAAGCGCGTTTGTAAAAAATGACCATTTCTCTCTCTTGCAGCCCTTTTAACGCAGCGCTGGCGGACTACTGGCTGCCTGTGGATTTGTACATCGGGGGGAAGGAACACGCCGTCATGCATCTGTTCTACGCGAGATTCTTCAGCCATTTCTGCCACGATCAAAAAATGGTCAAACACAGGTGAGTACTTAATACCGCTCCGCGGAAGAATTCAGTGCCGTAGGCGACAGCCTCGAGCAGGTAGGGGTTCTTCTGCAGCAAGGGGAACATGTGTAGCGGAAGACTTCGCTTTTTCGCGTATCCTTGAGCGGTCACTGAATCAAAGTGCGATTCTGCTACTTAATCATAGTTCCAGCGTCTGATAATCGCGGGCTCGCATGGAATCTTGCCTTCAACTCTCGTCTGTTTGGCCGAGTTAATTAGTTGAGATTTTGACTTCCGGTGCAGCGAGAAGCAGTTTGTAACGTTGTAGGGCGTTATACAGCTTCTCTTTTGAGGTCGTGTTTATCATCTGGCCACGCTAGGTGAGCTCTGTGAGCTCGACTTGAGTCCTGCCTTGATAGCTCACTCTTCTAGAAGTAGGCAGTGGCGGCGCCTGGGTGGCTCCGTCGTTATGCGTTAAGCGTCTGCCTTTGGCTCCCGGTTATGATCCCAGGGTCCTGCTTCTCCCTCCCCCACGCCCCCTGCTTTGTGTTCCCTCTCTCACTGTCTCTGTCACATAAATAAATAAATTTTTAAAAATTAAAAAAAATAAAAGCAGGTAATAGATTAAAGCTGGGGAATCACACGGTAAATCCATTGATAAATGTTCTTCCTCTTGGCCTGTAACCTGTTCCCATCATGATCAGAAAGGTGTCTGTGCACACTTTTTCCCCATGAAATACACCATGTGTATTTCACATATGTATGTGTGTGCTATCTTTAATGTCTTATACAATTTAAAGAATAAAGTGAACATCCCTTTACCCCCTTGTCAGTTTAAGAAATAGACTATTATTACAGGCTCCTTTGAATACCCAGGGTCCCCTGTCCGGTCACACCATCTCCCTGCCTGCTGCCCCTTCCCCAGCCAACGCCTATGCTGAAATCCTGAACTATTAACTTCTGTGTAAATTGATCACCTCTATTTTTTTTTAAAGATTTTATTTATTTATTAGGAAAGTGAGAGAGAGCATGAGAGGGGAGAGGGTCAGAGTGAGAAGCGGGCTCCCCATGGAGCTGGGAGCCTGATGTGGGACTTAATCCTGGGACTCCAGGATCCTGACCCAAGCCGAAGGCAGTTGCTTAACCAACTGAGCCACCCAGGCGCCCACCTCTCTATATTTTTAAACAGTATATATTGTTTGGTTTTCTCGTGTTTGAACTTCACGTAAGTGGAATCGTATTTCACGTATTCTCTCTTTCTCTCTTGCTTTCCTCGCTCGGCGTTTTGGGGGGTTCAGCCATATCGGTGCATAGAGGTTTTGTTCCTGGTTCACTGTGGTAGGGCATTCTATCATGGGGAGTGGAATGTCGAGTGCGGAACTCGGTTTCTGTGTCCACAGCACTGCTAATGGTTGTTGGAGCGTTTTGTGCAGCGATGAATCAAACCATATGAGCGTTGTTGTCCGCATTTCCCAACGCGTGTCCGCCCATGTCCAGGGCAGATACCTAAGAGTGGGACCGCTGAATTGTAAGATGTGCACAGGTTCAGCTTTGCTAAGGAACACCCAGCTTGTTTTCAGATGACTTCTATAAACCTGCACTTGTCAGGGCCTCTGGGTGGCTCAGTTGATCAAGCGTCCGACTCTCGATCTCAGCTCAGGTCTTGATCTCGGGGTCTTGAGTTCAAGCCCCGAGTTGGGTTTCACTTGGGGGATGGAGCCTGCTTAAAAAAAAAAAAAAAGCAAAACCAAACGAAAAAATCTACGCTCGTACCAACAGAGATGAGAGTTCACACCTCCCCGCACATCCTCGGCACGTCGGCATTGCTTATGGAATGCGTCATTTTGGGGAGTATGTTTGAACTGGAAGCCACTGTGCACTTCATGATGTTTAGCATGTTTTTAATATGTTTAGGGACCTCTGTGTTTCTCTTCCATCAAATCCCTATTTGTGCCCTTCACCCTTCTTTTCTGGGTCGTCTCGTATTGATTGTAGGAATTTTTTTTTTTTAAAGTGGGCTCTGCACTCACCGTGGAGCCCAACGCAGGGCTTGAACTCACCACCCTGAGATCAAGACCTGAGCTGAGATCGAGAGTTGGATGCTTCCCCGCCTGAGCCAGCCAGGTGCCCCTTGATTGTAGGAAGTTTTGGAATATTCTGGATGCTAATCCTTTTCCAGCTCTACATATTGCAAATATGTTCCCCAGTTCTTAGTTTCTCTTATTTCTATGGTGTCTTTTGATGAGGAGAAACTCTTAAGGCAGTAAATTTTAATAATCTTTTCCTGTCTGGCTGTTGCTTTCAGCGTCTCAGTACCATTAATGGACCAATCTGTGCATTTCCTCATTGAGCTTTAGTGCTCTCTCCATCACAGTCCGGTTTTCATATATATGCAAGGGCCTATCTATAGGATCTTCATTCTGTCCTTTGGTCTGTTTGCTTTTTCCTATGATAATTCTGTATTGGCTTTTGTATTTTAGTTTTACACGTCTTACTGTCTGGTAAGGATAGTCCTTCCTCGGG
>CM052799.1:12274726-12341154 GCA_028533885.1 Nasua narica
TCCCACCATCATGTGTGTCACTACTTCACATCTGCACAGGTAACCCCTTGGGCTCTCAGGGGGCCTCATAGGTCAGCAATTAAGTCGCCTCTGAGCACTGCATTCACTCTGTAATTCTGGTAAATTTCATCAAGTGTACACCGCAGAGGTTTATGCAGATCTTAAATTCTTCCCTGTTTCCAAATGAGTCCAGGCCCTCTATCACATTTGCACACTTGGGTCTGAACTTTGAGCTTCTCGTAGGTCTCTTGACCGGCGGGATGAAGCTGGTCTTGGGGGGGGGGGTGCCGCCCCCCACCCCCACGGGACAGCTTGGTGCTATTGTGTGTTGGAAATACCAGGTTAATGATGATCAAGCCAGAATTGAGGTCAGCAGGAAATTTGCAAAAGAAGATGTAGGAATGACTAAGAAGCCTGCTCTACAATGTTGCCCTCACTGGTAGTCAAAGAAATACAAACTAAACAGCAACGAGGTGTTGTTACTTTCCATCTAACAAAGAGGCCAGGAGGAACATTGCAGGAAGGCAGTTTGGAACAACCACAACCGTTAACCGAAAAGCAGTTTGACAATACAGAGTGAGAGCCTTAAAAATATTCACTTTTGGACATGCTAATTGCACTTCTAGAAATCCAAGCCTAAGGAAGTAGTCAGAATGCAAACTTAAGCACCAAACTGTTCACGCATTATTTCAAGTAGCTAAAAGTTTGGAATGCAACCTGAATGCCTTGAAAGTCTGAGAAAGAGCAAATAAAGTCTAGCCCATCTATATGAAGGACTCTTGTACAACTCTTTAAAGTTATATTATATGGACTGTTTAATAACAGGAGGAAATGTATCTGAAGTGCTTAGGACTGAAAAAAAAGCAAGATGCAAAGTGATAAATGCGGTTGGACTACCTCTGCCTTTAAATGTATAGGCACGTATATACTCCTAACACAAAGCAAGAGGAAAGGCTAGAAAAAAATTATGCCAATGTGTTCACACCAGTTTTCTCTGGATGATGAGCTAATCAATGATTTTTTTTTTCCCATGCACTCCTGATTCTTTTGCAGATTTTTTACAATGATTATGTAACTTTATAATAGAAAAAAAAACAAAACAGTCCTTGATGGTCTGTGTTCCGAAGCAGGGAAATACACAGAGCCTCCCAGTTTGATTCTGGGGGAGGGGAAGGCAGTGGCTTTGGCCGGACGTCAGCCCCCCAGGCTGGGAGCTGCAGGGGCCACTCTGCAGTGAGGAACGGCTTCATCTCCACTGAACTACGATCAGATCAGGAAGGTTGCTGCTCTTCATACAGCTCTGGGGAGACCCTGCATTCCCTGAGCTGATTCTGTCCCCATGGTTTGCTATCGACAAAGAGCAGTGGTGCCCTGCTGACCCTGGAGAGCCCCTGGGGCTCCAGCCTGTAGCTCTGATCACATCAGAGCTTGGGGGGAGGGTCGAGGAAGGGAAGAGAGGCTTTACTTGGTTCTCACCGGATGATTGGGGCTCCTCCCATGCTGCTCCCTGTCTGCTAAGAAATAGAAACAGTGGTAGTTTACTAATGAGCCATGGCTTAGTACGGAGAAACTGGCTGATGATGTGGGCCCGATGACCCCCTGCCCCGGGCACAGGGCGGGGAAGAAGAGGAAGTTCACAGACTGAGTCTTAAAAAGTCCACGTTAGAGATGATTTTCCAAAATCCAGGACTTTCTGTTCTCCTCTTTCCAGAACTACACGGGAGCCTCCTGACCAGGTGAGGACCCTGGGCGGCGGGCTGTCTAGGAGCTCCTGAGTAGGTACAATGTCATGGGCAGTGCCCAGTTAGGGCTCTGATGAACCTGAGCTTCTTTTAGCCACGTTACTTGTATGCGGTGATGTTTCACGAGGGCGCTTAAAATAGCCTTTCATTCTATGTTCTGAAAAACCTCGTTTATCCTCATAGTTGCTGACCCTGCTCGCGCTCCTCCCTCCTGCCTTCCTTCCCCCTCTTCTTTTCTTGTGTCCTTCGTGGGACAGAGGTGGCTTTCAGTGACTGGCGGGTATCGATGGTTGTAATTTCTGACTCAGGGCAGTGCAGACTGCAAGGCAGTACTGAAGAGGGCATCACTTCCCGTCCTTGTGCCACGCGGGGAAAGCAGACACACCGGCCTCTCGGGGCAGTGCTAGCGGGGGAGAGCGGAGCCAGAGCCAGGAGTGCAGGGAAACCAGCGAGGCCCCCTGGGGGGAGGCCCCGCACAAGCCCCCCGCCCCCCCCCGCCCCCCCCCCCCGGTCTGTGATGCTTCCAGGCAGAAGGGGTTTGGTGGTGGTTTCAGACTTTTCACTTCCTTCTAGAAACCTCTGCTACCCATGGTCCCTGTGATGAATGCGTCACTCAGTTGCTTTTACAAGTCTGTTCCCGGGGCCGTTCGTCGAGTGGATGAATGGACACGTAGGGAGTATGTCACGCTGGTTGGGAATCTTGGTAATGAGCTTGGCAGTGGTGTGATCTCTGCCCCAGCGGGACTGGGTTTCAAGTTCAGCAGGACCCTTGATGTCCCCTGGGCCGTCATTCCCCCGCACCTTGCACCTCCATGTCTCACGAGTGCCTCTTCTCTGTGGTGCAGATGCTTATTTCCGAGCGTGTCTCGGGCCGCCTGGTCATAGGCCTTCTGACAGCAGAGTGCCCAGCACCCAGTCTCACCTGCCTGTGGAATGCATTAGGAAGTGTGTGTCCTCGCGCCGGGCTAACCTACTCGTGGGGGCATGTGACCGGCTTCAGCCTCGAGAAGGCGAACCGGATTCCCAGAGGCCTGGGGACCATTCCCTAGAGCGCTGCAAGAGTCGGGGGTGGGAGGGCTGCTGGGGAATGAGCGGGACTCAGGGGCTGGGATGCAGCCCTCCCACCATGAAATCCGGTGTAAAGCCTCTTGGGGGTCCCCTCCCACGCTCGTGTCCTTGCTCCTTCCTGCAAGCTTCCTGCAAACTTCCTGCAAGCTCACGTGAACTGAGTCTGAAATCCCAGTGCGCCTCTCCTTGCAAAAAGGTCACGGCCCCAACCAGAAGCCATGACCACCAGTGCCTGCCCTTTATCCGCCTTTCTTCCTTCATCTCTCATCCCCTGCACGTTGTCCCTGCCTCTGCTGCCGCAGGCTTATTTCCTCCCTCGTAGACACAAAATTGATTTAGGTCAAACCAGTGAACGAATATTGGGCATCCACTACGAACTAGGCAAAGAAGAGGCTCGCAGGGGGAAGGAAGACAGGGAGGCGACTCACCTGAACACACAATACAGTTTTACAATTTAGTATCTGTCGAGTGCAGGTGCCGATAGCACACGGGGCACATCAAGAAGGAAAAATTCTGGGGGCAGCCACCAATGTGCACAGGCTCCTGGGATCCCTCGCCGGGAAAGGGTTAGAAGTGGTTTTCAACCAGGCAGAACTAGTCGACCAGGCAGAACTAGTCGATGGCATCAGCAGCCAGGCTGGCGGTGCCCACGGTGGGGAGGTAGGGCCTTTGGGAGGCCGGTCACACACAGGTCATCGGTGGGGCTGCTTACATTGTGAAAATTCAAGGGGCGCCTGGGTGGCTCAGTCGGTTAAGCATCTGCCTTCAGCTCAGGTCATGATCTCAGGATCCTGGGATCGAGTCCTGCATCAGGCTCCCCACTCGGCAGAAAGGCTGCTTCTTGCCTCTGCCTCTCCCCCTGCCTGTGCTCTCTCTCTCAAATAAATAAATAAAAATCTTTATTTTAAAAAAAAAAAAAAAAAGAAAATTCATCAAGTCTTACTCCTAGGATTTGTAGACTTTTCAATATGTGTGATGCACTTCATTTCCCAGTTTACTTTAAAAAGGGTGGGGGAGGGTATGGATTGGAGAACAATTGTAAGTGATCAGGCCTGAGGACAGCAGCCTCAGGCTTCCAGAAGGGCTGGAGTTAGGGGCAGATGCAGTGCTGCCTGTTCCCAGAAGGTGGCAGCATCGAGCCACTTAGAAACAGCAAGACCCCGACCAAACCAGCTTCCTGGTTTCTTCCCCCTTGTCCCATCTGCGGGTGGAAAAGTAATGGATTTTCATCAGATGACTCATCCTGATCCTTGGGATCCAGCTTATCTTCTCCTTCCTTCCATCCCGTTTTTTTTTATTTCTCCTCAGAGTGGCCAAAGCCATGTATTGAGAGTGAGAGAGGAAAGGAAAAATCTCATAAACTCTACGGTTCATCCCACAGGCGTTGGGCATAGCCGGGAGAAGGTGGTGGCCTGGATTTTTGTCTTTGTCCTTTTTTTTTTTTTCCTGTCGGGCTGCGGCACATAGAACTATCTGAGGAAGACTGAGTGCACGCGCAGGTCACCCCGTCGAGCCCACTGACGCTTGGCGAAGGCGCCACTGGGTTTGGGAGGCAGCCTGTCCTCGTAGAATTCCGCCTCAGTTTGCTTGGTGCTTGTGAACGCATTCGTGTCCAGTCTCGTCCTTTACCTGCCCAATAAAAAGTAGCCGTATGGTTTTCCTATTTAGTTTTAACACTGTGACTGTGTGCGTTCTCTAGTATATGTGCTGGGCTAAAATCCGAGTGCCACCTTCCATTGGTTGGGAGGGAAAGACAGCTTCAGGAGCCCGCTAACGTCCCCTCCCTCCGTCCCACTGCCGATGCGCATGCACCTGTTTATGCGTATTTACGCATTCATCCATCCATCCATCCATCCGTGGTTTGGACATTTTGTAGAGCCCGTCCTCCATCTGTCACACACAGCACGAAGCGCTGGGGACAGAGGGAAGAATAAGAGAACAGTCCTTGCCATGATAGGCACAGCGCAGGTCGTCGACTGGTCTTGTAATCACGACACGACCTGGTCACACTCGTCACGACCTTGTGTGCCGGATGTCGCAGGACACACGGGAGGGCGTGGGGGTGTGTGCTGGGGACAGAGGTGGCCACCCAGAAAAGGGAATGGCTGAGTCAGTGGTGAAGGGGGAGTCCAGGTTTCCTGGGGAGCATGGCACGTGCTGGGAACAACCAAGCGTGCCCGTGACCTTGGTGAGGAACGAATGTGTTTAAGCTTCAGAGACACCAGGAAGGTCAGCGGGGGCTGACGGTAGAGAAAATCACGCGCTCAGTCCGTGCGGGTGTAGTTCTCTGAGCTTCCCGAGGAAGATGTGGACCTGGGTCCTCGGGCATCAAACCCCAACCTGCTGCAGATAAAGCCTGTGTGGCCTGAGGACGTGTGTTTCCTCGTGGTGGGGGTGCAGGTGTTCCTGAAGGGGGGGGACCACAGACACCATGGTTCCCCCTTCACGGCGTCACCATAGTCAAATGCAGCATAAGGTTCAAGCGCATTTGACTGTCAGATAACCGTTCATAGTTTCCTATGTCAAAGACTCACATTTTCCAGGAACCTTGTGGGCACATGCACTGTGGCACCAAAGGATGTCTGTCTGCCCAGCGTGGCTTTGCCGGTGGAATGTCGTGGGGGAGGTGGGAGGAAGGCAGTTTTACGATGCAAAAGAGTTTATTGTTAGGATGATTTTATTTTATTTTTTTAAGATTTTATTTATTTGACAGAGAGAGAGAGAGAGATCACAAGTAGGCAGAGAGCCAGGCAGAGAGAGAGGGGGAAGCAGGCTCCCCACTGAGCAGAGAGCCCGATTCGGGGCTCGATCCCAGGACCCTGAGACCATGACCCGAGCCAAAGGCAGAGGCTTTAACTCACTGAGCCACCCACATGCCCCTAGGATAGATTTTAGAGCCTGAACAAGGGTGTTGGTGACTTCTGTGCCCACACATGTGCGGAATTTCTTCCAGATTAACACAGTGGCATAGCAGGGGGCCCCTGTGACGTTGAAGATGAACATTGAATAATTTGAATGTGTTACATTTCTCCTCGAATGTTACATATATCGGGTCTTTTCCACCTCGGAAAATACCTCTCCACCAGCCTCCACACTCACACGCACTCGTAAGATTTTAAAATACGAAGGCTAAGAGTCCCTTCTTTCTAGCTGACCCTCCTCTCTTTCCCAGTCAGTCTCTTTGCTCCACGCCGCCCCCCGAATCCGCTGGAAAGTTTCCCTGGCCACACGGCCGTTTGATGAGGGCCACACAGGTACAAAGGGGGTCCTGTCTGCCGGCCCGACTTGGCATCACGGTTCAGTGGCACCAGACGGCCTCGCAGGAGAAACGAGGGTCCTGTCACATTAACCAAGCCAGGGCCTCGCAGAAATGAACTTGAAGCACCTCGTGCTGCCGGCGATGCTCGTGGAGAAGGTGGCTCCCGCCGCCCATCCCTGCCCGCTGTCCTTGCGAATACGAACCACGCGCACATAGGATCAGCATGTGTCTCCCCAGGTCATTCCCGGAGATTGGGATAGGGCCCGCTCACGCGCTTTCCAGCTGAACCAGGTGGATTCTTCGGAATGTACCATTTCATGTCAGAAATAAAGTCCTTTCAGCTCAGGGGTCAGCCTCTCCCTGTCCCCTTCAGAGAAAACACTTATGTTCCACTATTCATCCAGTAAAAGTGACGAAAACCGGGCACTATGACCAAATTATAATCCGTCCATACCGTAGGCCGACTGGAGAGCAATTCGAAGCTGGGCTAGACCTGTAATGGACCTCCGTGGAAAAATCCTTCCCGTGGTTAAATGAAAGACCACAAAGTAGTATGTACATTATGATCTATTTAAATCCAAGAAAATTATACAAAACCATTTATGCATATACACATCCGTATGGAAAAGGCATTCAGAAAAGTCTCCAGACTTTTCCAGGTATATTCACCATGCAATTAATAACAACTGTCTCCTCGGGGTGGGGTTAGGCCTGAACAGAGGAGGGTAATGACCTTGAACAGAAAGGGTATATGTACGATTAATTTGTGTGACTTACACATTTTTTAACGAATGTGAGTAGACACTGTCGACAAGGCTGAGGGGACAGCAGCCTGCTTGCACAGAGCCCCGACATCAACTTCTCTGCACCCTCTCGAGCCCTTCCTGGCTCTGGGCTCACCACGTAACTGACATACGTAGGGTTCTTTTAAAGTTCACGAATATTTTCAGACGTTCGTTTACCTGAATCTTCCCAGCAGCCGTTGGACAGATTTTTATTGCCTCTACTTGACAGATAAGCAAATGGATGCTAAGAACAGGTAAGGGACTTGCCTTGGCTCCTAGAATTCCTTGAGTGGGACACAGATTCAAATCCAGGCCTTCGGAACCTGAAGTGTCGCGCTCTTGCTACTTCGCCAAGCGGAAAGCGGTTGAAACCTGCCGGTTCGACTTCATATTCTTCCCGCTTCTTTTTAAGGAGCCCTTTGTTCCAGTTGGGTTTCCAGGCGGCATTGGCCAGCCCACCTGCTTTCACGAGGGGCGGCTGTCTCTGTCTATCGGCCGAGAAGATTTATATTGCTGTTTTCTGGATGCTTCAAATCCCCACCCATCGGTTTCTTTTCCCATTATCTTTTCTCAGAGAGCCTTTCCATAAGCTGCTGGCCCAAGGCCTTATCAAGGGGCAGACGTTCCGCCTGCCATCGGGACGGTATCTACAGAGAGAGGAAGTAGATCTCACAGGTAAGAAGGGCCCATCGGGTCCCATCCAGGTGCCCGCCCCTCAGCCCCAGCCCCACCCAGTGTCCGTTCGCTACTGGCGGGGTTTTCGTTTGTGTGCGACCCAGAGTCAATCCGGGCATCCCCAAGTATCCTCGCTCATGTTTGACATCGTGTCTCAGGAACAGAGCCCCCAGGCCCAAGAGATACTCTTCTAAGCCTGGGGTACTCCCCGCACTTCTCCCTAGGCGGTCTCGAGGCACATGTCAGAACTTGGGGCCACCCCGATACTGAACCCCTGCGGTGACCCAGGGCAGCCCCATCTGGCACTCCCTGACTACCTCTGCCCTTTTCCTCAGGGGTAGTTCCTCCCACAAGATCCTGAGGCGGCACCATGGAGATGTCATGTGCACCCAGCACACCGATGAAATTGGTAGAAAATGGGAGTAGGGGGTACTTAGGGGCACCTATGAGAAACCCCCAGAACTCTGGTCCTTCAGTTTAGAAAACGCAGTGCCCAATGGAGGGCATCATGTGAACCCAACAACCCCCTAATGGTAGGCAGCCTCCCAAGCCAAACGTTAGAGAAAAGATGTAGATAGAAGCCATCAGTGGAATTACTTACTTAATGCAGTAATATTGTCAGGGTTTGGAATGGTCCAAGGGAGAAAAAGAAACTGGCAGAGCAGAAATTGGCCGTGTTTCACCAACACGGACCAGAGGGGAAAGCAGCCAAATCCAAAGGGCATATACGTTTCAGTTGTTAGTGAAGTGCTCTCTGTGTGAAGGCAGGGCCACCATGTACAGCTGGGCAGCGTGTGCACTGCACAAAGGCACCCAGCCAAGGGGGTGAGCAGGGCCTGACCTCCAGCCACTTGCCAAACCATACACCTCAGGTGCCAAGAGAGGGCGCCTTTTTCTAACTTCTCAACTGCTCTGTCCAGAGAGTTGGCTTTTTCCTACTTTGCACAGCAGTGCTGGAGAACAGAGCTATAGCCCAGAGGAGGTGTGCAGGGTAAACAGGCCAGTGGTTCCCTGAGCCGCAGCCTGGATAAAGCAACTTCAGTCTCCCTTTGCTCCGATGTTATGGGGCCAGACAATGTTGTGAACATCTTTTCTCTTCCCCCACAGACTTGGCCCCTGGGAGAGAACACTTGGGTCAGCAAGGGCAGGCTTCCATCTCCTCAGTGGGTGTGCTTCTGCAGAAGCATGGAATTAGCTCTTAGGTACACACGTGAGTGCCTTGGGAGCGTGGCTGCCGTTGGAGTGTGGGACCGTGTGGCCGGAAGGAGCAGAAATGCACCCAGAGGCAGGTTGAGCACAGGACACAGAGCTTTTACCCCAGGGCAGCTGCCAGCGCTCCGGCCATCCCATAGCACGCCCGCTGCCCCCGGGTGCCACACAGATGCCAGTCCTAGGACTTTCTCCTCCCTCCTTCGATAGCCCCCAGTTCCTCTTCCTCCTCCCCTCTGTTCTTCTTCCCTGATCTCCTTCCTCGCCAGCCTTGGCTTCTGCTCTCCCCCGACTTCAGGTTCCAAGGTGACCTTTCGGGAGCCGCGATGCCACATCTGGCCCCATCTTCTTAGGACTTTACGGTTCCGGTGCCCGGCAGCATTGAAACAAGAGTTTCTGTCTCTTAGTTCCGGGTCCCGAGAAAGACCTTGGCCTTGCCAAATGTCCTTCTTTGTCCCGGCCACTGGGACACGGCCACAAGGTCCCCTCATCCCAGCCTAGCCATGGAAGGCCTTCTCTGTCCCTGCACCCTCAGGACTGGCGGTGTCAGGGTGGGGAAGAGCCACTTCCAAAGAACAGGCCGTGCACGGCGGGCTGGCCCCCCCAGGGGACACCGCATTCCACAGAGCCTGGTCGCACGATACCGTGTCGTGGTGACCGGAGTGACCCCTCAGGAGGCTTTGCTGCTCTGAGACCCTAACGGGTCAGCTGCCGGCTTCCAGAGACCGTGAAGCCATAAAGAAAACAGCAAAGCGTGCAAAGCTTTGTTAACCTGTTTTCACTCTCTTTTGTATAAATGTCATTTACGTTTTAGACGTTTTATAGAGCGGGAAATCGCTCTGTCTTAGTCCGTGGCGGAGGAGAAGCTGGCACGGGCCATCGCGCCCGTGCTGTGTGTTCCCGAACGAGGATTTGTGGCGGGAGGCGGGCCTCACTCGTTTCTAAACGAAAACATGTCCCGCGACAGACAGTGGAAGGAGCAAGGAAGAGGTGTGTCGAGTGAATTCGTGGGATCCCCCACGTGGCCACTTTGAAGGGCTCTTACCGAATGTGCTTTTACGGAACCGGCTGAGGGCCACCCTTGCTGTCCCCGTGCGTTATTTTGGTGCGCAGGTGCTGTTCCCGTTCACGCAGAAACGAGGGAGACACTGGAGGTGACGTGGGAGAAGATGAGCAAGTCCAAACACAACGGGGTGGACCCCGAGGAGGTCGTCGAGCAGTACGGCCTCGACACCATCCGGCTCTACATCCTTTTCGCCGCCCCTCCTGAGAAGGACATCCTGTGGGACATGAAGAGTAAGATCCCTTTCTCTCCTTGGCCCGCCTCCTTCAGGATCCCCCTCGGACGCCGGAGGAGTTCAGCAAAGGAGCTGTCTGGGCTGAAGGCCGTAGTCAGGGGTCCTGGAATCCGTTCCGGGAAGCGAGTAGCGTGGTTTTTCCCACATCCTGTGCCATTCTTAGCCTGGGGTTCCCAGATGGAGGGAGCCTCCCGGGGCGGGGGTGGGGAGCTGGTGGCAATTGTGGGTTCCCAGGCCTCGCCCCAGGCCTGCGGACGCAGCGTCCGGGGGGCCCCAAGTCTGTGGTGTGCCCATGACGGGTCTACGGAGACCCCTGCCTGAGGACATTCCCTGGGAGCCAGTGTGGCTTCTGTGCCACCCGCACCCCTCTGTGGCCCACGGAGGCCAGTCCCCTCTTGATCCGCCCTGAAAGGTTTGTTCTAGAGCAGGGTCGCTGCCCGGGGCCTGCTCCTGATGGTCCCTGGGACCACCTCCCTCGCCCACAGTCAGCCCCGAGAGCCCCCTCGGGGAGCTGTCTCTGCAGAGTTGGTTAGATCTGAGAAGGCGGGAGGTAAAAGCTCGGTAGGTATGTCGCTGTCCTAGCAAACACGGTCCAGCGGTCACTCGGTCTTCCTGCAGGCTGCCCCAAGGGTGGCCGCGGGCAGGAGCAGCCAGATGCCCTTGCCTGTGACAAGTGTGTCACCGGGGCTGGTCCCCGAACTGGCTGCGTTGGAATCACTGGGGATGGACCGAGGGCACAGGCGTGCGGGCGTAGGTGTCTTTGGGGACACCTTGGCGGCAGCCAGCTTTCTTACTCAAGGCAGCCGTGGGCACGGAGGCCCATCCCGCCCCAGGCCTCTGAGGTCACCGTGCGGGCCGGGGTCGTGGGCGGGCGGCACTCCGAGTAGCCGTGTGACCCGGGGCTCTGGGGTGGGATGGCATCCGCGCTGCTCTGAGCTCACGGACGCTGGGAGCCGGGGCGGCCCCTGTAGCTCCCATGGAGGCACAAGGAAGCGTGTCTTCAATGCACACGTGCCTCTCTGGGCGTGGGGACAACCCAATCGGTCATTCACGGGTCTACCCTTCTCTGTCTCGTTTCCTGACATGAAACTCAGCTGACGCCCTCCCTGGGGTGCTGAGGTGGCAACAGCGACTGTGGGCCTTGGTGACCCGCTTCATCGAGGCCAGGGCTCCCGGGACGGCTGCCCGGCCCCAGCTGCTGAGTGACGAGGAGAGAGCCGAGAGCAGGAGGCTCTGGGCGTACAAGAACTCGGTCATCTCTGAGGTCAGGAGCTTTGCGCTTTGTGGGGCTGCTGGTTGGTTCTGTGCCTGAGCACGCTTGGTCCGGGGGGGCCACCCCGCCCCGGGGGTGTGGCTGTGGGCCTCCCTCCTTCCTCACGCCTGCGGCCCCCCTGGTCTGGACAGGCCGCTCTCACCGTGTCGAGCGGCTCACCAAGCTGGAGGAGGACATCCTGTGGGACATGAGGAGTGAGGCCCCTTACTCTTCTGCTCTCATGGAGAGACGTGCTCTCAGGAAGGGGCTTCCTCTGATGCTGTCCACCCCAGGTCCTGGGAGGCCACCCCCTTCCCATGGCGCCCCTCTTTACACACTGGGGCAGAGAAGCAAATACAGGACCGCGTGCTAACACGCTGCACACGAGGCGAACAGAAACAGAAGTGTAGAGTTGAGGGGGGCGTAAAGAGACTGCTCTTCACAGAGACGAGGCCCGGGGCTGAGAGTGCCCGGATGCCCCTCATAGTGAGGACTTGCTCACCCAGTTACATTGTCACACAGATTCTGTGTGAGTCACTGTGGCTTCACTTTTGCCAATAAATGATGTGTTCGTGTTCCCTTCGTAGAGAACACTTTGCCATCTAAATCGTTCTCTTTTTTTTCTTTTTTAAAGATTTTAATTTTAAGTAGTCTCCACACCCAGGGTGGGGTTCGAACTCATGCCCACAAGGGTCACATGCTCCACCCGCTGAGCCAGCCAGGCGCCCCGGACTCATCGTAAAAGATTCTTCGTTGATAACGAATTCCGATAAACTTCTTCTCTGGAAGTCTGATACCATACCGGGACATTTGCTTTTTTAAGCACTTTGTAAAAAAAAAAAAAAAAAGTCACATGTCTTTGAAAGAAGGCGTTGAGGGGATCCAAAGCTATATTTTAGTGGCTACCAGACACCCCAAATACCCCTTAGGCTGAAGTTTTAATTCTATTTTTATCGTTTTAGAATTGCTGGTTTGAACATATAAAGCCAGCCAAGGTCACTTTTCTGGACTGTGGTAACTGATGATGTGGCAGGAACAGGGTTTTCGTGAGCCCTTGGGTCCAGCCTGGTCTCATTCAGTGACACTCCCTTGGGGAATATTCCCATCCCCTCCACTCTAGTGTAGAGACACAGAGCCCACGCACTTGAACTTCGTGATGTGAGTGATGCCCGAGTGATTGTTTCCATGCCACAGACTTCCTCTCTGGATTTGGCACATTCTTCTCTTCTGTCAGATCATAGAATAGGGGTATTTTGACAGTTTGGAAACTCTCGACATCTGTAGCTATCTTGTTTTTCTGTATCCTTGGCCGTGGTCGAAATCGAGAAGCACATAAACAGGAAGAAGCTGACAAGTCCCGTTAGTGTTCTTATGTTGACTCCGTATTTGAACATTCAAAACTCACCTTATCACGTATACAAATAACCTCTGTTGGGAGTGAAAGTCATTGAGCCACAGAGAAGGTTCCATAGCCCATCTCCTGGTGACTTTTGTCGTCCGCGGGTCCTGTTTCCTGTTCCGGTAGTTAGTAGCGTTAGATGGCCCCGCTGGGAGAACCATCGCTGTCCCGGATGTGGGGGAGCAGGAAGCTGATTTTAAAGACCTTTGTGCCAATGAAACATTATCGTGATTATTCGAGATAATGAATGTCTTCATAAATACCTTTGCATTCATTTCATTCACATTTTTTGGATAATTCATTTACTTTGATGTGTCGCATTGTTTGTTTGTTTGCGGAAAGTTTAAAGGAATTTTGAAGAAAGTGAATAATTCAACTTTTACCCATAGGTGACCGCCCATTTCACAGAGGACTTCTCACTGAATTCTGTGATTTCTCAGCTGATGGGACTCAGCAGCGCCCTCCAGGTAAGGGACCCTCCTGTCCTCATTTGCTGGGAGCAGAGGACAGGGGGGCCTCCACCCACATTGTGACAGAGCACAGAACCATGGTGTCACCGCCTTGGTGTGGCTCTGTCACCTTAAGCATTTTTTCCCACAGTCACAACCTAGTTTTATAGCTGGAAGGTTCTTTTTTTTTTTTTTTTAAAGATTTTATTTATTAGGAAAGAGAGAGTGTGAGAGAGAGCATGAGAAGGGAGAAGGTCAGAGTGAGAAGCGGACTTCCCATGGGGCTGGGAGCCCGATGCGGGACTTGATCTCGGGACTCTGGGATCATGACCTGAGCCGAAGGCAGTTGCCTAACCAACTGAGCCATCCAGACGCCCCTAGCTGGAAGGTTCTTAAAGATTATCCGGTGCAAAGCCCTCCCTCAGTCCCTTCCGTCACCCCCATATTTTGCAGACGAGGACACTGGCACCCAGGGAGATTTGATGACATGTCTGGTTGATTAGTGACAAATTAGGACCAGACCCAAGCCCCCTTCTCTTCCAGCTCTCCTCTTCCTGCGTCCGCTGCCTGCCGTCCTGATTGATCTGACGGTCCCTTGGCATCATTAACGCGTCACAGTCCTTCAACCAGGATAGACCAGATATGTGCCTGTTAAAAGCAAAATTTTTAGCATAGACTCCTCTTCTTGCTGCACGTGACTAGAATTTTTCTTGCCAGGGGAAGAATCTGTCAACAAACGGAGTCCAGGCAAGTGGTTAGCTATTTGGACAACAAACAACCAAAAAAAGTACACTGAAACTATTAACGAATTCCTTTTACAGTGACGCTCCCCCCAAACTTTAAGAACGGTGGGAGAAATATACAGGTTTGGCGACATAAAACTTACCATTTTTAGTACATTAAAACATGCCATGTTACAAAGCAGGTAAAAACTGGCGAAAGCATTTTATAACAAATTTGTCAGACACAAGGCTTAACATCCTTAATATGTAAAGAGCTCTTTACATGTGAATATGAAAATACCTGACCTAAAAATAATGCGTAAACTTCCAAAAAAAAAAAAAAGTATTTGCCTTACTAATGATCATGAAATGCAAATTAAAAATGTGATGCTATTTTTTTTGACCTATCAAATTTGTAGAGACTTTATTTATTTATTTATTTATTTGACAGAGAGAGAGAGAGAGAGAGAAAGATCACAAGTAAACAGAGAGGGGGAAGCCAGCTCCCCGCTGAGCAGAGAGCCCGATGTGGGGCTCGATCCCAGGACCCTGAGATCATGACCTGAGCCCAAGGCAGAGGCTTTAACCCACTGAGCCACACAGGCACCCTATGTAGAGACTTTTTTAACACGAAGTCCGTGCTCTGACAAAGTGAGACAGTGTCACACCCCAACGGTGGCCTTAGTTGTTGTAACCTTGCCAGGAAGAACTTTGGCTTTGAGGTCGGTATCCCTACGATGGCTTACATCCTTTGACTCAGAGCTGGCCATCGGCAGGTGACTTATAATCACAGAGACGTAAAACCCCAGCTGTCCTCAGTGGGGACACCGTGAGATGACATATGTCATATCAGTAGGGAGGAAATGTGCCACCACCATTCACATCGTGTCTTTCAGGAATCCTTAGTATCAGAAACTGTTCATGATACAACGTCAAGTAAACACAATACAGAAGTTATCACAGGATAAAAATTCCAGTTGAGCGAAGGGTATGTGGACAGGTGTGTATATTCACATATTTGTGGAGACCAGAATGAAATATAGCAGGTGTTTTTTTTTTTTCTGAGTGGTATGATTATAAGTGATTTTGTATTTCCCAGATTTTCTTTGCTGAGTGTGTGTGGGTTTTTTCTTTTTTAAGGTTTTATTTATTCATTTGGCAGAGAGAGAGAGAGAGAGAGCACAAGCAGGGGGAGCAGCAGGCAGAGGGAGAGGGAGAAGCAGTCTCCCTGCTGAGCAGGGAGCCCGATGCGAGGCTCGATCCCAGCACCCCGGGATCATGACCTGAGCCGAAGGCAGATGCTTCATCGACTGAGCCACCCAGGGGTCCCGTGTGTGTGTATGTTTTTAATCAGGGAAAAAACTGGCAAATGTTATAGAAAAATGAAATTTCTTCTCCCCGGCAGCAAGTTCTGTCTGCAGCCCTTCTGGTAGATTCTCTCTGCATCCTTTCCCATGGAGTTATATTCTGATTTCTTAGGCGGTTTTGCAAAAATCATGTAGGCATGCTTTTTTGAAAAATGTATACTATTTTTGGCCTCTCTTTACCTAGCAAAATACCTTACATGGGCTTCCTACTTTAAATTTTGACAAACATGTCATAAAATTAAACCAAAATTGTTTTTGTCACAAGGTGTTAAAAATACAGACTGAGTGGCTGCCATTGCGTTAGGCTGGTTTTTATCATGACTCCCCCAGGGAGCCTCTGGGAAACTCAGTACCATCGTTCCCCCCACCGCCCTCTTCCCTCCGGGCCAGGCCGTCCTTGGTCTACACTCACGAGCTCACACCGTGCTTTGCTCACCACCCTCCCTCCCCACCCACACCCTGTGGAATCCTGGGACACCTTCGATCCATTTGTCACTTTTCTCCCCCATTGGCTATAAACTCCTTGAGCACAGAAACCGAGCCCTTCTGGACATTTTATCCCCAAAACTAAGCATGGAATAGGTACCCCATAAATTTAGTGGACGTGGCCGCGTTCTGTGACTAGCTGCCCCACAGGAAGAAACTGGGTGTTCACCGTAACTGGCACAGCTGTTTAATAGAAGGAAGACCCCCGAGACCCCCAAGGGGACAGGAGGACCCCTGCTCTGGGCCCTCCACATTGTGAAACCTGTGAGCGAGTCTCTTTGCACATCTCACTGGTCCTGCAGCGCATGGGACACCTCGCAGAGCGGTCAGGAGTTTCTGATTTAATGGGGCGCCTGGGTGGCTCAGTCGTTAAGCTTCTGCCTTCAGCTCAGGTCATGATCCTGGGGTCCTGGGATCGAGCCCCACGTTGGGCTCCCTGCTCCACGGGAAGCCTGCTTCTCCCTCTCCCACTCCCCCTGCTTGTGTTCCCTCTCTCGCTGTCTCTCTCTCTCTCTGTCAAATAAATAAAATATTTTTTTAAAAAAGTTTCTGATTTAAGACAAAGCTGGATGCTCGTGGGGGCCACGACACTGGGTCAGCCACGAACCCAAGGGGGCAGGTTATGCCCCTTTCGTGGTCCTCAGCTGCTTCATGCATCAGGTGGGTAAGAACCGCACCCTCCAAGGTACTGGTGGGAACTACGTGCGTCAGCCTCGGACCCCGGGCACAGGACGTGCTCAGTGAAGAGCGGAGCACTATTTTTAATAGTATTTTAATACTCTGGTGAAATGGGGCGAGTTGTGTGCCCAGAGCAAATGCAGATGGGAAGGAGGGTTTCTGCCTACCTGCTTGCGTCTCTGGACCTGAGAGACACAACTGGCCTTCCTTACCCTGTCTCAATGTCCTCCACTCTTCTTTTCTGTTCCCAGCAAGCTTCTCCGAGTGTGGTCCTCCACAGCCCCGAGTTTGAGGATGCGCTGTGTGCCCTGGTGGTGATGGCCGCCCCGATGGCCCCCCACATCGCCTCAGAACTCTGGGCAGGTAGGTGCGGGCATCCTTATCAGCCCCGTTGCTGCCAGCCGGGCTGTGCCTGAGCCTCCCGTCGGGCACAACGTGGGGTTCGCATGGCCTCCGGTGTGGGGTCAAGCATGTGGCCTCTATACCGGGGGCCTCTCTGTCATGCAGTCAGGACGGTGGTACTTCTGCAGGGTCACCCCTGCCGAAAGTGAAGACCCTTCCCCACTTAGGTACAGCACGGGCATTCTTTCTCCTAACCCAGCTCCCCGCCCTCCAAATGCCAAGACCCCGTGTTCTCTTTCTGAGGTGGAAACGCAGGTTTAGTCCCACTTTACAGATGGGGAAAAGGGCACCTGGAGTCAACGTTGCGGATGGAAAACTTACCTAAACTGGGATTCGGTGTCTCCAGCAGACTGTCATTTCCGAACTGGGCTCTGGAGCAAGTCCCGCTGCCTGAGGCTCGCTCATGGGGAATAATGTGGAAGCTTCCACCCGCCTGCCCCCGTGGAGGCCGCGTTCTGGAGCCTGGGGAGTGACTGGAGAGTGTTTTGGGTTGTTTTTTTTTTTTAAGATTTTATTTATTTGTTTGGCAGAGAGAGAGAGCACAAGCAGGGGGAGTGGCAGGCAGAGGGAGGAGAAGCAGGCTCCCCACTGAGCAGGGAGCCTGACATGGGGCTCTGGGGTTCGATCCCAGGACCCTGGGACTGTGACCTGAGCCAAAGGCAGACACTTAACCGATGGAGTCGCCCAGGCTGGAGAGTTTTTAACCAGCTCCTGGGTGATTCTGGTGCACGGTCCGGCGGGGGACTGTGTCTCTCTACTGTTAGGACCTGGCTCTCAGAGGAAAGCCCAAGGCAAGACTTCACGCCCTTTTTCTCTCAGAGGGCAACCTCTTAAGAGCATTTGCAGGGCCCACTGGTCATTCGAAAAGGCCTTCACGAGAAATATCTCCATCCTCTCCTTTTAAGAAATAATTTGAACATTCTTTACCCTAAGCTGTCTTCCGTAGTTAATTCTTTTCCTTTTCGTCATCTCTATTTTTCGTTAACCTTGACATGGAACTACTTTTTTCAGATGGTGTGAGGTTCATGGTGTCTTCCCATTTCCTATTTTTGGGCACATAGACCATTTATACTGATACATTATTGTTTTAAAAGTCGAATACCTGATTCTTAGAACACGTACCTAAATGGAATGCTGGCTCTGAAGAGATACAAAATATGAAGGCTTTTGATACACGTCCTCAAATCCGCTTCCAAAAGTTCTCTGGATCATGGGTGAATAGGCGTAGCAGGAGCCTCTGTCATGATTCTGGGGCTTTGGCAAGGCCTTTGCAATCCCTTGGCGATAAACTCGCCCTGCGTGCTGGAAATGCCCCCCGCCCCCGGGCCCACGCCGTCCCTCCGAAACCCTGAGTGTTCTACTCCCACCAGGGCTGCGTCTTAGAGGAGCTCGGACCCCCAGGCCTTGGCCTCAGTGTCACAGGCATCGGTTGGCCCGTCGGGACCCCCTCGACAGTCCACAACGTGGAGCAGCCATTTGCCCGACTTTGCGTCACGTGGGTTTCTCTGATCGGTTTCCTGTGGGCTTGCAAAAAAAAAAAAAAAATTGTCATCTGTATTTCCAGTTTAAAAACAAGATACACTTGTAAACGTTTTGGTTTTTTTTGAACTCGTAAACATTCTTAATCGCTGCATTAATTAATTAATTAATTAATTGCACGACTTTGGTGACTGTCGCAGTCGTGGGCCTGGCATTTACTCCCATGATCCACCCTGGACCGCGTCTGTGCGGAGATCGGAGTTTCCGCTTCGGATGGCGCCCTTGAACGGGAAAAGATAGGAAGGTTTTTAAGACCCTCGATCTGCGTTGCCAGACCGTTTTCCTGGGAAATTATCCCCGCTTCCACGCCAGGGCCGGTTTCTGAAGTACGCGTCCTGTTTCGCTGATTTAATTATCGGCTTTTACAACATACTTTTAACATCTGGCAGGCGAGGCTCCCTTTGTTTCTTTTATCATAATTATTTGGGTGCTTCTCACCTGTTTAGTCCTCTTGGTAGAACTCTGGTATAACTTTATTATTCAAATCCTTGAGATTTCTAGTGAAATGTGGCTAAACCTAGAATTAATTTGGGAAGGTCTTACATCCTTACCCCTCCCAGACCTCCATGTGGTCTGCCTCTCCCTCTTTTTTTTTTTAAGCTTTTATCTCAGGGACACCTGGGTGGTGCGGTTGATCAAGCATCCGACTCGTGGTTTCGACTCGGGTTGTGATCTCAGGGTCATGAGATCAAACCCGGTGTCAGGTTCCTCGCTCGGCACAGAGTCTGCTTGAGATTCTCTCTCTCTCTCTCTCCCTCTGCCCCTTCTGCTCATGCTCCTCCCCCGACACTCTAAAATAAATAAATGAGTTAAAAAAAAAAAGATTAAGTCATGTCTACACCCAATGTGGGGCCCGAACTCACAGCCCCCAGATCAAGGGTTGCACACTCCCCCAACTGAGCCAGCCAGGTGCCCCGTCTCTGTCTTTATTCAAGACTTCCCTTATGCTGAGTCAAGTTTTATAGTTTTCTTCATGGAGCTCCTACGCGTTTCTTAAGATTATTCCCGAGTATTCTTTGGTTATATTTTATTTTTGCTCTTGTGACTGGAATCTTCTCTCTTCTATAATTTCTGACCGGTGATGGCTGACACGTAATTTTTAAAATGTATTTGCATACTTATTCTCTTACCCAGATTCCCTACAAATCTCTCCTACTTCGGGTTACTGGTCAGAGCCTCTTAGATGGGTTAGGACTCTGTGATCAGCACATCAGGATAAGTGTTCTCTTTCTTTCTAACAGTTATGGTTTCGTGTCTGTGTACGTACCAGGTGTTAAACGGCTCAGAAAACCCTGTGGAATGTTCAAAGTGCTGGTCCAGGTGGTCCTGTGTCACTTCCGGATTGAAGGGGAAGTAACACTTCCCTGTTAGGTTTGATGTTGGCGGTTGGTTTAGGATAGATGTTCCTTGTAACGTTTGGGGGGTTTTTTAAAGAATTTTTTAGACAGAGGGGCACCTGAATGGCTCAGATGATTAAGCCTCTGCCTTCGGCTCAGGTCATAATTTCCAGGTCCTGGGATCGAGCCCCATGTCTGGCTCCCAGCTCAGCAAGGAGTCTGCTTCTCCCTTTCCCCATGCTTGTGCTCTCTCCCTCTGTCTCTCTTTCTCCAATGAATGAATAAAATCTTAAAAAAAAATTTTTTTTTTAGAGAGTGAGAGTGTGAGCAGAGTAGAGGAGGGGCAGAGGGAGAGGGAGAGAGACTCTCAAGCAGACTCCCCGCTGAGCAGAGAGCCCGACTCACGACCTGAGCCGAAATCAAGAATCGGACATTGAACTGACTAAGCCACCCGGGCACGTGGATATTCCCTATGAGGTTAAGGAAGCAGCTCTCTGTCCTTGTTTTCCAGAACTCATGTTAGGAATAGGAGCTAGATTTTATTTAACATCCGTTCTTCAGTTGGGGAGAGGTTTGTGTCATCTGCTTTTGACTTCGCCCTTCGCCCTCTTGGCATCACTATTGCCCAGCTCGTTGACCATCCAATGTCAAGCTCTCCCTACCTAGATTCCTCTTGACCATGGCGTAGCGGACTTTGAGGACACCGTCAAATTCTATCTGCTAGTGTTTAATTTAGAATTCGGCAATTATTTTCCTAAAGAAGACCAGTTTTTCTCAGTGCACATGGTCGGGCTTGGAAATGAGGGCGTCACTGACTCTGCCGAGCATATTGCTCTGGGTTCCTCCGTCCTATGTCTTATGCTTTAGAACAGACTGTAGAGGATGAGACATTTACCCATTCTTTGCGGAAGAGACAGAGTGCCCTAAAGGGAAGCTGGGATCAGGACCTGCCACGCTAATGCGCTAATGCTGCTTTCTATCCTGCCGCCTTTTGTTCTCTCCTTGGGAAGGAAGCATGACTTTTTCCTTTAGCATAGACAATCACATTAAGTTTTTTAAATGGCATGCTGTTCTTTCTCTTCTAGTCCTCCTTTGCTCTAAAACAAACCAATCTAATTGGTAATAAACTTACTCTTATCCTAGAATATGCACGTCTCTCCCTTTTATCTCCCTGTTTTATCCCGCATTATCTGTCTCCCTCCGTCCTTTCATTTCTCCTGAAAAGGACTGATGTCAGTGGGATTTGCAGAAACTCCTCCCCTGCCCCTCCCCTGCCGCTGCTTTGCAAGTCCTTTCAGTTGTGTTGCAGGGAGTGCTGCGGGGATCTACTCTCCCCAGGGCCCTGTCCCCTCCCTGGCAGGTCTTGGGGATCAAGTATACACTGGCACGGCAGGATCCCCAATAGGACACACACTAAAGCATCATGATAGAAACTAACCCATCCCAAACCTCGCGCCATGATTTTTCCAACACGCCACACAGAGCTTTCGTGAGCTGTGTTATCCTGAGTAGGTGGAGACTGAATCTTAGTTTATTGAGCCTGTATTATGTGCCAGGCTCTGTTCTGGGCATTGTGGGAGAACTGGGGAGGGCGGTCTAGTAAAGGTCTTCCCTCAAGCTTTACAAATTCATAGCAACCAAATTTTTTTTTTTTTAATTCGAGGAAGCAATGGGAAGCCTTGGTCTCCTGGCTTTTCCACATGTGTACGTGGGACACCCTCTGAATGAGCCGCAGGGTCTGTGACAGAGTCAAGTGAGGAGTCCCGGGCACCTGGTGTGGGCACCTTGGTCATTAAGTCACAGGTGCGGGTCAGGTGCCCTCGGGAGAGAATGGGGACGTGACTCCTTCCTGCCTCTCCCAGAGCTCAAGAGGGCTGGTGTCACAAGGTGTGGTGAGTCCTTCGCAGACAGAAGCACTGTGTCGTGAGGAACGTCATTACTGTCGCCCCACACTATCGGTCATTCTCGATCCAAGGTGTTGGGCGGTTTTTACACACGTTTTCTTTGTTCTAGAAAACTTCGCTTTCGTGTGGCTTCTGATTTCATTTCCGCACCTTTGACAGATAACTCAGAAAGGCTATAAAGGGAAGACGGTGAGGATGGGATGTTCAGAAATGGCCATTTTCTAGAGTTCCCTAGAGAAGCAGATTCTCACAGAAGGGATTCTCCCCCAAAGAGCAGCAGAATTGGGATCTGTCTTCCAGGGGAGACTCGGAGTCCTGTGGGCAAAATGGCCGCCCCTGCCGTGGCCAAGAAGGAACATTTCGGGGAAGCTGCATAGTCCCCTACCAGTCCCTTAAAGAGGCAGTGGAGACCTTCAGTAAGAAACAGAACCAACGTCATGGCAGTTGGCAAACTGTAACAGGATGAGGAAATCTTTGTTCCTTCCTGAAGCTTTGGATCTGAGCAGAGCACGGCACCACGTCTGAATTCACACAGCTAACTTGTGTGCCGTAATAGACTACCGTGCGCCCCAGCTGAGGGTGGGGGCTGCCTGCTGAGGCAAATTTTGTGTATTTGGAGTCACTGATCCAGAGGACACAAAGTTCCCTTTGTTGGTGGACAAAGAGCAGAAACTCACCGGACGGGGGTGCTTCTCGGTGGTACTCTGGTTGGAGGCGTAATTTCATCATCGTCACAAATGACCTTTCTCATAGACGACAGCATGGGTGGCTCCCAGGGGGATCATGCTGAGTGGAAAAAGTCCGTCTCTAAAGGTGATATATTCCGTGATTCCATTTATACAGCGTTCTTGAACTAATAACCAAATCATGGAGATAGAAAACACATTAGTGGTCGCCGGGACTTAGGGACTGGGCAGAGGGGCGGTGGCCACACAGAGGGGACCACGAGGCGGCCGAGCCCCTCCCCCCGCCGCCGATCTTGACCGTGGTCAAGGTTACATGAAGGTTACACGACGCTCACGCTCGTGCTAATAAATGCTTGTAGGTGATGAGATCTGTGTGAGCTTTGTGGATTGTCCCTACTCAGTGTCCTGGTTTACGTGTGGCCACTGGGGGAGGCAGGAAGAGGGGTCACATTGCTTTACAACCTCCTGTGAATGTTTCCTTATTTCAAAATGGAGTTTGTTCATCGTTGTCTTTCTAAACCCACAAGTCTTGAGTGTTGAGATTCTGACTCTGGAACATGGGAGACCGTGAGAGAGGAAGGAAGGGAAGAAGGAATTTATTTCGAGTTGAAGAAGGTTTTAACAGACATATGCACACGCACGCATGCTTGCACGCGCACACACACAGACACACACACACACACAAACTAACCAGATGCATTCCTTCCTCCTGCCTGCATCCGAGGCATGAAATGGCAGCGGGATGCGGTCCCAGGATCGGCCTGCCCTCCGGGCCCCGCAGGCTTTGCTCCACGGCGCGCTCGCTCCCGTGTAAGCCCAGCTTGGAAGAAACGGCCGAGAGCCGACTGCAGAAGGGAACTCCCCCTCCCCTCCAGTGCGCCTCTCGGGGCTTCTTCAAGCCAAGCAAAACCTCGATTTTTAATTGAAAAGTTACATCTCGGGGCGCCTGGGGGGCTCAGTCTGAAGCAGACCTTCAGCTCAGGTCATGATCATGGGGTCCTGGGATCGAGTCCCACATCAGGGAGCCCGCTTCTCCCTCTGCAGCTCCCCCTGCTTTTGTGCTCTCTCTCTCTGTCAAATAAATAAAGAGAAGTTACATCTATAACGCGTACTGTGAAACATGCAACTGTTGAAGGCTGTGTCCTCGGTCTGAACAGCTAGACCCCCATGCACGCGGTACGGGAAGTGCGCATCTGTTCTTAATGCAAATGTTGGCCCGCCGTACAGACGGCGTTCTCGCTCTGCGTTTGAGCATCGTTCTGCGTCAGTTCTTCCGGCCAGACCCTTTCTTTCTTACCGGCCACGTTGTGTGCTGCCCCGGGAATGTTCCACGAGTCACCGAGTCGTCTTCTACTCGCGGGCATTTGGGTGCTTGTCCTTTTTCTACTTTTTGTGCTGCTTTGAGTTTAGTGGGTTTTTTTTAAGATTTTCTTTATTTACTAGGGAGACAGAGCACGCGCACATGCACAAGCAGGGGGAGCAACAGGCAGAGGGAGAAGCCAGGCTCCTCCCTGAGCAGGGAGCCTGACGTGGGGCTCGATCCCAGGACCCTGGGATCGTGACCTGAACCGAAGGCAGACGCCTAACAGACTGAGCCACCCAGACACCCCTGAGTTTAGCCTCTTGTCCAAAACACAAGCTGTTGACCATGTGTTGGTAAGGTCTCTGTTTCTGTCTTTATGGCCCCTCTCGTGGCTCTGCAGTGATTTTTTTCTGTCTGGATTCCTGCCTCAGGCTTTACCCGGTGTAGGCTCCGGGTCTCCCATCAGCACCGTAATTGTGAGGCGACAGCAAGGGGCACCCTGTGCCCCCCGCCCCCAAGGCCTTCGGAACAGACTCATAATCCCTAAGCATCAGGCTGCCGCTGCAAATCCATTTTTCTTCATGAAATGAAAGCGGCTGCAGGATAGTGTAGCTTTGCGTTTTGCTGTACGTATGTGCCCTATACCTTACTTTCAGCGCAATTACAAACATACAAATCGCGTGGGGGTGTGTGCACAATCATTGCAGCGGAGAAGAAGTTCTCACAGACGTTCAGATGGCATTTTACGTACGAATGTGTGTGCGGCGTCCGTGTCGTTATCTCAGAATAACGTCCGTGGCGTTCCTTCGGCGGGTAAAGGCCGAAATGAACCGGCATCCCGTCCTGTCCGTTTTCTTGGAATCGCCAGGGCTGGATGAGGCTTGGTGAGCCCCAGAGGCTGTGGAGTCCTCAAGTCCAGCCGTGTGTGTGTGTGTGTGTGTGCGCGCACGCACGCAGGAGTGCGGGGTGAAAGCAGGGCCACTGGTGGCCAGCAAGGGAGGCTGCCATCCCCAGGCACCGGGCCCGTCCCAGCACCCGCTCCTGGGCGCCACGGCGGCGTGGTGACCTCCCAGCTCTCAGAGCACGTGAGGGGCTTGCGTCCATTGTTTCGGAGGAAGGTCAGCGACAACAGCTCCCAGAGGAGGGGCAGGAAAGGGGTGAGCCACAGGCGACAGCTGGCCCTGCGCGGTGGCCTTGCGTGCCAGGGCCCTGACGCGTCCCAGCCCGCGGTCACACTTTCTCCAGGTGCTGCCTAAAGGCCAGCTCGCGACCTGGCACGTGTCACGTAGAGAAACCATCGTATTTGCGATGCAAATGCTGAGTGTTTTTCCTTCCGCACGGAGTAGGGAGGCGGAAACACCGCAGAGAACCCACAGCCCGGAGTTTCTGTTTGCCCCCCTGAGCAGGACGGCCCCGCTCCCATCTATAGGGAAACTGGCGGGGACCCAGCCTCCTATAAATAAGCATCCTGGCTGCTCCAGGAAGGCCGGGCTTCCTCATTTTTTTTTTTTAAATGGAATTTGCAACAGCCTCTGCCCAGAACATTTGCGTCCAAGGCCCTTTCATCTCCCAGGCGTCCTGTACAACAACCACACGGAGGTTCTGGAACCCTTCCCACGGCAGCTGGGTCACAGGACGAGCCCTACGGGGGCCCATCCTGCTGAAATAAAGAAATGATTATCTCCCCTCTGTGACCTCCATCTTGTATTTCGATGGGAGTCTTCATGGTACCCCTTCTGAGGACCGAGCGGGAAGCTCATTTCGGCTCTGGGCACACGGCCCATCCGTTAGCAGTGGAGTAGCTTCCTCAGTAAGTGCTGGAAGCCCAGGGCACAGGGGCCAGCGGGGCCCCAGGAACACATCCCGGACACCACTCGATCCGCAGACTCTGACGGGCCTTCCCCACCCCCGCAGACCGACTCGAGCAGCAGCGACACTGCCAGAGAGGAAAACACAGGACAGGCCACACCGACATCTGTGACACTAGCCCGGGAAGACAGGGCTAATAGTAAGGAGAAGGGGTGCAAGGGCCACCACCGCCACCCCTGAAAAGCCACTCACAGCGCCAAGGCCGTGCAGCGGCCACGGCTCTGCCCCAGCCCGAGCACGCCGCCACGTTCACTGCCAGCCCCTGCCCAGGGCCCTCCTCCAGGAGGATGAGGAGGCAGGGGGGTGTGGCCCCTGTTTTCTGATGTGTGTATTTCCTGCACATTCGGGGGCATCTCTTGTGCTCATAAGATCGGCGGCGGAGGCTTTGCAGTCAAAGCTTTTCCTGCGAGCAGCCCCCTTGGCTGAAGTCTCCGTACAGCCCTGTGGGTGCGGGGCACGGCCGCCTCAGCTTGGGGGCTACAGCGTGAAGCCCTCTGGGGGCTCCCTTCCTCACTGCTGCCTCGTGTTTGACCCACCCTGAACCAAGGCCATTGGCAGGAGCCCCTCTCAAGAAGAAGCATAGTGCGAGGGCCGAGATCCCTGCTGTTCCCAGCGTGTTGGCTCCCGTGATCATGAGAGAAAAGACCGGGTAGGAGGCCCTCGCAGACCACCAGTCTTCACAGGCAGGAAAGGAAGCGAGCACAGCTCGTTATTTTGGGAGCCACTTTCCGGAGCACAAAGGCCTGCCTTCATCAACAGAACTGCAGAGACCAAGAAAATCAGCAGCCATGTTTTTTCCAAAGGCACACTTTATTTTTTTTTTTTAAGATTTTTATTTATTTATTTGAAAGAGGGGAAAGAAAGCCCAGAGGGAGAGGGAGAGGGCAGGGACTCCCGCTGAGCAGGGAGCCCAAGGCGGGACTCGATCCCAGGACCCTGAGATCATGACCTGAGCGGAACGCAGACGCTTCACCGACTGAGCCACTCAGGTGCCCCTCGACCAAATGCACACTTTACAACAAAGTGTCCGTCCATCTCTACAGCTCTGGGAACTATTTAAAAGGGGGGGCACTCCCTCTAAGCCCAGGATGATAAGCCAGGCCAAAGTAAGTGGGGGGGCCCCCCCGGTAGGCTGTGTAAAGCCGAGGCGCGGCCTCCAGGCAGCTCCAAGCCAGGCTGCGTTGGGGCGAAAGCTGGGTAGCCTGCTCCTATGAGCCTCGCGTGCGCCCGTAACCGTCGGTGCCTTGACGTTGCAGGCCTGGCTCAAGTGCCCGGGAAGCTGTGTGCCCACTACGCCTGGGACGCCGGCGTGCTCCTGCAGGCCTGGCCGGCCGTGGACCCGCAGTTCCTCCAGCAGCCGGACGTGGTGGAGATGGCCGTCCTGGTGAGTGTCTCCCGCAGCCCCGGAGCCGGAGGGGAGCCTGACCGGGGCGGGTCGTCGGGCCTTTCTAGCCCAGCCGGCCTGACTCGGCCGGACCGTCCCTCTTGTGTTACCTTCGGACATGTCAGCTTTGAGAGGTCACCACGCACCTCGAGCTTGGGACATTACGCCGGCCCACATCATAGGTTCCTGATCGCCTTGCCTTCCCCTCCCCCCCACCACAGCTCTTGCCTTATTTAGGGAGGAGGGGGATGGTGAACAGGTCGGCAGAGCGGGAGCACCTCGCTGGGAAAGCTATTCAGAATGGCTACAGAACGTTTCTTTCTTCTTTTTTTTTTTTTTTGTTGGCGAATTGCGTCATTGTAGATGCGTAAAAGTAGTTTTATATTTTGACCTTTTACAGAGCACGTAACTCGGATAGTTAAGCCTTTATGTAATTTTTACATCTTTAAGGTGTTTACTCATTATCAGGAATTTTTAATGCTGATGTGGCTGAGGAGGGAAAGTGAGGAACGGGGGCCCCCTTGGCCCGTCTCTGAACCACACGTGGGGCCAAGTCCTTCACACCCGAGATTTCATTGAACTCTTACCACTCCCGTCAGGTAGGCGTTTCCCTTCTCATTGACTCCACTTGAGAAATCGGGCTCAGAGAAGTCGGTCGCCGGGCCCCGAGTGGATTTGCTCCTTGGTCAGTACTGATCACGTGGCCTGCTGTGTGTCAGGCATGGCACTAGGCTCTGCAGGACAGAATTGAAAAGGCCAGACAGGCTCCCTGCCCTGATGGAGCTGAAAGCCAAGTGGGAGAGATCGGAAAAGGGAAAGAAAAATAAATAAAACCACCGCAAATGGTGGAAAGGGCCAGGAACACACCATCCAGGAGCTGAGGGAGAGCCCAGCCTCACAGGGGCCCACTTGGCCGGGCTCCAGGCAGGAGACCTGGCCCCTTCCCAGCCGCTTTGTCTCCACACCACCTCCCCTGACACCTAGTTTCCCCCCGCCAACCCCACTTTGCTTCCCACACGGAGGGGAGGACGTGGGCTTGCCCTGCTAGGCTCCTTCTCCAAAGCCTCCAAACTAAAAATAGCCTGGAGGCACAGAGAAGTTTCTTTGCCTTCAGTAACGTGTATAGGAAATAATCTCGTGCACCGCTGAGAGCTTGCCCTCAGCGTGAAGAAGTGCCAACTTGAGAAACCAAGGTTGTTTTGTTTTATATAATTATTTTTTTAAAGATTTTATTTATTTATTTGACAGAGAAAGAGAGAGAGATCACAAGTAGGCAGAGAGACAGGCAGAGAGAGAGGGGGAAGCATGCTCCCTGCCGAGCAGAGAGCCTGATGCGGGGCTCAATCCCAGGACCCTGAGATCATGACCTGAGCCGAAGACAGAGACTTTAACCCACTGAGCCACCCAGGCACCCCTGAGAAACCGAGGTTTGAGCCTGTGAAATACCATTCCGCTTCAGCCGCTGCAGAAGAGACATCTAATTCTGGTCACTCATATAACGGTTTTAAGTTATCGTGGAAATGAAAACCCAAAGTTTAGGATGTGAGTAGGATGCCCTGTGGGTTCCCCCACCTGGAGAACCTCCAGCTCGGGGCACCGTGCCATGTGGCGGAACTTCCGTGGCGGCCTGTGTTCCGTGTCCACATGGTTCGGGCCCACCGTGTCCTGTCCTTGGTGCCCGTGGTATGCAGGGCTGGGCCCAGCACCGGGGGTCCCCAGCCCCGAGGCGCCGTCTCAGCATTGAGCAGCTCAGCGCCCAGGAGGGACCGTCTGAGGGGCCCATGATCGCCACGCACACGGGGAGTATCTGCAGCCTCCAGGTTAAGGTGTGGAGCTTGGGAATGAGACTGTCGTGCTTAGAAGTCTCCGTTTTACAAGATACTTCTGTAGGCCTCTGTTTCCTCAACAATGGAAGGAGGCGAGCACCATGCCCCGCGCTGCCTGTTGTGGGAAGAATTAGATCGGGCGATGCCAGGAGCTGCTTGGCCTGCTTCTGGACGCACTGGTGACAAAACCCACTAATAAGCAGTGAGGGCTGACTAAGGGCCAGGCACTGCCTCAGAACTTTCCAGATACTGACTCATTGACCCCGCACCACAGCCCTGGGAGCGGGCCCGGGTTCACCCATGTCACAGATGAGGCAGTGACCAAGTCCAGTTTACAGGTGAGGGAAGGGCGGCAGAAGGGGACCCACCCCCCGGGGGAGATGCCAGGGGCCCCCAGCTGCCGGTGTGGACATCGCTGCTTCTGGCAGTGGGGCCGTTGCCTCGAGGGTGCGTGGGGCCTGGGCTCGCAAGGGGAGCAGTGTTTCCCTGGTGGAGGACAGATACCTGATGGGCAGAAGCAAAGGCAGGGAAAGCCCTCAGTGACCCTGGGACTGGGAGCCATGGAGGGGGGTGCATAGGCCGCTGGGGAGGCCAGGCTCCACCCCCGAGAGGGTTGGGGGGCTGGCAGGGCATCTGATCGGGGGAGGAGAGGACCCAGGAAGTCATCCCGTCTCCACCATGACTGGGTGAAGCGGCTTCACGTCGTGTGCCTCGGCTTCCCCGTCTGTGAAATGGGCACAGAGCGTCATGCATGTCCCTCACGGGATGGTGGGAGGAGAGACAGGTTGGCTCAGGTGGATTGCGTGGCTCAGGCCCTGGCACAGAGTGAGAGCTTAGCGGCGGGAACTTTCATCGTCCGCAGTGGTCACAGGGCTGCCCTCGGGTCACCGGGTGGCCGTGGGTGGGGCGGGGGGCAGTGCTCACGGGCTGCACTTGGGAACGTCTGGGAGAACAATACTGAGGCCCTGGCTGTGAGTAATGAGGGGAGGTGGCAGAGACGGAAACTTGCAAGGCCACTAAATGGGGACTGGAAGACTTTCCTCAAGTCCAACGGCCACTATCTGAGGTGATTTGCAAGAGCTGCCCCTTGAGGCCCCTGAAGACCAAGTCCAGTGTGGGAGCCCCGCTCGTTCTGAGGGGTCCGCGCTGGGGAAGGCAACTCCGGGGAGTCCTAGGAGCCAGGAGAGGGGGCCCGGGGCCGCATGGGAAGGCCCGCTGGGCTCCCTGGCCACATCCAGAGGCCATGAGCCCCACCCCTGCTCCAGCTGGGGTCAGGAGTGACTCCCTTGCCGGACAGGCCTCCCCAGGGACAGCTGAGGGTCAGCCCCCAGGCTCCAGGGAAGCACTGGCTCTAGAGGTATTTAGGGTCCTGCTGCTGAGGCCATGTACGGAAGAGGACATCCCACACCGGCTACTTCCGTCGTGGCCGGGAGTCCCGAGGGATAATGGGGTGTAAGGCCTAGTGAGCTGGTCCCTTCAGACAGGTTTTCTCCCTCAGCAATCTAGAGGATTCTATCTTAAAGAGGAGAAAACTGAAGTCCCGGCCTGAGGGTCTGCACAAGAGCGTGTGCTCGCTCCCCTGACGCCCAGAGGAGCCCTTGCCCTGGGCCCCTCTTCCCTGGCTGAGGGAACCAGGAGCCCGAGCTGAAGCCGTGACTCAGGAACAAGCAGCAGTTCTAAGAATGCCATGTTTGGGGCCCCCGGGACTTCACGAAGGGTGCGGCTTTGGTATGACAGGGCGGGAGGTCTTAGGTCTTGGTCACGGGGTCGTGAAAGAAGGCGGCTTTGAAGAAGACAGTCCTTTGAACATCAGCCCTAGTCCCCCAGCTCTAGGACACCTGCAGCCGGGAGACTTGGACATTTCTAGAATATTCCAGGACACAATGTGATACCATCCTTGGGGCTCCCACCCAGCGACATAAGTTGATGCAACCAAGAAAAAAGCCACCATGTTCTCCGTGCATCTGAAAAAATGAAGTGAGTGGCGAGGGACACCTGATAGGCTTTGGTTGAAACCTGAGAAATTATTCCTGGTAACTTTTCATAATACGGTGACTGTATTCTCCCAGTAAAAAAAAAAAAAACAAAAAAAAACAAAAACAAAACCCAGGAGAGTGAGAGTTAGTGAAAGAGTTCTTAGGGGAAGCAGTAGGATCGGGGATTTGAACCCCAGCCATTCAGAAGCCATGTGGCCCGGGAGATCTTCCCCCCATCCCACTGTCAGTTCCTATTTGCTGTGAAGCGTGTCCTTAACCGAATGGTACTCAGTGAACAGCCACTGACGTCTGCACCTGCACCGGTCCGTTCTCGGCAGGGCTGAGTTAAAGTGACATGGGTCCGGTTTCCCAGTCCCCATGCTGGGGCGCCCCAGTCCGGAGCCAGCCCGTGGCAGAAAGGTGGCTGCCTTCCCCAGAAGCTGGTCCCCCCAAGACCTCCTCGGTGACACTCGCTGTGAGCGGAACTTAGACTCGATCCCCAACGACACAGCCGTCCCTCTCCCCTCTGGAAGCCGCAGAGGGTTTTGACCTGATTTCCAGCACAGCCGGGACGGGGTGCGCACTCTCCAGGTGTGGTGCCCACGCACACTTGGTGCCCAGTCTGTGGCTTTCGGGCATTAATCCTGTCCTCCCTGCCCTCTGTCCTCTGGGGAAGCCCGCGCCGCATCTTCCTGGGGGGCGCCTGCCACCCTCAGGATGCTCCTCATCGTTTGTCTCGATTTTCTCCTTCTCAGATCAACAACAAAGCCTGCGGCAAGATCCCCGTGCCCCAGGGAGTCGCGCGGGACCAGGACAAAGTCCATGAACTCGTCCTCCAAAGCGAGCTGGGTGTCAGGCTCTTGCAGGGGCGAAGCATCAAGAAGGCTTTCCTGTCCCCCAGAACCGCCCTCATCAACTTCCTGGTGCAGGACTGACTGCAGGGGGCGCCCCTGAGGAAGGAGGTGTGCGGGCCCAGGGCGGGGAAGCCACCAACCTCTTGCTGTTTACCTTCACGCTCTGTTGGTCGGGCTTGGGCAGTGAGCCTCTGGGGTGGGGTCCAGCGCAGGGGTGAGGGTGGGTGTGGGCAGAGGAGGATGACGACGAGCGGAGGCCGAGGGCTTGGGCAGCTGCTGCAGGTGGAGGAAGCCACTAGAGGACCTGCTGGGTGTCCCCTGGGCGTCTGCAGGAAGGCAAAAAGAGAAGCAAGCGAGAATGAACGTGGCGCCTCTCGAGCAGCCTGGGAGCTCTGACTCCTAGAAATTACACACCCCAGGGACATGACGGTAAACTGAGGACACGGCACGGGAGCAGCGTCCACAGCCAGTGTTGGACAGGTGACAGCCTGGGCTTCGTGGCGGATGGTCAACGCTTTCCGGCTGGACGGAGGCACCATGTGGTCGTGTCCAAATATCCAGTACGTGGCTTGGCCGCCGAGGTCTGCGGAAGCTGCTCCACACCTGAAGGCAGGCGGGGCGGGTCCCTCCGCAGTTGTCCCCAAGCCGGGCCGGCTCTGATGCTGACGCACGGGCCCTCGGGCGTAGCCCCGCTCCCACCCCCCAGCCCCCACCCCGGGTGTCAGGTGTGCTGCGGGGTGAAGCAGAGCGACGCCAGTTCCAAGCTCGCGGGAGCCCGTCCCAGGACGCCCCGCAGCCCCCGCGGGGAGTCTGCTCATGTGGGCCCCCGATGGCCCCAACGTTGATGTGGCCCCCAAGCCTGATGTTAGCACGAGCTCGCTCGCCACGGGCCGGTGGGCCGGAGCCACTGGGCACTCCCTCCCCGTTCAAGCCACCTCCGCCTGGCTGCCGGGGTGGTGGCCCGGACCGGACCCCCCTTGCGGTGCATTACGGTAACGTGGTTTTCTGTGAAGTCAGCAGTTAGGTGCCCTTCCCAGAACTGGCCTGAGCCGCTGACTCAGACTTGGGGGGGCGGTGGAGGAGAATCCAGCCACTCTGTGCCACTGAAAAGCTGTATTTTCTGATGCCGTTTTTCTAAAGTAGCCTCGGATGTGGCTGTAGCCGGGCAGCTAACAGATGACCTTTTCTAATGAAACGCATGTCATGTATGACTTGGGGACACGCGTGTGATCTTGGACTAGCCGCTGTATTTCCTATTCTGGGAGCAGATCAGGAACAGACCGAGGGGCCCCATCGTCACCGGGAGCGTCAGCCGTGTGCCTGACTACACGGAAAGTTCCAAAGTGAGTTGGGGGGACTTAAGTCCCTTTGGGGGATAAACAAAAGCCTGGTTCAGGCTCGTGAGCCACAGCAGTTAAGTTACTGGTTCCCAAATGTCGTTCAACTTGATGCCGTGCCTGGTCCCCGTGCCCAGAAATTCTGATGTAATTGATCTAAGGTGTGTTTGGGGATCAGGGAACCTTAAAAGCTGCACGGGTGATTCTAATGGGCAGCAAAGTTTGGGAACCGCAGGGTCAATTGATGCATCTGAACTGTGATGTCTCGTCCTTCCTCTCCCTCTTCCACTTCCCTGGGATGAGTCTGGTGTGGGGCCGGAGCATGAAGGAGCAGAGCTGGGAAAGACCAGGCCCAGAATGGAAGGCAAGGGCCAGAACTTTCTAGCAGGTACCTAAGATGCTCCCGGAGCCCACTTGGGTGTACATACCCTTCCAGGTGCAGATTCGATATAAGTAAATGGATCCGGATATTTGATACGGGGAGGGAGTCTCGAATGTTTTTGCTTGATAGTCCTGTTTCTTCCTAAAGTAAGCTGCGTGGCCTTGAACCCGTCAACAGGATAAGGGCAGGGAGCCCTTTATCTGCACAAAATCTGGCCAGAGCCATGGGCCATTAAAGCTACGGGACTGACCAGCCATGGCTTTGCAGAACTTTTTCTGCAAGAGGATAAGCCTTTTGAAAACAAGAGCTCCTTGGTGCTCCTAGAGATGGTTGGTATAAAGAACAATGGAACAGAATGCTAATCTCTGGGGGTAGGGAGGGGAATGATCTCAGTCCTTTATTAACTGCCTTGATTAGGTCAAAAACCGGACCCAACAAGTTCACTTGCATTATGTCATGTAACTCCCACAAAAACCCTACAGGGAAGGAATTATCCTCGTAAATACAAAGAAACCCAGGCTCCGAGATTCAACGATTTGCTCAGTTTCCCGAGCAGAAAAGGAGAACTGGGATCCAAACCCACATCTTCTGGCCTCCAGATCCCCCCGGATGCCCCCCTGCCGTGTTTGCCCGGCCCCCCACCACCCCCCATATTTGCCCATCTTGGCCCAAAAGTGCCACAGTCGGGAAATTGAGGTGTTGGCCAGAAGTCGGCATTCTGAGCAGAGTCTGGCCTGGCCTCTCCCTGTGGCTTCACAGAGGCCGGGAAGTCACAGCCCTGGACCCAGGTGGGTGCCGGTCCGAGCGCCAGGTGGGTTGCGTAGGGCTGGAGGCGGAGCTTATTGCCAAATCGGTGGAAGGCCCAGGTTCACAGGCGATGGCAGGGAGATGAGTGAAGAGAGTTTACGCGTAGGGAAAGCGGCACCTGGGAAGCCCCACGGCAGGCCGATCCCCCCACGCTGGGTGCCAACCGTCTGCTGAGGAAAATGAAATTGATCTCTGAGACCCTAGAACAATAAATGAGCGGTCAAAGGCTCAGACACGCTTCCTCCCAACCTAACTACACACCCTTGGGGAGCTGGTTAAGGAAAATAGGGGTGCGGCCGGTCAATGGAAGATGAAGGAGCCAGCCAAAGATGGTTTATTTTAAAAAATAAAATGACATTTTTCTCATGAATAAATCAGTATATTTACACAATGCGATCCTGACCATAATTTTTAAAAATTCCAACCTTTACAGAGAAAGGAGAAAATTTGCCCACAAGTCATTGGTTGAGAGTCCTATGAGTAATTTTTTTTCCCTCTCTTTACTTTTCTGGCATATTCCAACTCGTATGGGCCATGTGCTATTCCAATAATGATGGGAAGATACCAAAAACGTACAATTTTGTGAAGATCCAAATGAGCTATAGGCCTGTCCCCTTGATTTTTCCTTTTTTTTTTTTTTTCTCCCACAGTAGCAAGTAGCTAGTTGGGATGCGCCCCCAAGTAGAAAAACGTAGGTCCTTTGCTGTATGCAATAGAATCTAAAGAAGCAAAATGCAGCCCCCATGAAGCTGGTGTTTGCAGCCACTCGGTGTGGGCAGGTGTGCGACCCTCCCGAGCACCTCTGAGCCTCAGAATCTTGCAGCCCGAGGACAGAACAGGAGGTGACATTCCCTTCACGGAGCTCTCCTGGTCCTCGGTGCGGAAACCAATATGGCCGCCAAGAGCGCGAGCTCCTGAGTCCGACAGACCCGCATTCTGGCACTGGGCAACCAGGTGAGTCTGTCACTTGAAACCTCAGTGACCCTTTGTTTTCTCAACGGGAAAACAGGAGTAAAAACCACGCCTTGGGGTATGAGGACGAAGTGAGGGAACGTGCATAAAGCACATGACACATGATCTCTCAATAAAAGAGAAAGGCTCATTATGAATAATCTTGCCTGAGTCAGAATAGGCTAATGGTCTAGAATGGGATTATCTTTGGTCAGAAAAACGGAAACATTTAGAAAAATACACATCCCAGGCCTGTTGAGGAAAAAGATTTAAGCGGTAAACTTGGAGGAATTTTAATCCCATTGGGTAGAATCAGCCCTATTATTTGGTATTTTCATCTCATGTCCTGAAACCTTTGTATTATCTGCTTCCATGATTCCAGGCTTGCCGTTCAGTTTCTCAGTGCTTCATCTGGGTGACGGTGACCTCTCTTTGGTGCTAGAGACCCTCTTTTCCTTAGGTGGGAGCCCAGGCCACAGTCTGACAAGGGTCCAGGAAGCTCCCAGCCTTCTGGTCCCACACTAGCAAGACACTTTTGTCCCAGGACACACGGGATTGTGGCGTGGGAACGAATGCAACCAGGGACAAAAAGCCAAGAGCAGAAAACCATACGTGTGAGCCTAAACCCTTAGATCAAGTCCAGTTTGGGTGGGGTGGCCTGCCTGTGGCGCCCGGAGTAGAAGGTTTCCCGAGTGCCCTCTGCACCCGTTCCTCCATAGCAGTTCCTGGAAGGGGAGCCTGTGATGTTCTGGGGGGCGGGGGGGGGGGCCTCTTGACTGAGTAGAGCTGCTGCCATTCTTAGCCTGGGGTTTCCCGATCGGCGGCCTGAGGCTGCCAGGCTGGAGGAGGTTGGGAGCCACGTGGAAATGCCACCGGAGAGCCTGGCGGTCCTTTGGTGGCCCAGGGGCCTCTTGGCAGGCCAGTGCTCAGGCAAGATGACCTCCAAAAACCGAAAGTGGGGCATCGGAAGTTTTCACTGATGGGTGGTTTGGGACCGCAGGCCAAAGAGGGCGTGCTTCCTGCCCTGGCTGGCCTCCCCGCCAGCTGCCCTCCCGGCCTTCCTCCTCCTGAGAGAGGTCATGCTTAACACACACCATTGTGGAGACTTTGCCACTACTCTGGAGTTCCCACATTGAAGCTACAAAGTGGGAATTATGACCCACTCCTTATAAATAAGGAAAGAAGCCTACAAATGTATAGTGAACTGCCTAAGTCATAGCACCAGGAACTGCCAGAGCCCAGACCAGTCCCCAGCCCCTGCTTCCTCTGCGGCACCCACCTGCCGACCTGGGAGGCAAGAAGGGGGATGCCCTGGGAGGAAGCACAGCTCGTTCCTGCTCTTTCTATCCAGAGAATCCGGAACTGGAGCTCTGGCAGGCGTGTGGCCCCGCGGGCGTGTTCCTCCTTGCAGAAGGGGCTGGGCTTTCATGAGTTTCTTGCATCTGTCTATTGTTGGCCGCGGGTCACTTCTGGAGGGTGGGGGTGGTAACTTCTGGGCATCTGGGGGTGAAGGGACTCCCCTCGGCTCAGGGATAATGTCCAGAGAAGGGGCACAGCAGCGCTGTCAGCAGCCGGCCCGTGAAGGGGATTGATGGGGTTGGTGCCCCCACGGGGAGAGGAGGCGACCATCCGAGTCCGGGAAGCAGTGCGCCCGCGGGCGAGGAAAGGCTCCAGAACAGCAGCCAGACTCACGGGAGACGTGGAACGTGGGACCAGAGTCTGAACAGGCCCAGCGCCCCCGCCCGCCTTGTGCCAATGTGCGCGCGGCTCGGGGCAGCGCCGCTGGCCTCAGGACGGTGGACGAGACCAGTCAGGGGGCCTTCTCATCCCCCTTCTGCTGATGACAAAACTGTGGCTCAGACGGGCCGAGACTTGCTTGAGACCACGGCCGTAAGTGATGAAGTATCTTGACTCCGATCTGTGTCCATTCCCCTCACAGCACCCCTCCCCTGCTTTGTAGGGCAAGCCTGGGGCTCCCGGCGGCAAAATTCAGCTCAGGACGTCAATCAACCCAATGGACGAGCCCCACCGCACCCTGGAGGTCAAGGGAAGGCACAGGGTAGGCAAAACCAGAAGAGTCTGCTCGCCCCTTCCTCCCTGGGAGACTAGGGAGCAGAAAACATCTGCTTCATGGGCCGGGTCCCTGGCTGACACTCCAAGGCTGGGCGGCTAAGGGCTCTCGTCCAAGCCGATGAGTCCGGGGTTTGAAATCTGGGATGACCACCAGCGAGCGAGGCCAGCATCCCCCGAGGGTGGGTGGGTGGGCAGTGCTGGGGCCGGTGGGAAGGGGAGAGCCGGGAACGCCCAGGGAAGGGCCAGTGCTGGAGGCAAGGGCCCGGATCCAAGGGTGGGGCCCCTCCAGGCTTCCATCGTATCTCCGGGCCCGCCCGCATGGGAGAGGCGCAGGGATCGTGAGGCCCTGCGGGGGAGGTGGTGGCCAGACCCGCTGAAGTCACCCCGCTGGGCTGGGACCCAGCACGTATGACTCACCTCCCCCAGCCTCAAGCCCTGAACTCGAATTCCTGTTCTCTCTGGGCCTCTGCAAGAGCGTTGCCTGGCCCGGGCACCTGGGTTGTAGGAGCCACGGTCTGGGATCCCCCAATATCAGCAGTGATGACATTTACTTTCTACCGCGAACTGATTGTGTGGCAGGCCCGGTTCTCCGCGCTTTACCACGGGAGGGGGCCTCGCTGGTCTCACCCCCCAGAGCCGGGAGTCTGACCCTGTTCACCGCACCGCTGCCCAAAGGCCTTCATGCAAGCCAGCCCGTGCACCTCCCGGATTTTCCAAGACAGTCCTGGTTTTCTCTCCCATGGACCCCAGGTCCCCTAGAAACCATCCAGCCCACGCTTGCCGCCCTGTGGCCGGGGAGGTCAGCCCACTGGGGGTGCACAGCCCAGGGAACATATCCCAGGGGTCCCAAGGCACCCAACTCAGTGAGGGACCACTGAGAGGTCTGGGCTCGCTCTGAGCCTGGCACTGACCACCCCAAGGGGCCATCACCTCCAGCAGACAGATGGAGCCTCCTTTGGGCCCCGTCAGCGGACCTAGAAGTCAGGGAGTCAATTTTGCTCAACCCCGCACACTGCTAGGAAAATCCACGGAAGGAAGTGGGGGAGACCTGGCCTGGGCAGGCCTCGCGGCGGCTGGGGTCACCACCTTTTCTGGCTCATCGTTTCCACGCACAATAGAAGGACGCCATCTGGGGTCACTGAGCTTGGCCAGCCCAGGCTCCTTCCAGGGGAGCACCCTCACCACCACACCCCTGCCGTGGCACCCCTGTGGGCTACCTGCGGGACTGGGAGAGAACTATGTCCTAGAGAGGGATTCCCCTTCCTTGGACAGGGAGGTGACCGGGAGCGTGGGGACGGTGTACCGAACACCGTGGGACCGATCGGGGTGGCAGGGCGACCCAAAGAGGGAGGTCATTGACTGGATCTGGAGTGCCACTCATCAGGAAAAGGCAGGCTCCCCCAAAGGCAGAGCCACGATGGGCCCGAGGGGGCTCCCTGCCAGCGGGCTGGGAAACAGGCTGGGAGAAGTAGCTGAGAAGCGGGGGCCGCAGCCAATTGCCACCAAGTATCTCCAGTATTCCTTATCGATTAACCTCTTAGTGGCCAGTCAACGTCTTATTTTTATTTTTTATTTTTCCCTAAGATTTTATTTATTGGAGAAAGAGAGAGAGAACACAAGAAGAGAGAGTGAGCAAGCACGAGCGGGGGGGTGGGGGACAGAGGGAGGAGAAGCAGACTCCCCCCGTGGAGCAGGGAGCCCGATGCGGGGATCGATCCCAGGACTCCGAGATCATGACCTGAGCTGAAGGCAGACGCTTAACTGACTGAGCCACCCAGGCGTCCCCACATCTTCGTTTTCTGTTAATAGTTGACTTCTATTATGAACTGAATATGTCCCCCCGAAATCCGTATGTTAAAAAAGCATACCCTCCCCCCGCCGAGTAATGGTGCTAGGAGGTGGGCCTCTGGGAAGTGATGGGGGCTGATGGGGTCACGAGGGAGGGGGCCCCCGTGATTGGCGGCAGTGCCCTCAGAGGAGTCTCAGGGAACTAGCTACTAGGCTCCCGTCCCCGCTGTCTGGTGGGAGGGGTGGAGGGGTTCGTGGTGGGGGACAAGGAGAAGTTAGCAGTCTGCCACCCGGAAAGGGTGCTCTCACTGGAGCTCGGCCGTGGCGGCACCCTGGTCTCAGACTTCTGTCTCCAGAACCGTGAGGAGGACATTTCTGTTGTTTACAAGCCCCCCAGCCCATGGGACTTTGACACGGCGATTACCACCTCCGTCCTTGGCGAACCAGCTAAGTGATCAGCAAACACCTTCATGGACGCGGTAGACCTCTCAGGTCCCCCCTCGGAGATTGTACGAGACCTCTTCATGACCAGTTACTTCATCACTACCCGCTAGTTCTCTTGCTTGTCTGCTCTCCGTCTTTAGCAATAACAAACTTTAGGTATCAGCTAAGTGATAACGTAAGTACAGCATCGAAAGCCCTAAACCTCTGCAGTCTCACAGCAAACCTTCTTTCTCCTTCCCAGAAATCTAATCCTCTGGAGAAGGAGCAGGAGAAGAGCTCTGTTCCATTCCGATTGAGCTTCACCCAGGGACCCAGGTGGAGGCAGCCTCCATCAGGTTCAACGCCTGGCTCTCAAGGTCACCCGGGACATTGACATCCCGCCCTGGGAAGGGGGGAGAGGGGGATGGCGCTTCCCAGGGAGGCTTTTACACGCCAGGTCTGGAAGGGGCTTGGATCTCTTCCGTCCACTCTCTCCCGGCCTCCGGGGAGCTGGGAAGAGTGGTCCCGGCTGCAGCCACTTCCTGGCCGCCACCCTGCATGGGGGGAGGGGGACACCCACGTATGTGGTGGGCAGCTAGCTGTCTCCTGCCCCCCCGGAGCGGTCTTCACCCCCAAACTCTTGCTCGTCAGTGCGTTTCTTCCTGATCCTCCCTATCCGCTAAGCCCTGGGCCTCCAGACCTCTCCTGGGGGACAACTCCGTCCTCTAAATCGGGGAAAGCTGCTAGCTAAGGGCTTCCGTCACAGACCTGCTCCTCCCCTGCCCTGCCCCCTGCCCTGCCCCCCTGCCCGGGCCTCGCTCCGCGGAAGCGCATGGAATCGCAGGCCTGCCACGTGGCATCCTGCGCGTGGCCGATATTTACCGCAAAGGGTGGTCCCCAGGGCCCCCCGGGGGACTCACACAGTGGTTTGTGGAGGCCGTTGGTTATGTTCTGTTGGTTTGGAAGATGGGGGACATTTTGAGAAGTAGAGAAAGTCAGGCTTCTCGGATACCCTGCGGGGAACCTGGGAAATTCCTCAGGTTCCTGCTGCGGAAATGTGGCACCTCCCTGAGTGTGTGACCGTGTCTGGTTTTGGAGCTAGACGCCTCGGCCCACGCCCCACCCCCACCTACACACACACACATACATACACTCATGCACATATCTAGTCAGCGGCCAAGTGGCCAAGCCGTGTGCCCCTAGGACTATGACTGCCCAGAGCAGGCCGTTTCTCTCAATCATATAAACATAGAGGCGATCAGTGTCTTTGCCCCTCAGCCCCAAAGCAAAGTCTTTCCTGCAGTGCCTCTCAGCCTATAAGTCCTAAGCAACGGGCCAGAAGAGCTAAAACCGACCTTGGACATCGGTCCAAAGACGTGATGTGATTCCAAGGGTCAAGAAGTGGTCATGGACTTTTGGGTGAAGCTTGGTGGCACAGGACAACTTTGAATTCTGATTCTGGCCCCCAGTGGGCTCCATGACCTTGAGCGAGTTGTTAAGGACAGCCAAGACTTTGATTTCCTTAATTACAAAATTGACCCAGCGATGCCAGCTGGTAGGTGAGATGGGCGTCCGGGGAGGGGAGACTGCTGAAAATAGTCTGGGGATATTTTGTAAATTGAAAAGTCCTGTGCAGCCCAAAATGACAGTCTGTGGATTTCTTGGCAGGGAACGAAAGCATAAGAGTTGGAAGGTTTCCTGCAGCCTCTCGGCTAAGGCTAAGGCTTCGGTTCTGGCCCCTGTCGCCTGGGCTGCCACAGGCTTGGGGTGGGGGGTTCATCACGGGGCACTCCTGGAGCCAACAGCCTGTCGAAAACCTAGTTTGTGTATGTTTCGTCTTGATTGTCAAGAATGGGGCTGAGCCCCAGGGCTGGAAGCCTGCTGGGCGGGGAGCTTCAAAGCAAAAGGCCATGTGAAGCCAGCTGCGAGGAGGGCAAGAGGAGCTGCTGGAGAAAGCTCCATCCGTTTATTTTAAGCCTAGAAAGGAGGAAAGCTGAGGGAGCACAATGTGAGGCAATAATGGGGCCCAGAAGTCGCTGGCCTTTACTTCGATATTTCCCCTGGGGCAGGATTGAAATGGAACCAAGTGTTCTATTTACCATAATGTTGGGGTCAGAGCCCAAGGGAGCCAGGAAGGGGAGAGGGGTGGGGACAGCTTTGTTCCAGACCCTCTTTGTGGCCACAACTAAAAACACTGGATGGTGCGATAATGCAGAGATTGGCCAACTGCGGCCCATTGGCCAAATCTGGCCCACCGCCTGTTTTTATAAATAAAGTTTTATTGGAACACTGCCACGCTGAATTGTGTATATATTTGCCTGTGGCTGCTTTTGCAAAGAGTGGAGAAGCTGTGATAGAAACTCTATGGCTCACAGAGCCTAAAATATCTATCATCTGGCTCAGTGCGGAGAAAGTTTCTTGACTCTTGGAATGATGGCAGAGGCTTGGAGGCTCCGAAAACTTGGGTTGAGTTCTGGGGGTACTTATTTCCTATCTGGCCACCTTTGGCAAAGCTTTAGGCTCTCCACGCCTGAGTTTCTTTATCTTTCTTAAATTGGATGGGAAATGTCTTTTTTATTATATTTCTTTGTATTATTTTAATGGTTATTTTAGACATTTCAGCACACAAACGTAACTGGTAATAGTCTCCCTTGAGTCTGTATTGTACCGCTTCACAGCGTGCAAATTGAACTGCTTTTCCTGTCCTTTGAGATACTACTAAATACTTTTTCTCTAAATGCTGTAAATCCCACATAAATTGCTTATCCTTTTTGCTTTAAATAGCCAACAGTCTTTAAAGAAATTTTGTGTGTGTGTGTGTGTGTGTGCCTGGGTGGCTCAGTCCGTTAGGCGTCTGCCTTCAGCTCAGGTCATGACCCCAAGGTTCCGGGATCAAGTCCCGCGTGGGGCTCCCTGCTCCACAGGGAGACTGCTTCTCCCTCTGCCCCTCCCCCCACTGGTTTTTCTCTGTACTTTCACTAGAGACTTCTCGGTTGACCTGCGTTTCTTTCAACATTTTAGATCCCAGGCCATGGGCCTCCGGCTGTCTATTTCTGATGAAAATGTTATTGTTGTTCTGTTGAAGATGCCCTTTTTCCTTCGTCTACTCTTAAGATTGTCTCTTAAACTCTGTTTCAGCCATTTGAGTTGGACATGTCTCTATGTGGTTTTCTTTGTATATACCCTGCTTGGGGTTCATGAGACTCATGGGTCTGTGCTGGGATGACCTGGGCTTTGACTCTTCCTGCCCCTCCCCTCCCCTCGCCACACACACCCCTTCTTGCCCACGGCCACCCCCTCCCAGCCTTCCTCCCAGGTTCCCACTCCCTCGACAGAGAAGAGACACCCACAGACACAAGGGCAGCAGGGCCTCTGGGATCCAGGACAGCCCTGAGAGAGAGACAAAACCCACAGGATGTTTTTCTCTAAAAACTGCCCCTACATAAGGCCACGCAGGGCATGTGGGAGTCCACAAATACAGAGCCGCCATGGCCCGCCTGAGGGCTGACTTCTTGGGTTGGGATGACTGCAAAATGCAAAAAATGCTTTCCTTCATTTTCCTCTCAATTTGGGATCCAGATGTGAGCCTGTTTTTCAGTATAGGCTTAGTGTGAGGTCTGTACGTACACGTTTGGCGGGGGGGCGGTGAGAGGCCACATTTCCAGCCAGTGGCCCACTGTTCCCCAGGAGAGGACAGCATCTCGCTGTGGCCTCATCCAGGCCCTTCCGCCTCCCCATCTTAAAATCCATTTGTGAGAGGGGCGCCTGGCTGGTTCAGTCAGTGGAGCATGTGACTCTTTTTTTTAATTAATTAATTTATTTTTTATTTTTATCTGAGAGAGACAGAGACAGAGATAGCGACAGAAAGCTGGGAGGCCGATATGGGGCTTGATCCCGGGACCCCGGGATCATGACCTGAGCCAAAGGCAGATGCTTAACCGACTGAGCCACCCAGGCACTGGAGCACGTGACTCCTGATCTCAGGTTTGTAAGTTCGAGTCCCACGATGGGGGTAGAAATTACTTTAAAATAAAATTTTAAAAAATCCATTTGTGAGACTAATTGGGATGAAGGTTTAACTGAGAGTGTTTCTCACTGAAGTTAGAACAAATCCAGAACCCCTGACCTGCCCTAGGGGGCCCGCCTCCTGCTCCCAGCTCTCCTCCCTTCTGCCCTGAGCCTCAGTGACCACATCCTCTTTCAGTTCGTGGCCAGGGAGCCCTTCCCTGCCCTCACAGCACACTCCTCACAGAACTGCTCTCCGACTACCCCACTCCTCAGCCAAGCCTCGTCCCTCCTGCCCTACTGCGCTCCCAGGAATGTGTTCTCTTTCCCAGCACTTTCCACCACTGGGAATTCCCCATCCACGCGTGTGACTGTTGCATGTGCACCTGTCTCCCATGAGCCTGGATGCCGCGTGCTGGGGGGGCAGCTGGCCCATGTCCTTTACTTCCCGAGGCGTCCCCAGCCCGGAGCCCGGAGCACAGGGCCCGGCCCCGAGTAGGTACGCAATAACTGTTGAATGAACAAACGGAACGACAGGCTATCCTGAGTTTTCCGATCTGTGTCAGCGGGGGATCCTGAATATTCACGAGGGGGCTGGTTGAAGGGGAGCCACTCTGAGGCTGGGAAAGTCCCGCAACCAAGTGCCACACCCTGCGTGGTTTAAACAACAGAGATCTCTTCTCCCACCATTCTGGAGACCGGAAGTCCACAACCAACGATGTGGGCAGGGCCCTGCTCCCTCCCAAGGCTCTACGGGGGAACCCTTCCTTGCCGCTTCCAGCTTCTGGGGGCTCCAACACCCTCTGTTACACTTGACTTTGTGGCTGCATCGCACGAAGCTGGGCCCATTGTCACCGGGCGTTCTCCTCCTGTGTCTCTTGGTGTCAAGACGCTGGGCACACTGGACGTAGGACCCGCCCTCAGCCCACGTGACCTCCTTAACTCGTTACATCTGCGAACACCCCTGTTTCCAAACATGGTCCCGTTGTGAGGCTCTAGGGAGGGCATGACTTCGGGGGGAACGCTGTTCGACCCAGCCTGGGCCCCCCGCTCTTCTCTCCCGGCTGCTTTCTCTAACCTCCTGCCCGCGCGCCGCCTCTCCGGGGCCCACACCTCTCCGTGAGGAGGGGTCCGGTAGGCCAGCCTTCCTGAGAGGGCAGTGGCAACGGGACTTTACGACCCATTTAGAAAAGGCAGCACCGACTTCCAGGTAAGTGGTAAAATGACCCTACTGCCCCTCCCCAACCCACCTCTGCCCCCTCCTTCCTCTCCCCTTCCCTGCCTCTGACCCCTTGACACCCAGAGTCCCTGGTTAAGGTCAGCAGTGTCACATCCCCCGGCGAAGGAGAGGAGGAGCTGCCCACCGCGTCCCAGTGCGGTGTTGATGGATGTGACGTAGCGTGTCCCCTCACCCTTGAACGTGGGGATCGCCAGCCCGCCAAGGCGCCTGGGGCACAGACGAGAAGTTGCTCGGGTGGGTGGGACTGGGACGGGCTGGGGCTCGGTGCTCCCTCCGCAGCAGGCGCCAGGAAGGCCTGGGGTGCGGTGCGCGGCTCTCGTGAGGGAGTCCGCGTCTCTTCTAGAAGGGGACAGAGCGATGACCCCAGTTACAGCGGGGTCTTAGTGTAAGACGGTTTCACACGGATCTCGCCCTCCAGGCAGCGAACACTGGCGCTGTGGGCTGCACACCCGTCAGTTTCTAGAGGCTCCAGGTGTGTCCATTTGGATGCTCACAGGAGCCGATACCAAGATGGGAAGTGCAAGAGATTGACTGGGGGAGAACCTCTGTGTGAGAGAACGGGGAGACAGATGGAGGAGGGCGAGAGAACCCCCACATTGACCCCTACGAGGGAGAGAAGGAAAGGAGGCTTGAGACTGCTGTTCGAAGGAGTCTTCAGGTCAAAGACATCTGGGGGGGGGAAGCTTGCAGGAAGGGGTCTGGGGGCAGCCTGGGGAGGGGCGGCCTCAGGGCCTCCGGCAGTAGGAGTGGGGAGGGCCTGCCAGAGGCCCAAGAGGCCCAGTCCTCTCCCAGCCCTGCCGTCAGCTTGGCTTCTATCCTAAGGCTTGGAGGGAAGGCCCGGGTTCCCACCTAGACCAGGAGGGAGAAGGAGGGAGGCAGCCATCCCCCCTCAGGTCCACCAGCCTTCGGGAGTGAAGGTCCCCCAGGCCCGCCCGCCCATGGCAGCGGGAGTTTCTATGAGGTGCCCTCACGTCAATGAGGCTTGGCTGTCCTCAGAGGAACTCAAACCATGAAATCTTTTTCAACACAAAAGGCCCATTTATTGTGACAAGAAAAAAAAAAAATAGTGACTCTGACCAGCCCTCAGATGTGGCGAGCGCCCTGCGGATCCCGCTGTGCCTTATGGTCCATTCACAGCTCTCAGGGGCCGCGGAGCAAATCTTTTTCATGTTTTGGGTTTTGTTTTTGTTTTTTTAAACAGACTTTGAGAATCGTGAGTATTTTTTGCTTCCCAGTATTTCCCCTTTGGAGGTCCCCATAGATGGGCTATGCTGGCCCGACCGGCCGAGACACAGAGCCTTGGCCTTAGGGCTGCATGTTTGGCGGAGGCTAAAAGGAGGGGAGAGAGGGCATGAAGACGTCAGCCGGCGTGAAACGAGGCAGGTCAAAATAAACAGAGCATTCTTCCCTCCTGTGTCCGGGGCTCACCTTGTCCAAGCGGCGGTCACCTCCCCCAGATCGCAGGTGGGGGCAGGCTCGCCCCCAGACCTGCAGCCCGGCTCCTCCCAGGCTGCCCTCCAGCAGAGAGGCGCCTCTTCTGGAGCTCACACCCAACCACGCCGATTAATGCAAATGTCACGGGCCCCTCTTCCTTTTTTTTTTTTTTTTTAATTTTTTAAAAAATTTATTTGATAGAGACTTAGCGAGAGAGGGAACACAAGCAGGAGGCGTGGCAGAGGGAGAAAGCAGGCTTCCTGCTGAGCAAGGAGCCCAACGCGGGGCTCGATCCCAGGATACTGGGATCATGACCCAAACCGAAGACAGGCGCTTAACGACTGAGACACCCAGGCTCCCCCCACCTTCCTTCTTGATGTTGTTTTACAAAGGTAGCATGAACTTTCCCGCATCCTCTTCCTTCTGGAATTATCCACTTCTTATTACCCACATAATACAGACGCAGGCCTGAGGCCACGAGCCCTGGGGAAGGTCGTGCCGCTGGCCATGGAAGCTGGCCCCGCCAATGACCTCCGCGTGGCAGGCCCGTGGACGCGTTTCCACCTTCCTCTCTCAATTTCCCAGATGCTCTTTCTTCTCTCCTCTTCCTGCCTCCCCGGCCGCTCGCCTCAGCCTCATTTTCTGGCTCTTTCCTCTCAGAATGGTGCGTGCCCCTGTGGGCCTCTGTTTCTCCATCTGTAAAGTGGAAATCATCGCAGGATTCCCCTCTGAGCTGTTGTGAAAATTCAGGGAGGTAGTTTATGCAAGCTCTTAGCGCCCCAGGAAGGCCAGCTGTGATTGGCACCCTCATTATCCAGGACGATCCCATTCATTCCGTAATAATTCATTGAGCAGCGTGCGGGATCCCAGGCAGAGCAGGCGGACCTGATCCCTGCCCTCAGGAAGCTTGCAGCCCAAGCTCCCCTGAGCACACAGCGGTGCTGGGAACAGAAGACGTGGTTCCCCTGCGGACTGGGGCAGCCGGCGTCCTTGCACACTGGAGGCAGCTGCAGGGGCTCTGGTAGCCGAGCGAGCACTCAGGCGATCACGTCATGTCAGGTGGTCCGGCACAAGCCTGGGCTGCCTGGTACCCATCCCCGATCCACCGCCTCCCCGCAGCAGAACTGAGCTCCTCCGTGCCTCAGTTTCCTCTTCAATACAAAGGACGTCTCTGATGAGCCTTTAAGGGGATTCAACACCGTCACATCTGTGGATGTGGAGAGCGGTGCCAAGTAGGTGCCGATTCCCTTGGAGTCCTTGAAGAGATCCAGGCAACGTTCATTTCCGCAGCACGGTGGAGTTTTCGGGAACACGCCTGCCTCCTTCATAGGTGTGCCGTGGCGTGCGAGTGAGCCGTGGCTGCCGTGCATGGACGGAACGGCCCTGCGGGTCTATGACTCGGGGACAGGTTTAAAGAGTCTGTGACTCCGCCAGAGAGAGAAACATCAGGCCTCCCAAAAGAAAGAGGCAGCTAGCTGCGTGCAAAGTGATGTGGAAAGGTTTACAAGAGCCCTGTCGAGGGCACAAGGCAAGGGGCAGGGCCGGGGAACTTTCTGTGTCACAGAAAAGGAAGACAGGAAGATGTGGACGTCACGCCTGTGTACTTTGGTCATAGGGTAGCCGTCTCTGGAGGGGCTGCCAGGGGGCTGGAGCTCCGTGCGAGGGGGGAGGACACAGACTTTCCACTCAGCGCTCTTTGACACCTTTTGCATTTGAAGCTATCGGCATGTATTACTTGTTAAAAAGTCACAAAGAGGAAGCAGCCGATTCATAAAGGAGCACTCCAGTCCACCATGTCCTGTGAAACGGCTTTGGTGGCGCTCGAGCAGACGGTGCTGGGCGGGCTTGGGCCGGGGGCCAGGGGTGGGGGACCCCTCCCCTGGGGGTATGTGGGAGCCACGTGGGGCCCTGGGGCCAGGCACACGCCTGCAGCTGGGCCTTCCCATGCGTGTGGTGCAAGGGCTGGGCTGTGGGCCTGAGACCAGCGGAGGGTAGGCCACAGTCGTCACACACGGCAAGGTCATGGTCCGAATATCTGGGTCTGGCCCAGGTGGCTTTCCAGAGCAGACGGTCACGATGGAAAGCACCAGGAAAGGGCCTTCATCATGTCTGTTTCTCTCCATCCGCGGGGCAACTCCACAGTGAAACCCGAGCGGCCCGAGTTCCGGGAAACAGATTTGGGGCTAGGCCAAGGTCTCCTGGCTGGCTCGGGGCTTCCGGGGAACGGAAAGAGCCCCGAGGAACCAAGGTTCTTAATTCTTCATCCATCTGTGCGGCCGATATATAAAGATTCTTTTCAGAGCGCTCCCTGAAGTGGCCCTCCAGCTTCGGGACACACACAGCTTTGTGTGCAGGGGACATTCCCCGCAGCCAAGCAAAAGCGACAGAGAGGCCCTTTCAGTTAACTGCAAAATAAGCAGGGCTCTGTCTAAAGACGGGGGCCCTTTGCCTCACGGGCCCCTTGGTAATTCGCAGGCTGGCTGGGCACCGCTGACTGCCCGCAGTCTCTTGGATTGGGGGTTTTCGAATGCCCTTTAGTCCACAATTCACCCATATAAAAAGAATAAACTTGTGCATGCATGCAAACAGATATTCTTAAGTCAAATATCCTTTATACATTCAAATATACACACGCGTATTTATGAATAGTCCTACTCCTGACGAGCGAGACACAGAATATACGATGTGGATCAAATATTTGTCCCAGGTCATTGCCAAGCTCTACAGAAGGTTTGCAGAGACGCACACGCAGTCACTGGGGTAATAACACAGCCTCCTTTTTGTCTCTCCAAGTTTGGGTCACGGTTAAGTCCCATGACTTTGGTCCACCTGTAGACGATGATGCCTGCACTCCTTTTTCTGATGTATTTACCAAGGATTCTGGGGGAGGGGGGTGCGGGTTCCCATGTGCCCAGCGTCGTTCTAGGTTCCTGGGGTGTAACTATGAGCAGAATGACCGCTGAGCCATAGCCCGGTGAGGTTTGCACACGGGTGAGGACACCGACACTGCTGTGTCGGCACGGATGGGGCTGGAGAAGGGAGTTGAGAAGGTCTTCCAGAGAAGGGACCCCCGAGGGCAGGCCTGAGGGTTGTAAGCCAGGGACTCACCGGGATGTAGGACATCAGGGGATGGGAGCGGGGTCGAGCAGCAGAAGTGGCAACTGTCTTGCCCACTCTGCTTATGTTGCACTCACTTGGCAGAAGCCGGTCCTGGTTAGATCCAGCTCTCCACCTACCTCGGGCCCACCTCTGGGCAACCGAACCTTGGCTGGAGAAAACCCCGCCTCCGTGCTGGCTCGCCTCCTTAGAATCCGTGCCCCAGATCTCAGGGTGGGAGTTGGGAGTGAAAGAAAGGGAAGCTTCCATGCTTCTCCAGGCCATTCACTCTCCCACTCCCCCGATGGCCGATTCCCAACAGCAGTTGCCCTGGCCTCCCCTCTCAGCTAACGCTCCTTACTTCTTCTTTCATAGAGAAAATCAGAGTAATCAGAAGAGCTACGTGCCACTCCAAGATTCCAACACCTTAGGTACCTACCTACCTGATCCTTGCCCCCGTCCTTTTTTTTTTTTTTTTCAAAGATTTTATTTATTTATTTGACAGAGAGAGAGATCACAAGTAGGCAGAGAGGCAGGCAGAGAGAGAGGGGGGAAGCAGGCTCCCGGCTGAGCAGAGAGCCCGATGAGAGGCTCGATGCCAGGACCTGAGATCATGACCTGAGCCGAAGGCAGAGGCTTTAACCCACTGAGCCACCCAGGTGCCCCTATTTATTTTTTTTTAAAGATTTTATTTATTTATTTGGCAGAGAGAGACAGAGATCAGAAGTAGGCAGAGAGGCAGGCAGGGAAGGGGGGGGAAGCAGACTCCCCGCTGAGCGGAGAGCCCAATGCGGGGCTCGATCCCAGGACCCTGAGATCATGACCTGAGCCGAAGGCAGAGGCTTTAACCCACTGAGCGACCCAGGTGCCCCGCCCCTGTCCTTTCTGTTACCAGGAAGGAAATAGGCAGTGGAGCCCAGTCCTCTCTGCTACTTGGGCGTGTCCCTCCAAACATTCTTTCCTTTTCTCCTCCAAAAGCAATTCTCCTCCCTCAACTCTCACCTGCCTCAGTGGGCCATTCCCCTCAGCAGAGAAACATATACCATTTCCCATACTGAAAACAACAACAACAACAACGACAACAATCTAAAGAAGCCTCTCTTGATGGCATTTCTCCTCTATTCCACTTTACCCAACAAAGCTCCTGAGGTTCTTTCCCTTTGCTCTTCTTCAAGTCTGTGCTCAGTGAGACTGTCCCTGAGCGGTATATTCAAGATGGCGTCTCCTCCTCATCCTCTTCCTGGTTTCCTCTTTCGCCGCCTCTCTCCTCACTTGCTCGGGTCCTCCACGGGGCATGTGTCTGCTTTGTTTATTGTCCACTCTGCCCCACTGGGATGTAAGTTCAGAGAGGACAGCCACGTCTGGCTATTCTGTTCACTGCCATATCCTCAGCACCTGGAAAAGGGCCCAGGGCATCCTGGGTGCTCGTAATGTTTGTTCAGTGAGTGAATGAAAGCCAGTTGAGGGCACAGGCGACGGACGGTGAGGAAGCCAGGGGGGCTGGAGCGGAAGAAGAAAGTGGGGGGGATAGAGGGAGATTAGGAGGGAGGCACAGGTGGCAAGAGGCCCCATCACATGAGGTCAAGGGGAGGACTTTGCTCTCAGTGTGGCGCCGGGTGCTGCTGGAGGGTTTGGAGCAGGGGAGGTACAGGATCTGATGGATGTTACTGAGATTCTGGGCCGGTCAACTTGAAAATTGAGTTGAAGTTGAAAATGAACACAAGTGTGTTCATGGGCAGGCAATTTTTGGTGAGGGTGGCAGAGAGAGAGAGAGAATCTCAAGTGGGTTCCTTGTCCAGCACGGAGCCCAACGGCGGGCTCCATCTCACGACCCTGCCACCATGACCTGAGCCGAAATCCAGAGTGGGATGCCTCAGTGACTAAGCCACCCAGGCGCCCTGAACGTGGGTACTTTTACATCCGCGTGCTCATGAAAGTAAGTTTCAAGACTAAAGGAAAACTGTGAGTTGGTAATGGCTCTGGATCTCTAGGCAAGGCCATGGCGAATGATCACTGCCTTGGAATGGCTCTCCTGGTAAAACAGAATGTGGAACGTTTCTCACCCAACAAAACCAAACGTTACCAGTAAATGCGAAAACAAAATCATCCACGCTCTGCCTACGGATCGATATAAATATTGAGCTCTTCGGTATTTTTGCTTTGTAAACAACGGACGCACAAGGGATTAACCCATATTTTGAGATTCGGATCAATAGATGTTTCCAAGCACACAGGACAGACAGAACTGGCCTACAGGAAATAATCATGGCCGGGATTCTAAACGTTGGGCACAGAATGGGAAAACATGTCTGTCTTTTAAATTTTAAATCGCACTGGCAAAATAGCCAGTGAGCTGCTGGCCAGGTCTGAGTACCCCTCCCCAGTAGTATATTATGTGGCTTGAGGCTCACGGATGCTGTCTTTCCAAGCTGCTTTGTAAAGTGTAAGGTACTCCGCGGACGGAGAGGGAACAAGTCAGTCTGGTGAGGAAATACGCAGACGGCGGGTTCAGGTGTCTGTATTACTTGGTGGAGAGGGTGCAGTAGCTTCTAGAACTGCACTGGGGACAAGGAGTAAAACTCATGGCTCCTGAGCCCTCCAGGCAAGGCAAAATGAGGGTTGGGGTGGGGATGGGGTAGGGAGCAAGGGTTATGGGCCCAGGTGGCGCTGCCAAGTTAGCATGAAAAGAGAAAAGTGATTTACAAGAGGCCCTGGCATGTGTCCTTACCTCTAATACCAGGGGTCTAGCTGTTAGAACCGAAAGCCCAGGAAGCTGGCTCTGAGCTCGTCGGTCTTCACACAGCGATGGCCAGGTGCTCCCGGGACTTGGTTAGCTACACCCCAGTACTTGGGGAGTCAGCGAAAGTGGGCCACAGCTTTCTACTCTGATAGATGCCCGCACCTCTCTGTGCGCCGAGAGGAAGCATGGGAATGGGGACTCTGGACCCGTGGTTCTCAAGCGTGGTACCTACAGCTTCATGGGCATCGCCTGGGAACTAGTTAGAGAGGCAAATTCTTGGACCTCACCCTAGAACCACTGAATCAGAAACCGGTAGTAGGGCCCAGCAACAGGTGTTTAATAAGCTCCCTAAGGAATTCTGCTGTGTGTTCAAGTGTGGGAACCACAGGTTTAGACCAGTTCTAGGTGATGCTGATGCTGCTGGCTCCAGGACCATACTCTGAGAACCACTGTTCTAGAAAGTTCGTATGCCTGTCACTCACTTTGTGAGGAAGCCCAGTTACTGATGAGTAAGGATTACAGAATACATAAGGACTGTTTAATAATAATGATCTCTGAACAGGGGAATTGCGGGCAAGTTTTTTAAAAGTTTATGTATTGGGGCACCTGGGCGGTTCAGTGGGTTCAGCGTCTGCCTTCGGCTCAGGACTCGGATCGAGTCCTGCATCGGGTTCCCTGCTCAGTACCATCAGGTACGACTATGTACCAGGCACTGGGCATACAGGTCCCATCTAAGGAGGTGGAAAACCACCCGCCCACCAGACACACTGCATGCAAACAGATAAAGAATTATAAATCCTGATCAGGACGGATCAGAAAATAAAGAGGGTGCCTACAAAGAAGGCCTCTGGGAGGAGGTGATTTCAGCAAGACACGGGAAGGATGAGCCACAGAAGTTCAAGGTCAGACTCTGGGCAGGTGCTAGGAAGCTCTTGGAGCAGCAGCACAGGGTCAGAAGGCTCCCAGACCAGGTTGGGGAAGGCCCTGGTAGGGAGCCGATTTCAATCTAAGCCCGGGAAAGCGTTGAGGGTTTAAGCAGGGAAGCGACTGGTCTGATATTTGCCTTAGGATCACTCTGGCTGCCCCGTGAGAAAGGACCTCTCCAGGGTCACCTGGAGTTGATGCAGGGAGCGCTGGGCCATGCGGGGGCGCCCTGGAGTCAGGCCCAGCGGGGTGTCCCCCCTTTTTTTCCCCCTCCTCGTCGCGCGAACCTGGGGGGTGGTCAGGAATCCCCATATGAACAAGGAGTCACCAGGGCGCGTGTTTTTATTGCTGCACTGAGAGCCTTAAACGTGCGCGCTCCGGGGAACAATGTGCCTTTTTTCTTTTCCCCTTTTCAGAGGACCTGGGCTCCCACGTTGGCATCTCAGACACTATTATCTTCTGTGCCTTAGTTCAAGAGAACTTCGGGCCAGCCCCGGGTGATATCCCGGGCCTCCGATCGCGCAACTCGGGCAAGGGGAGAGGCTGGCACGACCCCGGCGGAGGCCGCCTCGGGCGGCACATGGGGTTGACTGCCCCCCCTCCGCCCCCGGGAGACTGAGGCACGGCGAGGCGAGGAGCGCGGGCCCTGGAGACGCCTGCAAACTCCAAGCAGCACGTCGCGGACCCGCCGGCTGCCCCGGCCGCCCGCCAGTGGTCTCCGCGCCGAGGCCACCCCCTCCACCCTCCACTCCCCGCCCCCGCCCAGCGCGGCCAGAGGCAGGGCCGGACCGGAGCACGGGAGCGGGGCCCAGAGCGCCGGGGGCCGCGGTGGCAGCGGCAGCCCCCGCGCGATGCCCGCTCGCCCTCGCTGACGCCGCCCCCGTGTCCCCCGGCCCGGCCGGGGTGCGGGCGTTGGAGCCACGCGGCGAGGCGCAGGCCCGCCCCGGGGCGCCCGCCCGCCGCCGACCCCGCCCCTCGGCCGCCTCCCCCGCCTCCGCCCCCTCTCGGCCCGGGACGTGCCCCGCCGGCCACCGAGCGGCGGGGACTGCGTCCGGCGCGCTCACTTCCGCGTCCCGCCGCCCTCCGGCCCGCGCGCGCCCGGCCACCGCCGCCGCCGCCATCGGACAATAGGCCGTCCGCCGCGCCTGCTGCGGACTTCCTGCCCGGCCCGGGCCGGCCGGTGCGCCCCTCTCCGCGCTCCTCTCCGCCCGCCCCGGAGCCGGGAGCACCCAGCGCCCGGGACGTGCCCGCGCCGCCCGCCGCCCGCCGCCCGCGCCTCTGCTGCGGCGGGTCCCGCGGCCTCCACCTCCTCCGCCCCGCCGGCGGCACCCCGGCCCGTCCAGCGGCTGCTCGGGTCGTCGGTTTCCGAGTTCCATCGCCGACGGAGGAGACTTTTTGTTTTCCTACTTTTCCTTTTACTATTTGAAAAAGAGAAGAGGACGCACAGCAGGCTGGGACGGTGCAGCGCCACCAGCTGCCCCCACGTGGACGCCGCTGAGGGGAAAGGGACTCCGAAGCGAACTTGGTCCCGCCGGCCTTGAGGCCCCAACTTCTGCCGGACCCTGAGGCCCGGGGTCATGACTCTGACGCCGTGCAGGTGGAAGGCTTTACCTGCCCCGGGCTGGACTTGAGTGAGCCCCTGCCCGTCTTCAGCAGCCCCCCACGGCCCCCCTACGCACCCCGGACACCTGCGCTGGGCTCTGACACCCCTCTGCGACATGGATAAGTACGGGGACCTGGGCCTGGAGGCCAGTAAATTCATCGAGGACCTGAACATGTACGAGGCCTCCAAGGATGGTCTCTTCCGAGTGGACAGGGGGGCAGGCAACAACCCCGAGTTTGAGGAAACGCGCCGGGTGTTTGCCACCAAAATGGCCAAGATTCACCTCCAGCAGCAGCAGCAGCTCTTGCAGGAGGAGGCCTTGCCCAGGGGGAGCCGGGGCCCGGTCAACGGCGGGGCCCCCCTGGGCCCGCAGGCCCGCCGCGACGCTGCTATGAGCAGCAGGCTGACCGTGGACGGTGCCGCTAAGCCCCCTCTCGCTGCCTCCACAGTGGGTCCTGGGACAGCCTCGTCCGCTGTCCCCGGGCAGCCCTCCTACCCACCCCAGGAGCAGAGGGCCAGGCCATATGCCCGCAGCGCGAGCCTCGGTAGCCAGGACTGCGGCTCCAAAGAGGGCTTGGCAGGCTGGGAGTTGTCTGCCTTCCGCCCGCTGGGCCCCTGCGAGGACCCTTCCTGCCTCACCCACGGAGACTATTATGACAATCTCTCCTTGGCAAGCCCAAAGTGGGCTGATGAAGCACGAGTGTCACCTGGCGGCAGGCCAGGCGCACGGAGCGGGTGGCCTGGCACTCCAGGGACAGACGCACTAGTCCCCAGACCCTCTAGGGACCACCCCCTGTACCAGCCTCAGCCGTCCCCAAGCTCCAGCAAGTCATTCGAGAGCGGTCAGGATGGCAGTGGTGGTGGCCGCGGTGACGAGAAGCCTGCTGGGCTTTGGACTACCTCCTCCTCCCCACGGGTGAGCCCTGGCCTTCCTTCCCCAGGCCCGGAGAACGGGGCCCCGCTGGGGCCCCCTCCGCCCAGGACCTCCTCTTTCTTAGCACCCTTGGCCCAGAGCTGCCCCGGCCAAGGAGCTCTTCCAAGAACAAATTCGGGGGTGGGCAGCGAGGTTTCAGGCGTGATGCCCAAACCCACGGTGGACCCTCAAGCCTGGTTCCAAGACGGACCCAGATCTTACCTTTCTAGTTCTGCCTCATCATCCTCACCAGCCAGCGTGGACAGTTTGCCGTCGGGTGCGGCCCCTGGGCTGGGTCGCAAGCCAGTCTGCATGGACCCTGGCTCTGGTCCCAAGCCTAGCTCCACCAGCCCTGTCCACCCAGTGATGTCCACCCGGCCCGAGTTATCTTGTAAAGAAGGGCCCCCTGGCTGGTCATCGGAGGGCTGCCTGGGGCCTGCGCTCCCAGAGAGCCCCAGCTCCCCCAGGGTGAGGCTGCCCTGCGAGACCCTCGTCCCAGGCCCCGAGCTTGGGCCCTCAGCCGCTGAATTGAAATTAGAAGCCCTCACCCAACGTCTGGAGCGTGAAATGGACGCGCACCCGAAGGCCGATTACTTTGGTGAGTGGGAGATGCGCGGCGTTGCCCACCATGGGTGACGAGGTTCCTGCGTTTGGGGGAGATCAGGGACGTCAGGGATGCTGCAGCTCCCCTTGAGTGCCGCACCTTTTTTTTTTTTTTTTTAATGTGCATCTTCAGATTCAGAAACTTGAAAGCATCCCTGAGTAGAAAGCGGATCTTGCAGCTGGGGGTTACCCATGCGTGGGGGGAAGCAGGGTGGGACGGCTCGTGACGGCTCTCCAAAAAGGGAAATGCTGTGACTTCGGGTTTCAGGGGTTTCGGGTGTGCCCCAGAGCCTCTCGTGGGGACTGGCTCGTGCAGGAACTTGGATGGGAGCAGCTTCTGGGGTCCAGGTACCCCTGTGGGTTCCCTCCGCCTGCGGCTGGGCCGGACGGGTTTGGCTATTGGAGGACCAGTAGTTGTGCAGGGGCACTGTCTCTGGCCGTGTGTGTGTGTGTGTGTGTGTGTGTGTGCATGTGTGCGCGCGTCTGCAGGTCCTGTGTGCGGTTGCAAGACTAACATGGAAGGCTTTGCTCTCGAGCAACAGTGGTTCTCAAAGTGTAGTCTCGGGACCAGCAGCATCCCTTCACCTGGGAACTGGTTAGAAAGCAAATGATGTGTTGGCGTCTCGGGGAAATTGGAGCAGGTGTCTCCGAAGAACTCAGCCCCCAGCCAGGTGACACCCACAGCCCTGGCGCCCGGTGGGTTGGAAGTTGCTAGTTTTACTCACAGTTTCGGGATCTTGTTTTGGTCTCTTTTTCAAACCTCAAACGCCTGGCGACGGCTGGCTTCAGCCTTTTCTTTCGCTCTGCATTGGGTTTGGAAGTCGCGAGCAGGCAGCTCTCTTGTTTGTGGAGTCTTGATGTCGGGGTCCCATAGGGGAACTAACTAGAAAGCCCATTTTTAGCAGAGTCTGAGGGGTTTTGTCTTTTTTTTTTTTCCCCGTTTTTGAACTCTGGAGAATTGGGATCACCATCTCCCTCCTCTGAGGCCCGAGAGCCTTAGGAAGCTGAGTCCCAGGAGGGGGCTCGCTGGGCCCCCCGGAGGAGGGCAGGGCCCGGGAAGGGCTGTCAGTTCTCTGCGAATGACTGGCTATGGTCTGAGGTGCTAGGAGGGACGGGGTCCTGGGTGCTCATGGCCGCACGGTGGTCCGTATCCTCCCGAAGCCTCATGGGACCCACTCTCACGGCACAAAGGGCGCTCAGAGGTTGGGGTGACTTCGTTGGTTTACGTTTCCGAGCACACAGCACCGTCTTGCTGCTCTCTGTCCCTTTCCCTTTGCAGATATGTCCCCCCCGCCCCCCGGGGAACAACGCTTAGCTGGAAATACCGTGACTTTTAACTGCAAACTGGTGCGTAATTTTTAATTCTGAGCTCAGTAAACAACAAAACAGCCGTTTTCTTTTGTCGGGGAGGCAGGCTCTCGCAGGGGATCGGGGCGGAGGTGTTCGCTAACACCAGTCATTCAACGAGTGCTTGTTGAGCACCTGCCTTGGGCTCTGTGCCCTGTTCGAGACCTTGGCACACACGGCGAACAGACAGGGCAGTGGAAGGAGACGGCAGGTGGACCGAATACATAATCAAGTCCTGGGGAGAGAGACAGGCGGAGGAGGGGGTGGAGCCTCCGGACGGGGGTTGGCAGAGAGGTTTCCGGTTTTAAGTTAGGGGGTCAGGGAGCGCCCCATCAGGAAGGGGGCATTTGAGGAAGGGTCTGGGAGAGGCAGCATCTGCCCCCGGGGGAGGGCGTGCTGGGTGGGCCGACAGCAGGGACAAAGGCCCTGGGGCCGGTCTGCGCCCGGTCCCACACTGGGCAATTACCGTCTACCATTTAATTTACTAGTGCAACAACCCTGGGAAGCAGGTTCTGTTATCAGGCCTGTTTCACCTACTAGGACGATAAAGCCCTGGGAAGTCAGGTCACTTGACTGAGGCCTTCCAGGTGGTGGCGCTGGGCGTAGCTGCGAGTCGAGCCCCCCAGTTCAGATGCTGTGCCCGTGCCCCTAACCAGCATCGCCACGCTGCCTCCCAGGCACAGATGCAGAAGACTGTTCTGCGTCTGTATTTATTTTTGTGGCTTTGTTTTTTTTTATTTTTAATTGAGTTGAACATCCCACATCACACAATTAGCCATTTTAAAGTAAACAATTCAGCGGCATTTAGTACATTCAGTGTTTTACAAACACCAACTCTCGCAGTTTCAAAACATTTTTATCACCCCGAAAGGAAACCCCGTACCCACAAAAAGCAGTCGCTCCCCATTCTCCCTCCCTCTGGAAGCCTCTGGAAGCCACCCATATGTGCTCTGTCTCTGCGGATTTACCCATTCTGGGTAGTTCACGTAAATGGACTCATATTTTATTTTTTGCCTACGCATGACATTCGTGTGTAGGAAACTCCAAAGACCACAAAAAAAAAGAAAAAAAACCTGTGCAGTGAACAATGAGTGTCCTTCCCACCTGGGCTCCTAGTCAAGTGCCCCGGGTGTAATGAATGTATGTGAGTGTGTGTGTGTGTGTGTGTGAGTGTGAGTCCCCGTGCTCCATGCCGTCCATGCCGTCCCCATGCTCTTTGCCTCTGCCGCGGATTGGGGTGTCTGGGCCACTGCCGCGTGTCCCCGTGTGTTGAGTGGTCTCAGCGTGACCGCTGCGTGGCTGTGCCCCGGGTCACGGTTGCCCTGAGAAGGCTGGTCTGCAGGGTTCAAGCTCAGCCGTGGGAGGAACCCCCAGGGCTGGGATTGTGGGGCCGGGCCCGCTGCTCTTTCTGGGTGCTGTCTGCAGTGTCGGGCCGGGGCCCGCGCGCCCAGCACGCAGGAGAGGGCCTGCCTCGCACCTGCTTTGGCGGCCGAGCCTCTGTCCGCTCTCCCGTGGCCGGCCGGGTGGCCGAGGAGGAAGTCTCCCATTGGAGCCTCCGGCGGTCAGTTCTTGGCCCCGCCCTGCTGGCGGACCCCCTGTTTCTAGGTCTCCCTCCGACCCTTCTGTGGTGCGAAGCATCCGGCCACACAAGGGGCTCCCCACACCGAGGCCTTCCCGTCCCTGGATCTCGTGTCCTTTGAAAGACCATGTCTGCGTCCTGCGTTTCTTGAACTAGGAGATTTTACTTCCAAATAGAAGAGTATCTATCACTACGGGGCTCTTGCCAGCGGCAGGCAGGGTAAGGTAGCCACGGCCATCAGAGTTGACGTAGGTCTAGCCGGAAGCCAAGCCAAGCCGATGTTTGGGTTGGCTTGGTCCCTTCTGGGGTGAACGGGGGTGTCCCTGTGGGTGTTTCCGCTGTGGGAAGAGCTCCTGGGTCCCTTCTCTTGCCTTTGAGGACCCTTAGGTCTAAAGACACCTCATTTTCCAGTAACTGACCCACTCGTCTCCAAGGACGCTTCTGGCTCTTTCCTTGACCATCTTCGTGGAGTCAGTACCATGGGGTTCCAGGGGCTGCTTCTCCCCCACCTCCCTTTTCTTCTCCGTTCCTCCTCTGTGGCCTCTTTGTGTCTTTCTGCCTGTGAGGAAAGAGGCCAGGACAGATTCTGGATGCTGCTTGTGAGTGTTGCTGCTTTGCCCGGTGCTGCGGCTCCTGCTTTAGCACCACTGTTTACACTGCAGAGGAAAGTGCCTCGGCTCCTGCTTTAGCGCCACTGTTTACACTGCAGAGGAAAGTGCCTCGGCTCCTGCTTTAGCGCCACTACTTACACTGCAGAGGAAGGGAAGAGGTCGCCGTGCCTTTTGTTGACTCTTTCCTGGCCTTTTCCTCCACGGCATCCACTGTCTTCCTCACATGGTTCCCGCCTCCCTTCCCAAGGGAAAGGGATACAAAGAAGCCACCTGTCACAGCCTGGGTTTTCTCAGACAGTGGAGCGCAGGGAGCCCCCGAGGGGGAACCCTGGGGAGGAGGGAAGGACTTGGGAGCGGGCAGAGGAGGGCCCACCCCTCAGGGAGCGCAGAGCTGCAGAAGCCCTTGAGAAGTGTCCCGAGTTGGGGGGAGCCATCTGGGCCTTCACGCTCCCCCCTCGGTTGGTCATCGGGTGTGGGCCACCCTGGGAAGGGCCTGACCTTGGCCGAGGCAGCGTTGTGCAGCCGGGGCAGAGAACCCCAGGGAAAGACGGGCGAGGCCACCACATCCCCCCATCGTCAGGCAGATAAGACCCCTCGGGCAGTTACCTTTGGGCTCCGTGACTCTGATCCTGGTCACCGTCTGTCTAGGGTCCGTGGTGCACTAGGCGTTGGGGAGGTGGCCTGTATTACCCTTCACAGTCAGACGCCAGTACTCTCTCTTCCTGACGGAGAAACTGAGGCCCGTGATTTGCTCAAGACTACACGGGCGTGAGAGGGGGTGCATCACACCAGGTGGGCTCTGATGGCTCCCATGGGGGGACCCGCTGGCCTGTTTTTGTTTGTCCCTCTAGATTCACTGTGCACAGTGGCTGCAGCTGCGTCCGTGGGCTCTGAGCCCAGAGGACCTGTACCTTCCCCCCGGGCCGTGGGCCGGGGATCCCTCACTGCTAACGCCCCCCAGGAGTGCATGGGTCCCTGAGCCCAGAGGACCTGTGCCTTTCCCCCGGGCCGTGGACTTGGGGATCCCTCACTGCTAACGCCCCCCAGGAGTGCATGGGTCCCTGAGCCCAGAGGACCTGTGCCTTTCCCCCGGGCCGTGGACTTGGGGATCCCTCGCTGCTAATGCCCCCCAGGAGGGCACCGGGCCCTGAGCCCAGAGGACCTGTGCCTTTCCCCCGGGCCGTGGGCCAGGGATCCCTCGCTGCTAACGCCCCCCAGGAGGGCACCGGGCCCTGAGCCCAGAGGACCTGTGCCTTCCCCCCGGGCCGTGGGCCGGGGATCCCTCGCTGCTAACACCCCCCAGGAGCGCACGGGGCCCTGAGCCCAGAGTGAAGGCGTCTCTGCCGGATGTGGTCAGGCACCAGGGGGTGGAGAGACCAGAAGAGGTTGGTTGTGGGGTCCCCCTCACCCAGCGAGTGGGGGGGGCGGGCTCCTCGCACCCTGCACAGAAAGAGAAGAGGCCGCCTCTGTCCTTAGTTTTCCTGTTTCCTGTGGGCCTTCCGGTTGCAGCCGCAGACCCGCCTTTGCCTGGGAGCCGGTAAACAGGTGTGACTGGCCCGGGAACGGCCCTGCCTCCGCGGGGGGCCAGGGAGCCCGTCACGCTTGATGTCATTTGACGGGCAGCGCACGAGGTTAAGTATGCCGCCGTCCAGACAAGGACGGCGCCGATGTCCTAGCTGCTCCTTCCCAGGGGACGGTCTCGCAGACCCGGGCAGCACGTGGATTGTCTTAATGTCCTTTGAAGCACACCCTGTCTGACTTTATGAGCAGCAGATCCTTGAAATGTGGGGCTTACATCTGGCCTCAAATGAAAAATCGAGGGTGGTTCCAGGGTGCTCTTCCTGGCCAAGGGAAATAACATGGGGCAAACCTGTAATAGGGTAGCCCCCTCCCCAGAATCCCAGGACAATGGCCTCATGTACCCTAGAGGCCCCCATGACCCCCCCCCCAAGAGCAGGCATTTTAGTAAAACCCAACCAGGGGCTGAAGTAGAATAGAAGGTTCCAGAAGCTCATTAACCATCTGGCTCCAAGCAGCTGGCCAGACCAAACGTGGTTCCCCGGGAACTTAGACGCAGATTCCTTTCCGAGACCCTGGGCCACAGTGTGGACCCGGCTGAAACCCGGCTTTCACTGCTCCTGACGTAAATTTCGGAGCCTCCCGATGACTCTTGTAAATGCCACCCGAGACCTGTTTCCGCCTGTCCAGCCCCGCAGTGTGTGTCCCGGGACAGAGACACCTGGACCTTTAGAAACCAGGTGGCCTGTGTGCGTTGTTCTCGGTAGACCAGGAAATCTCCTTCTCAAAATCAGGAAGGCATATCGTGTTTGGCTTTCTAGGGATGTATAGGATACGCCTATCGGAGGTGCCCGCAGTGTGAATGCACCTGTGTCACCAGACGGAGCCACAGAATGCGGCTGGCGGCGACCCCGCACTTTCCTCGACGTAGCCGGGGAGCCACACTGAGCTCACGGGTCACACCAGCCTCCCTGCTGGGCCCCGAGCTCCTGGAACTCCCCCCACCTCCCCAAGCTCCTTGTCCTTGCCCTTCCCCAGCCAGCATCCTTCTGAGCCACCCAAAGGTGCCGGCCTCTGTGACCCCACACTGGGAAAGGGGGAATCTCCAGCTGGAGCCCCGACGTTGGGTTCCCACGGCGTCAGCCAGGTCCCGTCATGCTGTCTCTCTGCTGTCCTCCCTCCTTAGGACGGTATGTTTCTGCTCTATTCCTCTGTGACCAGGAAAGAATATCTTGTTTTTTTCCGTTAATAATGCACAGCATGAAGCTGGCCTTCTGACGGGACAGTTTCTTATCAGAGGGTTAAAAACAAACTTGTATTTCTTTACGTTTTTAAAAAAGATTTATTTATTTATATTTGAGAGAGAGAGAGAGAACGGGAGGGACAGAGGGAGAGGGAGAGAGATTCCCAAGCTGACTCCCCACCGAGCGCAGAGCCCTGTGCGGGGCTCGATCCCACGACCCTGCGCTCATGACCTGAGCCGAAACCAAGAGTTGGATGCGTAACTGACTGAGCCGCCCCAGCGCCCCCTTCTTTACGTCTTTTGATTTATGACTCCCACCCAGGATGCGAGGAAGCCAGGTGCTCCGAGCCTGATGCCACCAGGAGGCCAAGGCGTGGCGTGGGCAAGCCCCCCTTCCTCGGTGCAGAGCCACGCTGACCTCTGCGGGCTCGTCCCGGCCCTGAGCACTGTGTCCGTGGCTCTGGGTCCCGTCGGATGCCTGGCTGTTAGCTGATTGAGTAACCCAGGGACGGGGGAGATCCGCGTCAGCGACAGTGGGAACCCGGAAAGGCCGTGGGGCCCGGACGGCCTCGCCTTCCCTCCCCCGCCCAGACGTTTACGGAGGGGAAGCACAAGTCTGTGTCTTAGTTGTGGTTACATTGTCTGTTGCAAAGAGTCATCATTCTGACTTTAGGTATCCGGAAAGTACATACCGTTGAACCGAGTGCCGTGAATCACTGACGCGCCTGCCACCCCGAGGACAGTCAGTGCGAGGGTTTTCTGCAGAAAGCTTCCGGAGCAGAGTCGCGGCCCGACCCGCCGTGACTCGGGGTGCGTCGCGCGCTGCTGTGCGGGATCTCCGGCCAGATGTGGAAGCATCGACTCAGCCGAATCGATGCTGGGCTCTGCAGAGCGTGTCTGAGGAAAGGAGAGACTCTAGGAAAGCATCAGACGCAAGGCGCCCCTCACGTTACGCCTGTCACCCACTCCAGAGGCCTTTTGGAGGCTCTCGTTCTAATGAAACGGGTCCTCAAGTCGGGGGACAGCGGGTAGCACTGGCCGTGGGGCTCGCTGACCTTGTGTTCCCTGGCGTGCCCCAGGCTTCCTCCGTGGACTCCTGTCATGGCCTTGGTGGACGCTGCACAGTGGCCTCAGGGCCTGGCCCGTCAGGGGCCCACGTAGCAGCAGGTGATCGGAGGGTGTCTGTTGGAGGAATGGAGGGACTCCAGTTGGGGCGTGAGGGGAGAGGGGGAAGGGATCTGTAGCTGGGGTCATGGCTCTGAGGTAGTCATGCCAGAATGTGTCGCTGTGTGTCTGCCACTTTTCTAACCGTCGCACACCCTTGGCTTATTCAGTCCTCCCAATAAGCCTGTTTCGCTAGCCCCGTTTTATAGGCGGGCCAACTGAGGCACACGGAGGTTAAGTAACCTGCTGAGTACATGGATCGAGGAGCTTGGCTGAGTCTGAGGTCCTGACGACGATGCGGCGCGGCCTGTCCACTCCTGGGAGCGCAGTGACTTTCTGACAACGGGAACTTGAGGGGTCCCGGGGGGGGGCGTGGAATGCGGCCCCGAGTCGGTCAGGGCTGAGGTCTTCCCCTTCTGTGGATGAGGGAGGCAGGGTGCAGAGGGGACGCCTGAGCTGGCCGGGGGCGGGGGGCCGGGGGGAGCCGGCCCGCACCAGCCCCTCCCTGCAGGCCCGAGATGGAACCGCGAGGCTCAGAAGGACACCCAGAGCCCACGCAGTGCCCTTGACTGCCCACGACCCCTGGGACCCGCCGGCTGGTTGTGTTTCTCTGAGGGGTGTCGATTAGGACCAGCAGGCCTCGCTCCCGGGGAGCTCGTGACACCCCCGAGTATTGTGGGCAAGGGTAGGGGTGCGCCGGGATGCCTCCGTCTGAGCATCAGTGTGTACCCCGGGACCATGCGGGGCCTCACAGAACCAGACGTGGGACGAAATGACGCTTGGAGTCCATCCGGCAAAGCGAACAGAAACCTCACCCGACCGTAAAACAGGCCTCGAGAATTCCCAGGGCGCGTTAATGGCAGGATAGTGCTTGCCAGCAAATATTTATATCTGCTCCAGGTTTTGTTTTTCATTTGTTCCCCTCCCAGGGGAACCAACTGGACACGGAACGTCAGGGTCACGTTGGAAGGCTGGAGACTTTCTGCTGGAGTGTCTCAAAGGGAATATTTCAGGGTCTACGGGCAGGCTATTTTTAAGTGTTGAGAGCCGTGAGTTGAGACTTGGCCAAGTTCCTTCCTCCTCTTTCTCGGTCTGTGACTCAACTCTGCGTGTCCCAGGAGAGTGAGGCCTGGTTACTCCCGGTTACTGGAAGTCAGTTGGGAGCCTGTCAGGGACCTCCGTCTTTTCTCCCCCACACATGCATTTGCAGTCTATAGAAAGTTCTGGAAGCCTGCTCTGAGCCCGTCTGTCACTGGAGAGGAGGGGCCTTGAGTTCAGGGTGTACCTGCCCTTCGGCTGACCCTGGGAGGTGTAGAGACCCAGGTAATTCGAGGACGAGTAGACAGGGCACCCCTCTTACAATGCGGGCCCTGAGTCTGGGGGTGAACACACGTCGCAGCAGGCTCTGGGCCCGACAGCAGGCGACGGTCATTTCGGCGTGCTGAGAGAGTAGCTAGCTTGCCTTTGCTGACTGAAGACCCTCCGCCTAATAGCAGCCTCGCTCCGGTCCTGAGCCTCCCTCCCAGCGGGGCGGAACCCAGCTGGGGCCGCATCTGCTCACAGGATGGTTGGCTCGCCCAGGGCATCGGGGTAGAGGGCGGAGCTTTTGCTTTGCTGAAATGCCGCCTGTCTTGTTCCTCTCCCCTCTCCCCCAACGGTGGCTTGCCTTGCTTCCCTATGAGGCAGGGAAGAGGGACTTGGGGGCAGCCTAGCTGACGGCTGGCCGTGCTGTGCCCCTCCGGGTGTTTGCTGACTGAGGTCCCTTCACCGTAAACATGCTGGGGACAGGATAGCGGGAGGCAGGCCTGCCGGTGCCACCTGCAGGCCGTGCCGGCTTGGGCATCTTCCTTTGTTTCTTTCTCCCTTGGATTCCTCACCTTGTGGAGACTGGACGTTCTGAGCTCCTTATGATTCTGTCCCTTTCCTGGGCCGTGAGCCTCCGGAGGGACCTGTGAGAGCACTGTCCCAACCAGGGTGACTGAAATACCCCACTCCCCCTAATAATGCTTGTCATCCTCGGTCTCACTCACGAAGCCAAAACGACATTTTTTTGGGGGGAAAAAAAAACAACCCTTAAGCTATATAAAAAGTGGCACTTAAATGAGGAAAATGAGGAAATAAAGCCTGGATGCTTTCTGTCTTGCTTAGCCAGAGAACATACTCCCTCAGTCGGCAGTCATTATGGAACACCTACTGTATACAGGAGACGGAATTAGGATTGGCGGAGCTTCCTCTGCTGGAACGTGGGCTCCGCGACAGTGGGGTGTCTTCCTTGTTTGCTAGTGTATCTAGGGCCCCGGGCAGTGCCCGGCACACAGTGCTTGTTGGATGAGCGAGTGAACCCTGTGACCAGCGGAGGGATGGGGCAGTCCCCAAGTCCCTCCCAAGTGTCGGGGTGTTGAGCGGGGATGTTACCGCTGGGGTGGGCACACGCACTGGGGAGCCGGTCCCCGCCTCCCACACACGTGCCGGAGGGTGCTCGGCCGGCCGGGGCGCCAGGGTCACCTCATAACCTCACCCTGGCCGGGAGGGACTCGGATGAGCTCTCCCACCTGGCTGGAGGGGCTGGAGGAGGTTGGATGCCGGGGTCTGCCTGGATGGAAACTTTGCAGAGCTCCAGGGACCAAAGTCCTGGGGAAGTTGGGACAGAAGCAGGGTGACGTGCCGGCAGACGTGGTCCTGGCCGAGAAGACAGTCATGTTATGCTAAATATATTTAGTATATTTATAGTCGGAATTTGAGGAACTGTGTGTGTACTCCTTGGGCAGATGCCTTGACAGCCTCGTGCCTCGGTTTCCCTGTCAGGAAGACGTGGACATGGCCGTCGCGAAGACTAAATTAGTTAGCAGATATCTGTGCCGGCAAGTTGGGGACCCACTGGCCACAGGCCCCGGCCAAGCACTGGACACGAGACTGGTCCGAATGAGCTGTGCTCCAAGTGTGAAATACGGTCTGGGGTCTGAAGACGTGGTGCGCGGAAGGAAATGTAAAAGGACTCATTAATATTTTTACGTTAATTCTGTGTTTATTTTTTTTTAATTTTTTATTAACTTATAATGTATTATTTGCCCCAGGGTACATGTCTGTGAATCATCAGGCTTACACATTTCACAGCACTCACCATAGCACATACCCTCCCCAATGTCCATAACCCTACCCTCCCTACCTCCCAGCCACC
>CM052799.1:12341654-12356654 GCA_028533885.1 Nasua narica
AGTTGGGGGTCCATTTCTGGGCTCTCTATTCTGTTCCATTGATCTATGTGTCTGTTTTTGTGCCAGTACCACACTGTCTTGATGATTACCGCTTTGTAATAGAGCTTGAAGTCTGGAATTGTGATGCCGCCGACTTTGGTTTTCTTTTTTCAACATTCCTCTGGCTATTTGTGGTCTTTTCTGATTCCATATAAATTTTAGGATTATTTGTTCCATTTCTTTGAAATAAATTGATGGTATTTTGATAGGGATTGCATTAAATATATAGATTGCTTTAGGTAGTATAGACATTTTCACAATATTTGTTCTTCCAATCTGTGAGCATGGAACGTTTTTCCATTTCTTTGTGTCTTCCTTAATTTCTTTCATGAGCACTTTGTAGTTCTCTGAGTACAGATTCTTTGCCTCTTTGGTTAGGTTTATTCCTAGATATCTTATGGTTTTGGGTGCAATTGTAAATGGAATCGACTCCTTAATTTCTCTTTCTTCTGTTTTGCTGTTGGTGTATAGGAATGCAACTGATTTCTGTGCATTAATTTTATATCCTGACACATGATTGAATTCCTGTATGAGTTCTAGTAGTCTTGGAGTGGAGTCTTTTGGATTTTCCACATAAAGTATCATATCATCTGCAAAGAGTGAGAGTTTCACTTCTTCTTTGCCAATTTGGATGCCTTACTTCTGTGTTTAAACAAGAATGCTTGAAAGGTGTTGGGCTAGGTAAAATATATCTTTAAAATTAGTTTCACCCATTTGTTTTACAGATTTTATTTATTTATCTGACAGAGAGAGCGAGCACACAAGTGGGCAGAGTGGTGGCCAGAGGGAGGAAGAGACTCCCCGCTGAGCAGGGAGCCCGATGTGGGACTCGATCCCAGGACCCCGGGATCATGACCTGAGCCGAAGGCAGACGCTTAACCGACGGAGCCCCCCAGGTGCCCCAGTTTCACCCATTTTTACATTTTAAGCGTGGCTACTTGAAAATATAAACTCGCAGGTGGCCTGTGCTTTCTGTCGGTCGCGGCTGTGCTCCCTGATTCATTTAGAGTATGGCCTGTGGTGACTGCTGGCAGATTATTGTTTGCCCCCAAATATCAAAGCATCTTTACATCGTCGCCTCTGAAACCACGCCCAAGAGGGTAGTTCCGATCCACAAATGCTTAAACAAAAAGATTGTAATATGTCCAGTTGCCACCCCCGGAACGAGCCCACGGAGGCCGTATGCCCACTGCAAGAGGGGCCAAGGCGGCTCTCACAGCCCCTGAACCGGGTCTTTTCTGATGCGGGAAGAAGGTACTCTGGGGTCTGAGCCGGTGGTCGTTGTAGCTGAGCCAGTTTTCCGAGACCTTCGTAGCACATTGAGTCTAGCGAGGACAGGAGGGGCCGGTGGGGGACTGCTGGTCCCCTCGCTGTCCTTAGAGAAATGAAAGATAGTGCTTCCTGCAAGAGTGGCGGGAGAGGGCCCTCTGGGATCGGGCTCCGCTGGGCCCCGGCCGCCGAGGGCCCACACCCTGCGCCTCTGGCTGGGCTCTGGAGGCCTCGCCTGGGTGTGCGGAGAGTGGCCAAGTTGGCTGGCCTTCCAGGCAGCCTCCAGAGGCCTGATTATCTGCGGCCTGTGCTAGCGTGGCTGACGCCTTCCTCTCTGGCGGTGGGGCTGAGACAGAGCCCCTTCGGTGGCTGGCCTTGGAGGTCAGGCCACTCTCAGAGCCAGTCATCCCTCCTTTGCCCGTGGCCCCTGGCCGCCCCCCCCCCACCCCCACTGTCACCCGTGCCTGCAGTTTAGGTGTCGGGAGCAGCAGCCCTGCCCGAGTTTACAGCCAGAGAGCAAAGGAAGCGGGGGGGAGGGGGGGCGGCAAGCGGCAGGAAGAAGGGAACCCACGCATGGTAAACCAGCAGGACCTCAGCCCAGCTGTGCACTTTGGTGGGTTCCCACTGCTGCACTGGATATTCGGGGGCAGGCCCAGGGCCCTTCTGCTGCGTGGCCTCCTCTGACCCCGCTGTGGACGTGGCTTGGCGTCACTTCTGCTGTTCTCTGTTGGCCAACGCAGTCCCGAGCCCTCCCCCGTTCATGGGGAGGGGTGGCAGACTCCCCCCACCTCTGGATGGAAGGGGGGGTCCAGGAGTTTGTGGCTGTGTTTTTTTAAAAGTTGCATTTACATTCCCTGAAACGTGTGGTTGGATGGGGTTTTAACAAATGCTCGCACCCATGTGACCTGTGCTCCTGTCAAGCCCTGGAAGAGTTCCGGCCCCAGAAAGCTCCCTCGTGCCTCCTCCAGTTAGTGCCCCCTCCAACCACTATTCTGATTTTTTCATCATTTATTAGTTTTACCTGTCCTAAAACATAATATACCTGGATTCATATGGTATTCACATATAAGCCGATCCTCATTATTCACGGATTCCATATTTGCGAATTTGCCAACTTGCTAACATTTATTTGGGACCGCGAAATCCCCTCGTGGCACTCATGATCATCTGGGGACACGCACAGAGGTGTGGCCCCACACACAGTCCCAGCTGAAGGTGAGTGGGGCCCCCGCTTTGCCTGCCTGTTTTGCCCCTCATCCTGTAAACATGTGTCTTTTGTGCGGTCTCTTTAGTGCCGTGTTTTTTGCATTCTTGTGCGGCTCTTTGTCGGTGAATTCTACGTTCGGAATGTTCCCCTTGTGCAGTGCCGCTGTGCTGCCTGGTATTTGAGTTCAAGGAGGCTGCCATGGGGACTTGCCTTAAGGGGACATGCTTATCTAACCTGTACTAGATAAGCTTCCTTCAGGCCAAGTCCTGGTGCTGCGGGCCCTGAGTTCAACGTTAATGAAATCAACAATACGCATTACATCAGGTGTCTTCCAACAGAAGCTCAGATAAAAGAAGGTTACGTATTGATTAGTTGACAAAAAGATTGTGCCCAGAGGCTGGCGGGAACCTAACCCTGTATTTTCTCTGGGAGCAATGTTCACTGTTCGCTAATTCAGTATTCGCGGTGACTTCGTGGAGCAGTGTACCATGAATATCAAGAATCGACCGTAGTGTTCCTTACGTCTGGTGTAGTTCACTCAGACATTGTCTGTGACCTTGATCTCTGTTGTGGTGTGTGTTACATGTGTGTCCTTTTCTTACTGCCATTCTGGGAGTACACAGTTGGTTTTTCCATTTCCCGGTAGAGGAATATTTGGGTTCTTTCGCTCGGGGGCTGAATAAGAAGTCTGCTGTGATCATTCATGTAGAGATATGCTTTGCCCACTTCTCCTGGGTAGAAACTCAGGAGCGGAATTGTTGGACCATATAGCACGAGGGTGTTTAGCGTTTCAGCAGCTGCCAAAAAGCTTTCCAGAGGCGCCGTGCCCTGTAACCACTGACCCCACGCCGTGTGTGAGAGCCCTCCTTTGGGTCTTGACCAGCTGCGTCACGGGTTTCTCTGAGCTCTGCCCCACGGGTGACTTTCTAAACCAGTTCCTCTCTGAGCTGGTGTCACTTGGCCGACACCCTTCCAGCTTCTTCCATTGAAATATCACGATTTTCATCCCCCCCCCCTTTTTTTTGGAAGTTACTCTGTCCTCACAAGGGTTTGATATTTCCCCCCCACCGGCTTTCACGAACACAGAACAATTGTGTGGTTTTTGCCATTTCTAAAAACTTAAACACAACTAATTGCGGGAAAGTCAGAAACTCTGAACAAATGCAAATAATGATAAAAGGGACCCCTCATTCTGGCCAGGGATAGTCACTGTTAAGATAGGCTTTCGTTTTTGCACATAGATATTTCATATTTTGAAAAGATTTTTATTTATTTATGTGTGTGTGAGACAGAGAGAGAACGAGCTGGGAGAGGGACAGAGGGAGAGGGAGATGCGGGCTTCCTGCTGAGCAGGGAGCCTGACAACGGGCTCCATCCCAGGACTCCGGGATCACAACCTGAGCCGAAGGCAGACACCCAACCGACTGAGCCACCCAGGCGCCCCAGATGTTTCATTTTTAAGCATCTGCGTGAACGAACGTGAACTTTGTTGGACAACCAAGTCTTTGGTGAGAGTTATCCTGGTGGAGGGCCCCTCAGGATGTCTCAGCACCACAGCTCAGAAGCCAGCCAGTGAACCCTTTCCCCTTTCAGTTGCTTGTTGGAAATGCTACTTCCATTTGGTTTCTGGTACCTGCTGGGAGGCTTCGTGTCACCCCACCAACGTGACAATGTGGCCTTTTTTTTGAAGGCCAGCCAGAGTCTAATTTTATGCAGTCCTTAGAGAATCAGAGTGGAGAGCTAGGAGCCACATGAAGCTCTTCCCGGGACCGTCCCGACAGACCCCTCTTCGTTCCTCTGGGGAACCCGCAGCGGGAGGGAGCTCCCTGCCCGGGGCAGCCAGAGTGCAGGTCGCTTCTGGTGCTGAGCGAGTCTTTCCGCTGGCCAGCAAACGGGCTTCCCTAGGATCGGACCCAGTCAGCGGCCGGGCCGGTTCCGTGAAAACAAAACCAGGTTCTGTCCCTCCTGGGCCCGGAAAGAACCCTCCATGCCCTTCTTCCCGCTCCTCGCTCCCAGGGAAACCATGTCTGTCTACACTGCCGGAGGCCGGCCTATCCGCAGGTTCAAAACGCCACTGTCTTCAAAAGGAGTGCTTTTGTCTTTTCTCAGGAAGGGGAATTCACGGAGGGGAAAAGCCCCTGTTTTGTGACAGGACTCCCAGCCAGTCTCCCCACGCTGTCCCCATGCAAGGCTTAGGGCCGGTTACGGAGGGAGCGCTGTTCCAGCACCATCTTGGGCTTCCAGCAGCTTGCAGAGGGCCCATGGTGCTTTCCTGGTTTGGAGGTGGAGAAAGGAGGGCGCAGAGCCACCGAGGCCCTTGTCGGAGGCCGCTCACTGGGTTCGCCACAGAACCCAGCAGAGCGTGCTTCCCGACTCAGTGTTTGTTCCGAGGGGAGAGCCGTCGAAGCTGGCCCGGAAAGGGGAGACTCTCCCCAGCCCGGAGTCTCCTGCTCCCAGCTCCCCCGGGGCCGCGGGCGGAAACGAAGGGGCGGGCTCTGTTTGGAAACCAGAGAGCACAGGCCTTGAGCTTGAAGGTTCCATCAGCCTGGTCTTCTTTTCCTTCTCCGTCACACCCTCCCCTCCTTCCCCCCTTTGGTGACTGCATCTCTGAAATCAGCCTTGTGTGATTCTGAGGAAAGTTTGGGATTTTATTTTTTCCTTAAAGGAAAAAAAAAAAAGGATTTTCTTTCTGGTTCTTTTCTGGTTCCATATGGTTAGCGGTGGCCGTGGCCTTGGGCTGTGGTCTGAGGTGAAGGTGTCTCACTGCTCTGGAATCACTTAGGTCAGAGCCCCTCTGTGCCTCAACATCCCTTCTGAGCACAGTGTGCGTCCTGGGCTCACCCTGGTTGGGGTGTGGGATGGCATCCTGGTCCAGATAAAAGGACATCAGTGGGACACTTGGTAAGATCCCTAGAATTTGAGGAAGGTCTGTAGACTAGTGTATATACGTATATTCATGCATGTCTGTATACATACACATCTACATACAAGTACACGTTAGACCAATGTTAATTTTCTGAATTTTAGTCATTGTAATCATACAAGACATTAGCATTTGGGAGATCTGGACGCAGGGTATGTAGGAAGTCTGGGTACTATTTTTATAGCTTTTTAGTACGTGTGGAATCACAGGAGAAGACCCTGAAATTCAGGTAAATGAGCTTGGAGGCGTTGGGGTGGGCTGTGGGAGGGGGTGCGGGGTCAGCAGCTCGTGCCTGGGGCACCGCTGATGCGGAGGCCGCAGGGTGCTCCAAGGACTCTGAACTTCCTGTAGGCATCAAAGACTGAGAATTTCGGAGCAGGGACAAGATGTGGCTAATATACGTTAAATTTAAATATTCTTTAAATCTTAAAAAAAGACCCATCACTATTTCTGAATATGAAGGTAATCTCTCCTCATCGTGTGATGTTTGGAAAAAAAAAACGCAGGGGGCTTTAAGACATAAAAATAGAAATCACCCATAACGCCTCCTTCTCAGCGTATCTTCACGTATAAATATATTAAAAGAAGAAAGAAAGAAAGAAAGAAAGAAAGAAAGAAAGAAAGAAAGAAAGAAAGAAAGAAAGAAAGCGGTGTGTTCCATACTGCGTGGTGGTCTCCTCTTCCTTTTTTCGTTTAATAATGTATTATGAACATTTTCCATGTGTTCAGATAATTCTGTAGGACTGTGTTGTCCAGTACACGGGACTATCTAAAATTAAATTTCAGTTGCTGACAATGAGATGAAGTGGCACTTCCGCACGCCTGCCACCCTGCAAGCGTTCTGTAGCCCCTTTGAGCCGTCATATCTGACGATACAGGCTCTAGTGGACAGTGCTGCTCTAGAATATGATTTTCTTTTAAGGTTTTATTTATTTGACAGAGAGCGAGCACTCAAGCAGGGGGAGCAGCAGAGGGAGAGAGAGAAGCAGGGTCCCTGTTGAGCAAGGAGCCCGATGCGGGGCTCGACCCCAGGACCCTGAGATCCTGACTTGAGCCAAAGGCAGACGCTTAACCAGCTGAACCACCCAGGTGCGCCCCTCACCCCAGGATCTGATTTTAGAATATCTTTTTCACCCCCCAAAAGCGAGACCTCCCCCATTGGCAGACGCTCCCCACTTCCTCTTCCCCAACCCCCCAATCCTTCCAATCCCCCAATCCAGCCTCCCGTCTACTCACCGCCTCTGTGTGCACCCATTTGGGGCCAGATCTTCGGTTTTTTTTGCTTAGGAAAAATCCTGTTAAATTACTGGGTCGGATGGCGTAAAGGTTTTTTAAGGCTTTTGCTACATGGTGCCTCACGGCCGTCCCGAGCACTCGTCCACATTTAGGCTTGCACCAGCCCCATGAGCTGCACCTCAGTGATGCTCTCATTGTCCCTCGTCGTTGCCCGTGGGCCAGTGACACGCGGCATCCCAGGTTGCACCCGGCCCCTGGCAAGAAAGAAGACGGTTTCCTGGGCAGATCTGGGAAGGGTGCTGGCGGTGGAGGATGGACAGAGGAGGGGAGCCTAGAGGTGCAGGGCGGGGCGCTGCCGAGCCAGGCTAGGGGTGCAGGGCCTGCTCGGGGGCACCTTGAACTCTGCATTCCTGTGGGAAGCGGAGGGCAGGGAAGGATTGAGGTCCGAAAACGGGAGTGCCCTGGGGCCGCCTCGAACCCGGGGGCCGTGTGGCGAGGCAAGCTCTAGCCTGCAGGGATTAGGAAATCAAGATGGAAACTTCCTTCCCCACCAGCATGAAGGTGAAGCCATCATGGGTTTCGAACAGCTTTCAGAGTGAAGAAAGCAGGCTGGCGCAATGACCCCGGAGCCCAGAATGGCCTCGAATACTTCCTTTGTGGCTTGGGGAGAGGTTCTCCCCTTGACCCTGGAGCTTCAGGTGCGTGGGAGAGAGGGCGGAGGCAGGGAAGGCCCGGGCTGCCAGGTAGGAGGATGTTGGTTGTGTTACCTACACCCACGGCTCTTGACCTTGGCCGCCCCTTAGAACCATGTGAGGTGCACCGGCAGCGGCCCCAGACTGGAACCGGAGTCTCTGGAGGTCGTGGTGGAGAATGGCTGTCGGCATGGGGGGTCAGGGGCCCAGCACCCACTGCGTCCGGGGGGCTTTGTGAGCTCCCGTGGGGCCAGGGTCCTTGGTCCAGCTCTGCCCCGAACGCTTGGCCCTTTTCCAGAACCTGTTGACTCCCAGGGCTACCGGGGTCCACACACAGCGACCTTCGGCCGAGGAAAAGCCTTGTTCAACTTGTGTCCAGAATAACTCGCTCACGGGTGCCCCACGGAGCCTGCCCCCTCCCTGCCAACCCCCTAGCTTCACTGTTTGCCCCGATCCCCGCCTCACTCCCCTTGCGGCACAATGGGGGTGGGGAGGTCCTGGCTGTGCGATCCCCCGTGATGTGCGGCGTCAGGGCGCAGGAGGGAGGATGCCCTGGGGTGGCCCCTGTGGGGTGGGGGAGGCCTCCCCCACAACGAGAGAGAAGCAGTCACCGGGACGGGGCGAGGCCCAGGCGGGAGCTGTGGAGGGGCAGGGGCCCCCGGGTGGGGGTTGCAGGGCCCCGTGGGCTAGCCTGACGGAGCCTCCTTATTTCAGACCTTATCATACCAACAAGAGGTCCCCCCTGGGTCGTCATCCAGGTTGGCTGTGCGTTCGGCCAAAGGAGGGCTGCAGGGTCCGCTGCCCAGCTGTCCTTGGGAAGGAGGCCGGAGTCTTGTCCCCAGACTTCACGCTGAGGCTGCTTTCTGGCCTCCCTGTTTGTCAATCCAGCCTTTGCAAGCGAGTGGGGAAGGGGCCGTGGCCCTGACCCAAAGTCGCTTTTTGGCTCTGGGTGCCCCGGAGATCATTTAATCCCAATTTGGGGTAACTGATTTCACGTGGAAGGTGGCCCCAGCGGGGTGGTGTCAGCATTCCATCAGTGATACTGTGTTACTGGTTCTCGAATAGTTTTCCAGGAGGTGTGGGGGCGGGGTGGGGGGAGCATGCCCCGGAGCAGAGAGAGCGGGTTCCGTCCCATCAAGGCCAGAGGGTTTTCCCTTTCGTCTGTTGCATGGATTTGAGGTTCTGACTGATTGATTGAGCGATTTTTTGAGAAAAGTGTCTCCCTCTCTAAACACTTTGTGTTTAGAACCACAGCTGTGCCCGGAGAGGAGGACCTGAACCGTCCATCACTGGGCCCTTAACGGGTCGTGGTGATAACAGCAGTCGTCAAATGTCCGATTCCTGGCTTTTTGTCTACTTGCGGTGAATTGAAAAGCTCCTTTATTAAAGCCCGTCGCGCTGCTCTGGCTTCTTCAGGACCTTACCATCCATCAGTATTAGTGCCGTTCCTCTTCGGTGTCCAGTCTTTCTTCTTAGCTCCTGGAAGACTGTATAGAAAGCTCTGGACCGGGTCCCTGGGTGGCGCAGTTGGTTGAGCGACTGCCTTTGGCTCAGGTTGTGATCCCCGAGTTCCCGGATCGAGTCCCGCATCGGGCTCCCAGCTCCACGGGGAGTCCGCTTCTCACTCTAACCTGCTCTCTCTCACTCTCTCTCTTTCCTAATAAATAAATAAATAAAATCTTTAAAAAAAAAAAAGAAAGCTCTGGACCAGTGCCCGAGGCTGTGCCCCGCCCAGCCCCCCACCCCAGCCTCCTGAATGACAGCGGTCAACCCAGAAGGGCCCCATCAGGGTTGAGGGTAGGGGGTCTTCCAGGAGGTTCTGCCTGGAAGCTGCCCCAGGAGGTGTGAGCCACAGGGGTCTCCCGCCGTCTTGGAGGCTCTCCCAGCAGGAAACCCGGCCCCTCCTGCAAACCCTGCAGGTCCCCCACCCCCCCACACCTTGTCCTCCCTGCCCCCACTGTGAGTCTGGCCTGCTGCCTGCGGTGCAGGACGTCTGTCTGTCTGTCTTCCCCTGTCCTTCCTCCTTCCTCTCCAGCACCACACATAGCTCCTGGTTCAGGACTGCACTTCCTGTCGCCTCCTGTGTCCCAGGAGGCCCATCGGGAGTTTCCGTGCGTCCAGCCCAGCTGGCTCTTTGCTGCCACATTCATCATCCCAGCTGTGCACACGCCTCTGGCTTTCTTACCTTTTCCCCAACCCACGCCACCCTCCCCTCCCCCAGTGCTACCTTTTGGATGCATCCAGTGCTTGTCCGGGCTTTCCTCTGCGTTCCTGCCGTCTGTGGGGCGACCAGAGCCAGAAGCCACCGGGCGTCCGCCCTCGGCAAGCTTATCATTTTGTTAGATAAGAGGAGACGTAAACCGCTAGCCCTACCTGGGCCACAAGCCACAAAAGACAGGTGGACGAGGCACTCCAGTAATCCTTGGTGGCTCTCAGGCCTCCCACCATCCATCATTTAAAACAGGAAACTGTCCCTAGTCCTTGCCCTTTCCTGTGGGAATATTATGATTTTTAAAAGAATCCCAGACGGCCACGTTGGAAGGCAGTTGGATAGTTTTTTTTTTTTTTTCTTCTCAAAACTAAACATACTGTTACCATACGTCCTGGCCACATCACGCCGTGGTGTTTATCCAGATGAACTGAAAACACATCTACACCAATGTCTGCTATGTGGGTATTTATAGCAGCTTTATTCGTAATTGCCCCAGCTTGAAAGCAACCAAGATATCCTTCAGGAGGTGATCGGATAAATGAACGGCCGTCCGTCCGGGCCCTGGAATCTTATTCAGCTCTGCTAAAGAGAAATGAGCGATCAAGCCACGAAAAGACGTGGGGGGACCTTAAGTGCGTATGACCGAGCAAGAGATGACAATCCGAAAAGGCCACGTACTGTACGATTCCACTTCCATGACGTTCTGGAAAAGGCAAAAGGATGGAGACAGTAGGAAGATCAGCAGTTGCCAGGGGTTGGGGGAGGGAGGCGTGAATGGAGGGAGCTCGGAGGAGTTTTGGGGCAGTGAAACTATCCCGTGTGCTACTCTGCTGATGGACGTGTGTCATCTATATTTGTACAAAGCCGCTGGGTGTTTACCAGCTCCCGTAAGTCACGGACTCTGGGTGACGATGTGTGAATGTAGGTTCCTCATCTGGAACAAATGTAGCCCTCTGGTGGGGATGCCGATAGCGGGGGGAGGCAGTGCACATGGAGGGGGGAGCAGGAATATACAGGAAATCTCTCCCTTCTGCTCAGTTTTAACGTGATCTTCAGACGGCTCTCACAAATAATTTCTGTTAACGGAAGTGCCAGAAGGAAGCCAACCAAAATGGTAAACGTCATGGTACAAAAAAATCTCCAGCCCCGTCTAATGATCTTTCAAACAGCCACCCCCGTTCCCTGAGCTCCTGCGGTAATCCCGGAAAGCAGAGGCCCTGGGCACAGGTTCACTTTCTGCTGGGGTCTCTTCGTGCCCAGGACCCCAGGCCCAGTCTCTGGCCTGCGTCTCAGAGTTGCAGCCAAGAAAGGGCTCTGCTGCCCCACTCCCCCGCCGTGAGCTTTATTTGTGGATTTGCTGGTGCCCCAAGATGTGAAAACATGAAATTTTGAGCCCTTGGGCCTTTTCTTCCTCTTTACTCTCTAATAAAGGCAGTGTGTGGGGGCGTCTGGGTGGCTCGGTCGGTTAAGCGTCTGCCTTCCACTCGGGTCGCGATCCCAGGGTCCTGGGATCGAGTCCCGCATCGGGCTCCCTGCTCCGCGGGGAGCCTGCTTCTCCCTCTCCTTCTACTGCTCCCCCTACTTGCGCCCTCTCGCTCTCTCTGTCAAATAAATAAATAAAATCTTGTCAAAAACGTAAATAAATGCAGTGTGTGCTGGAAAGGACCCGATGTCTGCTCAGCCCGACTTGGGGCGTGTTCTGTTTCATCTCCGAACGTCTGTTTCTTTGCCTGTAAAATGCTGACAAGGATACTCTCTGGGACTGCTATTAAAGGAAGAAGCACGTATAAATTGCGCCCCACCATTCTAAAGATAGAGTCACAGGCCTGGATTAACCTCCTTCCTGAGACGACCCCCCCCCAAAAAAAAACCCACCAATGAACCAAAACCAGACCAAGGGCGTGGACCAAAGGTTTTCGGGACACCGGGCATGAGGGAACAAAGGACGGTGGTTTTTGAGAGACGGGAAGCAGGCGAGGCGGGCCCCGTGGTTTGCTGCCGCGTGCTGCCTTGATCGAGCGTCCAGGCTCACAGGGAAGTTGAGGCAGAGCCCGGTGGACTCTGTCCGACCGAGGAGAGGAAGCAGCTGGAGCGCACAGGACTCTAGCGAAGTCTTTGCAAAGCGTGCGTCTGATAGAAGGGCTTGTATCCCCGTTATAAAAGTAATTCTCGGGGCGCCTTCCTGGCTCTGTCTGCTGAGCGTCCGATTCTTGATTGCAGCCCAGGTCGTGATCTCGGGGTCGTAGGATCGAACCCCGCATCTGGCGCCGCGTTCAGCGTGGAGTCTGCTTGAGATTCTCTCTCTTCCTCTCCCTCTGCCCCTCCCCCCCCTTTAAAATAAATACATCTTTTTTTTTTAAAAGATTTTATTTATTTATTTGACAGAGAGAGAGAGATCACAAGTAGGCAGAGAAGCAGACAGAGGGAGAGGGGGAAGCAGGCTCCCCGCTGAGCAGAGAGCCCGATGCGGGGCTCGATCCCACGACCCTGAGATCATGACCCGAGCCGAAGGCAGAGGACTTAACCCACTGAGCCACCCAGGCGCCCCTAAAACAAATACATCTTTTAGAAGAATAGAAGTAATTCTCATCCAACCAAAAGAAAAAAAAAAAAAACGGGGAAGAGATGGGAACAGACCCTTGACTAGAGAAGATACAGACGGCGAATCAACACACACGAAGTCGCTCAGGCAACAGCGTCGTCACTGGAAAAAAGAAAATGAAAATCCCAAGGAGATGTCACCGTGGACCTCGTAGAATGGATAAAATTAAACAGACTGTCATTTCCAGCGTTGGCAAGGATGCGGAGAAATTAGAAGTCTGATAAACTGCAGGCGGGGCTGCACGATGTTAGAATTTCTCCGGAAAACAATGGGGCGTCTTCTTGGAAATTTAAAGGTACACGTATGTAAGACCCAGCCATTCAACCCCTAGGTCTTGCCCCAAGAAGAAAGGAAACGCATTTCTATACACACACTTGTACGTGAGTAGCTGTATTTATTTGTCACGGCCCCACCCTGGAAACATCTCAGGTGTCTACCCACGGGGCCGCGGATATCTTGATGTGTCCAGACAGACACAGGACACTATGTGGCCATGGAAAGGAGTGAGCATTTCCTACATGCAGAAGCCGGACTGAAGAGAGTACATATTTATATGACCTCTAGAAAACACAGACTAATCTGTGGTCCCAGAAAGCAGATCAGGGGTTGCCTGGGGAAGGGAGGAAGGAGGGCGTGCAAAAGGCAGGAGGGGATGGGGAATCTTAGGGGATGGTGAGTGAGTTCACTGGGTGGAGTGTGGCAATGATTTCACAGGTTTCTCTGGCGGTCGAAGCTTATCAAATTGTACACTTTATTATTTTTTTAATTTTTAAAAAAGATACTTTTTATTTGTCAGAGAGAGAGAGAGAGTGAGTGCACACAAGCAGGGGGAGGTGTAGCGGGAGAGGGAGAAGCAGACTCCCCGCTGAGCAGGGAGCCCGATGCGGGGACTCCATCCCAGGACCCCAGGATCATGACCTGAGCCGAAGGCAGACGCTCAACCGACTGAGCCCCCCAAGTGTCCCCAAATGGTACACTTTAAATGTGTGACGTTTATTATGTGTGACTTATATCTCCTTAAAGCGGTTTTCCGAGAGGGCTCGCTGGCTGTGGCTGTGGTTTGGAGAACGAATTTCAGGCAGCGGGTCTCACTGCAGGCGGGAGAAATGCATGTCCCTCTTCTAAACATGTAATTCCTTCTTCCCGCTTTCTTCCTGGTTTATGAGCTCAGACGAGGAGAGTCACATGTGGTGACATCTTTCTTCATTTCCTCTCTTGGATATTTCTCTAAAATCCTATCGCGAAGGGGCCACATGACAGCGGAGGGGTCGAGCAGCCTTTCCTCCTTGCTGAGCCCTGCCTTGTGAGGACTCCCCGCTGTCTCTTCCCCGGACCCGCTACTGCTCGCACTCACGGTGCGCCGACACCAGCTGCGGGGGCTTTCCTACCCCCACCGGCGGGCTGTCCCAAGACCCGTTCTGTCCCAAGCGTTCAGTTCTGACGCTCTCAACCCGTGGGTGGCCCAGCCCCTGTAGACCAAGGGCTCGGTCCCACAAGACTGCCCTCACGTCAGCTGCCATCACAAGTCCCCAGGGTCCCCTCCTCAGGTTCGATCATTCACTAGGACAGCTCACGGAACTCAGGGAAACAGGGAAATATAAGATTATTATTTTATAATAAGGCGTGTGCTAAAGGATGCAGAAGAACAGCGGAGGCAGGGCTGCATAGGGCGAGGTCTCGGAGGGTCCAGAGCTCGGGAGATTCTGCCTTGTGGAGTTGGGGGGGGGGTGCCACCTTCCTGGCACGTGGACGCATGGGCCAACCCAGAAGCCGTCCGAACCCTGTGCTTTGGGGATTTTTCTGGCAGGTTCATGTAGGCATGATGGATCATTAACTTCCTTTCCAGCCTTTCTCACCTCTCGGAAGGATGGGGGGCGGGGGAGAAAGTTCCAAGCTTCGAATCATGGCTTGGTCTTCCCAGCAACCAGCCCCCATCCGGGACGCTCCTGTCACCAGGAAATTCTAAGGGATTTAGGAGCTCTGTGTCGGGAACTGAGGTCAAAGACCAAACAAGAAGGATCTGGGGACAGAGACCAATGGATATGTTTCTTCTTATTTCACGAGCCCTGGGCACTTAGCGAACTCACAGGGCAGGACCGCCGGTGACACCGGTCAGCGCTCCTACCAGAGGGGGCATATTCCAGTTTCCTGAGTCCTTGGGTGACCGTTCCCCGAGGGCAGTCACCTCACTCACTGTCCCCCAGCAATCTAGAGGGAGCCTGGTTCTGAGCGAGTGACAGAGAAGCCTCTGTGGGCTGGGTGTCCCTCCGGGAGGGCGGGCAGGGCCAAGCGAGGATCTGTGTCGGAGGAGACCCCGTGGTTGGGGTCCCAGGTGGGAAGACAGCCCGTGTGCCAGGGACGGGGCAGAACGGGAGGTGGGCCGGGGCGGCCGGTGGGAGCTCTGGGGCAGGGCTGGGCTTGGGTTCGAATTCCCGAGCAGGGGTCTGTTGAACGTGAGGAAGGACACCCTCAGAGTGCGGCAGGAATCGCCACAGCTGCCACCCCGACAGGGATGACGGGACCTTTGGATTAGAACCTAGGCTCAAATTCCATCTCCCAGAACTACCAGCCGTGTGCCCTTCGGCAAGTTTTAGGGCCTTTCTAGAATGTGGATAAAATGCGATTATCCAGCAAGTCCTTTGCTGGTTGGAAACTCCCATCATGAGGTCGGGGAGGTACGTTGCTCCCTAGAATATGACATTTCTTTTTTTTTTTTCCCCTTTTTTCCGACCAGAGGAAGATTAGACCTATTTCTTGCCCGTTTAGTACTTTCCTATGCATGTACCACAAGGCCCAGGGATGAAATACTTTCCCACTGAC
>CM052799.1:12357154-12407895 GCA_028533885.1 Nasua narica
AGCATGAGTGGAGGGGAGCAGGAGAGGGAGAGGGAGAAGCAGGCTCCCCACTGAGCAGGGAGCCTGATGCAGGACTCGATCCCAGGACCCCGGGATCATGACCTGAGCCAAAGGCAGACGCTTCACCAACTGAGCCACCCGGACACCTTTCTATTTTGTTTTTCTTACGAAGTCTAAATACTGCCCCCACGATCATGTATTACCTTTTTTTTTTTTTGACTCTGTATATTACTTTGTTCCCCAGCGCTTGAAAACGCTAACAGATTCTGAAATCGCGGCGCTGGCACTAGGGACGTCTTCCTTTAACTCTTAGCCCGCCTACTTCCTGAGACCAGTCATCACAATATTCATCAGTGGTTTGTAGGTGCCTTTCCTGGCTTCCTGTCGGCTGACCCCACACCGAGCCCTCCACCCACGGGCACTCAGAACCAGTCCTGGGACGGTCCGGGGACTTGAGCATTCTTACCAGCCTCTGTTTGCTGAGTTGCAGAGAGAGGCCTGGGAGTGGGGTTTGCTGCCGCCCCTGTGTTAGATTATCTCCGCTCGGAGGGAACGTGTGCCAGAGGAAGGAAGCTGGCTCGGCCCCCGGCATCTGGTCCCGGGGCTGTGGGATGGCCGAGGCGGGGTTTTCTGAGACTTCCTGGGTGCGAGTGCAGGAGAGCCGCCGGGGACTTGGGTTAGGGGAGTAAGGACCCCTTCTGCACCCGCAGCACAGACGGGATTACAGGCTTGGATGCCTGCATTTCTGAGCCGTTAAGTCATGCCCGTGTTTCTTGTCACATTCAGCAGTTCTGGGTAAGCCGAGTGAGTCAGCTGGATCTAAGGAAAAAGCCGGGGATCAAGAATGTGAGAAAGGAAGAGTGGGCACGTCCTAAAGGAAGCCAGTGGACGGGGAAGAAATCAGGAAGCAACAGAAAGAGATGAGCTGGGGCAAAGGGCCATGGAGGTTGGGAGAAGGCGACCTTGACCCGGCGTGGGGCAGAGGGTCTGTTGCATTCGTCGCTAGTGGACCCAGTTCTGCTGGGGGCACCCCCGCACTCGGGCCAGTCCGGGTTTCCCAGCTCGGACTCTGTGGGTCTGGTCAGAGGGCATGACCGTCAGAGGAGTGCCTGTGACATTGGCAGGGTCTGGGGGATTGGAGCGCTGTAGGGGCGACTCCAGGGTGACCTACACTGGCTTCCCACGTGGACATTTCCGGTGCCCAATAGCACACACATGTGGTTTGGGTGGAAATCTGCATTCTTCTCCTTCAGGAACCCCAGACCCAGGGTGTAACCTCACGGTACCCAGCGTGTCCCCTGTCCCCTCAAGTCTGAGGACGGAGGGCGCTCTGGGATGTGGGGGTCACTGCACCGTAATCAGCATGGAGACACTGTACCAGGTGCCCCATCTCCCCGCCAGAATCCGGGGGTCAGGAGGTGTATCTGAACTTCATTCTGGAATCACAGACGCTACTTGGGGCTCTCTGGCTCTCTTGTTAAGAGTATCTTTGCGTTTCTTTCTTAAGTGGTCTGTCTCCCAAACGTTCTCTTCGATTTCTGTGCCCACCTCTGGTCCTGGGGTGCTTGGTAGATTTAGTGTGTCGGCTTGACTGGGCCAGAGGTGCCCATGCTTTAGGTTGCACATTCTTCTAAGTGTGTTTGGGAGGATGTTTCTGGACGAGAGTAACAACGGGTAGACTGATTTTTCTCCCTAACGTGGGTGGTCCTCGCCCAATTAGTCGAAGGCCCAAATACAACCCAAAAGCTGACCCTCCCACCAGTAAGGGACACACTTGCACCCACACGCATGCGCTCGCACGCACACACACTCGCGCACACACTTACACGTGTGCCACGCCCGTGTGTGCACACACCCTTGCATATGCGCGCACGTGCATACACACACACACACACACACACACACACACGTACGCAGGCATGCACACACCCTCCCGGTTCCAGTCCTCTGCAGACCCCTGACTCAAACGGGTCCTCTCCTCTTCCTTCTGCACTGCTTTCCCTTCCCTCCCTACTTCCTCTCTCCCCCGTGTCCCCTCATTGATGATTTCTTTGGCACCCACGGTTTCCATCCCGGAACCCACAGGGCTTCTCTGCCCCTGACGCGGGCTGGAATCCGAGCCACTGCTGGTGGAGGATTTTCTCTGTCTTCTCGAGGCCCCTCATTTGCCTCCCAACCCACCACGCCTGTTTACACAAGAGGAAGTGGAGTTTCGGAGCCGTTGACGGCTGGTGCCTGGGGGACACCGGGGTCCAGGTGGCCCCGCCGTGTGTGTTTTCGCCACCACACTGGTGGTTCTCACCCTTTGCTGATCATCAGTTGCAAGGAGCCCCCTACCATGCAGACCCCTGCCTGCGTCTGCACGGACCCCGAGTCCTGAAATCTGTGGCGCTCGTGTGTAATGAGCACCCCCGGGGATCTGACGCAGTCCCCTCGGTTGGCCTCGCCGCCCGCCCCTCCTCGGCCTTGCGTTGGCCTCCGGCTCCCTGTTTCCCAAACTCCAGACTCGAAGCAGCCAATGGCCACACGTGGCTTTTGAGCACTTGAAACATTGCAAGTGAGACCGAGGTATTGAACATCGTGTTTCGTTTTAATTAAAGTTTAAATGCAGGGGCACCTGGGTGGCTCTTTCAGTTGAGCATCTGCCTTCATCTCGAGGCATGATCCTGGGGTCCTGGGATCGAGTTCGGCATTGGGCTCCCCGCTCAACAGGGAGTCTGCTCTCTCCTCCCCAACCCCTACTCGTGCTCTCTCTCAAATAAATAAAATCCTAAAAAAAAAATAAACGTTAGGGGCGCCTGGGTGTCTCAGTGGGTTAAAGCCTCTGCCTTTGGCTCAGGTCATGATCTCAGGGTCCTGGGATCGAGCCCCGCATCGGGCTCTCTGCTCAGCAGGGAGTCTGCTTCCTCCCCTCTTTCTGCCTGCCTCTCTGCCTGCTTGTGATCTCTCTCTGTCAAATAAATAAATAAAAATCTTTTTAAAAATAAATAAATAAATAAACTTTAAACGTAAATAGCCACTTGTGGCTAGAGGCTACCATATTGCACGGTGCAGGGAAAGCCTCTAGTTCCTAAACCAAAGTTCCCTTAGGAAGAAGAAATGGTCAGTGACATTTACCATTTTCATACTTTATACATCGTAATAGAGTCACGCCGTAAAAAAAAAAATTCATACGGGAGAAGAAAATTCCCCATAACCCAGTACCGAGACAAGAGCAAAGGGTGTGTTGGTGCCCCCGAGCCGTGCCTGCGATTGTCCCTGTCATGCGTGCTCACTTGGCTTCCCTGCCCGTTCCGTTTAGAAGCAGACCCTACACCTCCTTCCTCGTGGCCCCGCCGTCTTCAAAACCAGATGCTGCCTAAGATCCTGTTGATTTGATGACTCAATGTCAGCAAGTTGGGTTAAAAGGGGAAGAGAAACCCGTACCTCGTGGGCTCCCAGACCCCGCCCCGAGAATGCACTGAGGCCGGGCAGGGAGCCTGCGGCCGGGTTTTCAAGGACAACCTTTGGGAGCCCTCGCCGCGGCGCTCTGGTCCCAGTCCTTCATTCAGCATTGATGGCATTCCTGAAAGCAGCTCCTTGCTTGTCTTCTGCCCTGCCACTGTCTCCTCCACCCGCCCTCCTGCAGCGTCCCCTGGCCCTACAGGACACCCTTTCCCCTTCCCGCGCCTGTCCCCCTCACCCTTCATCTCCACCCACGTGAATACCACCTTCTGAGGTGCTGTCCTCCCTTCAGGTCTCTCTTGGGGCCCCTCTGATCTCTGGTCTCATACCTGTCTTGTGTTTGAAGCTATGGTTGCATCGAAGCTGGTTGCGGGGGTCTGTGTCTCCCCCTTCGTGGTGAGTTTGGGGAGATTGGGGAGAGTGTTCGGTGTATCTTGACTTACCCCTTGACTTCCACCCGTCGGTACTTTGTGGGTAGTGCTGGGCTTTCCCCCCATGTGCTCTTTCGCCATCACCCCTGTCCTGCCCCTCTTCCCCCAGCCCTAAGCAACAGTGCACCGATCTACTTTCTACTCCCATCGATTTGCTATTCTGGAGGTTTCATAGCAATGGAATCCTGCTAGAAGATGTGGTCTATTCTAACATTGTTGTACAGTCGCTCCTTGAGCAATGTGGGTTTGAGCTACCAAGTCTACTTCTATGTGGATTTTTTACGGTACCATATTGGAAACACGTCTGCCTTAGGTTTTTCTTAATATTCTTTTCTGTCGCTTACTTTGTCGTCCGAATACAGTACATAATACCTATAACGTACAAAATACGTGTTCCTCGACTGTTTACGTTATTGGGAAGGTTTTCAGAAGGTCAGCAGTAGGCTGTCTGTAGTTAATTTGGGGGGGAGTCAAGTTCTATGTGGATTTCGGATTGCATCGGGGGGGGGGTCTGCGCCCCTCACCCCATGTCATTCAGGGATCTCACCTGGATATGTTTTTGTGTGGACATATGTTTTCAGGATGGACATGTAACGTATGTGGACATACGTTACAGGATATACTGTGTGTATATCCAAGAGTAGAATGGCTGAGTCACACGGTAGCTCTGGGTTTAACTTGTTGAGAAACTGTTTTGCAAAGTGGCTGCAGCATTTTACATTCCTACCAGCTGTGTGTCAGGCCGTCGGGATCCCACATCCTTGCCAACACTCGTGATTATCTGACCTTTTGATTCTGACCATCCTAACGAGTGTGGAGTCGAATCTCAATGCGGTTTCAGTGTGTATTTCCCCGATGACTAATGATGTTGAACGTCTTTTCGTGGGCTTATTTGCACGTCTTATTTGGAGAAACGTGTATTCGGATCCTTTACCCATTTTTTATTGGGGTTTTGAAATCTTTTTATTATTGAGTTTTAATAAATTTTTGTGTGTTTTACATAGGAATCTCCAGTAGATGATTTGCAAATATTTTCTCTCCTATGCATGGTCATTTCACTTTCCTGATGTTACTATTACTAAATTTTGATGCAGTCTGATTTATCTATTTTTTTCTTTTATTTCTTGTGGTTTGGGTACTTTGTATAAAAAAAACATTGCCAGGGGCGCCTGGGGGGCTCAGTTGATTAAGTGACTGCTTTCGGCTTGGGTCACGATCCCAGGGTCCTGGGATTCAGCCCCACATTGAGCCTGCTTCTCCCTCTGCCTCTGCCTGCACTCCCCCTCCTTGTGCTCTCCGTCAGATAAAGAAATAAAATCTTAAAAAAAACAAAATAGAGAAAACATTGCCAACCCAAGGTCACAAAGACTCATGCCCATATTTTCTTCTGAATGTTATAGTCTTAGGTCTTAAGTCAACGTCTTTGATCCATTTTGGGTGGGTTTTTATACAGTTTGAGGTAGAGGTCCAGCTTCTTTCTTTTGCACATGGATTTGAAGTTTTCCCAGCAGCATTTGTTGAAAAGACTAGTCTTTCTCCCTTGAATTGTCTAGGCAAATGTGTTGAAAATTAATTGACCCTAAATGTTAGGATTTGTTTCTGGTCTGTCAGTTTGTTTCCATTGCTCTAGTCAATTATCTTTTAAAGAAATTTAACTAATAAGAAAAAAAATCTCATTTATCCAGGCGGTTGCTATTTCTGGTTCTCTTCATTTCTTTGTTTAGTTCCAGATTTTCATCTGGTACCATTTTCCTTCTGCTTAAAGGCCTCCCTCAACTTTTTTTTTTTACAGTGCAGATCTGCTTGTAATGAGTCCTTTCAGCTTTTGTACGTCTGAATTCATCTTTATTTCACTCTTGGGTTTAAAGGATATGTTTGTGGGAGGCGCATGAGTGGTGCAGTTGGTTAAGTGCCCGACTCTTGGTTTCTGCTCAGGTCATGATCCCATGAGTCATAGGATCGAGCCCCACATCGGGTTCTGTGCTCATGTGGAGTCTGCTTGAGATTTTCTTTCCCTTCCTCTCCCCCTGCCCTTCCCCTCTCCCCTATATGCATACGCACGCTCTTTCTCTCTTTTAAATAAATAAATCTTTTAAATTTTTTATTTATTTAAAATATTTTTCTTTTTCTAAAAGCATTTTTATTTATTTATTTGTCAGAGAGTGAGCGAGAGCACACAAGCAGAGAGAGCAGTAGGCAGAGGGAGAAGCAGGCTCCCTGCTGAGCGAGGAGCCAGAATCGGGACTCTCCCAGGACCCCGGGAATCATGACCTGAGCCGAAGGCAGATGCTTAACTGACTAAGCCACCCAGGTGTCCCTGAATAAATCTTCTTTAAAAAAAATAAGAGACATTTTTGTGGAGCTAGAGAATTCTAGGCAGATAGTTTTTTCAGTTTTTTCTTTCACTTCTTCAAAGATATAATTCCATTGTTTTCCATCAGAAATCTGATGTCCTGGGGTGCCTGGGTGGCTCAGTGGGTTAAGCCTCTGCCTTCATGAGCCGAAGATCATGATCTCAGGGTCCTGGGATCGAGCCCCGCATCGGGCTCTCTGCTCAGCGGGGAGCCTGCTTCCCCCTCTCCCTCTGCCTGCCTCTCTGCCCACTTGTGATCTCTTTCTGTCAAATAAATAAATAAAATCTTTAAAAAAAAAAAAAGAAAAAAAGAAATCTGTTGTCCTCTTTATCTCTGTTTCTCTGTATCTAACATGTCCTTTCTCTCGGGCTGCTTTTAAGGTTTTTCTATCATTGATTTTGAGAAATTTGATTATGATATCCCTTGGGGCCCTTTTTATGTTTCCTGTGATTAGGGTTTGTTAAGCTTTTCAGATGTGTGAGTTTATAACCTTTGTCAAATCTGGAACGTTTCTGGCCACTATTTCTTCACTTTTTTTTTTTTTTTCCTGCACCCTTCCTTCCTCTCCTCTCCCTCAGGGGCTTTGTTACCCTCTTTGTTGCTTCTTTGTTACATTTAACAAATTACCCCTTAAATTAAATCTTCACTATTTAAAGTTGTCTTACAACTCCCTTATGTTCTTTTTATGCTTAAAACTCTTTTCCTCCCTGTTTCATTTTGGCTATTGAGTGGCCAGTTTTTATTATCATGCCTTTAAATCTGCTAATCTTTTCTCCTGCAGTGTGCAGTCTCATAATCCCGCCCAGTGTATTTTTCATCTCTGATACTCTGGTTGTTGTCTCTAGCCATTCAGTTTGGGCGTTTTTAAAGATCTTCCTTTAGCTTCTTGGACGTATGGAATACAGTAACAATAACTCGTGTCTCTTTCCCTAGTGATTCTAAGATTTGTGTCACATCTGGCTCGATTTCCATAGATTGACTACTTTCATTATGGGTCCTCTCTGCCCACCTCTTTGCATGTCTGGTCATCTCTGATTAGATGCCAGACATTGTGATTTCACCTCTGTTGAGTCCTGGATATCTTTGTATTCCTTTAAATCTTGAGCTTTGTCCCAGGAGGCAGGTAAGTTGTTTGGAGACTGATCTTTTCAGAGCAGAGCTGTGTTCCGGGCCAATTATTATTCACTCCAGGGTTAAACCTTCTTGAACGGAACCCTGTGGATTATGAGTTTTCCCACTCTGGCTGCTGGAAATAGGCACTGTTTTCAGCCCTCGTGGGTGACCTTTTCCCCTGGGTTTCATTAGTCTCTTCACAAGCATGAGTTGATCTAAGCCCTGCCAGTCACACAGAGGAGATTCTCAATGGGTCTCCAGGATTTTTTTTTTCTCTGTGCAGCGTTCTCTTCTCCGATCCAGGTGATAAGGGTCTGGAGTAGTAGGAATGGAAAACAAAAAGAGAGTGGATTTGTAAAACGGCGAATACCTAAAAAGACCCGAGAGCAGCCAGTGAGAAGAGAAGCGGAGTGTGGAGCGGGGCTGCTGGCGGTGTGGTCCCCGACGGTGCTGGTCAGTAAGGAGAGAAGCCCAGAAACCGAGACCGTCGAGGAACGTTCACAATGATTCGACAAGAGTAGATCGTAGCTTGGATTGTATGTTTCATTTTTCCGCGTTATTATTTATTTTCCGAGAAAATAAGTCTGGCTGATGGAGACGAAAAACAAAACAAAAAACCCAGCCCTTTACCACAAGCAAACTGAGAAGGAAGGAGTGACCTGGAGGGTTTGGGCAGGGGGCGGTGGGGGTGGATGAGATTTTTAGCTCTTGTAGGTTTCCTCTGAAACTAAAGGTCATTGACAGGATCCTGGCAACGGTGACTTAGGCTAACACTTTAATAAGAGCCAACGCCACAGTTGGGCTCCCCACTGGGACCCCTCCCAGTTTTATCTTCTCCACAACACTCTCTACCAAGGAACCCACAGGGTCAGGTGACTGGCCAACCTCTCATTTCTGGGCAGTGGCAAAGCCCAGGGTGCAGCCCTGGTTGCTCTTTGACTTTCCACCTTCTGCCTTGCTTCTCGGCCCACTGAGGCTGCACCAGCCTGGGGAAATCCAGGTGGATGGTTTCATACGCACGGAACCAGTTTGGTTGGTTTTCCTGACCTCTTCTGAAAGAAGCTGTTTGAAGAACTAGATCAGGTAGAATTCTGTGTGATAAAGCAAACAGTGCGTAGCTGCTCTCTATCGCAAGTGGCCCCGGGATACTTGAAATGTTCTTGTTCAAGTCGTTGAACTGAATTATAACCATTTTTAAAATTTTTGGAAGATTTTATTTATTTATTTCACAGAGAGAGAGAGTACAACAGAGAGCACAAGCAGAGGGTGAGCGAGAGGGAGAAGCAGGCTCCCCGCTGAGCAGGGAGCCCGATGCGGGGCTCGATCCCAGGACCCTGGGATCATGACCTGAGCTGGAGGCAGCGGCCCAACCGACTGAGCCACCCAGGCACCCCACGTTTTTAAAATTTTTATTAATTTAGATTTACATACAAACAGCCACGTATGATCAGTCGTCAGTGGACAGCTCGGGTAGAAGTTACCCTCTTGGGCCAGTACAGTAACAACAAAATCTAAACAGTTGCTCGTTTTTACTTCCTTTTTCCGAGAACTCCTTTTGTGGCCGGGAAAACCTTCCCTTTTTACTTTTCAGGGAGGCATTTTGGACACTGAAATTTGTGAGGAAGTCTTACAGCTCAGGGCCGATTACTTTTCCAGAAGAGACAAGTCATTCCTATTTCTGGAGGGAAGGGAGAATGGCGAGCATGGCATGTTTAGTTTTATTTGTCAGTTTACATGGCCGACTTCTCTTGGTGACATCTGTGACTGTGGTCGCCCTTTCCTTCATGGGGCTACACTGGCTTCGTCTGGAGTTTTCTCTTCAACTGAAGGGGCCCCCAAAGGCAAATATAAAATATCCACCGTCCATGGGAAGTGACCTTTGGACGAGTCTGTACATTTATTAGTCAATATTTCCTAAACTCGTTTCGACTGGAAAACAAGGAGCACTTTTGACTACTCTAAAGCTCTGGGAAAGTGTTTTCTTTGGTATATTTTTGGTGTTCACATGACTAGGTGTTTCCTGATGTGAGGAATTCCTCTGCCAGAAGCGGAATGATTCTGAAGCTGAATTAGGAAGACGGGGCACCGACCTGTCTTTCCCCTCACCGTTCTGTTGGCTGCTCGTTGTTGAGGGATGGTCTAGATCTTCACGCTTTTGTTTGACCAAGACAAATCTCAGCGAGTGGAAATGCTGGTTCAGAGACTGGCCTGAGGCATCGCCTATCTTAGTGTGGTCCCTGGACCAGCCCCTTGAGCATCACCAGGAAGGGCAGGGTCTCAGGCCCCTCTCAGACCTACAAGAGTCCGGGGATGGGGCTCAGCAGTCCGAGCTTTAACAAACCCACCAGGTGCTTCTGAGGAGGGGGGAAGAGGTTTGATGGGGAGGCCAGGAGATCCACCTCCTCCCCTACCCCTAGTCCAAGAGCTACTCCTTGGGGGACAAGGAGGGGATCACATGATAGGAAGAGTGCTGACTTCTTGCCAGAGAGCTGGGTTCAAATCCCAAGGGCAAGTGTGCCGGATGGGTTTAGCTTTCGCATAATGCGGTAGGTGGTCGTTAAAGTGTCTCGGGTATTGGAGGGTTAGTGAGTGACAGAACCCAAGCCAGCTGCCTCCTCTAGCCACCTGGCAGTCTCAGTGGGTCCGGGGTGTGGTTTGGTGCCACCTAGTGGTGGTTGGCTTCTCTACCATGTGTGTCAGTGGGAACCGTTCTGGGTTCTGGATCGAGCAGCTGCATGGAACTTTCAGGTGATTCCAGGAATTTCCAGGTTAGTGTCCGTGTCATTGGCCAGACCTGGAGTGATTCAGCCACAAGAATGCTTGCCCTCTGCCTTCCTGCTTTTGAAGACGAGAAACCTCGGGGTGCCTGGCTGGTTCAGTCAGTAGAGTGCTCTTGATCTCTCGGGGTCGTGAGTTCGAGTCCCACATTGGGTGTAGAGATTACTTAAATAAATAAACGTTAAAAAATGAAAATTCCTTTCTCCATTCCCTGGTAGGAAGAGAAAATGTGGATTCCACGTAGGTGTGCGCTCCCAGGCATTAAATCGTGTAGGCGGTCTCGTGGCACAGAGGGACAGGCTTGGGCTTCAGGGTCCGACAAACCCGGGTTCCTGTCCTGCCCACTTACTACTCTGAGCCTCAGAATGTACGAGCTGGAGGTGACGGTCCTCCCATCAGTATCCTGTTTTTATGAAGAGAAAAGGAGACCCAGAAAGTGGGAGGAATCCCGGGGGGTCCTTTCCAGCGATTCCCAAGGATACTGAATTCCCACCCCTGGGCACTGCTCCATGATATGGTCACGTGATGGGTTTTATTTCTGCCTCATTCTTTGGTGAACTGTTTTTCCCACTTGCTGAAACCAAAAACCTGCAGCGAGTGACAGGGAGTGATCCGTGGACTTGCCTGTGAAAGGCGTGGGCTGGGACGAAGCCAGAAAGGAGGGCTGATGGCGCAGTAATGTGTGACAGCGTTACACGTTTTTAGACTTGTTAATATATGAATGTTGTGAACACGGTACTTGGAACCTACAAGGCAATCAGCGGATGTTAGGGTTTTATTTTTTTCTCCTACTGATAAAATACAAATTTGGTGCAGGATCTAATTTCTCAACTTAGATGGTCTTTTATTTATTTTTTAAAATTTATTTATTTATTTATTTCTCAGAGAGAGAGAGAGAGAGAGAGAGAGCGCACAAGCAGGCAGAGAAGCAGGCAGAGGGAAAGGGGAAAGCAGGCTCCCCACCAAGCAAGGAGCCGGAGGTGGGACTCAATCCCAGGACGCCAGGATCGTGACCTGAGCCTAAGGCAGATGCTTAACTGACTGAGCCACCCAGGAGCCCCTTAGATGGTCTTTTAAAACTTAGGTCTAAAGTGGACTTTGAGTCCTTCAGAGCACACTTAAGGCCCCACCCTTTCGCTATGGGAGTCCTCGATAATAATATTAATATTAACAATATTAATAATTATCAAGATATATAATTATAGATCATGATTATATTATATTATCATTTATTTTATAAATATATTAATATTTATATAAAATAGTTATATCTATTTTATAACAGTAATATATAAAATAGTAATTATATTATATATTAATATATAAATATGTCTATATTATATAAATATAATTATTAATATATATTGTCTATTAACATATAATATACTTATATGTTAATATATAATATCAGTATTTATTATTATTATTATTATTATTATTTTGGAATAAAGGAAAAGCAGATGCAGCCTTGAAGCTGTTCCCTTGGCCACCGAGGTCTGGACAAGGGGACTTCTCAGCTCTGGGGACCAGCAGCAACAGGATTTGTCTAGCTGGCTGGGCAGTTTTTCAGAGGGCAAAGTCCTGCCTGCTCATTAGTAGTTGTTTGGGGAAATGCAGAAACTATCCAGAAGCACTCAGTCAGCAAACAAGGTCCCTGCCCCACAATCATGCAGATACCCTGTATGACCACCAGAGGCACTGTCACTCTTGGGCAGATTTTTTTTTTTTTTTTGGTCTTTTTTTTTTCCCTTTGAATTTCTTCTTTACGCAGTTGAAATACACAGCTTTTAGATCTTGCTTTATTACTTTTCGTATTATTACATAAGGGTTTTCTTTTAAAAATTAAAGTTTTGGGGCACTTTGGCTGGCTCAGTTGATAGAACATGCGACTCTTAATCTCGGGGTGAATTCAAGCCTCATGTTGGGCATGGAGCCTACTTTAAAAAAAAAAAAAAACAAACTAAGGGCACCTAGGTGGCTCGGTCAGTTGAGCCTCTGACTCTTGGTTTCCGTTCAGAGCTTGGTCTCCGGCGTCGTGGGATCGAGCCCCGGGCTGAGCCCTGCGTGGAGCTCTGTGCTCAGTGCAGAGTCTTCTCGAAATTCTTTCCCCTCCTCCTTCTCCCTCACCCTCTGCTCCTCCCTGCCCTCATGCGCACCCTCTCTCTCAAAATAAATAAATGAATAAAAATCTTTAAAAAACAAAAGCATTGTTTTTCAAATTATTAAATATGTAATTCTAGAAAAAATTAATATGTATATGAAAGCAAAAAGTAAAACTCTAATACCATCTACATGTATCCCTAATAGTAGAAAAAATGTCAAATATCAAAACGTATAAAGTAGTGAGAGGAATTCCTTGAAATACAACCTACCAGAGCTACGAGGTACTAGATAAGTTTAAATAGCACTGTTCACAGTGCAGTTTCCTGGTAAAATACCATCTTACTGGTGCCAAGCACTGTCCGTTTCAGAACATGGCATTCCAGAGTTTTCTTTCCTTTGTATATCGGTGTGTGTGCGTATGTGCGTAAGTTACCGAAATGGAATTGTCCAGCTATCCAGCTTGCATTTTTCATTTACTGTTGTATTTTGAGTAACCTTCTATAGTATAAGCGTTCGCCGGTCTCACTAAAACCCTTATTTGAATGGTACTTTAAATGGTCACATAATATCTCATCATTTAGATATACTCTGTTTTATGTAATCGTTTCTCCTAAGGCTTCCATTGTGGACCTAAGTAAATATTTATTCACATTTCTGATTCTTTCTTTAAGCTAAGTCCCAGAGAGCTGCACTGAGTCAGAGATAAACATTTTTAGTTTCTCTCCAGGGAGAGTTTATCATTTTACACTCTCATCAGTAGCTTACAGAAATATGCCAGGAGGGCAGTCATAAATGACTGTGATCATTTAAAAAATATTTGTTGATGTTATAAGTGAAAAAGCTCTTGTTTGTGTTTCTTAGAACCCTAGAGCATTTGGCACTCCAGCGGGTTTAATAATCCTCGATGATTTCTGGAACAGAGGTGATATGCCTTCTGTTAAAACAGAAAGTTAATTTCCAGCTCAAATTTCTTGGAACTTCCCAGACCCCGTTCCTGGAACCAGAGCTCCACGTTCTCTGTATTGGATCAGAAGCCTCATTTCTGTCTAGGAAGACCCGCGCTGTTTCCAGGCGGCCCCCTCGCTCTCTCCAGTGGCCACTGTGGGATCTGCAGCCTCGCCTCCTTTCCTCTCTGGAACCCGGGAGCAGCAAAACAAGCCAGCCCCACTCCAGGCTGGATTTGGGTTTTCCTTGTGGTCAGACTGTGTGGGCATCATTTTCCTTTGGGTGAACTATTTGCGTCCTTCCTGTTGCCATGGCTGCCTGGGGAGGGACTGGAGGCTCTCAATCGGGTGCCTGAAGGGGACAAAAATATGGAGAGAGGCTACTCTAGTTAGTTCTCATTTTCCTGTGTAAAACTTTAAGTTCGCTGGAATTTTTTTATAGAGGGGAAAGTTCCAACTGAGATAATTATAAATGAACTTCCATAGCTGTAAGGGGGGTTCTGTTTAGTGAACCCCAAAATCATTTAGTTGTAAGTGTGCTCCTTCTTGTTACCCTGGTTTCACAGAATCAGGGAATGCTTGCGAAGGTTCTAGAACCTTCCAGAAGTGAGTGTAACTTTGAAGGAAGTACAGGAGAGAAGGTTTGGAGAGCTACAGATTTGCATTGTAGATTTCTAGCATATGCCCCATTGCTCTTTCCACACTCCCTCATCTTATTATTATTTTTTAAAAGATATTATTTATTTATTTAACAGAGAGCGAAATCACAAGTAGGCAGAGAGGCAGGCAGAGAGAGGGGGGAAGCAGGCTCCCTGCTGAACAGAGAGCCCCATTCTCGACTCCATCCCAGGACCCTGAGATCATGACCTGAGTTGAAGGCAGAGGCTTTAACCCACTGAGCCACCCAGGCGCCCCTCCCTCATCCTATTATAATTTGTTTCAGGCTATGAAAATAATATGTAGTCATTGCAAGAAAAAAAATAAAAAACCCATTTTCTATACTCAGAGATAATGACTATTAACATTTGGTATACACTTGGTGTGTATGAACATACACATAATTTTGTGATCATACAGGTGTGTGAACATGTGTTTCCCTATCTGTACTCATACCGTGGCTTTTATACCACCTTTTAAAGTATTTTAAATATCTCTCTGTCATCAAGTCTTTTTTTGAAAACCATCTTTTTTTATGGCTGCATGATATAAATGCTATAATTTATTTAGTAGGAATTAGAAATTTGCTTAACGATAATTTTTAAAGTTATTTTATTTTTTAATCTTTTAAATGTTTTTTGAAGATTTTATTTAGGGAGAGAGTGTGCGCACACAAGCAGAGGGAGGGGGAGAGGGAGAGAGAGAATCTCAAGTGGACTCCCCATTGAATGTGGAGCCCGATGCGGGGCTCAATCTCACGACCCTGAGATCATGACCTGGATTCATGAGCCAAATTCACGAGTCTGACGCTTAACCAACTGCACCACCCAGGCACCCCTCAGCTGTTTTAAATAATGTTGAGATGAAGATCCTTTACACAATCCAACTCTGATTATTTCCTTAGGATAAATTCCTGCAGTAGAATCCTTGAGTCAAAAGAATCTGAACTTTCTAAATCCCATTGATATTTGATACCAAATTATCTCTCATAGGCTTGTTCCAGTTTCTACTATCCCTCACAGAGTGAGGAGTGTCTTCTGTGTGATTACAAATGCAAGCAGGGGGAGGGAGGGGCAGAGGAGGAGGAACAAGCAGACTCCCCACTGAGCAGGGAGCCGGACTTAGGGCTCCATGCACGTGGGGCTCCATGCACGGCTCAAACCCATGACCCTGGGATCATGACCTGAGCCAAAGGTAGACTCTTAAGCGACTGAGTCACCCAGGTGCCCCTCTTTGCCTATTTTTCTATATGGACTGAATATATAATTCAGTAATTGAATTATTTGTGTATTAGGGTAAGTAAAGTTGTTTTTGTCCTACAGTGCAGATGTTTTCTCTGGTTTGTCATTTGCCTTTGGTTTATAATATTTCACCTAAAGAAGGTGTGTGTGTTTGTGTATAGTTTCAAAACTACGGGAAAGTACAGTAGGAAATAACCTTTGTTTACCTGCTAACCCAGAATGCATGGACATTTATATGTTGTCCTTTGGACTTATTTCTGATAAAGGAAGTAGAATATTACAGATAAATTGGAATCTTCTGGGTTCCCCTTCCCATATTCCATTTCCCCCTTCCCCAGGACAGCTGCTATCATGAACTGAGTGTATGGATCTTTCCAGTCCCAGTTCTTCTTCTGTTATCACATAGTCAAGTATCATAAACAATATATAGCACTAGTTAGTGTGTGCATATGTGTTTGTTCATAACATATATATCACTGAGCAACTTTCTTTATTTGCACAGCAGTGTGTTCAGTTCAATTCCCAACGATATATACAAATCTAGTTCATGCATTTTGATTGCTGCGTTTTATTGCATCCATTGACTATGACTCCAAATTCTTCCTCAATGTATTTCTCAATTTTTCAATTTTGATGAACATTGAAGGTGCTGCTGGGTATCTAGGTTTTCTTTGCAATGCTGCAGTGAACAACTCTACATGCTTCTCCTTCTGCACATTGGGAAATCTTCTCAAAGGGCATCCCTAGGAGTACATGCTGGGTCATGTGGATTTTCAGCTTTCTGGGCTCTTGCTGAATTCTTCCCAGGGTGCTCATGCTAATCGACACTCCCGCCAGCATCGGGAAAGGTTTCCTCTTGTCCCACACCTTTACCATGACATAATACTGTCAGGCTGAGTGATTTTAGTCCATCCGGAACTGAGACAACATCTTCTTGTGGTTTTAATTTGCATATCCTGATTGCTGGTGGGATTGAACATCTTATAAAATGGTGACTGCCTAAAGTTTCACAGATTTTCTCTTTGCATTTTCACTTCTTATCCTTTGCTTGCTTTTTCCATCGGGGTATCTCTGTCAGATGGGTGGTAGGTGTTCTTTATGTTTTAGATAACTACTGCCTCATCATATGCATTGTAGCCATCTTCTGGTACCTGGACTGCCTTTCCTTTTATTTCTTCAACTTGGCCTTTATTGCTTTCAATTGGACCACTGGCAAGCTCTCCTCCTATGAGGCCGAGTTGAAGTTCCGTTCTGTCTTCAAGGAGTGCAGCATATATTCAGGGTATTAGAAAGTTCTGTAGGAACCGATCAGAGGGTGGGGGAGACACCGAGATAGCAGTGGGTCTCGCAGCAAACAGCAGTACAGTGAGAAGGGGAGGGGGGTGCAGGGGCAGGACCGTGGCGGGGCAGCCCCAGAGTCTTCATCTTTCCCGGCTGCGGTCTCCTCTTTCTCCTCGTTCTCTCCAGTTGCCACCCCTTGACCCGCGCCTTCTCCCTCCCGGCGCAGAGCAGTTTGGGTTTTCAACAGCTTTGTCTTTGGAACTGTGTATATGTTGTTTTATGTTGAACAAAAGTTTGGATTTTGATGTCCTATGGATCAGCCTTTACTTTTATAAGGTGTGCCTTTTAGGTCTCATGGGAGAAATCCTTTGCCACGCCCAAGCTAAAGACAGCTGCCCACATTTTCTTATGATAACTTTTGTTTTTCACACCGAGGTCTTTAATCTGTCTAGAGCTTTTTGCTTTTGTAGTTAAACTTCTTTCCTTTTTTTGTGGCTTCTCCTCTGCCTTGACACTTTCCCGGCCCTCTCTAAGCTCCAACAAGTCTATGTCACCAAGCTTTTCTTTGTCACCTTGTGCTCTTTGCCGTCTCAGGGGGTCCCAGGTGAGGGCGCTCGGTGCTTTATCAAGGGAGTTTCTCTGTCTTGAGCACTGTTAGCATTTGGTGAGTTCGGTCTCCTGTTGTGGACCCTGGCACCAAGAGGCATGATTCCACTAGAGTTTAGAATACATTCAGTTTTGGAAACTTCCATGGTCTATCGCATATGTGTTGTGCCTGGTGCTGGAAGTGTTCTCAGATCTGGGAATGCCTCGGAGTCATGGACCCAGGGTCTCCTACAAAGATGCTTAACCTTGAACATGCGACCCTCTATTTTTTCATTAGGGACCAAGGGCATTGATAAAGTGTGCTATTCTTGTCAGTGTCCTAGCTTTATGGAAATTAAAGTTAAACCTAAGCCGCTGGGGTGCTTTGAATTTTTCCCACCCTTCCTCACCCTGTTTATATCAGGAGAAAACAAAAATCATGATCCGTCCAACAATGTGTATTTTCTGTATAGTTGAGATGAAAAGAGACACAAAAATAAAGAAAATAAAGCTGACCGATTTATAGGACTTTCCTGATAGGCTGTCACCAGTATCAAAGGTAACATCCACAACAAACTTGTTGCCTGTACTCCTCCTAACCCTCCCCCCCCCCCCGTGCCCCCTCCCTCCCGAGTGTGCCTCTGCTGTCCCCTCACCAGATGTCTCTCTGGCTTCCCTCTCAGCGTAGAGGAAGTGGGAGAAGTGGGCGTAGGATGATTCCCAAGGCAGCGCTGGTGTCCTTGGCCGTCGGGCCTCGGCCTGCCCACTGCCAGGGGACGGCCACCAGCTTTCCCGTAACCACACCCCCTTAGTGCCACTTGGCAGTTTGTGCATGTTTGTTTCTGTTTAAACACACTTTGCCTTTCTTTTCTCCTTTTTTCACCGCATACATCATCTTCTTGTCACCCTGCCTTTGTGTGTTTTCCTTAGGCCGGAAGCTGAGAGGAAAAGCCTTTTATTTTGTCAACGGCAAAGTGTTTTGCGAGGAAGACTTCCTGGTGAGTTTGTTACCCTAACCTCCCCTGCCTGCAGTCCTGATCGGAGTCGGGGCAGGGGCCTGTGGGGAGACCTGGGCCAGGCACTAGAGTGGGGTTTCTCTCTATGATCCCCGCCGCCTGCGTGGAGCTGAGCGCAGCCAGAGAAGGGGGTCCTGACTTTCCCTGTAGGTGCACCGGGTGGCCCTTGTTCCCGAAGCAGTCCTGATCCTTGTGCCACCTCGGCTTCCCTGGGCCCGCTTGGCTCCCCGTGTCACTTTAGCCCAGCCACGCTACTTGTGTGTCCCCCCAGCCCACCCTGGGCCCACGTCCCTAGGGATCAAAGCATGCGCCCATGCTGTGTTCCCGAACGCCCCTGAGCCATAGCGCCTGCCCTGCTCCTCCAGTCTCATTGGCTCTCTTGGGTCACATGCCCACCTGTGGGCACAATCATTGGTGCTGGAGGAATGTGGGGGCTCTGATTGGCCAGGTCTGAGTCCGTGCCCCGCCTGGGTTCCCAGCAGGCGGTCGGCCCCGCAGGCTCATGGGAGCATGAGGTGGGGGTGAGGCTGGCTCGCCCTGAAAATAAAGGACTGTAACCCTTGAGGTTTTCAGAAAGTTCCCTTTTTATTTTTTTTCCACATTCCTTCCCATTATGTATCCCTCCATAATGTTTTTTTGTAATATCTAAGCTTCTAGTATCTTATGCCGTGTGGTGTCTTTTCTGTGTGTGCTTTTCTGAAGAGTGTTTCTCATTTCTTTCAAGAATCACGCCGTGGGCACGCGCGTGCGTGTGTGTGTGTGTGTGTGTGTGTGTGTACTAGTAAAGTGAGAGAGAGAATATTTACTAAGTTTCTTTGAAACTAAAGCCATTGACTTTTTAACCAGAACCAGACGTGAATTTGAATTCTATCCTTACCCCTTATAGGCTGTGTGACCTTGTGAAGGTCATTTAACCTCTCTGAGCTTCCCTTGTTTTCACCTGAGAAATGGTATGATACATATCTTGTTTTAAGAATTGTTTTAAGGATTCGAGGGGCGCCTCGGTGGCTCAGTCAGTTAAGCGTCTGCCTTTGGCTTAGGTCATGATCCCAGGGTCCTGGGATTGAGCCCCACTTGAGGTTCTGGGGGCTCTCTGGTCGGAGCAGTGTATCTGTTTCTCCCTCTCCTTCTGCCTCCTTCTCTCTCTCCAAAAAAAAAAAAAAATCTAAAAAAAATAATAATTGTGCTAAGGATTAGAGCCAGCATCAGACTTGGCAGATGGGCTTGTGAAGACACACATATTACGAGGTCCCCTCCCAGAGCTTCTAATTCAGTAGGTCTTGGGTGGAGCCGAAGAATTTGCATTTCTTACAAGTTCCCAGGTGACATCAGGGAACTTCTCTTTGAGAACCACTGGCTTAGAGGCTAAAGCCTCTCTATGCACAGCCTCTTACACAGAGCATGGCATGTCGTAGGTGCCCAGATGCAGCTCTTGTTAGGGTGAGTGGTATTGGTATAGGTAATGGCCTCGTGCAGAAGCTGTTCCATGATTCATCACACAACTTCCTGCCTGGCTTTAACTTTCTTTTCTTTTTCCTCTGCAGTACTCTGGGTTCCAGCAGTCTGCCGACAGGTGTTTTCTTTGTGGACATCTGATCATGGACATGGTGAGTAGGGTCAGCGGAACAAGAGGATGGCATGGTAGAAGGGGAGGCAGTCACAGAAATAGAAACTAACAGTTGAAAACTGTGTTTCCCACCTTGATTTGTGGTTGCATCTGGTTTTATTAAGAGAAGACCTGCATAAGGCTGCTGCTTGCTCTACACGAAGCCACGTTGTTGGCTTTTATAGGTATCGGCCTCCTTAATCATGTAGTCCACACAGTGTTGTGTTTCTGATGATGCTCTTTTACTTGGGGGGGAGAGGGCGTTGGATCACACCAGCCTCCTTCTGATTTTCTGTGATCCTTGTGGTGTCCCAGGTGAGGTGCCAAATGCCAAACTTCATCTCCCTTGGAGTTGGGTACAGAAAGTCAGATAAACAGAGTTGTCTGGGCCCCATGTTCTGCCTGGCTCCATCTGTTCCTAAGATGAGTTTTGCGGACCAGTCGTTAGTTCTGAGACAGCCGAATAAGAGGCGGTTTTATACTTTCTCTGCCTCACTCAGCCACTGGCTCTCTGAGCTTGTCTTGGGCTTCGGTGTGTTGATCTCTTCAGTGGGGACAGTTTTTCTTTCCTGGCCTCCTTACAGGAGGTTATGTGAGGTTAACAAATGCTGAATACTTAGTCTGTCTCAGGGATCAAACCGTTCACCATTGGAGATCAGGCCTCAAGAATTTCTTTAATAAAGTGGTCAAAGAAAATTATTATACAATATTCTTTTAGTTGGAAAGAGGTAAATCCCTCTCTAAGCTGACCCGTTAATTCCATTCTGGAGAAGGGAATTGCTAATCATTACTATTTTTTTTTCCCTTTTACCTTTTTTTATTGAGAAACAACTCCCAGAGTAAAGGGTGTACAACTTAAATGTACAGGTGATGAAGTTTTGCCTATGCACAAGCCCATGTAACCCCACCCAGGTCAGAGTGTGGATGTTTCCCACATGCCACACCCCAGAAACTTCCTTCTTGTCTTCTTCTCAGTCCAGAACCCCTCCTCCAAAGGTACCCTCTATTCCAAGCTTTGTTGCTCCAGATTGGTTTTGCTGGTGCTGGAACTTTATACGAATGGAATTATCCGGTATAGAGTCCTTTGGGTCTGTCTTTTTTCACTTAGAGAATGTTGTTGTTGTCGTTGTTTAAATATTTTGTGTACTTATTTGGCAGAGAGAGGGAGAGAAAGAGAGAGAACAAACACAAGCCGGGCGAGTGACAGAGGGAAAGGGAGAAGCAGGCTCCCCACTGAGCAGGGAGCCTAACGTGGGGCTCGATCCCAGGACCCTGAGATCATGACCTGAGTTGCAGGCAGATGCTTAACTGACTGAGCCACCCAGATGCCCCTTTGTAGTTTTTTTTTTTTTGAGAAGGGGCAGGGGCGCTAGGAGAGGGAGAGAGAGCATCTTAAGCGGGCTCCACACCCAGTGTGGAACCCAGTGTGGGACTCGATCTTACAACCCTGAGATCATGACCTGAGCCGAAATCAAGAGTGGGACGCTTAACCCATTGAGCCCTCCAGGCGCCTCTAGCAAATGTTCCTGAGGTTCATCCATGTCGTGGCCTGCGTCGGTAGTTCATTTATTTTCCTTGCTAGGTACTCTTACGTCGTGTGGATATAGCAGTTTGTGTATCTGCTGCTCTGCCCATGGGGATTTGGGCGGTTTCCGGTTTGAGGCTATTTAGGAATAAAGTGGTTGTGAGTATCTTCGGCGTGTTGCTGGACGTGAACACTCATCCCTGCCGGTTTCTTGCTAACGTGTATGAGACCGCAGCGAACTGGAGCCCGCCCCGTTCATGAGGAGAACCCGCTGTTGCCCAGGCCCGGACACACCACGGCAGAGCTCAGCCCCCTGAGGGCCACTGAGTCCTCATCAGAAGCCAAGGCCTCCCTGGGAGTGCAGCCCTCCCCCACCCCCCCCCAGGCGAGGCAGGCGGGAGTCACACCCCCTCAGGGTGTGACTTTTTCGTGCGGGGAAGATGCCCAGGCCGCCAGCCAGACTCCACAGGCATCCAATTCTTTGGCAAAATTGGTCCTCAATTTAAGAATCCCTCTGACAGACCCAGTACATACGAGGTCCATGGTGTCCAAACGTCTGAACACAATTATACACTATTTTTATTTCCTGGTATCCTAAGCCTTCTTTGGGCCTCAGGGTAGTTCAGTTACCTCTTGCTGCGTGGCGCACTACCCCCCCCCCCCAAAGACGTAGTAGTTTAAAACAGCGGTGACTTCTTTATCGTGATTCGTGGAACTCTGTCCATCAGGACTCAGTGGGGTGATTCTTCTGCTCCGTGCGACATTGCCTGGGGTCCCTTACGCAGCGGTGTTCGGCTGGTGTCCCAGTTGAGTGCCCAAGATGGCCTCTCCCTTCCAGGCCTTTCTCCCTGTGACCAGTGATCCCACTCAGTCGTCTAGCTTGAACTTCCTACAGCGTAAGAGGGAGGCTCCTTAAGTCCTTGACTCCAGAATTTCCCCACATCATTTCTTCCTCATTCTGTCGATCACAGAAGATCACAAGGCTGCTCTCAGTACCCGGAAGGGCGGTAGGGGGGTGACTATCCTCCACTTCTCGAAGTGAGGACCGGCCTCGCATGCAGGAAGTGGAGGAGTAGAGCTCCTCATCTAGAGATGGCGACCATCTCTAGCCCACAGGGATAATGCCAAGTTGAACCTGGGTCCTCACGCAGCTCCTCTGGGACTGGAAAACTTTGAGTAAACATCTGTCTGACAGCGACACCCGCTTTTAAAGGCAGAACCCTTAACTGCTGCCAAGAATTTTTATAATGCAGGAAAAGAATTCCTGCGGACACCGTTCTTGGTTCTCCAAGAGAAGCAACTAGTTGGCCAGTTCTTGGTACAAATTGTCTGTGTCCCCGCCTCCCTAGTTAGTAGAGGGGAACGCTCTGAGTGTGCAGGTTGAAACTGGGCATCTTCCCCGCACGAAAAAGAAGTCAGTGTGCTGCAAAATGGCATCGGGGTCCTGCCACGCCATGAGCACGCTGTGGGTGAAGTTCCCCTCAGGTCTCTTCTGCCAACACAGCGTTTGCTGGGGAATGCAAAATGCATTCCGAGATCCGCATTGCCACATGGACTTTGGAACCCAGCTGCTCGTTCATCCTATTTTGGCAGCTGATCGCAGAGCGAGAGGGGCCTCACAGGTTAGTGATGTGCCGGAGGGAACGAGGAAGCTGGAGAGCTGAGCCGTCAGAGGAAGCTGGGAGAGCACACGAAGCCCCCAGCTTGCCTCCGTGGCTGCCGCGTGTGAGGCGTGACATTGGTCTTGGGGGGAGGCAGGCCTCGGCGCTGGCAGACCCACACCTTTCCTGCAGGTGTCCCATGCACCGGCACAAACTCAGACCGGTGGTTCTGCAATTTTAGCCCACATCGGAGTCATTTTTTGAACCCACCAACCGCTGGCCTTGACCCTAGCGCTTCGGATTCTGGAGATCCAGGATGGGCCCTGAGAATGCACATTTTTAAACAAGCTCCCTGCTGATGCTGATCCTGTAGGTCCAGGGACCGCACTTTGAGATGCACTGACTTAATAGGAAAACGGTCTGATGTCACCTAGCGAGGGTTGGAGGTAGGCAGTTCCTCAGGGAGGTGATTTGGTCACTGGCCGACGTCACCAAGGACCTTTCTCACGTATCTTCTCTCCCCTCCCCTGATGTCTGGGCTCTGGCCTGCTTCCAGGACGGTTTCTTACCTCTCTGGGCACCACAACCAGGAAAAAGTGAAAGTAAGAGGAAGAAGGTTTGTGGGACTTTCTGCACTTTGTGTGTAAAAACAACAGCAATAGGGTGCCTGAGTGACTTCGTTGGTCAAGCGTCCCAATCCTGATTTCTGCTCAGGTCGTGATCTCGGGGTCCTGGGATCGAGCCCTGAGTTGGGCTCTGCGCTTGGCAGGGAGTCCGCCTGGGGACCCTCTCCCTCCACCCCTCCCCATGTGCGCGTGCGTGCGGTTGCTTTCTCTCAGATAAAGAAATCTTAAAACAAAAAACGGTAACAGCAACAAAGAAGCTTTGCTAATGCTTGGATTTGAAATAATCAGCGTTTGAGTCACAGCGTCTGGATTATCGAGCTGCGGAGAGAAAGCGACTTAGGAGGAGGCACCCGGGAGGCAGAACTTAAGAGGTTTTCTGAGCTCTGCCATTTCCACGTGGAATTAACTTTAATCCTTCCGTGGCCCGGACGCTTCCTAAAGCTGGGACGGAGCCTGGCGAGGCCCTGCCTGCTTCACACCATTTCCTGCAAAGAACTGCAAGAGAGCCTTCCAGGTTCTCCTTGGGGGGCTGATGTCCAGGGGAAAGCTCCTGTTTGATACATTTACCTAGATTTGCTGTTCCTGCCCCGGCCTCTCTGGACCTTGGTCCGAGTGAAACGGGGATGCGTATGCGCCATGCGGTGTGATCGCTCATGGGGCCCCTCAGCCTGGTGTGTTCCTCTCCTTTCCACTGTCCAGCCCGTCCCCCAAAATCCTGCCTGAGCCCCGGCCTCTTCCTTTTTGCCCCCAGATCCTGCAGGCGCTCGGGAAGTCCTACCACCCTGGCTGCTTCCGCTGCGTCATCTGCAACGAGTGTTTGGACGGGGTGCCCTTCACCGTGGACTCTGAGAACAAGATCTACTGTGTCCGAGATTATCACAAGTAAGGGGGGCCGGGGCACAGAGGGGCCACGGGCGCGAGCCATGTTGATGTTGCCGAGTGAAGGGGGGATGCCCCCTGGGGTTCACCCGCAGGCTGTGCTTGAACCCCGAGTCCACAGTCTGACAAAGGATCCGTGGTTTTAAGGGTGTAGTGGAGGCCTCGGGAGGTCAGCAGACGCCAGTGCAGACAGGAACTGGTAATAGAATCATGTTTCCTGAAAAATCAGAACCCAAATCCCTATCATCAGATCCCCGGCTAGGCCTCAGGAGGCTCTGCCACTTCCAGCGCTCCAGCTTGACCTGACTTCACAAGGCCAAGCCTGGGCTGGGCGCCACGAGGGGAGCGAGCAGGTTAGTCTCCATCCCTAGTAGTGTGGGAGGGTCCAGCCAGGCTTGTTACCGCTGGGGAATAATCTCGAAGTGCCACTGAAACACGTCCCAGAGACTGAGCCAGCCTGTTTTTGTTTTTTAATAAAGATTTTATTTATTTGAGAGAGAGAGCGCACATGTACGCACAAGCAGGGGGAGTGGGAGAGGGAGAAGCAGGCTCCTCGCTGAGCAGGGAGCCTGATGCAGGACTCGATCCCAGGACCCCGGGATCATGACCTGAGCCGCAGGCAGATGCTCACCGACTGAGCCACCCGGGTGCCCTGAGCCAGGCTGTCCTAATGCGAGGACTGATGGGGCGGGGGGTTCAGTTCAGGAGGGACAGAGGGGAGGCCAGCCGTGAGGAGGGTTCGGCGTGGGCTCCAGGACTTGCCTCCCGGGAACAGCACCACACATTTTACTGCCTCTTCGCTTCTCCCGGCAGAGTGCTGGCCCCCAAGTGTGCAGCCTGTGGGCTTCCCATCCTTCCACCTGAGGTAAGGTGCTTTTTCAGGCCTGTTCTGGCGTCTTCCATGGCATGAATATCTCCCTGGGGTCTTCTACGAGATCTGTGTCTTGTCCTTGTGCCTTTGAAAAAATCCTTCTAAAATCTCACCTCTGACCTTAGTAGTGCCCTCACCAAGAAGCCCCTTCTTGGCTGGCTTCCGCAGCCCAGAGCCCTTCGTGCGCCCTCTTCATCCTTATAATCGCGTCATTCTCCCTGACCTGATAGTGACTCTCAGATTGGAAGATGAGCAGAAAGCCGGCCTTTCATTCGTTGTTTTTTTTTTTTTTAAATCACTCTCCACTTAAGTGTTTTTTTTCAGTGTTGACTCTGACATTCTAGAAGCTAGGACTGCTGTTCCTCCTACTTCCTCTCTCATCAGTTAAAAGTGTCCTTCTTCTAACCGATGTGGGGCTTCGCATGCATTTAAGCTCTTCTGAGTTCACCCACTTGCTCCCTCAAGCATGGCGTGCGAAGCCCAATGGGTCCCCCAACTGGCCTCTTGTTCTTCCTTCCGTTCTATCCAGGGCTCAGATGAGACCATCCGTGTCGTGTCCATGGACAGAGACTACCATGTGGAGTGCTACCACTGCGAGGTAGGCCCCTCCCTGCCCAGACGCCGGAAAGTACAAGAGAAGAGCGTCCCCGGGTTGACTGGGGCCTGAGATGGTCAGCAAGGCGTGGTCAGGGGCTGCCTCCAGGTCAAGGGGTGAAGCCTGCCTTGTAGGGGAGGTTGGAGGACATGCAGATGTTTGGGGCATAACGGTTGTCACTGTTTCCTCCACATTGGTTAACTGCCAAGTCTGGAAACCATGGCAGCTGCCTCCCTAAGGCTGCGGGGTGGGGGGCTCATGGGGAGCATGGGTTTCCCATGGCGCGTCGTCAGGCAGCTGCGTGATCTGGGGAACAGACGCCCTCCCCTCCAGATTGTAGGCTGTTCTATCTGCCAAGAGCCCTCTTCTGAGCCCTGGAAATCATAGAGAAACCCACCCTTCCTTGGAAACAGGCATGGGTGGGGTGAAGGTGGAGGGGGGCCCATGGGCCCCCTCTTTACCTGGTGTCACGCCCAGGCTGAAGGAGCCCCAGGTACCCCATGGCTATCAGGCAGACCGGGGTCACCCCTCCCTAGCCCTTGTGGAGGGTGCACACACTTTAAGTGCCCGTGGGGTTTCAGCCAGAATTAAGTGGATTCTCCCACGGAAGGAGAGTAGATTTATTTTGTGATGCTGCGGGTGGAGTGAATGGGAGAGGGGTAGGGGGGAGGGTGGGAGGCTTGAGCTCACTGCCAGCTCTCAAGAACTAGGTGGGAGTCCTTGCTGGTGGTTCCCCAGGCGCCAGAAAGGGGACGGGGCTATTTGCCCACCACGATCTTCTCTCTGCATTCAGGGCAGTGCTGTCCCATAGAAACCCGAGAGTCACCGGTTCAAGTCACAGGTGTCCTTTTGTTTTCTAGTAGCCACATTAAAAAAGTAAAAAGGAACAGGTAGGATTTATTCTTATAATATTTTATTCAACCCGTATACCCAGTGTTTGTTCTTTCTTTCTAAAGATTTTTATTTTATTTTACTTATTTGAGAGAGAGAAAGACAGAATGTGAGCAGGGGTGAAGGGCAGAGGGCAAGGGAGAAGCAGACTCCCAGCTGAGCTGGGAGCCCGACTTGGGGCCCCATCCCAGGACCCTGGGATCATGACCTGAGCTGAAGGCAGCCGCTTAACGGACTAGCCACCTAGGAGCCCCTGCAGTGTTATTTCAATATGTAACCAATATGAGGGATTTCCTACGAGCAGACTTACATGCATTTTTTGCCCTAAGTCTTGGAAGGAGACTATATCCACCCAGGTCCGACGTCCGTCCCGCCCAGCCCCGGTTCAAGTGCCGGGGCGTGTCATGCTTTCACTCGGCGGGACCACCCGGTTCTGTGCTGGGCCGTTCTGCTACCGCTGGACCTCTTTTTCTCGGCACAGGACTGCGGTCTGGAGCTTAATGACGAAGACGGTCACCGCTGCTACCCGCTGGAGGACCACCTGTTCTGTCACTCCTGCCATGTCAAGAGACTGGAGCAAAGCCCCGCGTCTGCGGCTCTTCACCAGCCCCGCTTCTAGCCCGAGCCCCTCGCGGAGCTCCCGAGCTCCCGTGGGAGATGAGAAACCGGAGCCCTGGAGCAGGACATCTGCTAGTTTCTTCCAGCGGCGCCCCGCCCCCCGGGGGCGGAGTCAGGGGCGGGGAGGGTGGGGGGGGAGAGGGGCTAGGCAGGTAAGTTTCTGCGCAGACCCCGGGCAGGGCCTTTCCTGGGAACCGGGGAGCGGAACCCTGCCTCTGGCTTGTGTATTTTCCAAGTGCCTTTTGAACCTCCGCCGCGCCCTCGTCACATTACTCAGGAAGACACTCCAGCCGCGTGTGGCAGGTGACAGGGGATCACATCGGTGCCACCGAAGCCACCCACCTCCAGCCCCTCTGGGCAGGAAAGGGTCGCCCTGAGCGTGTTTCCCAATATCCCTGGAAGAGAGATCTCAGCGGCCAATACGTTCAGCCTTTTCCTGTCCCAAGGGAAAATACCCACACCCAGACACTACCCCCCCACATACACGTACACAACGTGATTTGACTGTACCTAGACACACCTGTGCGCATACACACACACACACACACACACACACACACACACACACCATTATTTAAGACATCCTTCCACCCCAGAGACTCAGTTCTCCTATCGACTGACTGCACATTTTCATTGCATTATGGCACGAGGGAAGCTCTCGCGCATGCTCTGTATCTTAGGGAGGATTTGGTTGCTAAACCAGAGCCAAGGTTTGAAGCAAGCCAGGCAGGGTCTCCTCCTGGTCCGCAGGCGGCGTTCTGTGCAGCCCTGCAGATCTTCACTCCCTTAAAGGCAGCTGGGAGCCCGATGGAGATTTGCCCCGTTCTAGCCAAGTGTGCTTTGGGACAAGGGCTTGGTGCGGGCACCAGGCCTCCTTGGCCCAGCTGCCGGCCCTGTTTCTCTCTGGAGCTCTCGAGAGTCTGTGACTCCGGAGTCACTCCCACAAAGGCAAGTCTCGGGACACCCCCATGTGGGGACATGGGGTTTGGGCCGTCCTGCCCCCCTGCTGAGAGCTAGCCCCTTCCCCACGGGGAGAGTGTATGTGTGAGATCTCTGAGCAGTCCGGGAAGGGGGTGCCTCAGGATAGATGAGTGTGCTCACCTTGCACGTCTCTCCCTCACCCGGTTCTTGGCACGGGCATGACGTGGGAAGAGGCCCGTATAAGGTACCCTGCTCTTGTCTGATATCTCTCCTTGTTTTTAATCATCTCCACCCTCCCGCCCCCACTCTCAGTCTTCCACACACACAAAATACCTCACAGATAAGAGCTTTACCGAACCGCAGCTGAGGAGGCGTTCGGCCGTGGTACTGACCTCACACGCCTCCGCTGGGGCATGCCGAGTCTCTGCGGCCGCTCAGGGCACGGGCATCCTAACTAAAGGCTGGCTGTCAGTGGGTCAGATGGAACGTGGGGGTTAGTGCCCGGATGCAGTTCATCCGTCTGGTGCCCCGGGGTGGGAGGGCCTCGCACCCTGAAAGCACAGTTGGCCCTGTGGTCACACCCTCCTGAGGCTAGACGTCCGTGTCCCCGGTATTTCAATGAAAAGATTGTGTAAAAAAATAAGAAAGAATGCTGGCTGGCATTTGCTGGAGCGCGGTGCTGCCGGCCTGGCCTGGGACTATCTTCCCGGCACCTGCCCTCCGCCTCCTCGCCTCACCCCCAGGGCAGCAGGGCCTCGGAGGGCAGGCGGTGGAGCCCAAGGCATGTGGGACTCGCAGACTTGTCATTGGGCCCGGCTTCCAGCTCGAGGCTGCGTTTTGACTCATTTGGTAGCGGCTGCTAAGACGCACAGGATTGACCCCCTGTGAGTTGCCTCCTGTTTCTTTTACATTCAGTCTGTTAGACGGCCCGATGTCACTTCGGCCCAGGCCGTGGGCTTTCATTGATTCCGTGACACAGGCCGAGGCTCCAGAAGCCCAGGGATGCATGAGGCTGGGGGATTGAACCCGGGGGCTGAATCCCTCTCTTCTCAGAGTCCCCATCTTAGCTCTGGCTAAGGAAAGAACAATAAAGGAATTTCCAGAAGCCAGAGAAATTGGAGCGGTAAGTTGTAGGAATCTCGTGCCAGTTCTGTTTCTTGGGCTCTGGCGCTAAAGCCACGAGGAGATATTCACCTGTGTGGTATCTGAGACATTCTGGAAGCTGTCAGCCAAACAGAATTGTAATGGGGTTGTATTTCTAGGCACCTAGAAAGGAGACACAAGGACCCAGTAGACCAGGATGAATGTGTTTATTTTAAATGTTAGGGCGGATAGCCCTTCCCAAGTTCCCTAGATAGCTCTTGGACTTTAGATAAACAAGAAGAATTAAGGTCTGATGGTAGACCCCAAGGCCAGCTTTCAGCCTTCTCCCACGCCTCAATTGGCCCATAGTGCCCCCCCCCCCCAGCAAGGGCCATTCAAAAGCTGCAAGGGGGGCTCTGGTTTGGCCTGCCCTTCTCTCTCTGATGTTCTCCCACCTGCTGCTGGGGAAAGAGTGCCGCCTTCACCTCCCACCGTGGAAGGGCATTGCACCCTGTCTGGGTCATTGCCCGGACACGGCAACAGGACTTTCTACTTCTCCGTGATTGATGCTCGAGCGAACCTCTTGTGGCCAAGTCCACAGAGGTGGGACCGCCAGATCAGGACTCAACCCCACACCAGCCTTGTTGCGGGACACTCTTGGTCCAACTCTATCTGCCAGGAAACCCAAGTTCTTTGCAGTTTCCTCCGTGCCAGGAGTCAGTTCTCATTTCCGGTTATTTGAAGTCAGTCTTAAAAGGAATAAAATACAATGAGTAAAATATATTGGCTATCGTTCTGAGCCGGAACTGGACAGATGTGGGAAATTTCCGTATAGTGTGTGAAAATGTCACCGTGCGGGGAAATCGTTTTCCTCTGTATCTCTTCTTCTCCTATACAGATTATTCGAAATCGTACTGTTCCTGTAAAATTCTTCCAAATATTGTTACTACAAAACTATTCAGAGTTGTACTGTGGCTATAAAATTATTCAAAATATGCCAATAAACTGCATCAATTTGTAGATGATTAAAGTGCTCTCCAACACGGTGATGCTTATTGGGTTTTCTTTGTGTGTGTGTTGGGGGGGGAGAAGTAAGCAGACAGCGCTTTTTGATAACTGGATTTGGTCTTCTTTTAGAGCTCTGGATCCTTGAGGGAACATGTGGGTGTCAAAACTATGAAAAGTCCCAGATTTTACACTCCTTGCAAGCTAATAAGGTAGCAAGCCATGGTTTCGTGGATGGTGGTGGAAGTTACGAGACTCCTAGGTCAGAGAAAAAGGACAGGTGAATGCAGCAGCAGCCAGGAGCGTTTTATCAGCATTGTATCAGCATTTGTGGTTTGAATCAGCATTTACTCTGACTCCCTGAGCCATCATCCCTCCGGGGCCCCATGAAGAGGGCCAGGTGGTGCCCGCCAATGCAACGGCAAGAGGGCGCCTGAACTTAGGGAACCTCCGTCTTACAATGACCAGTAAGCCTGCCTGAGTATTGCTCCAGAGAGCAATACTTGCGTCTGCCGCCCAAGACCGTGGGCTTGGTCTACGCCCACCAAGCTGGGCTACACCAGCATGCTAGAAAAGACAGTCTGGAACTAAGGCAGTCTAGCTCACGGGATGTGCAGGAATGGGAGCGACCCTTGGAGAATCATCTTCCAGGAATGGGCAGTTCCTTCTCCTTGGTCCTTAACATCGAGACGCCAGGTCGTGCTGCAGGGGTGGTCGTTCCATCTCCTTTTGGGTATGTTGTTTTTTTCTAATGAGTTTCTGATCAAAGTCCCAGAGGTGGGGGCTTGCAGAGGGAGGGGCTGAGCGTGTGCTTGGAGTCCGTGGGGTGGGAGAGGGGGTCCGGGGACTCCCTCACCTTTCACTGCTCAGTCCACGGGCTGCTTCAGGCTTCGGGCTAGTTCCTGTGGCCGCTAGAGACCCGGGAAAGCTGAGCATGAGGACGGTATAGGGGTGGGGGTGACTTACTGGAAAATAAAACCTCTTTTTACATGATGAGAGAGCACGTATACTGATTTCACAAATCAGTTTTCCTGTGACCCTGATTCCACAAGGGATGAAACTATATAGTCAGGGGAAAAGGTGGCCCAAGCCAAGGCGAGCTGCTGCCCCAGCGTTGGGGTGGGAGGTGGGGATGAGGCCCTGATTTGTGGTGTTTGTTGGTTTCTGTAATGTAAATCTTCCCCTCGTGGCCAAGTTCAAGTGATCCACGTGACATCCTTGAACCTGGTCCTGGGACGAGATGGCACAGTCAGGAACGGACGCCCGCCAGCCAGCTCCGGCCTTTGGGCCGTTTGGGGCTGAAGCAGTGCGGAAATCCGGTTTGGTCTTAAGTTCTGTGATTAAAGCGGTAACAACAGGGGCAGCTGACATTGTGGCCTCACCATGTGCTAGGTGCTATTCTAAGGACCATATTCTTTATAATCTGTTAGTTTATGGACAAGGCAACTGAGTCACAGAAGGTGAAGTTACTCTCTGAGCATTGAGTACTTGGTAAACCAGGCCGAGATCCCATCCAGGCTGTCTCGTTAGAGCCACTTAGCCCGAAACACTCATGGCGGGGGGAGGGGAGCGGTGGACCCTGTCGCTATTCTCTGCTGGCATCTGTATTGGTTTTATTTTATTTTATTTATTTATTAGAGAGAGAGAGAACACAAACCGGGGGCAGGGAGAGGAAGGAGCAGGGGGTCCCTGTGGAGCGGGGAGCCCGATGCGGGCCTCGATCCCAGCACCCCGAGATCATGACCTGAGCTAAAGACAGACGCTTAACTGACTGAACCACCCAGGTGCCCCTTGGTTTCTCATTGCTTCCGGGACAAATAACCAAATTTTGTGGCTTAAAACCGCACACATCCCATGATTCTGGAGAAATGGGTCTTCTAAAGCTTGAATCAAGGTGTCAGTAGAGCCAAGCTTCTTTCTGCAGGCTCTGGGAGAGAATCAGTCCCTTGCCCTTTTTCAGCTTCGAGAGGACGCCGGCACTCTTTGGCTTACAGCTCTGTCACTGAAGTCTGTTGTCACACCTCTCTCTCTCCCCCTCCTGCTTCTTTCTCATGAGGACCCATGTGACGACACTGGGCACGCCCATGTGGTCTAGGATAATCCCCGTCTCATCTCAAGGCCCCTTAACTAATCACATTCACATCTGCAAAATCTCTTTTACTTTTGTGGGATAAGCTATTCACCGGTTCTGGGGATTAGGCCATGGACATCTTGGCGGGGGCGTACTACTTGGCTTACTACAGAGCCCAACGAACTTTTTTTTTTTTTTTTAAGATTATTTATTTATTTATTAGAGGGCGAGAGACTGAGAATGAGAGGGGAGAAGGTCAGAGGGAGAAGCAGACTTCCTGCAGAGCCAGGAGTCCGATATGGGACTCGATCCCGGGACTCCGGGATCATGACCTGAGCCGAAGGCAGTTGCTCAACCAACTGAGCCACCCAGGCGCCCCCCCAACGAACTTTTTAAGTGAAGTGAAAGAACATCCTGGGATTATTAGGTGCATTTTGTTCAAGCGTTGCGGAAAGTGGGGTTCACATTTTCCCGGGATTGAAAACAGAAATACTTCATATATGAAAGTGATTTGGACCTCGGATTCTGGGTGTAAAAACAAATCACATAGGGCATACTCTGCAGTGGTGGGGAGGTGGGCAGAGAAAGGGAGAGGGGGGAATAAGCCAGTGGTCTGGTCCAGAAGAAGGTTCCATGTATGTGATAGCTGCAGATGTAACACTTTTAGGAGAAGCCCTGGCTACCTAGGGCACTCCCATCACTTGGACACACATCCCTGCAACCGATCTAAGCCCACAAGGACAGGTGGCTATGGGCCCTGAGTTGCCATGGGACCTGGCCCACAGCAGATGATAGAGGGGAAGTGAGGAAATGCACCCAATTTGGAGACTTGGCAAGAAGGCGGACCCCCCAACAGACATAACGGATCAAAAATATGTAAGAGCTACATTTGGAAGCCACACCCTCCTATAGAAGCATGGACATAAAATCAGGCAACAGAGATCATTTGTATGGTGCCGAAAATTTCATCTGCACTTAGGTTTGCTTCCATGAGAAGCCCCTTGGCAGATTTTATAAAAAAAATTATATTTACATGGGTAACAGAATTTCATGATAGGAAAAACTTGGTTAAAGATGTCCACTCATATTACTTACCCTTGCCTGATTTCTTATCCTGAACATTGTTCTCCTTAGATCGGATTTTGGCTTGATAGGCATTGAAAAGCCTCGGAAGAATGTCTGTTTCTGCCTGATTAGTTTCCATTTTCCATTTTCACTGAGTGTTCACGAAGGCCTCGGCTTGTATTACACAACTGGCAAAGAAAGTTCAACCTTTGTGTCTCTTTGTTCTGTGCTGAATAGAACTTCTATATGGTGACATGATTAGAGTCTGGGCAGGAGCTCTCTGCAGGGCGTTGGCTGTTCAGCGGAAAGCAGTCTTTTCTTAAAGCCTTAAGAGAAAGGCTACAACTTATATCCCCAATTTCATTAAAGGAGAGGAAACATCCAAGAGCCCACAGCTGGTGAGTTGAAGCATCATCAGGACTTAGAGATGAGATTTTCCAATTGAAGGCTGAGGCGCGCACGTGATCGTCATTCATGCTCAGATATGGAATGACCCGGAGTCCACTCATGTTGTCACCCTCTGGTGCACAGTAAGCTCAAGGCCAAGCTTTGGGGTCAAGAGCCCGGACTCAAGTTCTAACTCAGGCTCCACCACCTAACTGCTCAATAACCTGAAGCAAACTTAGCGCCCACACATGTAAAAATGGGGATAACTGAACTTGCTCTATAGGATTGTTGTAGGATTGATTGAATTAGTCTAAGCAAAGAGTTTAGAGCTCTTAATCGCTCAATAAGAATGATAGGCTTTAAGACTTAATTGATCTTTCTATTGGGAGGACCAAAAAATAAATTACTAGCGGATTAAATGAGAGAAACAATACAAACACACAAAAAATTTTTGAAAAGACCACATATGCCATAGAAGATACCATAAAGTGAAATATTGGTAAGTTGGAATATATAGTAGTGAAAATTATATTGGGTTCAAAAAATATTATAAGGAGAAGAGAAATGATAAACTGGAACACTGCATTGTGTTTGATAGCCGAAGAATTAGTATCCTTTATATATTAAAAAACCTAAGATCTAAGAAAAACAATACACACACATACACCAAGAGAATAGATGCATCAAGAAATATATATAAAAAGAAGTTCCATTTTTCTATTATGAAAATTGCAAAGAAATCATAATGCAATCTATAATACTCAGTGTTGGTTAGCAAGCAAAAAAACAGATGCTGTTAATGGAAAAGTGTTGGTTTTATTTTTTTGGAGGGCAATTTGAAAATATGCTCCAAGTCTCAAAAATGTCCACCTGATCATTCCAGATCTAGAAATTTATAAGCCACAGCAGAAATAATCCAACACAGCATTATCTTTAAAAAGCGTTAAGCTGGGATGCCTGGGTGACTCAGTCATTAGGCGTCTGCCTTGGTCTGGGGTGGTGATCCCAGGGTCCTGGCATGGAGCCTGAATCTGGCTCCCTGCTTTGCGGGAAGCCTGCTTCACCATGTCCCACTCCCTCCTGCTTGTGTTCCCTCTCTCACTGTGTCTCTCTTTGTCAAGTGAACCAACAAGATCTTTAAATAAATAGATAGATAAAATAAAATAAAATAAAATAAAATAAAATAAAATAAAATAAAATAAAATAAAATAAGTGTTAAGCTGACAACAACCCAAATTCCCAAAAAGAAGGTAATGCTTAAAATTATCTAGTTCTTGGATGGGGTAGCTTCAGAGTATATTTAATGACCTTAAATCTCAAGAAATCTAAGGAGACAAAATGGGATCACAAAGGCATCTCTAGTAAAACTCCAAATCTGGAAAAATACATGGGCAGGTATAGCCATATTAAAAAGCCTGGAAGCAAACATATCTAAAAGGAAAACAAATATTTTATTTATTTAAAAAAAATTTATTTCTTTATTTGACAGGGAGAGAGCACAAGCAGGGGCAGTGGCAGAGGGAGAAGCAGACTCCCGGCTGAGCGGGAAGCCGGAAGCCCGATGCATGTGAGGCTCCATCCCAGCACCCTGGGATCATGACCCCAGCCGAAGGCAGTTCCTCAACCAACTGAACCACCCAGGCGACCCAGGGGAAAAAACAATTATTCATAGCTGTGATCTCGGGATGGGAAGTCACATCATTTTTATTCCAAATAGTTTTCTGTATTTCACAAATTTTCTATGAAAAGGAGCAAAAAGAATGTCATACTGGAGAGATTAATCGATCTATAGCCTACGTCTTGGCCAGTCCACGGGTTCGAGTCCGCTTTCCTCCGCAGAGGTTTCGTGACTTCCGAGGTCTTTGAGCCTGGCATAATCTATTAAGACAGATAACCTAGGGGTGATCTCACCATAAACACACGCATGATTGAGGGCATCCGGGGAATCCTAGGCGCAGGTGGCCCTTTGCACGCGGAGCCCTCCGAGGGCAGGGCTGCGGGGCCTGCACTCACTGCAGCGCTCAGTCTCCGCTGCGGGGAGGCCACGCCGTCCGGGGAAACCGACTGCGCCGCTTTTCCCGTCACTACGGGGGTCTCTGCCCCAGGAAAGGCCGGAACAGCTGCCAGGAGTGGGCCTCGGTGTCAGCAGGTGGCCAGCCTCCGGCCACAGCGCGCCCCCCACTCCAGACGGCCGCCTTTTCGGAGATGTCTTCCTATATGTACCCTATTTACATGGACTCCTGCATCATCAAGAAGGGAGCTCATCATCATTTACAAACCACCTCGCACAATTCCAGGTGCCAGACACAGCCGAAAAGATGTCATTATGGGCAAAGTGGGGGTAAAACTCAAGTATTTAACCTTCACACTCTAGCCAGAGCCCTTTCCAGGGAGACCCTGTAACATCAAACCATATGGGGTAAAAAGGACACCTCGAGCCAGCCAGGAGTCGAACCTAGAATCTTCTGATCCGTAGTCAGACGCGTTATCCATTGCGCCACTGGCCCCGTGCTAGCCCAGCCCTCGCAGTGATGTAGATCACCCCTAATGCCGCCTCAACAGGTTCTCCTACACCAGCGGCGCGTTTCTGCCCCGGCGCCGCGGCTCCCGCCCACCACTCCCATGGCTCCGCCTTTCTCAAGCAAAAGCTCTTCGCCAATCCGCAGCGGCTACGTCACGGCGCTCTTCGGCACGCTCCAATCCGCGCGCCGGACAGCTTCTTTCGCGCTCTCTAGCGGGCGCACTAAGTTTGTCCGTGGTCGCCTGCCGTCCGCTGGGGGCCGGGTGGGGCGGGGAGACGACCCGGGTTCTGCGGCCGTGGAGCGGGGCGAACGGTAGCGCGGTGGCCGAGGTGGCGGCGCGGCGCGGGGCGGGGCGGCCGGAAAGAGGAAGAAGGAGCTAGTGGTGCACGATGGCGGCGACGACCTACGAGCGGCTGAAGCTGTAAGTCCCGCGGGCCGGAGGCCGTTGCGCAAAGGGGGCCTGCAGGGCGGCGGGGCGGGGCGGCAGGTGCGGGCCCCCGGCCTCCGGCACGGCTCCCGAGTCCCGGGGCTGCGGGCGGGGTGTGGGAGCCCCTCGCGGTCCCCGCCCTCCTCTCCCGGCGCGGCCCGTCTGGGAGCTTGTAGGTTGCGGCCGCCCGGAGGCCCCGCCGGAGTCGCCAAAGGCGGGGGAGCCCGGGAAGGACAGCGTCGCCGGCCTTTCTTCGCCCTGCTCGGCCTCAGCGCCCGCGGCGGGAGAGCGAAGCTGCAGACCGGCCTCCAGCGAGCCGGGGTCGGCGTTGCGATGCGGCAAGCTCGGGGCGCTCTCCTCCCCACCCACTTTGTTTGAGAAGCGGCGGCTGAATTTATCTTTATTGCTTAGCAGAGGGAAAAGAGAAGTTTCTTGTTGTGTTTTTTTCCCCCCTCTTGTGTAATGGACCCATGACAGCACGTTAGAGTCCACACACAAATTGACATACCTTGTCTGGGCACCAAAGCCTGCCTGACCAGCCTTTAAGGTGCAGAGAAAAAGAAGAGTCAATACTCTTGAGATGCTGAAGGATGTGCTTGGTTTTAAATATTATACAACTCAGGCGCAAAGCAGGTTAAGTTCCTGTTGACAGCCAGAGGCCATTCTCGAGAATTTTGGCACTGGAGATCGACTTTCCGGTAAAGCCAAGTTCTTGAGACTTTGAGAAAAAGGCTCTGGTTGTTAAGAGTTGTAAATTGAGTATTTGTAGGTTCTTTTCGCTTGTCCCGAATAAAAACGTGAGTTTTCTTTCTTTTTTTTTTCTTTTAGCATTACCATCAACCCCTTGGTTTTCTTGTCTCTAAATAACTTTGTTCTACTTTGGGTTTAATGCTTTACCTCTAGACTGAAAGGCCCATTGCCCTAGTCTGAGAATGTACTTGGCCTCAGAAGCAAACGTAATTTTGGGAAGCTTACCTATCCCTAAATGAGCAAAAATACCTTGAGACTTAGGCAGAGGGATCTTATTTCCTTTGTAGGGATATGAGGACATCAAAATGTGGTTTGGGCACTTCCTATGCTCTCTGGAACCTCAGACTCACTTTCTGGAAGCTCCAATTTAAAGTTCGGGTGCAACATTTGGAGTGAGGTCATCTATTTGACATGAGATGTTTTGCAGAAAACATTATTATTTTTTCCTCAGCCCACTCTTTTGCCACTTTTGTGTACGGTAATTCTCTTTGAAAGCCCCAGCTGCACCCTTCCCTCCACATTTTCCTTGCCGAGTTTCATTCTTCTCTCCCAGTTTCCCCCTGCAAGGTGATCACCTTGATGGTGAATGGATCAAGCAAAGTGCCTTTGACTGAGTATTACTAGCAGTACCTTGGCAGTAGGATACTGGCTGGGCCAGTGTCACGTGTGCTCTGCTGGCTAATTAGGTTATTGTTGACTATCTGATAGTTACTGAAGGGTTTAATAGGATCCTACACCGGGTCTCAAATGTGTTTAAGCAGTATGGAGCCTTGGCTGGGTGCAGCTCAGTGTTGGGTTATGGAATGTAGTAGAATTTTCCTGTGGCAAAGATTGAACGGGATGGAGAACTTGAGAATTCTGATGATTGCTTCTACGTTGTAAATTCATCAGCCTAAACCTTTAAAAAAAAAAAAAAGGTTCTATATCTGTAGAAGAGAAAGGAAATTTGGCCCTTAAGTGGTGGGGTTGATGCTTTGTATTGATTTTTGTAGAAGTGGAGACTGTGAATTTGAGTGAGAAAATAAATCTGGGGTTATGTGAAAGTCAATCTCTAATTTGTCAGTCCTTACCTTTATTCCCCCAAGAGAAGTTTTGTGTGCCAGTAGTATCTGTGAAGAGCTGACTTTTCCCTAACTTTATTTTTCTTACCAAGAAGTTTGTGAGTTGGACTCTCTCTTTTGGCCCTTACTGTTCTGAGGCATGCTGGTCAAGGTTCTTAAATGTGGCCTCTGACTTAAGGGGTGTTCTTTTTCAGATGCCTTTGGACATGGCAGTAGTTTCTGACCCCTGTCAGAATTAGCAGGACATAATAGCCATTTTTATTTATTTATTTATTTTTAAAGGTTTTAATTTATTTGACACAGAGCGCACAAGTGGGCAGAGGGGCAGGCAGAGGGAGAGGGAGAAGCAGGGAGCCTGACATGGGGCTCGATCCCAGGACCCTGGGATCATGACCTGAGTCAAAGGCAGACACTTAACTGACTGAGCCACCCAGGCACCCTAATAATAGCCATTTTTTAAAAAAGATTTTATTTATTTATTTGACAGAGAGAGAGCAAGAGAGGGAGCACAAGCAGGGGGAATAGGAGAGGGAGAAGCAGGCCTCCCGCTGAGCAGAGAGCCTGATGTGGGGCTCAATCCCAGGACCCTGGGATCATCACCTGAGCTGAAGGCCGATGCCTAGCGACTGAGCCACCCAAGTGCCCCAGTAATAGGCATTTTAAAAAACATGCCTAGATTCGTTTTAAGAGACAGCCGTCCAAGAGGTAGTTTGATCATTTATTATAAAACTGCTGCTACTGAGTTTGTTACAATATTGAAATTCCTGGGATGTTAAATGATAATTTGTTCTGCATTATGTCACCCATTTACAGTCCGTCTCTGTCCTGCTGCAAAGTTCGCCTTCCTCATTACTGCCCTGATTTTATCAGCTGCCCTCCTGCTTACAGCCTCCCGTTCCATCTTGCCAATAGGATTGAGCCCACATTTCTTAGTCATCTGGATTCCAGCCTCTTCCTAAGCTAACATTTAACCTTATTTCCTCTAACTGCTCAGTGCGTTCTTTCCCCTTTCCACTGACTTGGCCACCCTCTTTTAGCCTCAAGCTTGGGCTTATTTTATTTTGAGCCTTCTACCAAAATGCCTTCTTCTCTCCTGTCTTTACATGCTAATCACAGTCATGGACCCATGGTAGAGCTGAGAGATGCAGACGTCTTTGGTCAGAGGAGACTTCGATTCAGATCCTGACCTTGTTACTTACGTTGTGTCGTGGCCATATTTCTTTCTTTCTTTTTTTTTTTTTAAGATTTTTTATTTATTTATTTATTAGAGAGAGAGAGACTGAGAATGAGAGGAGAGAAGGTCAGAGGGAGAAGCAGACTTCCCGCAGAGCCGGGAGTCCGACATGGGACTCGATCCCGGGACTCCGGGACCATGACCTGAGCCGAAGGCAGTCGCCCAACCAACTGAGCCACCCAGGCGCCCCCATATTTCTTAATCTCTGAATCCGTTCTTCATCTGTGGAATGAGAACGCTCCTACTCCACAGGATTATTGTAACGATTGAAAGAGAGTGTAGATGAGATACTCAGGGTAATTGATAGAGGCTCACTTTCTCTGAGAAACCTGTCCCCCACCTCTTCACTGAGCTTCCAGAAGAGTTTACTGTCACAGGGACTGGATGCCAGATGTCCATCTGGCTTGCACATTCTGTCTCTTAGGATCGATGTGCAGTGTATCACCTCACAGACAAGAAGACTGGAAGTAGAATGATCAATCCATAGCACTGTTTGCTTTTTTAAAAAAATTAATTAGTTAATTAACCTGAGAGCCCGAGAGAGAGAGAGAGAGAGAGAGAGAGAGTGCGCGTCCGTGCATGGAATTGCAGGGAGGGGCGGAGGAGCAGAGAGCAGAGGGAGAGAGAAATTCTAGCAGACTCTCTGCTGAGTGTGGAGCCCGATTTAGGGCTCAGTCTCCTGACCCTGAGATCAGGACCTGAGCCAAAACCAAGAGTCAGACATTTAACTGACTGTGCCACCTGGGTGCGCCCCCCTGCTTTTAAGTGGGCTCCCTGTGGATCCCAGTGTGGCACTCGAACTCAGTACCTTGACATCAAGACCCGAGCTGAGATCAGGAGTTGGACGCTCAGGGCACCTGGGCGGCTCAGTCGGTTAAGCAACTGCCTTCAGCTCAGGTCATGATCCCAGGGTCCTGGGATCAAGCCCCACATCGGGTTCTCTGTTCAGCGGGGAGCCTGCTTCTCCCTCTTCCTCTCCCTCTGCCTGCCGCTCTGTCTACTTGTGCTCACCTGCTCTCTGCCTCTGCCAAATAAATAAATAAAATCTTAAAAAAAAAAAAAAGAGTCGGACTCTCAACTGACTAAGCCACCCAGGTGCTCTTCCTTAGCACTGTTTGAACTACTCGCTTTGCCACTGAGAAATGATGAAATCGTTACATGCATATGCTTTGTTTCTCCTGCTAGGTTGCACGTATGTAGAGCATATTTAAGACACCTTAACGTTGATTTCTTCTCTCCTCCTCCTCAGTACCTTGCATAAAGCCTTAGGCAGAGGGATCCTCAGTGAATCATCGAAGTATATGAGCTTTCCAGTGTAGAGATACCACCAGCATTTCAAAATGAAACACTCTGGGGTACTTCGGCATGCATTCTTTTGAAGTAGCAGCAGCTCAAGTGATTCTGTGTAGATGATTGTCTTCCAGTGCCTCTGTGAAGTCATAGGTTGATGTATATCCTCCATCATTGTTGAAGGCAGAAATAATTGCCCTTGGCCCCCTCGTCAGGTCACACAGCCCAGCCGTGGCAGAACTGGCCTTGGAACATAGCAGGCCCAGAGTCCAGAGATCTTTCCATTACACTGCATTATTCAGATTGCTTTTTTTTCTTATCAGATTGCTTTCGCCTCAGTCCTTGGATGTGCCTGGTATAGAAGCAGGTCACTCGTATTTGAAAATAGTTGACATGTCCATATGGATTTTTACAGAAAATAGAATATTGATATGTTCAGAATTTAAAATTCTTCTCAAACATCCAGGCAGTTCTAAATAATCTATTTTGTGACTCCTTTCTTCTTTTTTTAAGTTACTTGTGTAAAGCATAGAGAATGTCAGACAATGATAAATTTGAAATTATGAACCAATTACAATAGACATCCATTATTGGAAACATTTAAAGGACCCCTGCCTTTAAAAGGTCAGCTGAAACAGGTGTAAGACAGGAAATCCTTTAGAAAGTGAATTAGGCTGCAGATTGCCTCTGAAGAGGCATTGCTCCCTCTGTTAGGAAGTCACCTTTCTTTGTAGGAGATGGCCAGAGCTGCGAGGTCAGCGGGACGGCCGTGATGCAGCCCTGACCAGGTGTAAACTGAGTCACACAGTGATGAAGGCGTACGTGGTCTGTCCAGTACAGGCACCAGAAAGCTTATTCACTCATCTCTGCCAGGAAGGATGGAGGGGAGGGAAGATTATAAATGTGGGCACAGATAACGCAGAGTCGATATCCAAGGTATTCGTTGGTTGGCGGACTCAGGCCGGAGAGTCTCGGTTGGTGCTGGGCTGCATCGGATCACTGGCTGTGCTCGAGTGTATTCCAGAGCCTCACGGGAGGCCTAGTGAGTGAAAAATCTCTCGGGGGGGTGGGGGGGAGAGGGGGCCCGGGAATCTGCATGTTTAACTCTAGCGGTCCCAGTGGTTCTTATGCAGTCTAAAGCCGAGTGAGAACCAAAGCATGCGGTGGTGGAAGAGCATTCTCTGGAAGGCTTGGGGGCCCTGGACGACTTTGCTGTGGATTAGAGCTTCCGATTAGGTGGTAGTTAGACTTGGTGCTGTGGAAGAGTCTGGGTTTTGGAGATCATGGGTTTAAGAGGTGCAGAGAATAGGAAGTAGGTGGGACCTCAGGGTTTGGAGGAAGAGATGGAATTTAGGCGCATTAGCTTCCTGGAAATACCAAGTGTTTGGGATTTGGGTTGCACTCCTGGGTTGTGTGGGATGAACCTGGGCTGTATGAAAGGTACCCTCGCAGTGGCTCAGTGAGGCGGGCACCCCGGGAACCCGGAGGGGGGGATGGAGGAGGGGTGGTGGGAGCGCCTTCTGGGTAGAGGTGTCGTGGGCTCAGAGGACCCTTCTTTACAGTCTGAGTTTTTACTTTTTGCTAGCCAGGGCTAGTAAAATGGTATTCCTATATGATTTGAACCGGCGATAGGATAGGTCTGATTAGTAAGACTTTGATTTAATTCTTGTGTAAAATTTTTTTTTTTTTTTAGATTTTATTTATTTATTTGACAGAGAGAGATCACAAGTAGGCAGAGAGGCAGGCAGAGAGAGAGGGGGAAGCAGGCTCCCTGCTGAGCAGAGAGCCCGATGCGGGGCTCGATCCCAGGACCCTGAGATCATAACCTGAGTCGAAGGCAGAGGCTTTAACCCACTGAGCCACCCAGGCACCCCTCTTGTGTAAAATTTTCGAGGATATATGTTTTTGCTAGAGTTTTGTGGCTCTAGCAAAAACTCCATTCCTCCCTTGGCAGCCGCCATCCTACTTTCTGTCTCTGTGAATTTGACTCCTCTAAGTACGTCATAGAAGTGGAATCATCTAGCGTTGGTCCCTTTGTGACTGGCTTATTTCCACTTAGCGTAATGTGCTCAGAATTCATCCATTGTAGTAGGGGTCAGCATCTCCTTTTTAAGGCTGAATCCTGCTCCATTTTATGTACATACGCGTTTTGTTTCCCCGTTTATCCATCGGCGGGCGCTTAGGTTGCTTCCACCTTTTGGGGTGTTGCGAATGATTCCACTGTGAGCTCTGGTGCGTACATATCTCTTTGAGATCGCGCTTTCAGTTCTTTTGACCATATACCCAGAGGTGGAATTGCTGGATCATAAGGCAATTCTACTTTTAATTTCGTTGAGGATCCACCATGCTGTTTTCTCACAGTGGCTCCACCATTTTAACATTCCCGCCAACAGCGCACAGCATTCTGGTTTCTCTACGTCCTCACCAACGCTCATTATTCTCTGTTTGTTTTTCATAATAGCTCTTGTGATGGGTGTGAGGTCAGCAAATAGTAATATTTTTTGAAGTGGGTAAATTTTGCTCCCAGGATGGGACAGGATTTTGAGGAGGCTAGTTGTTGCCTCGAGATGAACGTGTTACGTGGGGGAGAAAGGGGTGTTTTCAGACACTAGAAAATCATATTGCCAAGTCTGAAAAAGTATATTTTGTGATTATGTTATAAATAAATATGTTGCTTTTCTTAAAATTTGACAAGGGTAATTTTTAAAAAGCATTCTTAAGAGCTAGTGAATCCCAGGTGGCTGTAACATTAAATGCATTTCTATTAAGTGTAATAGAATTGCCTGCGTGGAGTTTAACTCCTAGTCCTCTGAGTTTTCTTTTTTATCTCATACTTGGTCAGCAATCTATAAAAGCAAATAGTTAACCAGATGAAAGCAGTCAGAGCAGGAAGTAGTCATTACTTAGGTATTCTTCTATTTCCGTGTATCTTCCAGAATGTGCCCTCCTAACAGAGAGCAGAACTCAGATTTGAGAGAAACGCAGTAGTCTTGTTACGTTACAGTTCATGGTTCATGCCTGTTGGATTCAGACGGCCTCGCCAGACGGTTTATATAGGACCAGAGCTCTTTTTACTGTATGGTATTACTCTGAACTTCAGAGATTGATATCAACAGCATAGCTAATGACCAAATAATCTTCTTGGTTGGAATCTCCGTGTCTTAACTTCTAAAATCTATTTCATAAAAAAAAAAAAGTAATGCGAGAGAGTTTAACGAAATAAGAGACCTGACAGCAATTGAGGGCCATTTTGGCTGTAGAGAAGAAATTTCCTCCCAGCTTTTTGGTTATCATTGAGGCTTCTGTCTTGGTTTCTATGTATTTATTATGTTGAGAATTCAGGATTGCCTGTTGACTGGTTAATTTTGAAAAGCTCCAGGCGGAAATTGGCACCAGTGACACTTTGTTGGCTTTCTAATCAGAGAACCACTGCTGTTCCCTCTCCGCTCTCTCCTTAGTTACACCATACCCTCCAATCCAGTTAACGTTTGACCCGCCAAGATCTTTCCTTAGCTAGGAGAGAGGAAAACACTTTTAAAATCCTTTATCCTCTGTCACTGAGCCAAAGAAAACATTAGTTGAGGGCCGTAGGAAAAAACCCAACTTAATGTAGATATTTGCTAACTGATTATGTTGTATTCTCTAAGAATAGTGCTTGAGCTCCTGGTGTCTTCTTGGGTGAGAAACACCGAGGAGAATGGATAAGCAGAGTCCTTGTCTGCAGAGACCAGGTGGCCTATTTGGTGAGGCTCCCCAAACAAAAATAACAATGGGACCATGCACATCAGTAAAAATTACACCGCTGGATGGTTTACTCAGGTGTTTCTGATGGTAAGTGCTAGAGAGCTGAAGCTAATTTCACTAGCTTTTGTTTTGTTTTGTTAAGATTTTATTTATTTGACAGAGAGACAGTGAGAGTGGGAACACAAGCAGGTGGAGGGAGAGAGAGAAACACACTCCCCACTGAGCGAGGAGCCCGATGCTGGGCTTGATCCCAGGACGCTGGGATCATGATCTGAGCCAAAGGCAGACCCTTAATGACTGAGCCACCCAGGCGCCTTTAATTTCGCTAGCTCTTGAAATGAAACCTGGGGAGCACAAAACTTACAGAATACAATTTACTGGATAAAGTGCATATACTTCAGGTCAATAGTAAGGACAGTTAAAGAGTGCTGGGAAGAGGAAGACAGGGAAGGGATGTGTAGACGTCTCTGAGTTGAGAGGACACCTGCTATGATCTTTAGTGGGATTCTGACTCATCACTTACCATGACTCTTCTTAGAAATGTTGATTGGGTGGCAGTCACTGCTCATATCTTCACTGTTCCCGTTCTTGAGCTGTTTTCAGCAGCATTATCAGAACAGGCTGGTGGCCGCACCAGCAACTGGGATTCCAGCGGCCTCTCTCTGAGCGGCAGGATCCAGCAACCGTCCTGGAGCTTTTGTTGGGCCCGAACTCTCTCGGTCCACAATTACTCTTATTTTTGTTTTTGTTATTTTGACACATTATTTATGTATTTATAAAAGATTTTATTTATTAGAGCTAGTGAGAGAGCACAGGGATGGGGGCGGGGGAGGGAGAAGCAGACTCCCCACTGAGGGGGTGGGTGCCGGGCTGATCCCTGGACCCCGAGATCAGGACCTGAGCTGAAGGCCCACGCTTAACTGACTAAACCACCCCGGCGCCCCTTGACACGTTTTTTAAACTTATTTAACTTATTTTTTATTTTAATATAATACCTATGTATGTTTGAAAAGTCAAGAGTACGCAGGGCTTATAACGAAAGAGAGTGCTGTTCTGTACTCCTAATTCTCACTGTCCCACGGACACCGACTTTCAACATTTTAAGCAATTTCTTCTAGTATTTTACCTCACGTTTCTTTCTTTCCTAACTTCCTTTTTTTTTTTTTAAACATTTTTTTTTTTTTTTTGAGAGAGGTAGAATGAGAGAAAACATGAGAAGGGAGAAGGTCAGAGGGAGAAGCAGACTCCCCATGGAGCCAGGAGTCTGATGTGGGACTCGATCCGGGGACTCCGGGATCATGACCTGAGCCGAAGGCAGTCGCTCAACCAACTGAGCCACCCAGGCGCCCCTTCCTTTTTGTTTTAAAGGTGTTATTTTTTATTTTTTTTTAAAGATTTTATTTATTTATTTGGGAAGAGAGAGAGTGAGAGAGAGCATGAGAAGGGAGAAGGTCAGAGTGAGAAGCGGACTCCCCATGGAGCTGGGAGCCCGATGTGGGACTCGATCCCGGGACTCCGGGATCATGACCTGAGCTGAAGGCAGTCGCTCAACCAACTGCGCCACCCAGGGGCCCTTAAAGGTTTTATTTTTTAAGAGATCTCTGTACCTAGCATGGGGCTTGAACTTAAAACCCGAAATCGAGAGTCGTACGCTCATTCGTGACTGAGCCAGCCAGATGCCCCTCTCCTCCACATTTCTGAACAGCATGCTTGTACTGCTGCTTCCTGAATTTGTTCAGTTTTAGTTATCTGATGACTTCCTACTTCTGAGGATGGGAATTTAGCTTTTATACCTCTCCCTCTTTTCCATCCTTCTTCTCTCAGTGTATTTATAGTAAGATACTCAGTGTTCACGTTGCTATGCCCATGTACATAGTGTTCAAGTGAAGTCAGTAGTATATTTCCTCAAGAAATGTTTTGCTTTTCCTGGAATTGAAAAGTGCCTTTTTCCTTTTTATTTGCATGACTTTTTTTTAAAATGTGCCTGTTGCTAATGAATCTTCAGTCTGTCGGACAGCAGTAAAATTCCTCTGAAACATGTTGGGTAATTATGAATTCATTTTCTTCTCTGAGATTTACTTCCGGGAGCCCTGTACCCCCTGCTTTAATCTGTACTGGCTTTTTCTTCAGGCCCACTGCATAGCTGTGGTCCCCGACAACACCTTTGTCGGGAGGATTTTTTTCACTTCTGTCCTGTTTTGGATTCTCAGTCTACTTCTTGATTCATTTCATTTTGGAAACAAGCTTTTCGTTCTTTCTAAGAAAGGTATCTTGAGATGTACATCTGAACGTGTTTTCTTTTTTAAGATTTTATGTATTTGAGAGAGGGAGAGAGAGTGAGAGGGAGCATGAGAGGGGAGAAGGTCAGAGGGAGAAGTAGACTCCCCGCAGAGTTGGGAGCCCGATGCGGGACTTGATCCCGGGACTCCAGGATCATGACCTGAGCCGAAGGCAGTCGCTTAACCAACTGAGCCACCCAGGTGCTCCTGAAGGTGTTTTAATTCTGTCCTCACACTTGTTGGATAGTGTGGTTAAGTATAGAATTCTCAATTAGAAATTATTATCCCGTAGAATTTTAAAGACATGCCGTTGAATAGTGCAGTGTGTTTGCTGGATAATCCAGTAGTATGACGTTGAATATTTTAATACTTCTGTCTTTCTTTTTTATTTTTCTTTTTCTGGAAACTTTAGGGTTGTCTTCGTATGATGTTTTGAATTTTAATGCTTAATGTGCCCCTGTGTGTGTGTGTGTGTGTGTGTGTGTGTGTGTGTGTGTGTTTTCCATTTTTCTTTTTGTTTTTCACCATTTCTTTGAAATATTTTCTTTACTTTTTTCTTGTGTGCTCTTTTGGAATTCCTGCTGAATTTATGTTGAATATCCTGGATCAGGCTTCTCTCTTTTTCCCCCTTCTTCCCTCTCTCCTTTCCCCCTTCCCCTATTCCCCCCCTTCCTTTCTGTGCTTTCCTGTTTTACAGCTCTTATCTTTTTATTCTGTTCTCGTGGAGAGTTCTTCAGTTTTATCTTCCAGTCTTTCTGTTGAATAGTCAAATTATTATTTCTGCTCTCAGTCCCAGAATATGTTCTTGCTTTCTGAATGTGCTTTTCTTGTTCTTATTTCGTGAATGCAAGGTCTTCTTTCTGAGGCCATCAGTTATAAGTGTGTTTCGAAGTTGTAGTCGGTTCTCAGCTTAGTTTGTTTATCCAGAGTTATTTTTCTGTTTGTTTTAGACTCTTATGTGACGGAACCTTTCTTAATATCTGGTGATCCTTGATTTCCATTTCATGTTGAAGGAGGAGGCACTAAAAGTTGATTGGAGGGTCATCTTGTGAGTCAGGACTTACCAGCTGGTGGCCTTTGCTTTAGAGTGATTGCCCAGGAACTCAGCTCTTTCTTAGAGCTCAAGCAGGGGTGGGGGGTGGGGTGGGGTGGAGCTAAAGGTCAGCAGTTGCTGTTCTTTGCTTTCAGGACAAGTTTCTTCAGAGATGGTATTCAGAGCTTCTGTGAGGGCTCAGGGAGAGGGATGGTGTGAGCTGGGCTGCCAGCACTCTGGAAATCTAGCAGAGGAAGAGGGTTGGATGCGTTTTCCAGTCTCTAAGTAGACCTTCTTTGTCTCTCGGCTTCTCTTGGCTCTCTCCTTGGCCCTCAGCTGTGCCTGGTGTCCGGGGGCCAGAGAGCATCTTCTGTTGAACTGTTCTAAGCATTAAATCCCAGGGTCAGGTGGAGGGGCAGGTGTTGTGTAGGTTTGGGTAGGGATCTGAGCGGTAGGGATCTGAGTCTCACAGACTGCGAGCCACGTCACCCCTACCTACCCCGGTCCTTATTACCTTTTCCTTTAGGTCCTTGGGGCTTTTCAGCATTCTGCTACTGGAATTGGCTTGCTTTTTTGGCTCTCACCCCACAGGCGATGAGTCTCTGTGGTGACTTAGTGAGTTAGCCTATTTCCAAGCACTTTCCCTCTTCCAGACCTGCATTCAGATGACTAGTGTCTGCCCGATGCACTGCACCCACCTATTGGTACCCCCCAGATTCCGTTTTCTGGAAAAATATCGGGGCTTTTTTTAATGGATGGTGTTTACTCTTGGAAATTCATTTCATTCTACTTCATTAAAATTTTAATTTATCCATCTCCCATTTCAAATGTATCTGTCTAGACTAGAAGTGTTACAGTAGTGTCTTCTTCTAAAATAAATTTCAGTTTCTAACTTTATAATTTTTAGGACTCTAAGGGCTTAGGGAAGTCACTAACTTTTTGATTATCAGGAGTGTGCAATAAGTAAAGGCTTTGTTTTATAACTCTCTACTTTTTTTGTATATGATTGAAAGTCTTAATCCAAGATTATGTACTTTATCAGTGTTCTCCACCTTTTCACATCAGTTTTAAGTTAAATACCAAGTAGGGAAAAACTTTACTTGCTTATAATAGGGATACTTTTTATTTCATATATAATTTAAATTTTTTGTTTGTTATTTTATTTTATTTTTAGAGAGAGTTTACTTATAATAGGGATACTTTTTATTTCATACATAATTTAAATCTTTCGTTTATTATTTTATTTTATTTTTAGAGAGAGAGAGAGCGAGAATCTTAAGCAGGCTCCATGCCCAGCAGCTAGCCTGATGTGGGGCTCTATCTCATGACCTTGAGATCATGACCTGAGCTGAAATCAAGAGTAAGAAGCTTAAATGATTTGAGCCACCCAGGCGCCCCTAACCTTTTATTTTATTTTTTTAAGTAATCTCTACACCCAGTATGGGGCTCAAACTCACGACCCTGAGATTAAAAGTTGCATGCTCTAACAACTAAGCCAGCCAGGCACTCCTATTCCATATATATTTTCAAAAGATATATATGTGCACGTTTTATATAATTTTGTATATATACATATATAAATTTGAATAGTCTTTTCTACTCCTACAAATACAGGATTTTACAATGTATACTTTATCAGTAACTGAAAGGTATCTGTTAGGTTACACACCACAACTTGTATATGGAAACAGGTGTGACTTTCAGTTGATTGATTTCATTCAAATAATTTATTTTCATTATAGAAGTTTTGCAAGTGAGGAGCTTAAATGCATTTATATAGAGAAAGGTAGCAGGGGCGCCTGGGTGGCTCAGTTGGTTGGGCATCTGCTTTCGGTTCGGGTCCCAGGGTCCTGGGATCAAGCCCTGTGTGGGGCTCCCTGCTCAGTGGGGAGTCTGCTTATGTGTTCTCTCCCTTGCTCTCTCAAATAAATAAATAAAATCTTCCAAAAAAAAAAGAAAAGAAAAGAGAGATAAAAGTAGTCAAAGTGTAAGAGGGTGAGCCACTGAGGGAAAACGCGATGCCTTCTTCTGTTGGCTGTTTGTTGAGCTGCAAGCTCTGTGTTTTGTGCATTGTATGAAAAAGCAGAGGAATTTGATTTCTGAGATTGTATGTTGATTAGTCATCTTTTTGCACGAAAAGTAACATTGGTTATTCAAGAAATGACACACCACTCACGTGCAGAATTGTGCTGACCCTGTGCCCCCAAATACAGCTGTGAACAGAGAGGAGCACAGGCCCCCAAGCAAGATGAAGAACCCAGATAGAGTGACGCCCAGGGACTTCACACTGTGGTGGCAGTCCCATAGTCCTCCTCGGGCCTTGGCTCAGACGGAAAACCGAAGCACTTGAGTAGGAGCCCAGGTGATGGCTTTGTCAAGAGACTAACAACAGCCCAGGAGTTAAAGAACAGAACCACGGAGGTGTGAGGTCTTTCAGTAAAGTAACAATGCCGCCATTTCGCGGAGTCTCTTCTTGGTGCTGGACACGTGTGTGTTCTTTCACCTCTCTCTTGTGGAGAGAACTGAGCCCAGAAGCTCAGTGGTTTCTTCAGGACTGGTGGGGCTGGGCTTCCAACCAGCTCCGTAAGAGTTTAAAAGCTGTAACTTTTCCAGCATACTCTATTACCAGAATTTGAAGACACCGCCTTGTTTTCCTGGGATGGCACGGACATCAGTGTGTTCAGAATAGACCCTCGTCAGACAAGGAAAC
>CM052799.1:12407995-12427075 GCA_028533885.1 Nasua narica
ATTCATCTATGGATGGACATCTAGGTTCTCTCCATTGTTTGGCTATTGTGGACATTGTTGCTATAAACATTGGGGTGCATGTGCCCCTTCAGATCACTACATTTGTTTCTTTAGGATAAATACCCAGTAGTGCGATGGCTGGGTCGTAGGGTAACTCTATTTTCAACTTTTTGAGGAACCTCCATACTGTTTTCCAGAGTGGCTGCACCAGCTTGCATTCCCACCAGCAGTGTAGGAGGGTTCCCCTTTCTCCGCATCCTCGCCAACATCTGTTGTTCCCTGACTTGCTAATTTTAGCCATTCTGACTGGTGTGAGGTGGTATCTCACTGTGGTTTGGATTTGTATTTCTCTGATGAGGCTTTGGTTTAATAAAATCAAAATTACAGACTTTCCATTAAAAGTGGTTTAAAAAAGGTTTATCACTTAAGAGGCCCAAACACCAGGTATCAAAAAATTCCACCGAGGGAAGCATGTCATTGCTTAGTGTCAGGAAGATATTGGAACTGTGGTTTGGGTTTTGGCGAGGGATTAATGCAAAGGTAGCTCATTCTCTAGGGGGTTCGATCCCTGGCTGTACCAAATGACCATAAACTGAGGGACTTAGAACAAGACAACTGTATTCTCTCAGAGCTTCTGCAGGTCAGAAATCCAACGTGGGTCTCAGTGGGCTGACCAGGGGATCAGCAGGGCTGCCTTCCACGCTGGAGGCTGGGGGAAGAACCCTCTTACAAGCTCATTCAGGGTGTGGGCCAAATACGGTTCCTGTGGTTGTGGGACTGAGGTCCCTGTTTCCTTGCTGGCTGTCAGCATGAGACCACGCTTAGTTTCTAGAAGCCTCTCTGCTGTCCTTGCATGTGGCCCCAGCATCTCGGGAGCTGTCAGCAGCTCACCAAATCCATCGCATCCCCGAAATTTCTTGTTCCCCTTCTGCACCTCTCTGACTGGCTCTTCTTTCCTCTTGTGCTTTTATGGGTGACGCTTGTGATTCCATTGGGCCCGCCCCAACTACCCAAGATAATCCTGTTTTAAGGCCTGTTGATTAGTAACCTTAATTCCATCCGCAGGGCAGTACCTAGAGTGAGCGGGGAGATGGGATTCCGGGGGCGGGGGGGGGGGGCATCTTTAGAATGCGGTATACCACAGACACTTCTAAGATACAGTTTAATTTCCAGCACATTCTGCCTGTGGTTTGATTGTTCAAACTCTTATTTTTAAATGTTTTAAAAAAATATTTATTTGAGAGAGACAGAGAGAGAGAACACGAGCAGAGAGAGGGAGAAGCAGACTCCCTGCCGAGTAGGGAGCCTGATGTAGGGCTCGACCCCACAACCCTGGGATCATGGAGATGCTTAACCGACTGAACCACGCAGGTGCCCCTAATTGTTTAAACTTTTAACTATGCAAAGTAAAAATAATTTCTGGAAGAGGTAGCAAGGTATAACCATGCTATAACCACCACTCTAACCACCACCAAGGTATAACCACCATTTCATGTTGGCTTCTTAAAGCTCACATTGTCTTTTGTACCAAAAGCTTTTTTCTTGTTATAGAGTCATATTTACAAATAAATCAAGAAAGACATTCATAATTTTTATTCACATTCTGTATTATTCTGGAATATTTGTTTTTGATAAATCAGAGCCGTGTTTTATATGGTCGTGAACTTTGGGGATATATATTTAGAAGATATAGTATGATTCCAGTATCTTCCTATCAAAACCAGATTGTTCAGAGGTGGCCCATGAGGCAAAGATATCGGAACCTTCAACAGTATTATTTCTTTAAAGTGCAAATTAGATAACTTTTCTGTTATGAAAATATGCAGCTTTTCTCCCTTCTCTATTAAAGGATGTTTTTGTTAATGAGAAAGAGTCATCACACCTAGGAGGCAGACCTTTTATTCTTTGCAAAAGTACTTCATGAATGCTCGTTCCGTTCCCACTGTCTGCGAGGTAGTTAGGATAAGCAGTCTCATCCCCAGGCTTAATGAAGGGCTGGGATTGTGGGGTGTCCACATCAGGCGGAGGCTGGCAGTGGAGGGCAGTGAAAGAACTCATCCGAGGCAGAACTCAAGAGATAGAAGTTTACTGAGTACACTGCAGGGAAGTGGCGGACAGGAGAGCAGAGGGGAGGCTGTTTGCCACAAGGCAGGGTGAGGGTGGAGTGAGGGAGCCTGGGGATATCACTGAGGCCGGCTGGAAGTAGCTCACTGGTTAGTAAGGCCCTGTGGCTATTTGGGGGTGGGTTGTTTAATAAACCTGTTTGCACTGCCTCTTTGCATTCAGCTTGGTGGTCGCTGTAAGCCCTTTGCCTTACTCAGGTTCCAAGCCTCCTCCTTAAATATGGCTGTTTATTTGTACCCCCCGCCCCCAAGATACATCCTCCAATCATATGACCCACCGGTACACATCTGAAGGGTCTCATGACTGAGGGTTACTAAACAGTAATAGACGACCTTTCCCAACAAGAGCCGGCCCCCTCAGGATCCTGGAAACCTTGGTTCCAGAATTCCTTAGAGACTTACACTATCCCTAACCCCCTCCCAGCTTGAAAGGATTTAATGGGCCACTCCTCCCGACCCCAGTGCAGCTCTTTCTGCCCACGGGTCCTGTCCCCTGCTTTCACAAAACCACCTTTTTGCACTAAAGACATCTCAAGAATTCTTTCTGGGCCGTCGGCTTCAAACCCTAACCATCAGTTTTGGTTTCCCATCTAAACAAGGCCCCCACATGTTTGTTGACTGACCGTGATTCTGGGTGGTTCCTTTGGCGCTGCTGGGCCTAGAACACGTCTTTGGGAGTTGACTTAACTCCGAAGCAGGGCTGGTAAGGGACGGTTCTTTAGCAATGCTGTCATCATTATTTCAGAAGTAAGAGAACAGAGGAGAGGTTCTTTGTTATTCATCTGAATCTTGTGAAAAGAACTCCCAGAGTTTCTACAGGCATCGGAGGTGGGACAGGATGTTCCAATATAGCATCAGCCGTGGGCACTCTTTCAGGTCCTAAGCCTGTTTAAGCCTCAAAGGATGCCGTGGGGCATCTGTGCTGTGTGCTTGTGTAAGATGGGGGGGCTCCTCTCAGGAGGGGGCTTGTCACAATGGCTTCTGCTTGGGAGACAGCTCTTTCTTTGAAAGCTTTTATAGATTATAAAGAAGTCTTGTTTTTGAGGTCTGTTTTTTATTGAAATTTTTTTCCTATTTGTTATTTTTTCTCTCTCCCCTGCCTCCCAGTCCCTGAAGCTTGTGTAATGCTTCACACATGGTTAGCTGTCAGTAAATGTATTGACTCACTCTTGGCGATTTACGCTTGCACACAACATCTGCAGACAAGGGCGGGCATGGTGGTTTGGTTTTGTTTTGTTTTCATGATCTAAGACTAGAGATAACTACCCTATGAGTAGATTGGAAATTTGCTTTATTCCTTTCAGTTGGTTTCAGGACCTCTCACTTTTTTAAAAAAAAAGCTTTATTGGAAGTATATTCGGGCGGATGGTAAACTCCACATATTTCAAGTGTACAGTGGTATTACACATATTGACGTTTTTCTACACCCACAAAAGCATCGCCAGTACCAAGATAGTGAGCGCCTCCGTCACCCTGGGAAGTTTCCTTGGGCCAGCAGCCCCGCCCTTGCCCCTCAGTAGGAGTTAAACCTGTAACTCCTGTGAGATCCAGCTTTTCCACCCCCAGGGAGACACCCGGGAGAAATGAAGGGGTATGTCTGCCTCAGAGCTGTACAGGAATGTTCGCAGATCATTCATAATACCTCAAGCCGGAAGCAGCTCAGATGTCCATCAGCAAGTGAATGGATAAACAAATGGTGGTAGAGCCTTCCGCTGGAGTGCTGTCTGGCATTAGAGAAAGGAAGGAGCTCTTGTATTTGGTTTGAGTTGAAGACTCCCATATTTAAAGCAGATTTGTCTTTGTTGTATTTTGCTTGGCTTGTATTAAAATTAATGGGTTTTCGTTCTCTTAGCAACCTCGCCCGCCCTCCCCCCCCCCCCAGCCCCTGGAGGAGACTAGCCCAATCTTTGAGAGTCGCTTATAGATGAACCGTAACAGGATGTAAGTTGCATTTGGATCCTGAAGAGTTGAGAGCTCGTCGTCAGAAATGTTCAGTACCGTCCATTCTGCTGCAGGACTTGTTCCTGTAAATCCCAGGGAGCCATCTGGGTGTAGGAAATGGTGTCGGGGATGGTTGTGGGGATATGTAGAAAATTTTTCACAGGCAGGGCCAGTGGAATAGAGGAAGTAGAATTTAGAAGGAAAGGAAGAAGCCCTCAGATTGGCTGCACAGACAGAAATTCTTTTAAAGGAGGCTTAAGACAATAAAGATTAGTTCCTGGAAAATATAAACAAAACAAAACAGAAGACCCCACAGAAAGAAAACTGGTTCCTTCCCCAGGCCTGGTCAGCTCCTGGAGGGTGGTACTTTCTCCTGCGTCTAGCTCAGCGGTCAAGGTCACAGCCCCTGAGCCCAGCTGCATTGTTTTCACTGTATTGTTTATCCAAGGGGTTACTGTTGCCCTGAGGCTCACCCTGCAAGTTACCCAGGTGCTCTCCTGAGGGACCTAAAAGTGTGGGTTTTTGTTGGACTCTGGTTACAGAGTTGCAGTCGCGCTGAGTAGTCTGTGCCAATCCTGCTTTTTACCCCCTTTATTTCGTATTTTGCAGAACAAAAAGTTTTATTTTTCTTCATTCTCATTTTGTTTGTATGGCATTCTAGCAACAAAACCCAAACATGCCCAAATCTTAATGTAGTTTAATTTTTGAAAAAGATTTTGTTTATTTATTTGACAGAACAACAAGCAGGGGAAGTGGCTGTGGTAGAGGGAGAGGCAGAAGCAGGCTCCCCAGTGAGCAGGGAGCTCCACGCGGGGTTCCCATCCCAGGACTCCGGGATCATGACCTGAGCCGAAGGCAGACGCTTAAGCGAATGAGCCACCCAGGCTCCCTTACAGTAGTTTATTTTAAACAATTTCATGGAAATGTCTTATTTAAAATGTATTTCTTAGTATTTTTAGCTAATACATCTTCCTTACTATGTGTCAGATGTTATTCTAAGTGCCTATCAAAAATGAGCTCATTTTATCATCACGACCATGTTGTTCAATATCTATATTATCCCTGTTTTATGAATAAAGGAACTGAGAACAGAGAGAATGAGTAACTTGCCTACGTTCACACAGCACAGGTAGCCGGGTTCTACAGACCGGGTTCCTGACTGCTGTGCTACATTCTGCACCGTGTTGAATGTAGTAAGTGCGAATTTAGTATGATTTTCTTGTGTAAGTCAAACTGGTTTTATAGCAAACCTTGTGAGCTTAGTGTACCAGTGAAAACAGTTGCCCTGAACAGCAAAAATATCTGGTCAGTAGCTGGGAAATCCATTTGATGTCAGATTTAAGCAATGCTGAAGCTGTTAACAATAAATAGGTTTGGTTTTTTTTTTTTTTTTTTTTAGAAGCCCGCATTTCGTCTTCTGTGGTTATTTATGGTTTTTAACTTCTTTTTAGGCACGTCACACCTGAGAAGTTTTATGTGGAAGCTTGTGATGATGGAGCGGATGACGTACTTGTCATCGACCGTGTGTCCACGGAAGTTACCCTGTCAGGTACCCACGGGGGGAGCAGGCGCGGCCAGGAGGGATTCTGTACGGTGGTGACAGTAATTAAAATAAACGGATCGGGGGTGTATCTGTGTGGCTCTGAGTCTCGTCTCATAAATTTGAATTCCTGCCACCTCATTTGATTTTTATGCATTTGTTTTATGCTTCCTCCTTATTCTGAAAGGGAGGAATGATCTTGAAATTTTGACGATCCGTAAGGATTTAAAAACGTAATTATTTCTTTATTTCTTCCCTTATCTGTCCTTTAACAGGATCGATTTGTTGAGGTCCGTTCTTTTCTAGCTGGGAGACTTAAGGCATTTGAGGATAGGAAAGTTGTTTGAACGTTAAGTGTGTGAAATTTTAACAGCTGCTTTAGTTTTTGAAAATATTCATGACTCTGGGTATAATTTAATAAATCAAAAGTTATATATATATATATGTATGTATGTGTGTATGTACGTATCATTGACTAAAACTTGTGTTGTAGGCAAGTAATGTTCCTAAGCTTTATCTGTCTATATCTTGTCTGTCTTTCCAGTTACATTTAGGTTTTGCTTCTCTGGGGTGTGAAAAACAGTTTTTTTTCTAAGTATATGGTATACTGATTTCCGATTAAATGTGAAATAATTGTGGTGATAAATTAATGTACCATGTGATACCACATTTAGAATTTCATATTTCATGTGTTTAAATACTCACCTCTAGACAGAGTTCTCTGTATTTTTTTTTAAGTATTGTATTTCAGTAACCACAGAGTAGGAATTCAGTCAATGTAAATATCCTCTGAATGGATAAAGTGAAATATGAAGATATTTTGAATAGGTTAGTAAAGTATAAGATGGGGGTGGCTCTAAATTTTTATTTTCTTAGTTATCTTGTTATTCTGGAAAGTACCATATATAGTTTTCCTTTGACCAAATGGAATTAGAGGTCTGTTTTAGTTTGATTAATTTGGCATTTCCTAGGTCTGTTGGTTGGTGGCCGCTCTCTCAAGATAGCCAATTGGTTTTAACCACTGTTAGGGCACTTCTAAAGTCTAGTAACACTACTTCTTTAGATCGTGTTGATACAACGCAGTGTCTTATAAAAGTTTTAGCGTGGATGTGTTTTCAATTATTTTTGACCTTTTAGTGATACTTATTTGTATTGCAGGCCCATTAGACAGCACAGTGCTAAAGGTCACCAATAGTTTGGATGTAAAAAGGACACCAAGTAGTCATCAGTAGACCCATGAAGAGATACTTGACCCGAAGCCAGTGGTGATGAGGGGCTGACTCACTCACAGTTGCTCTGCTGGTGGTTTTTTTTTTTTTTTCTTTTTTTTTTAAGCCGTTGGGAATGTAGATCATTGCCATGGAAAGAGGGATTTTTTTTTCCTTCCATGAAAAACTAACATGAATTCTTAGAAATTATCAGTTTTATTGTTATTATACTCCAATTAGTGTAACTTAGAGCTCCATCAATAAATAGTACATTCATGCTTATCAGATGATCTCGGTGTATTCAAGATTTTCTCCAAGCTTTTCACTGCACTGGCATTCCCATTTGTCATGTTCGTTGATTGTGGCCTAGCATTGCTAAGTAAATTGAATCACCAAGGGAAACAGAAGTGAACTTCAGACCTTATTCGGAATGACTTTATACATAATAACAGGACTGCCTTTAAGAAACAGGCCTTGGATTGACAGCAGTGTTTCAGAATGAGTTCTAGAGTGGTGATTAAACTGTGAAAAAAAAGTGTGTAGCCACATAAGTCTGGGAGCCGTGAATGAAACCACGGAGCAGCTTTGTTCCCCTGTAGGACTCCTCAGAGGCCCATGCCTCATGACTCCGGGAGAGGGAAGAGAGGTGATGTGGGTGTCTATGGCAAAATCAGTTCTTTTGATGGGGACTCTTACCTCCCTCACTCTGGGGCATTATTCCCTAGAGTTCTACAAATGTGTTTTGTGGAACACATTGACTTAAAGTTTAACAATTGTGAAATGAACCGTATTATCGAAGATACTTTTTTTTTATTATTATTATTAAGGGCATTATTGGTAAAGTCAGGTTAATGGTGGTGCCTCCCTGCACACCTGTGTTTCCTTCCTTCTTCGTCCCTTGGGTCTTGCCTCTGTTTCCCACATTTGTCGAGGTGGACAGGCAAGTCTCTGTTTTTGTTCCATTAGTTGCACGTTGGTATTAACTTCATGCCCTCTTCCCCATTAACTTTCTATTTCTCTCTTTTTTTAAATTTTTTTTTTTAAGATTTTATTTATCCATTTGAGATAGAGACAGTGAGAGAGCATGAGAGGGGAGAAGGTCAGAGGGAGAAGCAGACTCCCCATGGAGCTGGGAGCCCGATGCGGGACTTGATCCCAGGACTCCGGGACCGTGACCTGAGCTGAAGGCAGCCCCCCAACCAACTGAGCCACCCAGGCGCCCTTTTTAAATTTATTTTAAAGATTTTATTTATTTGACAGAGAGAGAGAGAGAGATCACAAGTAGGCAGAGAGGCAGGCAGAGGGAGAGGGGGAAGCAGGCTCCTCGCTGAGCCGAGAGCCCGATGTGGGGCTCGATCCCAGGACCCTGAGATCATGACCCGAGCTAAAGGCAGAGGCTTTAACCCACTGAGCCACCCAGGTGCCCCTTTTCTACTTCTCTTAAATGGACATGGACTTAATTTCTGGCAAGAGGTTGAATAAATTTGGTTAAAAAATAACCATAGAAATATCCCATGATTTACTTGATGAGGATTTAGAAGCATGTTACTTTGGGCACCTTATTCTAGACAGGCGGAGGCCTTTATACATCACATGGACATCTCTACTTTATATTTTGCCAAAATGGAGGTCTACCAGCCATGAAGGACTATTGCTTTCTTAGAACAAGTCATGCATATTGATTTTCAAGTAACTACAGATGTCAAACTAGGTCTTTTGTATCGGTGAGCTTCTTCTATGTGATTTTTTCTTTTCCTTTTTTTTTTTTTTCTTTTTTAAAGTCAAGAAAGATATTCCTCCTTCAGCTGTTACAAGACCAATATTTGGTATACTGGGCACAATCCATCTGGTGGCAGGTAAGAAAAAATAAGCTAAGACGGGCAAAGAAGGTAATTAAATTGACCCAGTATAAGATGAAGGCATACTTCCTATCCTGCTGGAGGCAGTAAATCTGTAGGTTAGATATTTGTCACTAATTTCTAAAAGTGACATACTCTAGATGATCAGTGGTAAAATCTATCGACCTGAGGTGCTGCTGAAAAAAGTGCATTTTTGGTTTTATTTCAACTGGAGTTGAAATCCTTAGCCAACTAGACATTTCTTCATGAATCCTAAGAGTATTTAAGTAAACATTTTAATACACTGATGAACCAGAGTGTTCTATATTGTCAGCCCCATATTGAGGTTGGACATGACCTATGACCTAGCATGTGTTAGAGAATGCTGCCTGGTTCTGAGTTATTAGGAAAGTGATTTTGTTTACCTAAATTTCATTTCATTGAATTTAAAAAACATTCCTGTATTATTAGGCAGTGTGCTAGGTGCCAAGTTATAGAAGATACTAGAAGATACCAGGCCCTTTTTTCCCCCTGAGGTTTCCAGTCTAGTGCGAGATGCATTTAAGTGGTAAATCACTGTTGTATGGTGAGACAAGGTCCAGGAGAGAGGTATTCACAGGAAGACTTCCAGGAAGGGCACTTGTGTACATAAGCTCCACTTGAATGGAGCTTAAGAATTAATTTACTGGTAAAGGTGTACCCTGTTTTATTTGTGGGAGGAGGCGGTGGCCAGGATCACCATTGGGGTATTATTCATTGTGCTGTGATGCCTTCTTAATTCTGGACTGTTCATCTTCGTGATGCTGCAAGGACCAGTTAGTTATATCGCCCCAGCACATTTCTCTGCCATGTGTAATGACACGGAGGCCATAGGGGTGGTGTAGACAGGACATTACCTCTCCTGCAATGGTCAGAACTCATGACACATGATGCTTTAAGCTACATGCTGGGAAATGCATTAGCAGAGGCCTGTATGCCAGAGAGAGAAAGAAGCGTTTTCTGTCTTTACTCTCTTCTCCATCTGCTAAGATCACTGCTTTTGTTTTTATTTTTTATTCTTCAAATTTTTTATTTATTTATTTGACAGAGAGGAGAGAGATCACAAGTAGGCAGAGAGGCTAGCAGAGAGAGAGAGGGGGAAGCAGGCTCCTTCCTGAGCAGAGATCCCAATTCGGGGCTCGATCTCAGGACCCTGAGATCATGACCTGAGCTGAAAGCAGAGGCTTTAACCCACTGAGCCACCCAGGTGCCCCATTGCTTTTATTTTTTTGAGAAAAGATTTTGGGAAAAGAAAAGTAAGAACTTTTCTAAATAATACCCTGTTCTTTCTATTCATAAATCCTAAGATTTCCTTTTAAAAAAAGTCATGGGCCTTCCATCTCTGCGATGCTGTGCGGTCTCACTGCTGGCCAGTGGAGCTTAAAAGTGCCGAGTGCTACTGTTGGCTTCAGAGTTGCCTCTTTTCTAGTTATGTTGTGTGTGGTTTTGCTTTTTGCAGGTAATTATCTAATCGTTATTACCAAAAAGACAAAAATAGGTGAATTTTTCAATCACGTAATCTGGAAAGCAACAGATTTTGACATCCTTTCTTATAAGAAGACGATGTTGCACTTAACTGATATTCAGGTAAGAACTGGAATCACTTACTCATTGCAAAAGCTGACATAATCCTGTGGGAGGTGGGGGGGCGCTGGGGATGGTGGGACAAGGATCACCGGACGGATTTCTTTTAAGCCTAATGATTTCAACAACCCAGCAAGCAGGTTTCCTCTACATACCTTTATATCTGGTCATGAAACGTGCTTTCTTTAAAGTCCTTTATATATCTTACTATTCTTGGTTTGTTTTTTTTTTTAAAACTGACCAGGTTCTTAAGTTTTAGAATTTCATATGTAGAGAAAAGGACAGACAGAAAAAGTCCCTGTATCCAACAACCAGAATTAACTTTATATCGTTCTCTTAAAGAAATAAAATATGAGATGCCTTTGAAGTTCTGCTGATCCCATCTCATTCCCACACTTTGTCCGGAGAAAAAATTTTCTCTGTGTTTGCCGCGTGTGAATAGCAGCGTGTGCGTTTGTGTCCCAGCGGCCCCCCTCAGCACGGTTCCTGTATGCACGGCTTTCAGTTACCCTGGGTCAGGTATTAGGGAATGCAGTCCCCCAACAAAGCGGTTTAAATTTCAGTTACTATGGTACATGAAGTCGGTACTGGTGCAGCAAGCTGGAGATGCAAAGGAGCAAAAAAGCAGCAGCTCTAGAAAGGAAATTCGGGTTGAACCTGAGTGGGGGAGAGAAGTGGCGGCTGACCCTGGGAATGCCGGGACTCGGCCTTCACGAGGCTCTAGGTCTGCAGCCGGGGGTCTTAGTGAAGGTGAACTTCTCGACGTTCATAATGAAGTGGTTGTGATGAGAAAGTTGAAGATGTCCCAGAGGAAGTGATGCCCGAGATAGACTTCACAGGAAAGGAACCTTCCGGGGTATTCTGTGACCTTGAGAGTGCCAAGGAAAGGCAAGAGAATTAGGGGCACCTGGGTAGCTCACCTGAGCATCCGAGTCGATTTTGGCTGAGGCCATGATCTTAGGGTCCTGGGATTGAGCCTAGCATCGGGCTCCGTGCTCAGCAGAGAGTTTGCTCATGCTCTTTTTCTTGCGATCTCTCTTAAATAAATAAATATATCTTTAAAAAAAAGAAAAGAAAAGAAAGGTGTATGGCAGTTGGTCAGGGTATAGAAAAGATACTCCATAGATCAACATATTCACCCCATAAGGCCTGGTGTTTAAGGCAATAAAAATGGTTGTATATATTTAATAGCCCAGTAATATTTAATATTTTCTTGAACGGTTTTTTCTTAATTGCCATACTTGGTTGTCAGGCCATGCAACTAATTTTAACATTGCCCACTGTGTATGCTTTGCTGGTACCTTTTGTTCTTAAAAAAAAAAAGTTATAGATATATATATATATATATATATTCTAAAAATATATATGTATGTATATATATCAGACATTATATATATGTCTGAGCCTGAATTAAAAATTTTGTAACATGTAGATTTGTAACAGGTACATTAATATCTTAATCATTTGATAATCATTAAACATTACCAAACATTATCAATTGTTTCTTAAAGTAAGGATAAAAATAGATGTCCCAATATTCAGCTAAAATGATTATCAGAAAATAAAGCTAAGTATTATTTTACTGGACTTTTCTTTTTAATCTTTGCATTTTAAGAAAAGAATATAATGCCCATCCAGCCTAGTAAAGTTTCCTAGGAATGAGGATAGTATTATTCCCTTGTTATTTACTCACCGTGTTATTGGGCCTCTCATGACTTTGTGTTTTTCACTTGTCAAGTGAGAGTAATTACACTGAAGTGCAGGGTTGTCGTGAGGATGAAAGAGAGTGTCTAAAGGTTCTGGCACAGGGGAGGTCATCACCTAAGATGGTGATGTTCTCTTAAAATAACTTCTGCCCATTAGAGAGAAACCAAAGGATACTAAAGGGCAGGAGTTCTGTCCCATCAGTTAATGTACTAATACCCCGTGCAGTTCATTGAACCTCCTCCGTGGGTCAGGAGCTGGCCTAGGTCCTGAGGAAATGGTGGGCATCCTCCTGTCTCTCCTGTGCCCGTGGCATTTAACAGGGCCTGCCGGCGCACAGATCTGGACAGATTGCGTTTCAAGTCTGAGACACGCTGATGTTTTCCTCCCCTTCGTTTACAGTTACAAGATAATAAAACTTTCCTAGCGATGATAAACCACGTCCTGAATGTGGATGGGTTTTACTTTTCAACGACGTATGATTTGACCCATACTTTGCAGCGGCTGTCTAACACTAGTCCCGAATTCCAAGAAATGAGTCTGTTGGAAAGGGTAAGCTTCATCTTCAGTTATTTTTACTTATTTTGGGTGGTTTTTTTTTTTTTTTTGAAGGGACACAGCTCTATGTCATCCATAAAAATATTTGTCGATTTTTCGCAATCCTGGCTATGCCAGACTCACGTGTGGGGTTGAAAGCACACCGTGTTCTGCCGTTCAGTATCCGTCACAATTGCAAATTCAGGATCCCAGAATCTGTCTGTGTGACCCAGACAGGATTGAGAACCAGTGATATAAGAATTGAGAAAACCAGTTTCCACAGACTTGCTGGTAGTTTCCCGAGTTACTAAGGTTAACAACATAATTATCCTTATAAAATTAACATGCCCGCAGGCGATACTCTTTCTGCAGTGGCGTTATTTATAGTTCTTACAACTAGAAAAGTAAGAATTTACTGATAGAAGAACTTGAAAAATATTGATTTAAGGTGGGGTTTTTGGTGGTTATTTTGCCCCCTCCCTTTTTTAAAAAAATACGAGTGTGTCTTTAAAACTAGGTCCTCAAATGATATCCTAAAATTCCTGCTATTCAGGAAACTGGATAATTGTTGCCTGGATATTTTAGTAACAGACCTTAGGGGCAGACAGAATTTTAAAGGTTGCTGTCTGTTACTTGTTAGGCTGGACCCTATCAAATTGCCAGTCATTGACCATTGTTGACCAGTAAAAATGATAATTTCATATGGTTCACCCTAAATCAATAATTTCGTTGACTGGCTCTTTTAAGATTTTGTACTCTAATCTAGGAAAATTATATGTAGGCTTGGCCGTAAAATTAGATGTAAGTTAAGCAATCAAGCAATTTGCCTCTTAACTGCAGAGACAGTTGCTTTTATATTTTTTTTTTTTTTTAAGAGACAGTTGCTTTTAAAAGCAGTTGCTATGCTGTGTTCTCCATTTGTTTATCAAATGTCTCTCCGATGCCTGCTGTGTACCAGGCACTGTACCAGCCAGCGGGGACACAGAACAAAGAGGGTCCTGGGGTAGCAGAAGTCTGGGCAGTCACGGAATAAGGGACATTTGCTATCGTGAGGCTGTGCACCAAAATGGGAGTTGGGATCCCAAGGGAAACTTGGGACTCACTTGGTCTGGGGAAGCTGGGGACGACTTTACAAAGGAAAGTGCTTGTGAGTGGAGACCGAATGCTGTTCTGAATAGGCCATTGTGGTCAGGGGACAGTGGGACGGGGAGGGTCCCGGGCCGAGGTGGTGGCAGTGTAACGTGAAACGGAGACCGCCATCCTGCACGTCCTGCACGCTGGGAAGGGAATTTTGTCAGCTAATCAGGAGTCAGAGGTGACACAGTAATCGCGGAGGTGACAAATGAACCATACGTATCTTAGACATTTTATCTAACTAAAAACATGAAATTCTACGCCGACTGGTCGGTTTTTTGATAGAGGACTGACTGTAAGCTTTTCTTTGTTTTGGGTTCCTTGATTCCTCTGAAGAATCCATCCCTTTCACTTTCCAGTTTGAGCCAGTAGAGCACACAGCGATGTGCTGGCAGAAGCCTGTAGATTTTGACTGGTTCTCAACCTTCCAGAGCAGCCCCCCCTCCTCCGGATCCAACAGCTGTGTTGTTTTGGCAGCTTGCCTTTAATCGCTTTAAATTCCGTTATCGTCCAGCTTTATTAAAAAAAAAAAGTCGTTTGTTTTTCAGTCCCGTCTCATCGACGTGTAAGACACTGAGTTTGATTATGTCACGATGACTAACAAGTGCTGCTGGCTCGGGGCGGGCGATTGGGGGCGCACACCTGAGCTGGGAAGCGCACCCCGAGGCTGGTGGTGGCCGCTTGGGGACTCCCAGCAGGGGACAAGAATGGGGGAGTGGCGGGAGAACGAGTTAATCTCCTGTGTGGAGGGACCTTCTCCCGTGTTTACAGTGTGAAGGTCAGAGCAGAGTGGGCCAGCGAGGCTGGCAGGCGGTTACTGGAGAGGCTGTCAGATGCCGGTGACGGTTAGGCTGCGCAGAGGTGTGTTCTTTAGGTGACAGTGAGCCAAGCCGGTGACAAATTCCCAGGTCACGTTGGAGAGCTCCTGCTGGCAGCGGGTAGAGGGTTGGGTGGGAGGGGCAAGGCCACGACCCAAAGTGGGGGAAGCTGCCCACAGTAGTTAGGCCGGTGCTAGTCAGGCGGTGGGAGCAGAGATGTAGGGCCGGGGGCAGATCTGGAAGGAGATTTAGGACTTGGAAGTTGACTACAGATAAGAGAAAGACCGACCCCAGAGGACTCCCAGGTTCCAGCCTGAGCCGGTGGGACTGGACACCCGGAGGAGGGGCGGGTTCGAGGGGAAGACGTGCCTGGAGCCACCGGTTGGAGACACTGATAGTTGAGGGTTTTCCTTCTGTAGAAACTCAGGTTGGCAAGAGACACTCGATCAATTTTAAATCTTCTTTCTCAGGCAGATCAGCGGTTTGTGTGGAATGGTCATCTTCTGAGAGAACTTTCCGCCCAGCCAGAGGTAATGGACCCTAAATAAAACCTGCTTCTCTGTTTCAGTCCAAGTTCTAATTGAATATGTATGTAAAATGGCTGCCTAATCACCAGGGATTTTGGTAAATACTTCTCATTTAACTCGGTTTATAATTTAGAAGCTTTGATAGGGGCTGCCTCCTCGCATTGTCCTGTTTTGAAGAAGCCCAATGATTTTATGCTGCTCTCCCATAGAAGCCTTAACAAAGAAGAAATGCATAAAAATACATTGCTTTCTGTGAGTAAGAGAGAAGGGGTCTTGGTGGGTCAGTAGTGGAGAAATGAGGGGCCCCAGGAGGTCCCCGGGCAAATGCAGAGCTCTGCCTTTGTCTTCAGTCACCCAAGAGAGACGCACGGATGTCATCTTCCTCTGTCCTTGATTTGTACAGATGGGGGGAGGGGGAGAAGCAGGGACGCCCAGCCGGGAAGTGTGACATGCCAAATCTCACTACATGGGTTTGCCTGGTGTCTTTATTTCTTGTCTTTTGCTTTACTTCTTGTGGAAAAGTAGTTTGAGCTGCAAACTTCAGCATGGGTGTCTCTTTTCCCTGAGGAGTGAAGTTGCTGTAGGCAAAGACTGACAGGGAGGGAGGTGGACATCCGACAGCTTCGTGCAGTTTGATTAGCGCTCCAGAACCTGAACGCTTAAGGCCGAATGATCGTATCGGGCGCTTAAATTGTGTTTTAACTGGAAAGACGAGAGTACGTGAGAGACATTTTTAAAAAATAAGTTACCCATAAGTTTGATACCTTATTTTATTTGTATGTTATCTCTGTAACACACAAATATTGTTATATAGTGTAAGCACGTTTTATGCAGTGTTTCTTTTTACTCGAAGGGCATGCATGTTCCTCAGTGTCCTGTCTCTCGTTTCAGGTCCATCGGTTTGCGCTTCCAGTATTACACGGCTGTATCCTCTCCAGTGGTCTGCCAGTCTTTGGTTCAGTATTAGTATGAGGCAGATTTTAGGAACAATCCCAATCGTATGAGGAGAGTGTTGTAGAATTAACAGAAATTGCTCTTGATAACAAAATCAAACCCATTACCATAAAATTTTAGAATACTGATTGTAAGTGATTCCCCCCCCCCACCTCCATTTTTTTAAATGAACTCTCGAAACTGAATTTTTCTCTTTGTTAAGAGTTCTGGCCTGGTGGTTTAAAGAAGGAACATGCAGACAAAACATGTGTTTTGTCTTTATTAGATTTTTGTGCCAATAAACAAGAGTAGTTTGAACCCGGCTATTGAGGTGAAGACTTCCCCTTTCCCTTAAAATAGTTAGACTCGGGAACTAGGGCGACCAGGAACGTGGAAAGGAACATTACAATTAAAAATCGTACTTGTCATTTAAAATAACCACTAAAAAATGGGAATAGGCGGTACACAAAGAATAATGCTTGGGGGAAAAGTCCGTGCAGATGCAAAATAAATAGTCGTCATCTAATTGTAAGTTCATTTTAAAAACTTACCATGGCCATCATAATAATAAAAACAGGGAAGCAGAGTGAGCCGGCAGGTAAAGGACAGGTAGCCGACGAGCACCTGTAATCAGCACTGTGCTCTCCCTGCAGAAGCCGAGGCGATCTTTGTATCAAGAACCCCCGAGAAGCTTATTACGGAAACAGTCTGTGATCTGTTTGTGCATTATGTTAATATGATTTCTTTAAATTATTCTTGTGACACTTAAAAGCAAAAAAGTACAGAGGAAACATTTTTCACGGTTGTGGGCGAATAAAAGCAGAAACGCTGGGGATAAAAGCTCTTGTTTATTCTGTACCGCCCTCCCCTCCCTGGACCATTTCCAAGTTCTCCTAAGACGAAAACAAGCAAGGAATTTAAGTAATGCTTTAAGGGGTTTGGGCCAGTTGTGTGTGTTTGTGTGTGTGTTCCCAAAATGAGATGGTGAACAGACAGTAATATCAAATGAGTTACGGGACACTTTTTCTAGGTGATTTTAGAAACAGCCTACCTATTCATTTAGTTTTACATCTAAAGCTTTAAATAAGCCTCTGGGTCTCACAGTTGCGGTGTTCGATGCACAGACAGAGAACTGGGCAGGAGCCGAGGCCTCCAGGCAGGGCCCTGCCTGGGCAGCGAGTGTGGATGGGAGAGGTGGGGGCCAGCTCAGGGCAGGAGCCGGGTCTGGGTCATCCAGGGCCTCACGGGCTCTGGGTGAACTGTAACTGCAGTGAGAAGCGTGGGATTGGAGTAGAGGATCAGCGTGGTAGGACAGGCTCACTGGGACGGCGGAGGGGATGGCGGGCCAGAGGCGAGCGTGGGAGGGTACCAGGCTAATTAGGGGCAGTCTGCAGTAGTTCGGGCGTGAGAGGCGGTGGTGCCTAGGGCCGGGGTCGTAGCAGCGGTGGTGGGGGAAATGGTCAGGCCCCAGATCTGTCTTGAAGGTAGAGCTTGCAGAATTTTCTGACAGATTGTACATGGGGTATGAAAGAAGGGGCTTTAGTACGAATCTAAGGTTTCTGGCCAGAGTAAGTGGAAGGAAGCCGGCCAGCCGTCGACCCGTGGAAGAGTCTGGAGGTGGGGGTGAGGCCGGAGTACCCCGAGTTCCACTGGGACCTGCTAAGCTTGAGATTGCTCTAGCGGCAAGGTGAGAGGTCTCGGAAAAAGACGGAGTGATGGGGCGGGAGTTCACAAGGGAAGGCCATGTTGCAGACGTAAATTTGAGAGTCGTCTGGGCACAGATGGCATTTTTTAAAGCCATGAGGCTGATGAGCTCATCGAAGGAACGCATCTGGAGAAAAGGGCTGGAGAAGGAAGGCGGCCCGAAGGGAGTTCTAGATGGCGAGGAGATGCCGGAGCCACACACGGCCGGCCCCAGTGAGGACAAAGTGGGGGAGCTGGCGCAAGTGAACTGGAAGGACAGGAGAAATGAAGGTGACCCGGCGAAGGGCAGTGAGGAGGGGGGAGCCACCCTCGCGACGTCGGTGTCCCACAAGCAAACGAAAAGTCTGTTTGCAGGCACAGGGGGTAATCAGCTGATAGGGTGCCGGTTGGCTCAGTGTGAACGTTCGAGAGCGGGGTTACGTACGTGCTCCCCCAACTCTCCTCCCCAAATGGGGGATATGACAGGCGAGAAGGGCTTCCGCAGGAGGGGAGAGCACAGTGATGTGCTGGAGTGACGTCCTCGTAGCGTGTGACAGGTGCCGTCTGGTGCACAGGTCCGCCGCCGCCGGGAAGGGAAGCAGACACATGGATGTGGACGCCAGTTGGTAGAGAGCCGATGCGGGAGCGGGAGCACCGGGGGATGGCTTTTATTTCTGAGGAGGACCAGGAAACCATGTCAGTTGGGTGAGTGGGATGAGGGAGGAGTACTGGAGGCTGAGAAGGTGCAGCACGGGCGTCCAGTGCAAGCGAGTGGCCCTGGGCCCTGGGCTCCTTGATCAAGACCGGAGTTAGAGCTGGTCTAGCATGGCGCTGGGCTCCCCTGGGATGTTCATTGTCGTCTTGTTCCTTCCATACTTTCTGGATTCTTTAAAGTGTGTCTGTATTTCTCCTGTAATCCAAGGAAATGATTCATAAAGCAGTCACTCATATTCCGTGCTATCCTTAGTTCTCTAAGGGCAGGCTCATTCATAACTTACTCATTCTTCGTGCCCTCACCCAAAATAGGTAGTGGGTGAACGCATGAATAAACACGGCCTTGGGTTCCTCTCTAGTGCTGTGGGTTTTAAAGAAAAGTGAATTGGGAGCTCAGGATGAGTCATCGTTAGGTCTGCTCATCCCAGGTCGAAGAGCAGGGTGAATCATAGGAAATTCCTATTGCTGGATGGTCCCTCAGGACCATCATTTTGAAGATGATTTGGCGTTCTCTTGTGAGTTTACCAGAACTTCCCCTGGTTTATACCAGGGGGGTGTTTGCGGGAGTATTCATAGCGCCACCGTCGGATGGAACCAACGCCGCGAGTCCCATCAGAGGAGGGTCGGCTCTCGCGGCGTGGTCCTTGCATGTGGCACACGGCGCTGGGGAGCCGTCCAGGCAGGAATCTTAGGAACTTACCGGGGGAAATAAACAAGGGCTGAAGCTGGTCAAGAATGTGGTGCCGTTTTTATGAAA